>CM060934.1:195182902-196397902 GCA_030765085.1 Allium cepa | reverse complement strand
TGTAGTTAAAACGGGAGCCATGCCTGGCCAAGTGAGGTCATTCCTCCTATCGGGCACATTTCTTCGAAACCATATCTATTGCTTTTGTGATTTGATTTCTGTGTGCACAATTTTGATTTGGAGTGCGTCTCGAGGTGGGGCAATATAGCAGCTATGCATTACCACAGTCCAGATCCGTAAAATAGTAGAGTCCTACCTTGGAAATGGCCTTGCGTGCCTTGTCACATGCCTTATCGTGCCTTCTACGAGTTTGGTTTGTACCATACCTATGGAGTGCCTTCTGATAGCCCTCTAGTTTACGGAGGAATTACGGTACTGTATAGATTATGGGAATATATAAAAATGTGTTAAGGGGGATATGGGTAACGCCTTAACACTATTTGATATTTTTACTTTATTGTAGACATTATATTTGTAGCATATTGTACTATGTATGTAGATAATTTATCGATCCCTTAAAGAATGAAATCCCAACATTCCTTTAAGTTATAGTGCATTTACTTGACATTTCACTTGAACTTGTTTTATCTGCATAAGAATGTTAATCTTGATTTGAATGTTTTGTTTCGCTTTACGCTCGAGTCAGCTTGAGCGTCACAGTTTAAGATTCATCCTTTGGAGCTGGAGTTCATTGGAAGAACTAGCTTATCTATTTCAGCCTTTAGTATATTTCTGCTATTTGAGTTGTATGTCTCAGACTTGTTATTTTCTTTGTACTAAATACTTCTAAAAGGGATAGCGGATTAAGGATCTTAATGATAATTTAACACTAGAGGGGGGGTGAATAGTGTTTAATGGATTCTAAGACTTTTATGAACTAAGTTGAAATTATTACACAAACAAATGCAAAAATTGATCATAGAACAATCACAGAATCAAACATAGATGTAGAAAATAAATAAAAAGCAGTAAAGGGAAAGAACACACTGGATTTTATACTGGTTCGGAGTTACCCTACATCCTGTTCTGTACCAAGGCAAAAACCTCATACAGATTTTTATTATACCAATGTAGAGATTACTTTCCTCAATTTCTAAAGGCCTTGAGGCACCCTCCTGTCTCACGAGTCCGGAGCAAACTCTCTTGATTTATGGGACTCAAGATCACCCAATTGATTTCCAGACACAACCACACCTTATAGAGAGACTCGATAAACTTTTTATTACAAATTGATCCTATAACTCTGAATAGCGCTTTGATCTTCGAGAGAGGATAGAGAATCAAACAAGAATGAGATTCTAATTTGATTCACTTAAGAATTCGGCAGAATTTCAGCATGATCTCAAAAGTATGAGAATTTTGGAATATGTATTTATGGAGAAGAAGTGAAGAAAATAAGAAATTAGTTAGTTAAAAAAATTCGTTTATGAAGGCTATTTATAAAGCACCAACGGTCATAACCATTCGTGAAGGGATTAAACGAATAGACATTTCTTTTGAAAATTGTAACTTTCGAATTCAATGGCCACCATGTCAACATGGGGTATCCCATGATGTCGACATCCCTAGTTAACAAACAATGTAAAATTGTTTTTGAAAATGAAGTTTAAAACAAGAGTTTATTTTAAAACAAAAACAAATAATATTTTAAGGCTAAAACATCTTTTTGAAAATCATTTGAAAAGATAGTTTTTAAGGCTAAAACAATTTGAAAAGCGGTTTTGGAAAATCATTTTGAAAAATAGTTTTGAAGTGGTTTTGCAAGCTTCTTCCGACAGAATATCTCATCACATCGGGACTCGAGAATTTGAACAAAACCAGGATGTTCGTGGGTTTATAAGCCACTTGTCGTAGGTTTGTAAGCTACTTGTCATGGGTTTGTAAGCCACTAAGAATGTAGAAATGAGTTCCATCCCAAATGAAATTCAGAATGAAGATTTCTGTGATATTATGAAGTTTTAACAGAAACTATACACTTATCTTGAAATCTTGATCTTGATACTCATGAGTCTTCAAACTTGATTTCTTCATTCTTGATCTTTCTACTGTACAGTCTTCAATAACTAGTACCTGCCTTATATATATCATGTATAATAACATCCATATATATCTAGACAATAGTGTTAGTATATAAGTTATAATAAAATTAGTTACAAAGGTTGTTGTCATCAAAACCACTATCTCCGATTCCTAACAACTTCTGTGTATTGGGATTTCTTATGTGTTCTGTTCCAAACCATGTTATTTATGTAGTAGCTTCATTAACTACAATTTATTTTATTCCACTGCTTTGTTGTAAACTCTATGTCTGTGATTCTATGATTGATTAATTTACTGTATATGCTAAGTTATGCCAAATAAATATATTAACAATATGTTGTTTTGGACGATTCAAGTTTGACATGTATGAATTATTGTCGATTTGAATGGTTCAAAATAGAGGGTCGTTACACAAACTTACATATTTAAAGGATTGCACTCTAATTTGAATGTTTAAACATAGATCTATACTTAAATATTTCTTAAATCATAAATAAATTTCAATTTTGATTTATCAAAATAAAAAACACAATCATATCATTCAATAAACAATTCAATCTTCATAAACAATTTTACTAAAATAGACAATGATATATACATTCAAAATATGTTAATCGGATTTAATTTCATCAAATACTGCACCAAGCCCATTATCTATATAGAAAAGGACATACCTTGTTACCATAGCCTTAATGGATACCTTGAAAAAAGGAATTCTCTTATCGAAACCTTTTCCAAATCAAAGTGGTGCTAGTCCTTGAATCGACGACCTTGAACTATCAAATAGTAATTGGATCTTGAATTTGATTTGAGAGTTTTTTTTGAGAGTGGGGATTAATTTTATGCCATTAAATGATGAAGAAGAAGGCTAAGAAAAAAGTGAGATTTAATTAGGTTTAGAGAGCTTATATATGTGGACAGAAAAGAAAGATGGATCTAGTCCTTTATCTCTCTCCTTCAATATCAGCCATCAAAACCAAGCCCCCTTAACCCTCAAACCCTAGTGGCCTGTTTTATGTTTATAGCCGAAAATTATAGCCCCTATAATGGGCATTAAACCCATTTTAGCCCATGTAAAAATATTATGCAATTAATTCCAATTCAATCGCTCATCAATATAATATATCGATTGATACATTCATAACTATCATAAATATATCTTTAATATTTATTTCTTAAATTATATTCAAATTTATAATTAATATTTCATAAATATTAATTAATCTGATTAATTTATAACAATTAAATCATTTGGTCAAATGAGAATTCATTGTTTCAGTTGTGTGACTCGTCAGGTGTAAATTTGGTCAAAGATTAATATCGAACAATTCGAATATTAATGTTCGCACTTCATTTAGCTGGTGGTGTGACATTTTAGCCAAATTTATCGCTTACATGGCTTCGATAAAATCCAATTTTACTTTATTAAGTGTTATCCAATTGTGACTTTTATTCACACCAATTCTGTTCGCCAAAACTATATCACTTTGGACATATGAAATTTGGTAATGATCAAAATTAAAATATCATCCATTTTCAACTTCATGGTCCCAAAAAAATCCATGGTTCAATAATAACAATTATTATTAACCGGTTACTATGGCCAGAAATTTTGACTTTGAGTTCACCTGTGATACTAACCCCATATAACTGAGGAGACGAATCCTCTCTTGAATAGTGCTTCATTTCCAATACTTCCACTCGATGGATGTCGTGCCATGATTTGACTATAATCAAAGCGAAGCTTTCATATTGAAGATCGACGGTATTCTAAAGTCGAGAGAATTATGTATAATTACATCGATATTTTATGTATAACCTTAGTTATATTAACCAATAGAAAACTATTGAGTAAGTCGTTCCATAGGTATCCAAAAACTATCAGTATGTAACCCCTAGGTGCCCTCAACAGTAATGATTAATATTGCCTAACATTTGGAGAGTGTTACGTACTCTAGTCTCAATAGATACATTGATATCTGGTCTTAATGCATTTTGACTAGGAACATTTGAAATGGTATATTTATTTTCATTCTGATAAATTACTCACGGTCACAATAACTACAATTACAAAACATAATTATGGATTTTCTATTAAATATACTTTTAATTTATTTGATTAATTAATATAACACATTATATCAAGTATATAATAGAAAGAAAATACTTTTTATTTTGAACAAGATTGGTTATTGATTAGATATATGTAGCAAATTACATAATTGCCTCTAGAGCATACCCCTAACTCTATCATTTACAACTTGTCTACTTCCTATTATGGACTTAGGTCCACAAACTATAGAGGAATTAGCTCCTCAGACTACCCCATTCTTTTTTGAAATATCTCTTTTATTGGTTAACTAGCATTGCCCCTAGCAAAAAAATTAGCAAACAATCATGGCGATGCATGACCTAACGTGACCTACACTAGTAGGAGGGTGTAAGCCTGTCTTTCCCATTGACCGCTTGGGAACGATGACATACTCAACCTATTTACAACTCTTACTCCCTAATATGGTACCACACATTGGCATAGCATTGAGCTTTTCTCACCATTCCCTTTAGATTGCTTAATGCAATCAAGACAGTACCCCTCCTAAAAGATTGAAGCAGGCCCTACTGGGGTATCCCTGCACTATACGCAAGCATATATAACTCCATGAATTCTACAGTTAGATATGTTCCATATTAGTATAATATATACACAACTGCTAGTAGCCCCTTACTGTGGGAAATTTTTTATTGTGTAACATTACTGACCTCACATTCCAACCTATACGAATGATTGCGTCATTCTTATTAACAAATTTATTTACTAACTTTTAATAAATCATGCCCGTCATCGACAAATACTTGAGGCTACATGTATATATGTATGTATATAGATTTATTAGAGACCTAGATTAGAAAATAGATTTGGATTTGATTTACAATTTAGATCTGTATTTACAATTGACATTGGCTTTGATGATTTGATTTAATCGTATTCTCTTTCTTAATCATCTTCTACGATTCTCCAATTGTGTCTATGTATAAACTATAACTATTTCTAAAAATATAGGATTTGAAGAAGAAGAAAAAATGGCAGAGCTTCAACGTCGCTTAGAAAATATGAGTTTGGAAGCAAGAGTTTAGATCTATATTTATAGGGGTTCAATCAATGTCATCTATTCTCTAAGTATATTAAATATAGTCCGTTTGGCCACGTTTTACTGCCGATTTTACATCAGCACCAGTCGACCACCCTATTGCTAAGGTCGATCACTACAAGTCGATCATGAGGACCC
The DNA here is from genome assembly GCA_030765085.1 of Allium cepa. Lineage (NCBI taxonomy): Eukaryota > Viridiplantae > Streptophyta > Magnoliopsida > Asparagales > Amaryllidaceae > Allium > Allium cepa. The sequence continues at coordinate 196,392,635 of CM060934.1, read as the reverse complement.
TTATGTCGACCGGTCGTGTTTACTTGTCGTGGTTAATCATCTTGTTTTAATTTTTTTAATTTTCTTCCTTATTTAAACGACCGATATAATTTCCTTTCCATTATCACTTTCTTAATGCCTAGTAACGTTAATTGTCCGTTAAATTTAACTGACTATAAATAAAGTTAGTTAATCATTTTTATTTCCTTAATTATATGCATAAGTATGTTAGATTATAAAACTTCAAACGTTAATAACTTTTCCATTTGAACTCCGATTGGCAAACTCTATATATGAAAGTTGATTTGAAACTCACAACAACCCCAATGGTGCAAGTTTCATAGCCAAATTCTAGCATTTGTAAAAAAATTCTACTTTTCGGATTTATTAATTATTAATTAATTTCTTTTTAATTAATTATCATTAAAATTACAGGGTATTACATCCCCCCTTAAAGGAATTTCGTCCCTTAAATTCCTTATGGACAGGATCACATAATATAACGCACAACCTTTCTAAACTAACCAATCAATTAGCGTGCAGCCAATCGCATACAAGTGCACCGTATATCACAATACGTATGACACTAATGTTGAATAATTCTAATCAGTGCCTCCAATAAGAGTGCACTGCTTTAAATTAATTTCTTTAAAGTATGGTGCAAATAACCTAAAATATACTGACAGTTCTATATGTGTACAAATTTTGAAAATAAAAAACTTGTTATCTAACTTTTCCCACACTTCTATAAATAGAAGTATGGTTCAGAAAATTTTGCATCCAATTTTTACCATCCAAAATCCAAGCACACCGTTGTTAACATCCAAATTTAGAAAAATCCTGTTTTCTAAACCTATAATTTTTATGTCGAAAAAGGACCTGGATGAAAAATTCCTTATTTCCATCCATCTCTTATACACCCTTTTTCTACTATACCTTGGAACCTTCTCTTTTGCCCATAATTTTCTTCCAACTTTTCCATGTAAAATCCACATAAATTTATTTTATTTTAAATTTTAAAATAGAAATATTTTAAAACTAGTTTAGTTCACCTACCGACAAGGTATGAAGAAAGTGACTCTATAGTCAAATAGCTTTTTCCCTTATCTCTAACCGTATTTATTTTATTGCCACTTTTGCTGTGCAGTAAAATGCATACTAGCTAACTCGTCAATTATTTCCCCGTGTTAAGTACGTTGCAATGTGAAAATTTGAAAATTCCTTCATTTTCTGCTCAAAAATCCTTTTATATAACCTTTTTAAATATCAGTTAAAAAACTTAAACTTCAAAATTTTCATCACAAAATTTTTCAAAATCTTTCATGAAGGATTTTTTCCAAAGCCAAGGATTTCTGTAGCCCCACCACTATACTCACGCTAGCCAAGTATACTATGGGGTAATGCCATCGACTAACATGAAGAATAAGGCTGTTGAGGAACGACCATCCATGTAATTACTTTGTGCGAGTACCGATATGTCAGATAGTATGTCACGCATTTCATTTCAAGAGGAAATCCGACATATCAAATACAAACTCAAAGCTACTACACAGTAGCTATGTGGACCTTGGAAACAAATATAGAAATAAGCATAACACAAATCAACCACAGATATACATATCACAAAGGCGGAAACAGATATGAATATAACACATAGAAGTGTACATCAGAGTAGCGGTCATATAAGATCCACAATATCACAAAAGAATAGATGCAAGTGCTAGACAAAAGAATATGTATACATCAAGGAGTATCTATCTTGAATGTATGATAACAAAAACTACTGAACTAGAGTAGTTAGCCAAAAGTCAATTGATGGTCTCGGATAAGAAGTCAAACAGAAGCACCTGTAACATCTCGGTCTTACCCGAGTATTATTTAATAAGAAAATAATAAACGGATCAGCCTAGCTATAAATATTAGATAAAATGAGATATGATACGAGATATGACAAAATGCATGATAACAATAATGCTATACTATGATAAGTATACATTTAGAAAAGCAATAAAAACCATATAATATCTCTAGAAATCTCAAACACACAAAAGAATGTCATATTCTTTATTTTATTCACCAAACCATAAATATTGACAAACATATCAATTCCAATCGCAAAAATTGGTGAAACATAAATTCTAGAAATCATCAATTAGAAATACAGAAATCACAAAGGGGGAGGCTATCACAAACGGAAGCATGAAAACTCATCAACACGTGTATCACAAACATCGACGCACCTAGAAAAATATGCCCATGCACAAATAGACATCGACACATTTAGAAATATACGCCCCATGTATAAACAAACATCGATGCACCTGGAAAGATATGCCTCATACATAATCAAACATCGACGCACCTAGAGAGATACGTCCTATGCATAAACAAACATCGACGCACCTAGAAAGATACGCCCCATGCAAAGTCGAACATCGATGCACCTAAAAAGATATGCCCCATGCTCCGACTTATCGAGCCGATTGCTCCACGAACGGTCCAAAGACGATGGGTCACTAGCCCATAAAAATGATTCGAAACTCCAAAGAACCCATACGTCGTTATCCTGTACAAGAAATGAGATGAAACTCGATAAAACGAGGTGCAGTCCCTTGTATGGACAAAGAGACATCGCATAACGCTAGTCTAAACTATAAAATGATCATCATCGATCAACAAGAAGTGTCGATTACATTAAGCTAGTAAATAAACGAGTCTAGCTTTATGTCCCATAACCACTTACTTAACTTAAATATTTACGAACAAATTGTAAATTTCCACTCAAAAATTATCACAAGAGTTCCAGTCGAACAAGTCTAAGAATTAACCTACAAAGTAAACGCAAGCGTTTCATACCACTTCTTTTGCTACGTCCTTTAATTAGATTCCTCGAACGAATGAGGAAAAGGTCAGTATATACTAATAGATTAGATAACGATTTTATAAATGAGCTTTGTGTTAAAATAGAGTTGAAATCATTTTTGAGAAAGGTTTGAATATTTACTACTAGCATAGAAACCTTTGTATTTGACAAACCATAGAAATGATTGTGAAGCAATCAATCACCAGAAATTCACATTTGAAGACGTGAATTAAATCCAAAGAAATCGATACAAAATCCATCAAAATGGATATTCCTGAAATCCCAAAAAAGAAGTTATCAAAGTCAACAAAGATGATAACAACAAATCGGATCCACTAGAATCGATTAAAAATTGGAAATCCACACAAAAAGGCAAAATTGGCTGAAACAACAGATTCAGCCGACTGGACCAGGGTGGTCAGTCGACTCACACAATTCCTGAAAACTTTCTATTTCCAGGTTCAGTTGACTAAACCAGAGTGGTCGGTCGACTGAAACATGCCTGGAAACTTTCGGTTTCCAGGCTCAGTCGACTGACCCAGAGTGGTCAGTCGACTAATACTGGCCCAGGAAAATTCCTGGGTTCTAGTTCAGTCGACTGACTTTCTGCTTCAGTCGACTGAACTAGAATTTCCAGTATTCTCAGTCTAGCCCTACCAAGGGCAAAAATCCGAACAAATTGCGATCGGATAAGCGATCGGCGCTAAGGGTTTATGCCAATCGACAACCCAGCCCTATAGGCTCTTCGATACACCACCAAAAACATGTTCAAGCATTAAAGCTAGGATTTTTAAAGATTTAACTTCAAACACCAAAAATTGGAAAATGCATAAAACCAATTCAATCCAAAGCAAATGGACAAGGAATAGATGTTAGGAATCACTACCTAACAACTATTAAAGATGTAGACATAGATATGAGTTCAAAAACTCACCTTTTATTCAAAAATACAAGTGAGAAGCTATAAGGCAAGGCAAGAACAAGCGCTCTTCAATTTTAACCCAAGAAGCTTCAATCTAAGGTCATAAGAAAGACATTTTCTAAGTTAGGGTTTAGGAAATTTCTGAAATTTAAGAGGAATTGAGATGGAGAAGATGAAGAGAATGCTTACCTAAGCTTCTCCTTGATTTCTAGCTTGAAGTTGATAATTCCTAAGAGAATTAGGGCTTAGGAATTCCTAATTTCTTTTCTCTCCCCCATTTTTTACTAAAGCTTGAGTGTTGGAAAATATTATGAAGGAATGAAGAGTAGATTGGAGTTGGGTTAATATGTTTGGTTAATGGGCTGAAACCCAAACCCAAGCCCTATATGAAAACATCAAAATTTTAATCAACTCCAAACATATCGATGTTTATACTCAAAAGGTCGCAAACGTCATTTTGAACTCAATAGAAGTGGTCTCGAGTTCCAATTCGACTGTTTGCAAAAAGTAGCATTTCAGACTAAAATTCGACTAACGATGCTATATTTAAATACACAATCGTAAAATATGCGGGTTGTTACAGACTCCCTTCCTTAAAGAAATTGCGTCCTCGTAATTCTTAAGAAGAAAACAAAGAGTAACAACCATAAAAGCATATCAACATAAAGAAAATTCAAAACAAGAAACTCACCCTAAAGAGCACGAAAGAGTAAATCCGGATGTGTTCGCACATAAGTCAAATCAGGTGAAACTTTAATTTCCTCAATAGCACCAGGCTCAAGAACATAATCGGAATCCCTAAGGTATTTCCGTAGTTGAGAGACATGGAAAACGTCATGAATAGCAGAAAATTGAGCCGGTGCAACAACGTAGTTCAATAACGGTACGCTCGATTAATTTGGAACAACGACGTAGTATAATAACAGTACGTGCGATGTACCCGAAACTCAAATAAATTAGGCAACAATGTAGTACAATAACGGTACATCCGTTGAACCTGTTAAAAAGATCATTCCATTCGGACGTCATCAAAGAAACAACCATTTGTTGTTTACGACTAAGGGCACTGGCAACACGATTTCCCTTTCCAAAGTATAAAGAATATCAAGATCAAAAGAAGCAAGGAACTCGAGCCAACGTTGTTGACGCAAATTAAGTTCCTTTTGAGAAAATAAATACTCCAAAGATTTATGATCGATGTGGAGAACAAATTTCTCTCCCAAAAATAATGGCGCCAATTCTAAAAGTGAAGACAATAGTCGCGAACACTAGATTATGAATGGCATACCTAGTCTCGATAGGCTTTAATTGTATAGAAGCATAAGTGATAAAACGTTTCCTTTGGGAATCACAAGAATAGGAGTATCGGAAAGGAGTTCTTTCAAATAATCCTCTTTCCTAAAAAGCTATGACATTCAAAATTATAATCAACTTTATATAGTCATCTTTCTAGAAAAATTTACTTATTCCAAGTCAATTTACTGTGTTTGCATGTCTCATCATAGCATTTAGGAGATTCCCGTCGATAACGTTGATCAAGCGCATCGATCAGAATTCTTAAAGCACTCAATTGGCAAAACAACACAAAATCATCTTCTATATGATAAAAATATCTCTTAAAAACTTTACAAATATTCTTTGATCGTTTTAAGAACAAAAATCCGATTATACTTGCTAATATCTTATGAAAAAGATAGGCAAAATTTTTGAATTGTTGTTTTCATCCAAAATCAATGAATACAAGGATGGTCTCATCGAAATATTTGCAGAATACTCGATTCATATGATGGATGAAATAAACTAGACAATTCGAATGACATCACGAGTCATTCATAAGAATCATAACGAGTGCGGAACGCGGTAAGTGGCTACCCTCCACAACTCATAACAGATGAGAACCGGTGGCAAGGTTGAGCAACAGACCTTAGCACCACTCACTAGATCGCTTAGGTGGTAATCCTAAGACAAGCTCAAAAATACCGAAAAATTTACAAACTACATGAATGAGGGAAATAACATTTTCCTCATCATGTGGGTTCAAAGAATAAAATTATGCCGCTAAATTGGAAATCGGAATCATTAAAAACAATAGAAATCTGCTTAACAGATTGAGAATGTCGAAGATGGGTAGTCCCCTCGGGACATAGGATATGGGCTTCATAATGATTAAGCCAATCCTTTCTCAAAAATCAATTTTGAAGCCTAAGTAACGAATAACATGCAAATCGGCTCGAAAAATCACAGAAATCACATAAAATAATCTCGACACCTTTACAAAATAAACCTAGTATTGTGGAACCACTAACCGGATTTGCAATTCTCAGTGAAGTCATCAAGCTCAAAATTTTTAAAGAAAAAGAATCAACAAGTTCTTTTGATATAAAATAATGAGATGAACCCATATCAAAAAGAAATCGAATAGGATAATCACAAAACAAATATCATCAAGGACTAAATGAGAAATACCTTGACCAAGAGAAGTGTTACTAGGGCTTGCACAACATCGAGCTTTCCCTCCTTCCTACTTTGAAGTATGGGACATGCATATATAAGGTGACCTGAATTTTTGTAATAGCGACAATAAAGAGGTTTCTGACACTCCTTTGCATAGTGGTCCGTGGAACCACAATTGTAGCATTGTCTACGACTAAAGGTAGGATTCTTTGCTACCAGAGTTTCTTGCTTCCCTTTCTTGTTGGGATTGGGGCCTTTGAATTTAATAGGCCTCTTCATGTTATTGTTGAAGTTCTGTTTGGCACCCACAACTTCAACATCACTTTCATTATCGACTCTTCAAGTCGAAGAGCGATATCAATAAGCTGATCAAAAGAAACTTCTAGTTTCAAAAGTAATGGCTTCTTGAGGTACTTATTCAACCCATAGACAAACCTCTGATTTTTCTTTAGTGGGGTATTAATATACTCGACCTCGTATTTAGAGAGAGGTTCAAAAGATGCGACGTAGTCTGTCACGGAAGATTCACCTTGAACAAGATCAATAAACCGTCGAGCTAAAGTTACTTTTTCGGCCTCCAGCATAAATTTTGACTCGAACCTTTCCCGGAATTTCTCTCAAGTAAGATCCGCTTCGATAATCTCAGAAATCAAAAGCTCATACCAATCTAATGCTCTTTCTTAGAGCATGCTAGAAGCCACTTGGACTCGATGGAGATCAATAAGATTCATGTGGGAAAAGATGTGGTCGCATGATCTAAGCCAAGCTTGGATTTCTATAACACTTTCGGATCCCTTAAATGGCCTTCCACCCAAATCGGTATAGTCTCTGCACAAGCGTGCAAACATAGATCTAGGATGAGCAGGCTCAGGAATGGGTCTGGCAGCTTGAGCATTCTTTACAAGATCTAAAAGCTGCTGGGAAGACATGAATACTCCATCCTGGGGAGCAGCACTAGATTGACCAACGCTGGAACGACCTGGTCTAACCATTTCTCTTCTTTAAGAAAGAAAGAAAGAAGAAGAAAAAAGTTATTCTCAAAATGAATATCAAACAATCATGATTGATAAAACAAGGCATCATAAAAGAAAATAGGATAGAACGGGTCCTAAGACTCGGATAAATCCTAAGGCACGACACCTAAGAAGGACTTAGAACAATGATCCTTGCTAGATTATTCTACATTATTCTGAAGTTTGGCTCTGATACCAAGCTGTAACGCCCCACCTCTATACTCACGCTAGCTAAGGACATTACGGAGTAATGCCGTCGACTAACAAGAAGAATAAGCCCGTTGAGGAGCGACCATCCATGTAATTGCTTTGTGCGAGTACCGATATGTCAAATAGTATGTCACGCATTTCATTTCAAGAGGAAATCCGACATATCAAATACAAACTCAAAGCTACTACACAGCGGCTATATGGACCCCAGAAACAAATATAGAAATAAGCATAACATAAATCAGTCGCAGATATCTATATCACAAAGGCGGAAACAGATATGAATATAACACATAGAAGTGTACATCAGAGTAGTGGTCATACAAGATCCACAATATCACAAAAGAATAGATACAAGTGCTAGACAAAAGAATATGTATACATCAAGGAGTCTCTATCTCGAATGTATAATAACGAAAACTACTGAACTAGAGTAGTTAGCCAAAAGTCAAATGATGGTCCCGGATAAGAAGTCAAACAGAAGCACCTGTAACATCTCGGTCTGACCCGAGTATTATTTAATAAGAAAATAATAAACACATCAGTCTAGCTATAAATATTAGATAAAATGAGATAGGATATGAGATATGACAAAATGTATGTAACAATAATGCCATACCGTGATAAGTATACATTTTAGAAAATCAACAAAAATCATACAATATCTCTAGAAATCTCAAACACACAAAAGAATGTCATATTCTTTATTTTATTCACCAAACCATAAATATTGACAAACATATCAATGCCAATCGTAAAAATTTGTGAAACACAAATTCTAGAAATCATCAATTAGAAATCGAGAAATCACAAAGGGGGAGGCCTATCATAAATGGGAGCATGAAAACACACCAACACGTGTATCACAAACATCGACGCACCTAGAAAGATACGCCCCATGCATAAATAGACATCGACGCACCTCGAAAGATACGTCCCATGTATAAACAAACATCGACGCACCTGGAAAGATACGCCCCATGCATAATCAAACGTCGACCCTCCTAGAAAGATACGCTTATGCATAAACAAACATCGACGCACCTAGAAAGGTACGCCCCATGCATATCGAACATCGACGCACCTAAAAAGATACACCCCATGCTCCGACTTATTGAGCCGATTGCTCCACGAATGGTCGAAAGACCATGGGTCGGTAGCCCAAAAAAATGAGTCGAAACTCTAAAGAGCCCATAGGTCGTTAGCCTATACAAGAAATGAGACGAAACTCAATAAAACGAGGTACAGTCCCCTGTGTAGACAAAGAGACATCGCATAATGCTAGTCTAAACCATAAAATGATCATCATCGATCTACAAGAAGTGTCGATTACATTAAGCTAGTAAATAACTTAAATATTTACGAACAAAATGTAAATTTCCACTCTAAACTTGTCACAAGAGTTCCAGTCGAACAAGTCTAAGAATTAACCGATAAAGTAAACGCAAGCGTTTCATACTACTTATTTTGCTAAGTCGTTTAATTGGATTCCTCGAACGAATGAGGAAAAGGTTTGTATATACTAATAGATTAGAAAAAGATTTTATAAATGAGCTTTGTATTAAAATAGAGTTGAAATCATCTTTGAGAAAGAGTTTGAATATTTACTACTAGTATAGAAACCTTTGTATTTCAGAGTGACAAACCATAGAAATGATTGTAGAAGCAATCAATCGCCAGAAATTCACATTCGAAGACGTGAATTAAATCCAAAGAAATCGATACAAAATCCGTCAAAATGGATATTCCCGAAATCCCAAAAAGAAGTTATCAAAGTCAACAAAGGTGATAACAATAAATCGGATCCAATAGAATCGATTAAAAATTAAAAATCCACACAAAAAGGCAAAATTGGTCGAAACAACAGATTTAGTCGACCGGACCAGGGTGGTCAGTCGACTGACACAATTCCTGGAAACTTTCTGTTTCCAGGTTCAGTCAGCTAAACCAGAGTGGCCGGTCGACTGAAACATGCCTGGAAACTTTCGGTTTCGAGGCTCAGTCGACTGACCCAGAATGGTCAGTCGACTGATACTGGCCCAGGCAAATTCCTGGGTTCTGGTTCAGTCGAATGACTTCCTGGTTCAGTCGACTGAACTGGAATTTCCAGTATTCTCAGCCTAGCCCTACAAAGGGCAAAATTCCAAACAAAATGCGATCGGACGAGCGATGGGCACTAGGGGTTTATGCCAATCGGAAACCCAGCCCTATAGGCTCTTCGATACACCACCAAAAAACATATTCAAGAATAAAAGCTAGGATTTTTAAAGATTTAACTTCAAAACACCAAAAATTGGATAATTCATAAAACTAATTCAATCCAAAGCAAATGGACAAGGAATAGATGTTAAAAATCACTACCTAACAACTATCAAAGATATAGACATAGATGTGAGTTTAAAAACCCACCTTTTACTCAAAAACACAAGTGAGAAGCTATAAGGCAAGGCAAGAACAACCACTCTTCAATTTTAACCCAAGAAGCTTCAATCTAAGCTCATAAGAAAGACATTTCCTACGTTAGGGTTTTGGAAATTTCTGAAATTGAAGAGGAATTGAGATGGAGAAGATGAAGAGAATGCTTACCTAAGCTTCTAGTTGATTTCTAGCTTGAAGTTGATGATTCCTAATAGAATTAGGGCTTAGGAATTCCTAATTTATTTTCTCTCCCCCCATTTTTACTAAAGCTTTAGTGTTAGGAAATATTATGAAGGAATGAAGAGGAGTGGAGTGGAGTTGGGTTAATATGTTTGGTTAATGGGCCGAAACCCAAACCCAAAGCCCTAAATGAAAACATCAAAATTTTAACCAACTCCAAACATATCGGTATTTATACTCAAAAACGTGGAAAATTCCATTTTGAACTCAATGGAAGTAGTCTCGAGTCCAATTTGACTGTTTGCAAAAAAGTAGCATTTCGGACTAAAATCCGACTAACGATGCTGTATTTAAATAAAATATTTAAATACACAATCGTAAAATATACGAGTTGTTACAATTTCGATCAAAGATTTTCAAAAGCATACATACATACATACATACATATGTATATATATATGTGTGTGTGTGTGTGTGTGTCTATATATATGTGTATATATATATATATATATATATATATATATATGTTTGCGTGTGTGAGTGTGTATTCAACAAATTATGCCACACCCTATGAAATCGATGTTTAGTCAATAGTTTAACGTCCATGGTGGACTTTGTCTAACCACATTGTGACGACCCGCAATCCCTTACTTCTCGACAATAACCACACATGTCTGATCCAAAAAGCATAGAATCACGAAAAATCATGAGAAAGAAAAGAAGAGAGAACCAAACAGAACAATACAGAAACTCACATCGCAGCGGAAAACATATAATATCATATCAATGGTCTTTACAAAACAGAAACTTTAATATCATATACATACATCAGTCAAAGTTCCACAATCAATCACTAATTATCAGTCTGGACAGTTATAATAACCTTTCCTTCCAATTGCTGATAACATTAATAGTAATGCAGTGGAAAATAAACAGATACATGTATACAACATGAAGACTTCCAGCTCTCCTGCTGAAGCTCAAAAGCACCAACTCCAAACCTGAAAATATACTTGATCTGACCCGAGCATCGAAAGGGGAGAACATCCAGATTAGTTTGGTAAACCAGCATGAGAAAACACACTCCAGTGAATTTATTAAATTACCAAAACTTTTCTTTTTAAAACAAAATTATCTTGTAAGACACGCCCACTTATAAACACGAACATGTTTTTACCTTAGATAACCAAAACACTTTATATCAAATCATTCTATATTATAATAGTGCCTATTTCACAATTAATAGCAAATATCCGAAATTGTTACCATTATTAAATTCGGGCATAATCATTTAAGGCTATACAAAACAAAAAGGCAGGCGCGTATTGGAATTGGGTTTCCAACATGACAGGAAACTAGTGGAAAGATCAATCTGTATCCACGGCTTACGTCCAAGATTCAGACGTCGTTATACAACAACATAAATGGTTAAAAGGGGATACAATCTGCGAATAACATCCAATGACTCAGACTTCGCCCATCCCCGCTATGAGGCCCAGACGTATCTAGTACCTAGGGCTCAGAACATATGATAACCCAAATCACTACTATCCGAAATGCGAGCATACATCTGACCACATCGAATGCCATCATAACCAGGATGTGAGGCTCACGAGGCTATGATTACCTTTCACATATCACATATCTCATCTCCAAATGCCACACTGTTATTCCACGTCACGCAACTGATTTATAGAAAAGGATAACTTCCTGAGCTCGTATGTCTCGGGAAAGGGTGTTAAGCTAAGGGAAGTTTCCTTCTCCACTACCGGTTGATATACGTTTATAGAAACCACTCAAATGTGATTTAGAATACAATGCCAGACAAGCGTCCATACAAGTTCGTTATGGGACTAAACGAAATCGTAGACACTCCTATTACCACTAATGGTGAGTATTCCTTGCAATCTGAAAAGTCTCCACAACGAGGAGACCGCTGCTATAAATAACTCTATAATGGGAGCGACCTAGAGCATGTCAACAAGCAGTCCTCATGCTAGAAAGATCCCCAGTCTTCATAAATCATCATCAATAACCTACAGTTCCGAACACATACATTGGTCCAGAGTGGTTTTCGAATAAATCTAATCCCGTTTTCTTCGCACCAATATCGAAAATTAGCTCTTAACCTCATACAGAAACCAAGTCTCGTAAACTTATCACGGTTCCAACTTTCAACTTGCTATCCTTGGGCCAAGAAGAAAGCTCGATAGATTAGAGTATAATCTGCACTACACGAATCAACATCCTCAACAAAAATGATAATCAAGCCTACACAATCGGCCACGCGCCAAGTGCATGACTAAACGGTTTCCACATCAAGTCAAGGAACCAAAACATTGCCAATAGGCATAATCTAGTACTAAAGCAATTATCAGGCCTTTTTATAATTCTTATAAACTAAATCACTTTTCAAATATATATACATTCCAAAATATCTATAAGAAGATACATACTCACAAACTTCACAAATATTCAATAATTGGAAAACATTTTCATATACTTATCTCAACGGAGTAAGCATATTCATAAATCATTTAGACTCCATTTAGATATATTGCTACTACACATTTATTTTAAAGAATTATTCGCTATTCAAAATCATGAATGTAATCCTTTTATAAAAATTCAATTGAAAGGATTATTCGCCATCCAAAATTTTGAATTCGTAAAACATACTCATAACTAAATTCTTAACCTTACACAATTATTATTATCAAATACCTTATAGTCAAATCATGAAAATGAATTCACAAGGTATTTGAACTTTAAGTTTAATATCCAATAAATCCAATCAGTCAATGATAATAAATAGACATTATCATTCCTTGATAAATAATTAAAAATAGGCATTTAATTATCTTACCCAAATTTAATATTAGGTTCCAGCTAATTCCTTACTTATCAATTGTTTTTATGAAACATCTTATAGTCAAACTGTACAATTCTAATCACAAAATGTTCATATATTCAAATTTTATTAATCTAGATTTCATAAATATTTATAATAATATATTTACAAATACCAAATACTTAATTTATAAAAATGTTACTTTTAACAATCCTTAGTATAAAATTTATTTAAAAATCTAATTTACAAATATTACATAAAAACTGCAAATTTAAAACAAATAAAAACCATACATTCCATCTTAATTTAATTAAACACCTTTTCAAAATTCACAAATAATTATAAGCACAAATATTCTGAGACCATTAAAAATCACTTTTTATAGCATTTCAAAATACTGAAAATATTGCCCAATATTGCTAAAACACTAAATAAGGGGATAAACAATCAATTCAACAAATATGACATCCATTACATCAAACATCATATGATACACACACATAACGATATGTGTACGACAAAATTAAACAATAATAAGGAATCCTGTTGGATTCCCTCACTCTCCCCCTACATCAAATATCACACGTTATAGCATATACACATATATCTGTAAATAAAATAAACAACAGTGGCGAAGAATCCAGTTGGATCCCACCAACCTATAACCTGCAATAAATACGCATATGAGAATATATGTACAATGTCTACTTCGAGGAAGACACACGTACAAAGGGTCATCCGCTCATACATGGGGAATCTTGTTACCAACAAGCCTGCTGAACCGCGCTTTGAATCTCGAGTTGACGGCCAAGTTTCTTTTAAACAAAGCAATCCAGATGGCATGGTGAATGGATAAGCAAGCTGTAAAGAATAGGAATCCACTTCTATTTATTCCGCATTCATTGATCTGGAACAAAGGTACGTGACCTACTACCTCACGCAATGAATCACTAATCACTGCCCCCTGGTCTCTTGCTCCTGTGTGGCTACTGAGGTCCAAGTATATTAATCTGGGCTTTCTAGGTTTCATCGTAAACCTAATTGGTTACTACCAATTACGTAAACCAATAGTTCAAACCGGGTAGGGAATTTCCCATTGATATAGGGACTTCTGTACCAGAAATAATGGTATCTCCAATTATAGCCCCTCTGGGGTGTAAAATATATCTTGCCATCCCCATAATGTATGAGACAAATGTATGCATTTCGATTAGGGTCATATTCTATGGTTATGATTCTACTAGATATGTCTTTTTCATTCCGTCGAAAATTGATTTTACGGTATAGACGCTTATGACCTCCCCCTCTATGTCTTGCGGTAATGATTCCTCTGGCATTACGACCTTTACCACAATCATGCTGTCCACAGATCAAATTATTTCGTGGATTGGATTTCATTTGACTGTCTATGGCTCTATTACGTGTGTTCGGGGTAGAAGTTTTGTATAAATGTATCGACGTATTATTAAGTATAAAAGAAACTGTTATAGATGTGGCTTCGTGCTATCTCTAACGTCTATCATTCCCTCCTTCTTATAAGGAGGAAACTATGCGTCTATATGGAGAGATGTGTTTTTTTTATACGCGAATCTTAACACGAAGAAATGCCATAACAAAGAGAGGATTACTCGACTAACGGGGAACAAAGGCGACCGTCAGGAAGGTATGAATAACTCCGACCTCAGGGGCCAATCCATTCTATTCCCAGTACAAACATTGGCGACCTCTTACTAGTAAGGTGCGACTAACAGAAACGTCGGTTTCACTGCTCAAACATATAGCCACAATTTTGAATTCTTAGAATTGCTAGGACCGGGCACCTTTATGGATTTCTAATCCTAGGATCTTGAAACTTACCCAAGATGAGTCCTATCCATGTCCCCCTGCTTCATCAAACCTTGGCGAAACACCCGAGCCGATAGGCATCCCGAAGTGAAATACCACTTGTCCAGTCAAATTCAAGCGTAGGTGAAGCCTCGCTAGAAGCACGATCGCTTTAAACTCTCGTTCTTTATCTCTTAGAGGGTCTCATCTGCTCCAATAGGCAGGTGTTGAATATGCGCTTATATGTTTTTGTTTGATGATAATAAACATATATATTCATTTAAATGTATTTGGTTATGTACTATTTTGTTTTGCATAGATTAAATAAATATTTGTTGAATAAAATAAATTATACAGAATTTGAATTTGAATTCAAACAGAACAAGTTACACAGATTTTGAATTCAAACAGAAATTTTATTCAAACAAATATTTATTACAAACTTGAATAGTACAAATTCATGCTCTCACTATACATATACATTTTTGATTACATCACGATTACATCACAAATATTTTACATTGATAACCTCACTACATATCACTCCCTCTCGTATTTTGTCTTCAACTGCATTCCAGATTGAATCCAGCATCTGAGAAATCTGCAAAAATATCCACTAACGCAGTAAAATTGAAAAAGAAATATTTTTGCAATATAAAATTAAATATGATTTTTGAAAATATGGTTTGCCTCAGTTATTTGGGTTGTTCGTCATCATTCGCACTTGAATTCATCACAAAGTCGTGCACATAGATATTACAGGGACAGGTAACCATAAGTGGCTGCAATACACACGTGTACATTCATACACGTGTGCACTGCCTCGCCAACTCATGTGCGTGGCCAAAAATAGCAAGTGTGCAAGCACAACTTCACAACAAACAAGGCAATGCACTATGCAGTGTACAACAAGTCCAGCCAGTTCAACAAAGATCAAGTCATGGAGTCGCAGCCACAATAAAACTGCAGTGGAACAGTTGCAACATAAACGAAAAGACCAGACAACAAAGCAACTGCCACAAGACCACACAGCAGTATACATGAATACGACAACAGTACCGGATATAATACGCACAAGCGAAGAACCAAAGTCAGGCATGTACAACAGGTCAGAGACAACACTCAAGTACACGAATGAAACAACAAACTACAGAATCAAGTTCAAGCCACATCTGTACATGAATACAGCTCGACTACAACAGCCAGTCAAATGATTAAATAAACAAATGAATGAATGCAAAAGCAAACAGTTCAAAGCTTCAAAATGCATCAGTATCCAACTAGAAGAACAACATACAAACAAGCATGCAACAGCAAGCATGCAACAGCTACATGCAGGCCAGAAGCAAAAACTCGAGTGCAGCAATAGTGTACAGCAATGCAAGTAAAGATGACACAAACTCAAGCAAATGCAACAAAGATGCAAGCTGCAGTATACCAGAAGTATACAAGTACAGGCCGCAACTAACATACATATGAAGCAATTCAAATACCAACTGCAAGTTCGACAAGCAACTGAAGGCAACAGGACCAGTGCCAACAAAGAATCAAAGATCAATATAATGCAAACAAACAAAGACCAAAGCTACAACTTCACATGAAGACCAAATGTCCAGACAACATCATAATGCAACATGAATTAAGACTACAGGTCTCAATAGAGTATGGTGATGCAGTCAACAAGGCAGAGGAATGTCACAAGCATAAAAGCATGGATACAGCAAAGCCAGTGACTACATCTACATCATCAAAGGCTGTAGCAAACATGAACACTGCAAAAATTTCACTTACTGCAACAATATTTTTAAATGGACAGCAAAAGTGATCAACCTCAATGAAACTGACTCGAAGCAACAGTCGAAGACATGAATGCAACAAAGTTCACAAGTGCAGACACAGAGAATATGGACTGCAACAAACATGAAATGAATCGAGTCAGTAAGGCAATGCACAAGAGTGGTAACAAGTACAAATCACCAAATGAAGACCACAAATATATCAACTCAACAAAGAACAGTACAGTCATGAAGTATGCAAAGAGCTCGAGCATGAGACATGTGCAACACAGTGAATGTAAACAGTAAGCAACTACTGAAGTTCAAGAAGTGGTGTAAATACAACTCGAATGAATGCAAGTTCATATGAACAGCAATACTGCGACAACAAGTGCATGCAACAGTGAAACTCGAGACCAAATGCAATAAAGTGAAATGGAGTTCACTGAGAAATGGAATGCAGATGCCAACATTGATGAATACATATAGTAGCAGAGAAGCAAGATACAGAATGCACAAAACAGAAGAAAAAATTCGTATCTTTATTCTTTGAAATAGTCAAAGTATCAAAAAGGAGGAAAGTTTTAATGCCGTGTGAATCAAGACAATCGAACGTTCTCAAATCAAAGCCGTGAGCATCAAGGTCAAAGATTATATTAGGAAAGACGTACGCATCAGATAATTGAAATTTAGGAAAGCACAAGTGAATACGAACAAATCAAGTGATTCGAATTCATATAAATACAATCCCAATTCATCATCATCGGCTATCGAGTTCAATCAAGAGCAATCAAGTTAAAGCAAGCAATTGAACCAGCAAACGAAGAATTACATACCGCAAATTCAACGAACTCGGTCATCAGAAGAAGCAGCTGCAACAATTCACAATTTCAAAGTTAACCACAATCGAATATCAGAGAACAAGCGACGCAAGCTATCAAATCAGAGAATCTCAAATCAGAACGAAGCCCTAATTCGAGAAAGAGCCGAAGCCCTAATTCAACAAAGAGAGGCCGACATTCTTCATTGAGCAAAAGAAAGTAGCGGGTCATTATTCAAGAGTAGTGGGCCGGCCTGCTTATTAAAAGGGGGATTTAGTTTTAATTTTATAATAGGGTTTTAGTTTTTATAATTGAGCAAAAATTATGCACTCACATTCGTATTTTAATTTTTGCTCCTGCGGTTATTTTTGAAGTTTTTTTTTTCTTTTCAAGTCGAAGAATCTGTAAATCACCACCTAGGGATTAGATAGTGTCAGATTGTCTATTTAGAATTAGTTTAGTGAGCAGGGAGTGCGAGTTTGCAAAGCTCTATAGGCGGGAGCAGTGTTTGCGAGTGAGCGAAACTCTATAGGCGGGAGCAGGGTGTGCGAGTCTAGTAGAGTGTTTGTGAGCGGGAGCAAAAGGGTCTGCGAGTCTAGTAGAGTTGTTGTAAGCGTGATACTGTTTAATTCTAATAGAAATCTGTGAATGCAGCAGTAGGCAGGGGTTGCCGAAGCTGGGTAAATTTTGTGTGTGATTTACTTTTCAGCATATTTATTTCTGCAGTTTATTTCTGTGTTTAAATCGAGAAAATTTGCTATAACCCTATTCACCCCCCCTCTAGGGTTAATCTAGATCCTACAAGTGGTATCAGAGCCCGGTATATATTTTATTTAACTCTAGAGTCATGAATCCGTCAAATAATGCTTTTTCTGAGGGGCAATCTATCGTTAGGCCACCCATGTTTAACGGGAATGATTATGCTTATTGGAAAGTTAGGATGAGTATTTATCTTAGTTCCGTTGATTATGATGTTTGGGATATTATTGAAACTGGCTATAAACCTCCCACTATAATCGTTGGTGGTACTGAGATTCCTAAACCTAAGGATAGATGGGATGCTAACGATAAGAGATTGAAAACAACAAATGCTAAAGCCATGAATGCTTTGATATGTGCTCTTGATAAAAATGAATTTAATAGAATTTCTCATTGTACAACAGCACAGGAAATTTGGCACACTTTGGAGGTGACACACGAAGGAACTTCTCAAGTCAAGGAGTCTCGTCTAGCCCTATTCAGCAATGAATACGAGAACTTTGTGATGGACAAAGGCGAGAACATAAAAGACATGTTTGGACGCTTTTCAACTTTGGTGTACAACGCTAGAGCACTTGGGAAGGTATTCACTGAGGTAGAGCTTGTGCGGAAGATACTACGAGTCTTACCAATGAACTTTGAGGCAAAAGTCACGGCAATCCAAGAATCGAAAGATCTGAGTAAGCTAAGCATGGAGGAGTTGATTGGAAACTTGATGACATATGAGCTTGAGCTAAAAGCAAAGGAAGAGCGCAACAACTCCGAACCAAAGAAAAAGACGATTGCCTTAAAGAGCAAAGAAGAAAGCGATGAAGAAGATCCAATTGAAGAGCTTGCAATGGCTGTCAATAATCTTAGAAAATGGTCGAAATTCAAGCCACGCAAGAAGAAAACAAATCATAATAGGCCAAAAGATTCTGACAATTCCGATAATGAACCGACATGTTATAACTGCAACAAGCCTGGCCACATCAAACCAAAATGTCCACTTCTCAAAAACAACAAAGGAAAGAAAAAGGCGAAGAAGGTATTTGCAGCGACTTGGGATGATGAAGAAGGAGAAGAAGCTTCGGATAGCAGCGTAGAGGAGGCTAACTTGTGTCTTATGGCGAAATCAAATTCAGATTCAAGCTCAGAGGAATCTAGTGAGGAAGGTGAGTATTCCTATAGAGATCTTGTTTTTATGTGTTCTGATCTTACTAAAGTAGTTGATGCTCTTGAATCTAAAATTGAAAAACTGAAAACTGATAGGAGAGAACTTGCTCGTAAAAATTTTAGGTTAGAAACTGAACTTGAAAATATTCAAAACCTAGAATGTAAAAGATGTAAAGTTTTAGATTCAGAATTGACAGAACTTAAGAATAACTCTGAGAATCTTGAAAAAGAAAACTTGAATCTTAAGGAAACCATCGACACTAGGAAAAAGGATTTTATAAATTGATGCACCTCACTTGTCACTGAAAATACAACACTAAAAACCAAAGTCCAAGATCTTGAGAAATCTTTGAATAACTTTTCAAGAGGCGAAAAATCTTTCAACATGCTATTGGGAAATCAAATTTTTGCTAACAACAGAAAAGGACTTGGTTTTGGGAAAACACAAGCTGAGGATAATGCAAAAGGGAAAAGTGTCTTTGATATATGTGAAATAATTGGACATCATTCTGAAAATTGTAGTCATAGGAACAAGAACACAAAATTTATACAAGTTTGGGTTCCTAAGAATTCTACAAACAAATTTCATGTCTATTGGAACAAGAATGAAAAGTCTAAACAAGTTTGGGTTCCAAAGGGTTTGTTTATTCATAATGTTACTGCCACTAACAATCATGGACCTAGAAATAGGTCACAAAAATCTTTCATCGTGTAGGTGTGGTGGCAGGCTAAGGAACGACAACGGTGTTCTCTGGATTTTGGTTGTTCCAAAAACACAACGGGCAACAAAGCAAAGTTCCTTAGCCTAGTATAAAGGTGACAGAATCACAATGGGCAATCACGTAAAATTATCGTAAAGGTAAAACAGGTGAAGGTATAATTCTGTGATAATATGCACCATATTCTGAATTAAATCATCCAAAATTGTGATAATGAGACGATGTCTTTAATTCTGACTTATTCTTAATTGATATGATTTCTTTTGACTTGTTCTTACTTTGATTTGTGTTTAAAAGAAGACCAACCATCCTTTCATCATTGAATTTAATTTGTTTAGTCAAATGATGGTATCTTATTGATCCTTGATTACTCGTGCTACACTCAGACATATTTTGACATTTTGATCACTGCTTGTAAATTTGCACGATTTCAAACTCATGTGAAAAAGGATTTTAAGAAATTGTTGAAACTTCAAGAAATTGTTTTTGAAATAATTAAGATGTTGATTGACTGTTGATTACTCATGAATATAATTGTTTATCCTATGGTTTCTGAAATTAACACCATGATGTTTGTTTGAGTGTGAACATGGCTTCAATTCAAAATCCAAAGAATGTCATTTAAATTGTTGCTAAAATTGGGTTTGAAATTTTTGATGCACACTTCATGTATGGTTTACCAAATCCAGTTAGTGATATTTTGGATTGAAAAAGAAATTTAGATGCAATTCATACTAGTAATCTAGTTGATAGAAAACTTACGAGTTGAACGTGATTTATTCATTTGCTGCATCGTTTTTTTTTAAAAGAAAATATCTGCATATTTTTCACTTGAAATAATTTTTCATTTAGCAGAATTTTTTTTCTCATATAACCCCTTCGAGAAAATAATTGTTTGACCAATTTTTTTTCGGATTAGTTAATTTTATTTGATTTTAAATGACAAATTTTGACTGATCCGACTCCCTACTAATTATCAAAGAGATAAATAGTGATTGAAAAAGTGATGAGTGTTGATATTTAACATACATTACTCAAGAGAGTATATTTGGAAAATTTCTTTAGGAATTAAAACAAGAATTATAAAACTTTTTGTTGGGTAAAGATTCCATGACCATTTCTATATCTATCATTATTTCTATCGACCATGGTTTATCAAATATTCAATATAGTTTGTCGATATGTGGTACTATAATCAGGAATCATTTGTTTTTTCATGTCATATTTTTTTAATAAATAAATAAATATTCAAAGTATTCACTCTCATTTAAAAGTCCTCACGGTTATGCATGGGTGAATTACTTGAATTTTTTTTATTATGTGCTTCCATGCTCATTTAAAAGTCCTTACGGTTATGCATGTATGGAACGCATATCAAAATTAAATTGTTTAAATAGACAAGTTGATTCTAATCCCATTTAAAAGTCCTCACGGTCATGCGTGGTTAGAAGATACTTGATTTCGTTTTTTTTTTAAATTAAATTCGAATACTACTAATCTCATTTAAAAGTCCTAACGGTTATGCATGATTAGTAGATATTCAAATTCCTGATATAAATACCACAAGTTGATTCAACTGTATGATTTTATATGAACACCATATCCATCATTTCTAAAATTGGAATATGCGTCTAACAAGGGTAGTTATGATTTTTGTTTGATTCTTATTGAAGTTTAATATTGATATTCAATTTGAGATTAATGTTGGATTAATATCGATCACTTTATCTCTATTTTTCTCTCACACTATTATTCTTTTGCTGATAACAAAAGGGGGAGAGAAAAGTTAAGATTTTGTCAAATAGAATCAAGCAAAGGTCAAATAATTTTTCCATATGCATCTAGGCTCATCTGAATATATTTCTATTTGTATGCATATATGTAGGGGGAGCATCATGTAGAGAGGAAGCATTAAAATAGGGGGAGCAATTAGAGTATATAATTGGTTAAAGTATATAATTGGTCAAATACATTTTAACACGGTCAAAATCTTAAATATATGTTTGTTATCATCAAAAGGGGGAGATTGTTGAATATGCGCTTATATGTTTTTGTTTGATGATAATAAACATATATATTCATTTAAATGTATTTGGTTATGTACTATTTTGTTTTGCATAGATTAAATAAATATTTGTTGAATAAAATAAATTATACAGAATTTGAATTTGAATTCAAACAGAACAAGTTACACAGATTTTGAATTCAAACAGAAATTTTATTCAAACAAATATTTATTACAAACTTGAATAGTACAAATTCATGCTCTCACTATACATATACATTTTTGATTACATCACGATTACATCACAAATATTTTACATTGATAACCTCACTACATATCACTCCCTCTCGTATTTTGTCTTCAACTGCATTCCAGTTTGAATCCAGCATCTGAGAAATCTGCAAAAATATCCACTAACGCAGTAAAATTGAAAAAGAAATATTTTTGCAATATAAAATTAAATATGATTTTTGAAAATATGGTTTGCCTCAGTTATTTGGGTTGTTCGTCATCATTCGCACTTGAATTCATCACAAAGTCGTGCACATAGATATTACAGGGACAGGTAACCATAAGTGGCTGCAATACACACGTGTACATTCATACACGTGTGCACTGCCTCGCCAACTCATGTGCGTGGCCAAAAATAGCAAGTGTGCAAGCACAACTTCACAACAAACAAGGCAATGCACTATGCAGTGTACAACAAGTCCAGCCAGTTCAACAAAGATCAAGTCATGGAGTCGCAGCCACAATAAAACTGCAGTGGAACAGTTGCAACATAAACGAAAAGACCAGACAACAAAGCAACTGCCACAAGACCACACAGCAGTATACATGAATACGACAACAGTACCGGATATAATACGCACAAGCGAAGAACCAAAGTCAGGCATGTACAACAGGTCAGAGACAACACTCAAGTACACGAATGAAACAACAAACTACAGAATCAAGTTCAAGCCACATCTGTACATGAATACAGCTCGACTACAACAGCCAGTCAAATGATTAAATAAACAAATGAATGAATGCAAAAGCAAACAGTTCAAAGCTTCAAAATGCATCAGTATCCAACTAGAAGAACAACATACAAACAAGCATGCAACAGCAAGCATGCAACAGCTACATGCAGGCCAGAAGCAAAAACTCGAGTGCAGCAATAGTGTACAGCAATGCAAGTAAAGATGACACAAACTCAAGCAAATGCAACAAAGATGCAAGCTGCAGTATACCAGAAGTATACAAGTACAGGCCGCAACTAACATACATATGAAGCAATTCAAATACCAACTGCAAGTTCGACAAGCAACTGAAGGCAACAGGACCAGTGCCAACAAAGAATCAAAGATCAATATAATGCAAACAAACAAAGACCAAAGCTACAACTTCACATGAAGACCAAATGTCCAGACAACATCATAATGCAACATGAATTAAGACTACAGGTCTCAATAGAGTATGGTGATGCAGTCAACAAGGCAGAGGAATGTCACAAGCATAAAAGCATGGATACAGCAAAGCCAGTGACTACATCTACATCATCAAAGGCTGTAGCAAACATGAACACTGCAAAAATTTCACTTACTGCAACAATATTTTTAAATGGACAGCAAAAGTGATCAACCTCAATGAAACTGACTCGAAGCAACAGTCGAAGACATGAATGCAACAAAGTTCACAAGTGCAGACACAGAGAATATGGACTGCAACAAACATGAAATGAATCGAGTCAGTAAGGCAATGCACAAGAGTGGTAACAAGTACAAATCACCAAATGAAGACCACAAATATATCAACTCAACAAAGAACAGTACAGTCATGAAGTATGCAAAGAGCTCGAGCATGAGACATGTGCAACACAGTGAATGTAAACAGTAAGCAACTACTGAAGTTCAAGAAGTGGTGTAAATACAACTCGAATGAATGCAAGTTCATATGAACAGCAATACTGCGACAACAAGTGCATGCAACAGTGAAACTCGAGACCAAATGCAATAAAGTGAAATGGAGTTCACTGAGAAATGGAATGCAGATGCCAACATTGATGAATACATATAGTAGCAGAGAAGCAAGATACAGAATGCACAAAACAGAAGAAAAAATTCGTATCTTTATTCTTTGAAATAGTCAAAGTATCAAAAAGGAGGAAAGTTTTAATGCCGTGTGAATCAAGACAATCGAACGTTCTCAAATCAAAGCCGTGAGCATCAAGGTCAAAGATTATATTAGGAAAGACGTACGCATCAGATAATTGAAATTTAGGAAAGCACAAGTGAATACGAACAAATCAAGTGATTCGAATTCATATAAATACAATCCCAATTCATCATCATCGGCTATCGAGTTCAATCAAGAGCAATCAAGTTAAAGCAAGCAATTGAACCAGCAAACGAAGAATTACATACCGCAAATTCAACGAACTCGGTCATCAGAAGAAGCAGCTGCAACAATTCACAATTTCAAAGTTAACCACAATCGAATATCAGAGAACAAGCGACGCAAGCCATCAAATCAGAGAATCTCAAATCAGAACGAAGCCCTAATTCGAGAAAGAGCCGAAGCCCTAATTCAACAAAGAGAGGCCGACATTCTTCACTGAGCAAAAGAAAGTAGCGGGTCATTATTCAAGAGTAGTGGGCCGGCCTGCTTATTAAAAGGGGGATTTAGTTTTAATTTTATAATAGGGTTTTAGTTTTTATAATTGAGCAAAAATTATGCACTCACATTCGTATTTTAATTTTTGCTCCTGCGGTTATTTTTGAAGTTTTTTTTTTCTTTTCAAGTCGAAGAATCTGTAAATCACCACCTAGGGATTAGGTAGTGTCAGATTGTCTATTTAGAATTAGTTCAGTGAGCAGGGAGTGCGAGTTTGCAAAGCTCTATAGGCGGGAGCAGTGTTTGCGAGTGAGCGAAACTCTATAGGCGGGAGCAGGGTGTGCGAGTCTAGTAGAGTGTTTGTGAGCGGGAGCAAAAGGGTCTGCGAGTCTAGTAGAGTTGTTGTAAGCGTGATACTGTTTAATTCTAATAGAAATCTGTGAATGCAGCAGTAGGCAGGGGTTGCCGAAGCTGGGTAAATTTTGTGTGTGATTTACTTTTCAGCATATTTATTTCTGCAGTTTATTTCTGTGTTTAAATCGAGAAAATTTGCTATAACCCTATTCACCCCCCCCTCTAGGGTTAATCTAGATCCTACAGCAGGAATATACCCAACTATTAACTACTATAGCACAACATCCAAACGACCATCAAACAACACAAAATAAATTTATTCTCACTTATATAAAATTATAAGCAAGATAGAGAGAGCGAGTTGTACTCACTTTGCTTCCAATAGACGTTGCAGCGTTCTATTTCGAATAAAATTAAACTTCCAAAATTCTTAGCAGCTCCAAATCAATCCAATCAAGCTCCATCGTGTAGTGTTCACGAATACGAACCCAATGCAACTTGTTTCGTGCAAAACAGACCTCGTATGACAAAGATATACATTTCTAAAGATTACACAAATTTATATAATAAAATTTTATAATCTTTTTTTATTTAACCTTAAAATAAAATCTGGCCATTGATTTGTTTGAAGAGATCTGGGCCATGCCTTTTTCTTTTCTTCTTCGTTCAAGCGTCAGGAACCCACGAACCCCACATATGTTCGTTCTCCTCAACGTCGCTCCCACCATCATGCTCTAGAAGATGATCGAGGACCAACACTTCGAAGCTCGTCCACCGCTCGATCAATGCCCAAAGGTCGTGCCCCTCCGATCATCTCCAGCGCGTGCAATCTCCCCTCGAACGCAGCCACAACATGAGGCCTTAGCGGTTACCAGGACGCTCCAAATCATATCACAGCTGTTTATCTTGTAGTACTCGACGAGGTTGACATTTTTGTAGTTGGAAGTTTTCCCTAATTGTGCTTGGATGTGGAGATAATCGAGGTAGAAAGATCGAACATTTCTGGCCATTGGAATATAAATAACGGCTAGGGTTTAGATGGGCTAGGGTTTAGCATTTGAAGCTCCTTATACAGGCAACGTTTTTCACGCGAATATTTTTCGATCTCCAAACAAAGCATGCCGCTATGCGTTTATAACGTATTACCCCTATTCCAAACACAATGGAATGTATATATCGGGATCCAATTCCATCGTATTTGAAAGATAGGTTTTTGAATCGAATTATGTGAATCGAATTATTTTAATTAAATTCTCACTTAAATAAATTTATACACGTTTCAGCTTCGCACGACCAAACCGTAAGTCCGATTGGTACGAAATTTGAAGTCCTACAATAATATAACATTATGAATCCAACGAAATTGATTTCGTCGAAATCTGAGATAGTGCCAAAATGACTATTTTTACATGTTAATTAAATATTAAAATATCCCATTTCTATAAATTAACTTTTAATTCAATTTCAAAAGATCCCTAACTCCATTATAATTCAAATAGAATTTAATTCAACTTTATAAATCATTTTCATTCACATTAAATTCAAAATCAAATTATTTCTGCAATTTCGAATATTAAATTAATAATTTAATTATCCCAATAAATCATTATATTTGAAATATAAATTATTCAACTTATAAAATTTACTTATGAATATTTAAAATCAATTAAATAACCCGATTTTGAATGACTGAAATTTTGGGTCGTTACATACGTTGTAAATTTTAACTTTTCAAAAACTTTTCTTTTATTTATAATAACAACCGGTAAAACAAGTTCATTTATAAATTTCAGCGTTTAAGGTATATGGACATTGACCCATGGCTTCGTAACAAACTTTCCTCGTCCTTCGTTTTCCAAAATTTATCTCCCCAAAACTTTAAGGCTTATGGGACTTAACTTTACTTTTCTTTTAATAGTTAATTTAATAAATTCTCTGATTTATTTTATAAGCTGTCAGCCTTTTATTTATTTATTTTGCATTAGTTAAGTGTCTACATGAGATTTTCTTACTTACACAGTTTTCCAAGTAATATAGGGGTCTACCCAGAAAACCAATTTTCAAAAGGAATATTTCTCAAGATACCGTATGCACTTTACAGAAACAACTAATGCTTATAACTCAAACTACAAAGAAACTATTGCTGGAAGATGCCCTTCAACATCAACTGACTAATGATGTTGTGGTCCTATCACTTCTTACTCGTAATTAAATGGACCTTTTTAACATGTCATCATTCTCCAACCCACATATTTTAATTTTTCTTTGTGGCTTCTGATGAATAAGTTATACCCATTAGTTCTATTACCTGACCAGTTTGTGGAATAACTGTGCATCCTTATACCATAGTGTGTAAGAAAT
Organism: Allium cepa; assembly: GCA_030765085.1. Taxonomy (NCBI): domain Eukaryota; kingdom Viridiplantae; phylum Streptophyta; class Magnoliopsida; order Asparagales; family Amaryllidaceae; genus Allium; species Allium cepa. Next base: position 196,365,374 of record CM060934.1, on the reverse strand, counting down.
ACAAATTATATACATTTAGAATAACTCATTGGAAAATTGACTTAGCGCAATGCCCTCTAACTTGCTTTCTTTAACTTTGAGTCTACCAATGTTCTCTGTGTATGTTTGCTATCTCGTTACTCTTTATTACAACCTTCGTTTAATAAAAAATTTAGTATTTACTTTCTTCATCCTTGATCCTTCATATGAGCATACCCTAGAACTCATAGAAGTGTACTTTAATACCATTTATCATTCATTTGCAGCTCTTCTTATGGCTTACAAATATGTCTAACAAAATATTCCTAGGTTCTTACCGGTATTCTTTACACTCTACGGGAACTCTGTATTGGTACTCTATAAGTAGTCATCACTACCTTCTTTATAGCCTTATCCCCCCCCCTTTACCAATGTAGTCATCTCTAGCTACTCCATATTTAAAAAATTGGATTTGACATTCGCCAATTTTCTTCAAAAATTAAAATTTAGTATTTTTGAAGCATTTAGTCCTAAACTTTTATCTTTAAAAGTACAACTTAGAAAATTTTTAGCAAATTCAAAAATATCTTAGTGTCTTAACTTTTAAAACTAAATTTTTCAAAAGTTCTTTTTTCCTTTTAAAAGACCCTTTTCAACTTTTACTTCTTAAAAATTAGGATTTTACTCAAATCATTTATTAAATTTTTCTTTAAAAAAATTCAACTATTATACCAAACCGTTTTTTTTTTCACAAACATAATTTACAGTATTTCTAAACATCCTTTATAATTTTTAAATAATAAAAACTAAAATAGATAAGAATAACTCTCACTCTATCATTATCTTTCACTTATAATATCTCCACTTCCAATCCTTGGTGCAGTCTCTATCATATGAGGTGTGCTTTTAAAAGATAGTTGCAATAAATGCGCACAATAATGGAAAATATCCATTTTTCTTTATTTTGTCTTTAATTTTTTATGTTGCTTCTAATTAGATTACTAGCATTATATTTAAATAATCTCCTAACATTATTTCTAATTACCAACATTATCTTATATAATTTCCTAATATTGTTTTTGTTTACATTTTATAATGCTATTACTATTCAACCTTACTCTACCTAAACTGTCCTTATTCTTATTGCTTTTCTCTCAATTTACGGTCTTCTTAGTCAAATTATTGTAGTGCGTTTGCCTACTGCTTTATTTTCAGATCCTAATCTTCTTATCCGCTTATTTTACCTTATTTCAAACTTGTACCACTTTCTATTGTCCAACATTAAAAAGAATTTTCTAACTTAGAAATTTTTCATCTTAAAAAGATCAATGACCTACGTACGCTCTACTTTTTTTGAAAGAATTAACCTGTTTATTAAAATCCATTTACTTTTATTTTTGGTCTAATAAATTTTAAATTTTCAACTAATTTTTTTAATTTAATATAACATAATTACTTATATTATAATTATTTTTTCTCGAAAATTTAATATTTAATTTTCAAAAATAGGTTTTTTCTAACTTTAAATAATTCTTTTGAAATCATTTCAAATATATTGTAAATATATTTTTGCAAACTTTTATATTAAAATTAGTTCAACTTTTGTATTAAATTCTTTTATATGGGGTTGGACTCGAAGTGGATTTTTATTCGTCCTTTTTTCAACTTTTCTTCTTTTCAACTTACTATAAGACTTATATGTTTTTTCCAAATATTAAAATCTGGCTTACATCTTGGAGTGATTACTTCAAACCTTCCTTTGGGAACTCAATTGTTTTTGGATATCTACAACATATAGACTCTTTTTTCCCCATATTTGGACCTTCTTTACATTATTAATCGGCAATAATACATGGATCAACAATCATAAGGCCATCAAGTGTCCAACTAGGGAGCCACGTGTTATCCAGCTTTTGGAACCTTCCATATGCTGCACCCATGCTCTTCTTAAGTCGTCGCATTTTCATACGACCTATTTCTTATGGGGTCATCTAGGCAGGTGCACATCTTCAACTTTATCCATTGTTTAGACTCATAATCGAGTTACTCATCTTTTCAGTGTGTGGCTGCAACAACTCTATAGTCGAAATTTATAGGATTTAATGTGCAAAATATTTATGTTTATAAGCAAAATACAAATAATGTTTCCTAATTTTTCAAGATCAACAAACCTAAGCTCTACTATCAAATGTAACATCCCGCACATCAGTGGACCTAAATTTTCGCTAAATCAAAAACCCAAGTCCACCAAAGTAGAGATCGTTGATTTGGTATCCTGCAAATAAGCAAATAAATTCATATTGAAGCACTATCGATATAACTTATAGAGGAATGGTAAAGTATAATAAAACATATAGTTACTGACCCAGATCGACACTTCAAATATCTAGTGCTCCTGTAAGTGCCGAGCATACATTAGAAAACCCGTCCTTCCACCATTCTCACTTTGCACCAGTACTCATCTCTCTAAAGATATCCCATGGGTTGTAATAAGGAGGGGTCAAGACAACATTCTGGTGACTTTTGAATTATACATTTTACACATAATACTAGTTTATGTCAATTGTCTTCCATTGCGTGTTATGTCTTTCTATTTTACTTAGTTGCCTTGACTCCATATACACGTACGGTATACTCCATCTACCCAAAGTAGACAATAACTACATATGTGTATACATATAAATACACAAGTACCATAGTCCCCCTTTGGGCTAAGATACTATCATCCTAGTATCTATAACCCGACACCATGTCAGGATCCATCGCTAACGCAGTATCATGTCCTCGTCGTTGTGCATACCGAGGAACTCCCACTATGCCTCATAACATTGTCATTATAATTTGCTCATATCCTATCTCGCTTTGGGGATTTACTATTTGTCTGCTACCTATTACGTACTCAGCTCCACGGCCTATAGGCGACTCGGCTCCTCGGACTAACCCACTCTTTTTTGAAAGATCTCTTTTATGGGACAACCAGTCTTATCCCTAACAAACAAAATAGCAAATAACCATGGCAGTGCATGACCTAACATGACCTACACCAGTAGGAGATGTAGCCCGTTAGGTGTAACCCTATCTTTTCCATTGACCACTCAAGACCGATGACGTACTTAACCTATGTGTAGCTCCTACTCCCTAATTTGCTACCACACACTAACATAACATTGAGCCATGCTCACCGTCTCCTTTAAATTACCTAACGCAGTCAAGGCAATGCCTCATCTAAAAGATTAAAGCAGACCCTACTAGGGTACCCCTTCACCTATATGCAAGCATATATAACTCCGTGGGTCCTTTGGTTGGATATGCCCCATATCAATATAATATATATACTACCAATGATAGCCCCTTGTGGTGGGCAGACTTCTATTGTATAACACTACTGATCTCGCTTTCCAACCCATACTAATGACTATATCATTCTTATTTACTAAATTATTTACTAACATCTAATAATTCACGCTCATCATAAACACGTGCTTGAGGCTATGTGTGTGTATATGTTTATACATAGCTTCATTCGTTCTTGTTTAATTATTGTGTCTATGCTATTTACTGTTAACAATATTTCTCAACTTCTTTATGTGTTTACATCTTATTTAGTTTAAGGTCATTTGTTGCTTTTTTTTAAAATATTTAAATACCTTTTCTTATTTACTTTCCCTTTCCCCTATTATTTTACTTTCTATTTCTTTTACTTTTTAAACATTGATTCTCTACCCTGTTTTAGAGGACTATTTACACCCTTTTTGTTTTAAATTATGACTTGTCTATCTTTTCATTTCTTTTTATTTCACTTCTGTTTTACTTATATTACACATATTATTTTCTTAGACCAATTTTATAGCATTTATAGTTCCTTTAATTTATCCTTAGGGATTTCTGTATTTTAATGCATTAGAATTACATTTCTTCCAAATGGAATGGTTAACACCATAAATTTTTATATCTTATCCAAAAGGGGAATTTGTGCTACGTTTGGTATTATTAGGAATTACTTTTTCATAGTTATTGAAATAGATAGTAAGAAATACAATAAATATCCTATTTTATATATCTCTTTCCTTTTAAGTGTATTCCTTGTTATTTCAAACATTACACTTTTATTTATAAATATGAAACTCAATAATGCATAGAAATCCACATTGCAACGTGCTATATAATCCAATAAATTAAAATACTACTTAAATCCTGCAATACGCTGTGCTAACTCAATTTACATTCTTTTTTTATTTGCATAAGCCATATTAAATTCAAAAATCTAAAACTATCTCATATTCTATAAATTTCAGGACTATATTCAGGGGCTATTAATACCCAATATTTTCTTGATACATGTAATATACAATTCAGGTTATCGGTAATAGAATATATATGCAGGGTTTATAACTTTATTTCACATATAAAATTTTAGCCTACAACTCCAATTTACATTTAGGCATACGGGAATACATTTACAGCGATATAAATCCGATATTATATAAAAATATATAATTTCCCACTCACCTTTTAGCTATCCAAATCTCCAGATCCATCCTTCTTATTCCAGTTTGACTCCATTTTCTCCCCATTTGGATATATATAACGCAAGCATATACAGATTTATTAGAGATCTAAATTAGAAAAGGGATCCAGATATGACTTACAATTTAGATCCAAATTTACAATTTACCTTGTATTTGGCGATTTGGTTTGACCCTATTCTCTTCCTTAATCATCTTCAATGATTCTCCAATTGTATATACGTAAAAACTATAACTATTTCTAAGAATTTAGGATTTGGAGGTAATGAGAAAATGGCAGAGCTCCATCGTCGCTCCAAAAATATAAATTTGGAAGTGAGAGTTTAGGTCTGTATTGAAGGGGTTCAAATCAATGTCTGTGGTTCGATTGAAGTATATTGAATATGGGCCGTTTGGCCATGTTTTACTGTCGATTTTACATCAACGCTAGTCGACATCACTATTGCTAAGGTCGACCGCTATCACTCGACTATGTGGAACCTTGGGTCGATCGGTCATCTTTATTTGCTGTGATTAATTATCATGTTTAGATTTGTTTAATTTTCTTCCCTATTTAAACGACCGATATAATTTCCTTTCCATTACCACTTTCTTAATATCTAAGCAATGTTAACTATCCATTAACTTTAATTGATGGTAATTAACGTAGTTAATTATTTCTATTTCCTTAATTACATATATAATTATTTCTGATTCTAAAACTTTAAACGTTATAACTTTTCGATTTGAACTCTGATTGGAAAGCATTATATATGAAAGTTGATTAGAAAATCACCATGAATCCAACGGTGCAAATTTTGTACCTAAATTCTGATGTTTGTAAAAGTTTTACTTTTTTGCATTATTAATTAATTTCTTTTTAGTTAATTTTCTTAAAATTATGGTCTGTTACATAGATGCTTGTGGGAAAAGTTTAGGTGCCATGTTGAGATAACATGGAAGGTCTACTACTGATGCCAGCTAGTAACTCAAGCCACATGAATCAAGATATTTGAACCATGACTTGGAGTTGTTAGCAGTTGTTTTAGCGTCGAAGATGTGGAGACATCACTTGCTTGATGAGAAGTTCGAGTTGTACATGGATCACAAATCCTTAAAGCAACTTTTCACCCAAAAAGACCTCAACATGAGACAACAACAGTGGTTAGAGTTTCTCATGGCTTATGATCTTGATATGTTGTATATGAATGGGAAAGCGAATGTTGTAGCTGATACATTTAGTAGGAGGTATGCAGTTATGGCGAATATAGAGGTGCGCCCGACCCTTATTAGTCGTATTAAAGGAAATCGGCTATGAGGTCCTCGTATCACAAGGATACCTAAAGCGCTTAGCAAGACGAGGCACCAAAGAGGTGGTCAAGATTCAAAGTTGATAGCCATGGTATATTAAGGATGAACGGAAGGTTGTGTGTTTCAGATATTGATGAGATTAGGCAAGAGGTATTGACAGAGAGTCATCATTCGTGACTTACGATACATCCTTGAATTACACAGATGTATACTGATATAAAGAGGACTTTCTGGTGGGAAGGTATGAAGAGAGATATTTCCATATTTGCGAATAGTGTTCTAACTGCCAACACATTAAAGCCAACCATCAGAAGATAGCTGGAATGCTTAAGCCACTAGGGATTTTGAATTGGAAGTGTGAGTAGATATCTATGGACTTTATAGATGGGCTTCCTAGGTCGAGAAAAGGTAATGAAGGCCTTTGGTTTATAGTGGATCGACTAACCAAAAGTGCACACTTCTTACCAATGAAGAGAAGGAGGACAACTTCTAGCTTTGCTTAGTTGTATATTAAGGAGATTGCCTGACATCATGGAGTTCCTTGTGATTTCATGAGTAATAGAGATCCCATATTCACTAACCAGTTCTGAAAAGGGATACATGATGTCTTAGGGATAGAGCTAAGTTTGAGTACAACTTACCATCCATAGACTAATGGATAGACAAAGAGGGTAAACCATTTGTTGGAGGATTTGCTTCAGGCGTGTATCTTAGACTTTGGTGGTTCTTAAGAAGAGCACTTACCTTCTATTGAGTTTACATATAACAATTACTAGGCTAGCATTAGATGACACCTTTCGAAGTATACGGAAGACTTCGTAAATCTCTAAAGTGTTTGGTAGAACTTGGAGATCGCTTAGTACTTAGGGCCAGATATGATTAGGGAGACGACTGACAAGGTAACAGGGATTAGGAAACGCATTAAGAAAGCACAGAATTGGTAGAGCAGTTATGAAAATCAGAGGCACAGGGATTTAGAGCAGTGGACACCACAAAAGTGGAAACTATTCAGTGTTGGAAGATTCCAAAAAACACCACTGAGGTTAGGAGTTTTCTAAGGTTGGCAGGTTACTATAAGAAGTTTATAAAGGACCGTGCAAAGATAGCAGTCCCTTTTACTCTAACCAAGAAGAATCTTATCTTTTCATAGGATGAGAAGTGCACAGAAACATTTGAGAAGCTTAAATAACTATTGTCCAATGCCCAGTACTCATCATTTCCGATGGAACAAGCCTTTTATAGTTTATACAGATGCATATGGAATAGGATTGGGAGTAGTTCTTATGTAAGAAGAAAGAGTAATAGCTTATGCTAGTAGGCAACTAAAGGATCATGAGAAGGGATATCCAGTTCATGGTTTAGAGTTGGAAGCTATTGTTTTATCTTAAAGATGTGGAGGTACTATCTTTTAAGGAAAAGGTTTAAGTTGTTCACTGATCATAAATCACTGAAATACCTATCATTTTGAAAAGATTTTATTCTGAGGCAGGTGAGGTAGATGGAATTTATAGTAACTTATGGCTTTGGAATACAATATATCCTCTATAAAGGGAATGTTTTCGTCGACGCCCTTAGCCGAAAGCATGCTACCTTGAGTGCTATATATGAGTGGAGGCGGTTGGAATTACTCTCAAATTTCAACCTCCAACCACTAGTTGAACCCACGCAAAACATTTTGGCAGCTATAGAGATTAGGCCTGCATTGATGAACCGCATTGGATTAGAACAAAAGATGGATGAAGAGATAGTCAATATTTTGGATAGGCTAAGTAGAGAGAGCAACTTCCCTATGTCAGTAGATACACAGTTGATAAGAAGGGATGTATAAGGAGGGATATATGCCTTTATGTCCCACCAATCGATAGTGTGTTCGAGGAAGTGCTTGCGGAGTGTCACCATTCAAATATGACCATTCACCTCGGAGGAGATAAAATATATAAGAATATAAATAGAATTTTCATTTGTCCTGGGATGAAGAAGAGGGTAGCTGAATTTGTTGCTAAATGTATGACATGCCAAAGAATAAAGGCTAAATAAGGGAAGCTCGGAGGATTGTTATTGCCGCTAGAAATTCTAACATGAAAATGGGAGAATACATCGATGGACTTCATAGATGGGTTGTCTAGAAGTCAAAGGGGCAATGAAGCAATTTGGGTAATAGTAGATAGACTCATTAAAAGCATCCATTTTTTTCCCGTTATGAACAATAGGACCACAATATCTCTAGCATAGATTTATATTAAAGAGGTGATTCGACTTCATGGAATCTCAATGAGCATCATTAGTGATAATAACCATTTATTGCATACCTAGTTTTGGAGGAAGTTGCAGATAGCTTTGGGAACTTCGTTGAATCTTAGCACTTCTTATCATCCATAGCCTAATGAACAAACTGAATGGCTAAATAGGATCTTAGAGGATTTATTGAGAGTTTACATCATGGACTTTGGAGGATATTAGGAGTAGCAGCTATCGTTATCGAGTTCGCATATAAAAATCGTTACCAAGCAACGATTGGTATGGCACCCTTTGAAGCACGTCATGGGAGGCCATGCAAATCACTAAATTATTGGTGGGAAACCACCAACCAAATTATACTCAGCCAGACTTAGTTCACGCTACTTTAGAAAAAAATAGATTTGATTAGGTAACGCATGAAGGTAACACAAGACCGTCAGAAATCATATGCAATCAAGAGACGGAAAGAATTAGAGTTCAAGATTGGGGACATGGTGTTTATCAAAGTCTTAGTAAGTCATGAGATTTAAGAAGACATGAAAGTTGGCGCCAAGATTTGTCAAGCCTTTTCGAGTATTGGAGAGAACTGGAAGACTTGCTTACCATGTGGAGCTACCAGATTAAATTGGCAGAAGCCCACGATGTTTTTCACGTCTTACACTTGAGTAAATTCCTTCACAACACAGCTACTACGATAGTGGCTGATCAACTGGGGGATATTGAGATAGAGCCATTAGCACCTCATGCATTGTAGAGCATGGAACTAGAAAGCTCCATAATAAAGAAATTTGGTTGGTTTGAGTGCAATGGGGAGACAACCTGGTGGAAAACACATGAGAAACTAAAGAGTAGACGAGGATCTCTCATCCTAAGCTTTTCACTAGTAAACTTTTCTCTCCAAAATTAGGTTTTGGTTGCATCGCGGTTGCTATATTGGACGGTAGGAGATCGTTGCTAAAAATTTTCACCATCGCTTTGCACTCATGTAGAAATTTTATGCATGTCTAGGATGTTTGCATACATACTTATATATCATGGTCATACACTCACGCTAGGGTTGAGCTCACTTATAGGATGTCTACACACATAATCTCATTGTATTTTTGATTGAGTAGATGGTTGTGTAGGTAACTCGGTTGTATCATACGGATGCTTATTGGTGTTATGTTGTTCGCCCTTTAGAAAGATTTTAGGGATGAAATCCTTTTAAGGGGGAGAATGTAACACCTGTAAAAATTAATAAGAAATTAATAAGTTATTAAGCAATTAAATAAGGCAAGGTTAAAGATAGAAATTTTGTAAAAGTCAAAATTTGACCATGGAAGTTATGTCATTACATTCATGGCGAAACTGTGATCAATTTGCATATATAATATGTTGAAAACGGAGCTGAAATGAAAAAATTATGGACGTCTAAAGTTTTTGGATTCGAAATAATTTAAATATAATTCAAATTCAAATAATAAATAATTCTCAAATTTGAAATTCAAAAGTTAACAACAATTATACTAAGGGTTAAGAAACATTAAGATTAATGTTAACATTAAGGAATTAATTAGGATAATAAATAAATAAAACACTGGCATGGAAAAATTCTTCCCGAAATAAACATGTCGGTCGATTGCCTACCCCGGGCCGGTCGACCGCCTACCCCGGGCCAGTCGACCGCTAGTAGTCGACTGGTGGGGTAGGGGAGGTCGACCGGTTGTCGAGTGACGGCTAGGTTTGTTGCAACTGTTAACGTTCCAGATTTTATTATTTCAAATTGACTTAAATCTGACGATTTTAGTGCATCTCAACCACTATAAATAAGACCCTAGCCTCTCCCTCACTTTTAATCACAGATTATTTTGGGAATACAATGGAACATTATCAGTCTCTCTTCTCAAAAGATTCAGAAGTTCTCCAGGGTTTCAAGTAAAAAAATTTAGGTGTTTATTATTCTATTTCTAATCCTTTCCTCCAACTCCTAAACTTTTGAATCTAATCCATATGCAATTCCCTTATTGCATAAGAGAGATCTGTAGGAGATTATTTTAGGCATGTCAAATCCAAAAAGAAGCAAAGCTAAGACATGTTGTGAGTGGAAATCTAAGCCTTTTTATTTTTGTAATTGTATAGTACAATTTGGATATGATATATGCCTTAGGGAATTTTGTTTTACGAAAGCATCATATTATAAACCCCCAAAATTCCCCCTAAGCGAAATATCAATTCTTAGGTTGGAATCTCAATTGTTTATATATTAAAGTAATGAAATTTGTGTAGATTTTGTCATTTTAATCGTTTTACCTTCTATTCCACTTCTTCTCCTTTTTTCTTTCGATTTGATTAAGGGTTTTGATTGGGGAATGTCATGTGATGTACGAATTTTTATTCATAATTTGCACCGTCTATTTCTACAATTTGAATAAAAGTTACCTTTGTCTAATTTCATGTAAAAAGAAGTTGAATAGAGCGTAATAATAACTAAATTGTAAGTTTCTATAATTGGTTTATTCTATTATTTTAGTATAAAATATGTTGGGCTTGGATTCTATATACAAATCTATTGATTTGGTATTGAATATTGGATTTATGGTATATTTGTTAATATGGAAATGAGATTTGTATAATTTTAAAGATTTGACCTTTGAACACCAGTTTAAGGCATAATCTCCGTGCGGTTAGAAATTTATTAAGTGCACGCGCGGGTGTCTATACATACATACATGCACACACATAGACACACACACACACACACACACACATATATTAGCGTAAATGACGTATAATTACAACGTATTAACTGCATAGTTAATATTCTAGTAATTACTATTAAATCCTTCTTAGGAAAGGAATTAAATTTGTAAAGGTGTGATTAGGGTTTCATTATAAGGCCTTGTTTTGGAATACGGTGATGTGTGAGATAGTATATTAAGAGAGTATGGTAAACTATAACTAAGTCATAGGGATGCGAGGTCAGTCAAAACCATATAGAAGTCTGCCCAGCTAATATGGTTTCCTGTAATATGACTTTGGAATTAATATGAGACATCGCCTATGATAAGTAACCACGGATGAAGCAATGTTAGTCCTAAATTTTTAGGGTAAATCTGCCAGCTAATTTGACAATCAGTATCTACGAATAGTCGAACTAACCTGACCTGCTTCGGGGATTAAATATATTAAGTGGTTGTTTGAAGGCCTCCATTTTCCCTGTGTAAGAAATATTAAATTGTTAGAGTTAGTGGTTAGGCACGGTAGAAGGTATCTTGGGGTGAGTCCGCTTCGGATTAGGTATTAAGTGACCGTTGAAAGGCCCACATCTTCCATAAAAAGAAGCATTAAGCAGCTTGAAGAGATTCCGTGCAATGTCAGTTAGATAGTACTTAAGAGGAGTTCATCTTGGGGATATGTAATAAATGATTGGTGGCTACCTCAAATGAGATTTTAAATGGTCATAGTTTGCCTATTTTCCATTAAAGAGGTATTAAGTGGCTTGTGTACTATCTTCTGCATCAATAAGACATAATTGACGATAGTTATGGGTTATTGGGATAAGAAAGCATTAGGGCTTATAATTGGAAAGGTTTGCAACATAGTTAGGATCATAAGACATATTCTTATTTAAATTATACTGCCAAAGTACTATTATAAGAAGGCTCAAAGTTTTTTATTCACCGGACATTGTTGTTCTGACTCCCTCCTCATTACAACACAAGGGATGAAGATGACAGTTTAGATGACCGATGACAATGAGGAAGCTTGTGGCAGTAGTCTATTTATCTACTTATGTTGTTTCCTTTGTTTTCTGATGTACCCATGAAAGGAATGACATTGTAACTTTGGAATAATGTACTCTGGATATTTTGGTGGTATTGTACTTTGTTTTTATAATATTGGAACCTTTGAATAAGTGAGTACTATTCTGATATTATACTTTATACTTCCGTTGTGAGTTTCTTAATGTGTAGATAAATAACTTTATGTATTGTTCTTTATACCAACCAATAGCCAGCTTTGGATTGGATTTATGTTCCGCTGGACCTTTTCTAGATCATAATCTAGGTCTATTTCGGGTCGGTTGTTACACTTTCACATTGAAGATCAACATTATTCTCAAGTCAAGAGAATTATATAAAATTGTCACATTGCTATTTTCTGTTTGACCTAAGTTATACTAACCAACATAAAACTATCGAGTGGGTCATTCCATAGTTATCTAATAACTATCAGCACACAATCCCTTAGTGCACGTAGCAGTCATGAGTAATACACTGTCCAACATTTGAAGAGCATTACGTTCTCTAGTCTCAACGAATGCATCGATATCCAGTCTTGTTACATCTTGACTAAGAATATTTAAAACAGTATGTTTATTTTATTGTGATAAACCACTCATGATTTAAAAGCATTGTAACTACTATCATAAAATATACCATCTATGGATTTTCTATTAAATACACTTTAATTAAATTGATTAATTAATATAACATACTATATTAAGTTTATAATATAATGGAAACACCTTTCATTTCGTACGATATTGGTTATCAAGTAAGATATATGTAACAAATTACATAATTGCCCTCGGGGCATAACTCTAACTCTATCATATACCACATTCCTACTAACAAAGATGAAAAATGATATTTTAATTCAAACATTAAAATGTATATCACATAGCTAAAACTATATACATAAATGGTAACAACAACTTTAATTTATGATTCGTTTGTCTTTAAAATAGAAGAGTTTATAACCTTCTCATTGATTCATGAATTTTTCTCCCCTCTTTTGTTCTCCGGTGGTATTTTGAAATACCTACATAATTTATGATTTCTACAATTAATCACATTGTTTTATTAGCTCTAGTTCGCTCTAATCATTTTGCATTTAATTACCTACATCATGTAATTTCTACAATTTTTTTACAAAGTTTTTCGTGACTCTCTCATATTATTTATATTTGAGACTATACACTTAAATTAGTTAAATAATATTCACTTATCTCATTACATTATCGATAACTTAAATAAACTCAATTATCTATTATTCACCTGTTCGCCTAATAAATCGAAAAAGGAGCTATTTAAATATATGTTTCACATTCGTAATAATAATAATAAATCAAATTTGACGAGCACCATTGTTCCAGTGGTTAAATGATTCGGCTTTGGTGCGAGAGGTCACAAGTTCGAAACTTGTGTAGCGTAATTCGAACATATATTGACATTTGGTTTGTGTTCTGTTATTCCAGTGACATGTTGTATCTAATACCATTTCAAATAATAATAATAATCAAATTTTAATTCAAATATGATATTGTATAAGAAAAAACTAAAGCTATACACATAAACAATAATAACTTCAATTTATAAACCATTTCGCATTTAACCACCGACATTTTGTAATTTCTAGAATTATTTGCAAAGTTCGCATCAAGTCTTTCCTACTATTTTACATTCAATCCATATATTTAATTAATTGTATAATCCCAAATTTAAACAGTTTAAATAGATTCAAGTAAATAATATTCATTAATCAGTCCAATATTCTTAAAGTGACAATTTCAATATGTATAGGCATTCACATTAACAAAAGGTAAACTAATTTTCTGCTCAATATAAAGATATAAAATCAATTAACTAAATTTACATATATAAAATAAATTAAAAAAAATTAAACTTTTAATTTATTAATCATGCATGCGTTGCATAGCAAAATTCTACTTTTAACAACGTTTAAAAGTAAAAACACATTCTACTTCCATTTATGCTGGTCAAGAGGATTTTTTTTTTTTTTTAAATTGAAGCAAAAAAATTTGCAGAATAATCAATGACAAATAAATATTATAACTTTCTACATATTCTTTTTTTAAGGAAATAAAAATTATATAAAATTTGAAAGTAATATTTACCATAACAGGCCTTTCCTATAGGTTGTTCCGTGCAATGTTTTGTTGTTATTTCTCTTCTCTGTATCCTTTTGTAATTCTTATTTATGCTTGTATTTTTATGGTATAAAAGGTAGGGCCCTTTTAATCCATCGGGCTTTACCAAAAAATATATCTATCGTAACCAAATTTCCTAACAATGCCAAAAACAATCCATCAAGACCCAATCGCACAAATGCACACCAAACCCAACAACCCATTTTCAGATTACCAAAATACCCTTTTTCACCAACCTTCTTCCCTATAAAATCTCCATCGCCTCCTCTTTTAGAAGTCCTCAAATCTCTGTGGACAAGCTATTAATTTCACAGGGAGAGAAATTTATAAGAAAAATGGCGGCTTTAACTCCATCATCCCTCTCCTCCAAATCCTTCATCTCTCCTTCACCTCTCCCCTCCCAAAATATCCCTACCAACAACCTAGCATTTTCCAAACAACCCCCCCTCCCGTCGATTTCGGCCATCGCTACCGACCCCGCAAAAAAGACCACAACGCCCTCGCCTCCCCCGCCAACTTCCACCCAATGGTCGATCGACAGCTGGCAATCGAAGAAGGCGCTGCAGCTCCCGGAATACCCGGACAAAAAGGAGTTGCAAGAGGTGCTGAAGACAATCGAGAATTTCCCGCCTATCGTATTCGCCGGAGAGGCGAGGAGGTTGGAGGAGAAGCTCGCGGAGGCGGCGCTTGGAAGAGCGTTTTTGCTTCAGGGCGGAGATTGTGCGGAAAGCTTCAAAGAGTTTAATGCCAATAATATTAGGGACACTTTCAGGATTTTGCTGCAGATGGGCGTTGTTCTAATGTTTGGTGGACAGATGCCTGTTGTTAAGGTTAGATCTGAATTATTTCATTGATTCTTATTTTTTAGAAGTTTGGTTTTAATCTTATTATTCATTTTCTGTAGTCTATTTTGAATTAGGTAGCGTAAAACTGATATCTTTATTGGGATTTTGTGGAATTATGATATGAGGTATCTAGGGATACAGACAAATTAAAGCTATCGTTTGTATGTTTAACGACTTTTTTATACAGATGTGGGAAAAAAATTGGACCATGGCCTATCTTCATCAGTGGAAAATAGAATACTTTACCAACGAATATGATTTAGTTAAGGCAATGCTTTGCTGGGCAATTGAAACATGAAATTTGGGACATGAAACATAAATCTTTACTATGGTTATGAGTTGCTTGAATTCTGTTTTCCTCAGGGTTTTTGGCTTTTATTAGCAATTGGTGACCAACAAGTTGTTTTGGAGAAGGCAAATCAACTGATAAACATTTTAATTTTCATTTTTATCGCATTAAAAGAGTACAGAAAAACATTTTTTGATGCTTTACAAGAAGTTTGAGTTATTCAGATTTTTTAGTTTTACTGGTAAAAAATTATACAAAAACATTATTATCTTTTGTTATTTTTCAAAATAAATAATTCATACAATTTCCAGTTACTCAAATGTTATGAATTTCGATAAGTAAGTATTGAATTCTTTTAAATTTTTTGAGAAGTTCTGATTGATTTTTTTGAAAAAATTGCACTTTTGAAAAAATTTGATTTTCTTGAAAAAAATAATATTTTTTTAAAGTCACTATTTTTTTAATAAAAAAAATTCGCTTAGAAAATGGATTTTTTCCTACAAAAGTGTTTTCTTTTTGGAAATTAATTTGAAGATTATCAATTTTCTTAAAAAAAATGAAATATCTTAAACAAATCAAACAAACTTTTATGAAAAAGGACTTGCTTTCTGAAAATATTTGATTTATAAATTATTTGTTTTTTTAAAAGAAAATCATTTGCTTAAGCTATAAATATATATAGGGAAAGTCTATTTAGACACAAAATGAAGACACAATTGGTGATACAAAGAATCTCCGCCGTTGGATTGCCCTTTGAATTCCACCCTCCTCATAAAGACAAAAAAAAATCCAATGGTCCGGATCTTTTGTGTCACCATTTTATGTTTAATTTTGTGTTCAAATAGCCGGTCATCGTCATTTAAATGTGAAATAATTATGGGAACTCTTTGAGATATTTGTGGAGAAAATCAAGAATATAAGTTTGGGAGTTTTAACATTTAAAGAGACATGATATCATCCGGTTTGAAAACCTCCATTATTGGTCAGTTTGATAAATACCAAAAAGTTGCCAAGATTTTTAAATTTTTAATTATTTTTATTAGCTAATACCCAAAACAGCTAACACACTGTATAATGTATCACAACATGTTGTGAGTGTTTAGATGGAGTGCAATTAGGTATCCTTTTTTTGTTCCATGGTGTATGATCCCTGGATCAATAAATAAATAAATAATAATAATAACATTGCAATATTGTATGGAATATGATACTATTTTATTGCATGTCAATACATTTTTATAACCCAGCCAGTTGATATTAACATGCATGTCATTAAGTCTACGTACTAAGAGTTCATGCTAGTTCGAGTTGTATTTTTTTCTTCTGTTTGTTTGTTTGTTCATGTTATTTATGATTTAGAAAACATACAACTTTGTCGTTATCTTCTAAAGTCTATGTTATTAGTCAATAAAAATTCATATCAGAAAAAGATGCACTTGTTTTAATTTTGATACCAGGGTGGATAATATGTACTGAATTAATATGTACTGCTATGAGGTAAGTAGTAAACTATAATCCTTAATTGAATCATGCGTCAGTTTATGGTCTACTACTAAGTTCTTTCTATTGTAAGTTCAATTTTCAATGAAATCAAATCAGAAAAAAATGTGTTATTTTAATACCATGGTGGATTACATGTATTGAATCAATAAGTACTGCATAAGGTAGTACAACTCAAAGTAGTAAACTATAATCCTAAAGCGAATCATCAACAATTTATGATCTACTACCATAAATTTTTTCTGTGTTAAATTCAAATGTAATTAATGGGAGCTTCAATTGTATTCTTCTCTTAACAGGTTGGTAGAATGGCTGGTCAATTTGCAAAACCCCGATCAGATAATTTTGAGGAAAGAAATGGAGTAAAATTGCCAAGTTACAGAGGAGATAACATCAATGGTGATGCTTTTGATGAGAAATCACGAATTCCAGACCCACATAGAATGGTCCGTGCATACTGCCAGGCTGCTGCTACACTTAATCTTTTAAGGGCATTTGCCACTGGAGGTTATGCTGCCATGCAGAGGGTTACTCATTGGAATCTTGATTTTACTCAGCACAGCGAGCAAGGGGATAGGTATATGTCATGCTCTTGTGTTTGTTCTTTGTTATCACTATTATTTTAAGTACCAACAACATATTTGTTGTGCTAAATATTCCTAAATATCTTCCATGATAAGCCTTCTATGGAAAACCTAATTGATTGGTAATCTCCCATTAACTCAATTTGTAATCAATTGGTGTTAAGGGTTTACATTTTGTTATCAATTTGTAATAACATATTAACTCAAATTGTGCTGGTCCTTTTAACAGTATCGACATGTTGACTGCTGATACCAAATAAGTAGGTTGATGTTTAACTGAGGTTAGAGTTTTAATGAAATAAAGCATATATTTGATTCATAATGTTATCATTTCAAACCATATAATAGCTGTGTGATTTGCTGCCTGCAACTTGCAAGCCATCATCTTTTTCATATAGATCTCCTATAGGTTTCATCATCATGATCATCATTAATTTCTACATATTTGACATATAAAATAACATGTTAATGGTTAGGTAGAGTTTTTGGTTAGCCACTGAACACAAATTTCGTCAATGCTTTCTCTGGTGGTTGCCCGGTCCATGCTTGCCTTGGATCGATAAAGACTTTGTACCAACTAGTATTTGTTTATCCGTTTTTCTAACGACTAGCATTAAACTATAACTTGATTTTTCTTATTCTGCCACACTTGTTTGAGGTTGACTTCTCTCTAGTCTGAATCTATAACCATCAATATGGCTGTGTCCTTTTAGATGTTGCTCACACTAGCTAAAATTTTATCAATTAGTCGAAATTAATAGTGCTGTTTGTGACACTTTTTCTGGATAAGTTAAAGTCTAGCAGATGATGTTATACTATTAATGAATAATGAAAACATGGACCACTTTTGTTGATGTGTCTTATAATCCATTTTCCAAGCATATGCTCGTAAGGGCAATAATGGAAACGAGGACCATGAATCCTTGTACATTATTTAACAAATTTTGTTGACAAAAATAATGTTATGTGCTAGCAATAATATTAGGGTTAGGCTCTCTGCCTTTGATCCGTGAGGTCACCATGTACTAACATTTTTGATTTGTAGTATGTTATATACTACCCAAGACTTCTAGTACAACCATGTACTACTGTCTAAGCATCCAATTTAAAAAAAAAAAAAAGGTTGACGGGTATGGTGCCATTAACTGCCATTTATGTTACCTCATGTTGAATTATTCCATATATAAATGAAAATATAAATGCTGGGTGGAATACTCATCTGTCAGTTGACAACCACATGAATTCAGCTCAATAACTTCTTCACATACAATATACTTTTTATAGATAATCTTCCGATGCATGAGCTGTGATAAACATTAGGTAAAACCTAAATTAGAAACAAGTCACCATAATTTACAGAGATTCAACAGATGACTTATTTTATGTTGATTTACTTTGTTCAAAAACAGGTACCTGGAGTTAGCGCATCGAGTAGACGAGGCTTTAGGGTTCATGTCTGCAGCCGGTCTCACAGTTGACCACCCTATAATGACTACCACTGATTTTTGGACATCTCATGAATGCCTTCTTCTTCCATATGAGCAAGCCCTTACTCGTGAGGACTCCACCTCAGGACTCTTCTATGATTGCTCTGCACACATGCTTTGGGTTGGTGAGCGAACTCGCCAGCTTGATGGAGCTCATGTTGAGTTTCTTAGAGGTGTTGCCAATCCACTCGGCATCAAGGTATGCTTATAGATTAGTTTGTCTATTGTTCTTGTTTTCAATGGACATTGATGGCAAATATTTATTTATTTCACTTTCACATGCCAACTTGCTTCTTAGAGTTTAGTTGTAACATTGAACCCATGAAACCTCCTCCATAGCTAGTAGGTTTGTGAGGTATCCACGAATTATTTGAGAGCCGAATGAATCATTATTGGTCCGTTTCGAGTTATAAATATTCCAAAGAACTGGTAAATTTCATGAATTATATGGAAAAGCTGAATTATTCATGACGAACTTGAACCAAACTTTTGATTAATACTTGCTTTGTTGAAATTTATAAGTAAATCTTCTCAACAGAACATCTAGATTGAAGAAGATGGCGGAACAAAGTTTGACATGTCCATGTTAAAGTATTAGTTTGGCTGACAAAAATACATCTGATACATAATACATGATAACCATTAATATTGATTATTAGATGTCTCCTCATTTAAATATTTTTCATATAGTCATACAGATCATTGACTTGTAAAATTATAACGATTGCAGTTGAAAATATAATTTTCAATCTGGTAATTTGGATTGAGCTCGAACTCTTCCCTTGTATATTATCGTTCTTCACAATTTTGACCAAATTATTTACTTAATTTTTAATGTACAAATACATATCATTCCCAAAAAAACTTATTTGATTCGATTTTTTGGAACACTAAATACTGATGCTTTATATGATTTCCACCTATATTTCATATTTGTAAAGTATTTTATTTTTATTTTTATACATATTTGTGAAGTATTTTCTTTTTATTTTTCTTGCAGTAATTATATCTGTTTAAACAATAGTAGTAACAATAAAAGTGAAAATACATTACAGTGATTTTAGGCAAGCAATAACTTTTTCCTTGAGAAATAATTTCTCCTTATGTCCCCAGTTGGTTGAAACATAATTCCCCCTCACACTCATATGTAATATCAGTGAGGTGAAAAGTTATGTAAAAGTTGAATGATATCTTGCAACATAGTTTCCAAGGTAACATCGTTTTCTTTTTTCGGATCGTGCTCGTCGGTGAAGTAGTCAGAAATAATAGGAAAAATTAGTATCATCATCCTTACTTTTATCGCAAATGGCTAAGGTTGACAATAGAAATAATAATATGTATGTTGAGTCATGGGAGTATACACCTGGTATGGATATTGTTAGAAAAATTCAACATAGTTTATTAATAAATAAACATAACAGGATAAATGATATATTTTTGTTTATTAATAAAATATAAGTTGAATTTCCCTTGAAGCATCCGTACCTGGTGTATAGTCCCATAGCTCAACTTACACAAATTTCAACTTTGTGGCATCTATTTACTCTTATTGAATCTGGATAGTAATCAAATAAAAGTAATGCAGGTAAGTGACAAGATGGATCCAAGTGAGCTAGTGAAGTTGATCGAGATCTTGAACCCACAAAACAAAGCTGGAAGGATCACAATTATTACGAGAATGGGAGCAGAGAACATGAGAGTGAAGCTGCCTCATTTGATCAGAGCTGTTAGAAGAGCTGGACAAATTGTTACTTGGGTCAGTGATCCTATGCATGGAAACACTATTAAGACTCCAGTTGGCCTTAAGACTCGTCCATTTGATAGAATTCAGGTTTGTTAGTCTTCATTTTCTCTATTTTCTACCAAGTAATTGCCTTTTATACCATGATGCACGATGTTCTATATCATTGATCATGTTCTCTTGTGCAATATTGCAACATGACACATTTCAAATGCCTACAGACTAGAATAAGTTTTCTTTGCACAATGCAAGGTATTTTTTCCCCTTTTTTCCTCTCTTTCTCGAACAGCTTAATGCTAGCAGGGACAATGTCCTTTGCATAGTGGTATAGCTGAAGAAGTATTCTATAGCCTTTGAAGTTTTGAATATTTTGTATCTGCATATACCAAAGGTCAGTCCGAGGTTTTTGTAAAATCTTGCAACCAAAAGCCTAATATATCTTACCAAGATATCTAAGTTTCATCAATCCTTTAGATTGTGCAGTGCCTTCCCATTTGGAATACCGAATGCACATTACTTGTGCAAAGAAGTTATCTTCTTCAACCTATTTTCGCTTCCCATTTGGAATACCGAATGCACATTACTTGTGCAAAGAAGTTATTTTCTTCGACATATTTTCGCTTCTTGCCCAATTATTGAGAAATATTTAGAGAAGCGTTAGCTTCAAACTTCTTAACATTGATTATAATGTAGAGACAAGAAATTTCAAAATGGTTTCACTTTTTGTAG
Source organism: Allium cepa (assembly GCA_030765085.1). Classification (NCBI taxonomy): domain Eukaryota; kingdom Viridiplantae; phylum Streptophyta; class Magnoliopsida; order Asparagales; family Amaryllidaceae; genus Allium; species Allium cepa. The sequence continues at coordinate 196,344,252 of CM060934.1, read as the reverse complement.
AGATAATATCCATAATGTACATTAAACATCTGCAAAATTTGGTAGTATGTGAACTATGAACCTAAAATTTGATAGGGATATGGAATGAGTGATATATACACACACGTCTTTAATAATAGTAAGAAGTGTGTGTTAGGACATACACTAATATACAAGCATATTTGACATATGCAGGCAGAGTTGAGGGCATTCTTCGATGTGCATGAGCAAGAAGGAAGCCACCCTGGTGGGGTCCACCTTGAGATGACTGGACAAAACGTAACGGAATGCGTTGGTGGATCGTTGGCCGTTACACTGGACGACTTGAGCTCCCGTTACCACACTCACTGCGACCCAAGATTGAATGCATCCCAATCTCTTGAACTCGCCTTTATCATTGCTGAAAGACTACGCAAGAGACGGATCGATACTCTCCCAGACCTTCCTATAAACCCCAACTTTGGGTTTTAAATTATGCCATATATATTTATGCATGCGCAATAAGAGTTGTATTTTATTTATTTTTATGGTTAGGAAGGTTAGTTGAGAGTGTTGTTTATTGGTACTTCATGACAAAGGAGGCTGTATTATGTACTATGATTATGTATTTTATCTTCGTATATGAGAATAATGTATGTATTCTGCCAAGATAGAGCTCAAGTTGATAGTTGAACGCTAGTTGCCTTTTGTTCTCTCTTCTTCTTCTTTAATAATGATGATGCTATTATAACTGTACTACCCAATTCATTCAGCGGTTCAATCACCATAATATGATAAACAACGCTGTTGGTCTTTAAATGGATAATTTTTAAACGTAATATCGTATTTGACATCATTTTTAAATATGCACGGTGTATGAATGTTTATTCTATATGTCGATGATCAATAAATTAATAAACGTATATGAATTTTTTTATTTAACATAATTACTTTTAGTCTCAGTGATGATTATAAAAGTACAAAAAAATAAACAAATATGACTATAATAAATAGTTTGAGTATAAAAAAAATTTAGTTCAAGAGATAAGAAGTTTGCTTTTTATACTAAAATACACATTTTAGTGTAAATCACAGAATGATGGTTGTAAATATAATTTTCTGTTTACACTAAAAAATGTTCTTCAGACTAAAAAACAAACTTGTCATTGAGAATAATTTTTTTGCAACTTCTTTCTTATGTTCATTTTCCTGTATGATGGGGGTGGTGGCGGTATAAACTATTAATTTAATAAAATAATAATTATATGTCTTTATTGTTTTAAAATACATATAATATAACTATAATCTGGATGATATTCGAATGCGGATGCCTTCGTATTCACATTTGCATCTACTTTTTTGGATATCAAATATTTATTCGTTTTTGGATACGGATAGGAATGAATTTCAGTTTTTTCGATCAGATAATGAACTACCATCCTAGATTGTGGTTCATTTCTACCACGGCCGGAGTGTTTTGGCTGTTTATGGTATGATATTTCAACAGACAATAAGATGTTTATTGTTTGTTTGCTAACGAAAGTTTTTCAACTAGTGTTTAGAAGGTTTTTCACATAGTTCAACGAAAATTTAGCATGTGTTTAACATACTCACATTTAGAATTACTTGTTTCTTTCTCACGCCTATGCTTTCAATTGAGCAAAATATGTTCGACCTTTGAATTTGAGTTTATTGTTTTTCATTTAATATGTATTTCAAAATACTTGGGAGGATGATAGGATATGAAAACTAAGGGAGAAGAGAAAGAGAGACGATAGCATTTTTATATTTCCCAAAATGCGAAAATAATAATAATAAATTGTTTTTCTATTTCATATGTTAAAACCGATGAATTTTAATTCCTCTCCATCTTTGATGTGTTTTGAAATGCATATAGTGAACAAAAAGGTCAAATTTCAAATTGAACAATATGAGCAAACCAATCGTTTACTTCTAGTTTTGTAAATTGATTGATCTATTCAATCTGCTGAACCATGCATGTTTCATAATATATTTTTTTTCAGAATTTTGTAAACATGGACTAATCAACTTATCTTTGATAATTCAATACGCCCATCATGTTTGTACTAGCTAGCACTTTTCAATTTTCGAAACCTTGACTACCATAAATAGTGCTAGACAATATGATGTTGGTAATGTTTTCAAGCTCTTGTTCTAATTTTTCTATCTTATTGTTCTAAAAGGAAGTAAAGTTCATTGTCGCTCGCATAATCTTCCTTAATCACTTGAGCATTGTAACATCACAAAATTTTGGGCAAATATATTTTGAATTTTGTATTGGAATTTTTGAAATTTTATTGAATTTAATACAATAAATTGGGTTTTTGGCATTTAATTGATATAAGGAAAGTATTGACTTATAATTCAAAATTGAATTATATTTTAAAGTTCAAAAGTTATTTGAAAATTTATTTTAGCAAAAAAAATAATATTTGTGAAACTATAGAATAGTTTTAAAAAGTAAAACAATTATTTTAAAATTGTTGAAATTGAAAAGTGATATTTTAATATAAAAAAAAGTTATAAGAATGAAATAAAATTTGGATAAAATGTCTTGAGTATATTTTTAAACAGGGCATAAAATGTTGATATAAAGGCGGTTCGATTAAAAGACGGTTAGGTGCTAATTGATTTAAAGGAAATGAATTAAAATTTGATTGGACCAAAGTATTTAAACTTATCTAGTTAATCATTGTATTTTAACTTAATAAACTCTTAATCCCTAAGCCTCCTCTAATGCCTATATAAACTCAACCCTATAAACATATCCTCTTTCCCAAATCCTAAAACAAGTTCTAATATATTGTTCTTCATCTTCGTTCAAGCAACTCGAGTTCTTTATTAACTTAAGCTAAGGATGTGAGTATGATTGTTTCATTTGATTAACTGTAAAGATTACTACCATGTTTTGATTCCAATATGCTTCAAATCAAACTTTTGTTAGATGTTAATAGCTCGGTAGCCTGTTGTACTTGAATCATTATTAGTTATTGGTTACTTTTGTTCATTATTGATATATAACAATAGGGGATGTACAAATATTGCTTGATTACGATGCTGCTTGAACAAAACACTAAATATAAATTTGAATTTTAAATCAGTATAAGATGATTTTAGCCTAAACTTGTTGCAGTAAAAAGTGTAATTGAGGATGGTCATGTTCGAGTCGAAATTGGTGAGAGGGTGATTCCAAGATCGACCGATGTTTTCCTGGAGCTTACTACTGTAGGATCATGACAATTGGTCGACCACTATGCACATGACTGACGACCGGTCTGTGCAATCCTGGGCTAGTAAGCTCTAGGAATTAAGCAGTAAGTTTATTTTTTAAAATGATTTCAAAATTTCTGATTTTTTTAACCTTTTAAACTTTTAAAACTAAGTTTGTAGATATAAAATATTTTAGAAAATTTTAAAAAGAATCATGGAATATGGATTTAAATTTAAAAGGATGGTTTTAAATATTTTCAGTTTAAAGCTAATATGGATAAAATGGAAGTTTATTGATATGAAAATTTCAAAAAATATGTTTGGATTATTTTTGAGGTAAAATATTACGTTTTTAAATTCTTATATAACCTTAGTTCTACGTAGCTAACACCACCACCCTAAAAATCAAGTCTTCATTATCAAAACCATATCAAAGCTCCTAAAAAACACCTCCTTTCCTCCTCAAAATTCTTATATAACCTTAGATCAATATAGTTAACACCACTACCCTAAAAAAATTCAAACTTTGTGCCAAAACCCCTCCCACCAAGCCTTGTCCATGAGTTATAGGGCTCATCCTTAGGTTTGAAACAAGCTAAAGCATGAGGTGTATTGTAGTGTTGTTTCCAAGGAGAATAGTAAGAAGTGGTAGCTTATTGTAAGAGATAGGTCGAGAGTAAAAGTGAGATATCTCGCTTTGCAATAGCTCTAAAAATGATGTTGCATGTTGTAATAATTTATAGTTGCTCGCTTAAGTTGTTTGCATATGACATTGTACGTACATAATGTTAATATTATTTGATTCACGCTTGAAAGCAGATGACATATATAACCATTGCAGAGGACTATTGTGAACACATAGAATTAGACATGGGACTTATGAAAGAGATTCAAAGTGTTTCGTAGCCAATAGGTCTCACCAAATACACTTCGAAAGATTTGGTTTTTGTAGAGGGATCCAATAGAATTCCTCGCAACCGTTGATTTTACATTTCACGATTATATGTGTATATGAAATGCTTGTATGCCATGGTTTGGTAGCTTGGATATGTTATATGTAAACATTGATTTGTTTAAACATTGAATCTTTTTGGTAAAGAAAAGAAGTAGTAGCATTATTAAGTGCTAATGTAGCTCCGAAGCCACTATACAGCTTTTGAAATGCTATTTTGATTTATGACTTGATTTCTCTTTGAAATACTTTTGTTTTCTACTTGAATTTTCAAGGATGTATTTAAATACGGCATTGGATATCTATAGCTCTTTTTTATGTAACTTTTTCATTTTGGTTCTTTTAAAATACGTTTAAAAGGTTTTTTTTTGAACTTGACTTTTCTTTTTAGGCATTTGTTAGTCTTTCCTAATATAGCAAAGTGCTTTAAAAAGTAGTTTGGAATTTAAGTGTATATTTTAAAGAAATTTTTTGGAGTATGGAAGAAAGTGGTTTATTTGGATAAAGGAAACTCCTTTACCTTTCAAAGTCAAAATTTTCTTTTAAAGAAGCAACAAAAGTTACAAGTGATGAAGTTTTCAAACAGTATATTACTAAAAGAGATTTGAGATTTAAAGGATTTATTTTGAGATATTTAAACAAATGAGTTATATAAAGGAAATACCTTTACCTTTTAAATGTCAAAATTCTCTTTTAAAGGTGATAACTTTAAAGTTATGATTTGGATAAGAGTTTAAAATTTGTTTTAAAAAGTGTTCTAAAGGAAGTTTGAAATTTATATAAGTATTTTAAAGGATTATTTGATAAAATAAAACAAGAGAAACTTTTATAAAAAGGGATATCTTGACTTTCCAAATCAAACTTAGTTTTAAACAAAGACTTTCAAGTGAGATTTTATGTGGAAGTTTTAAAGTGTATTATAAGGGTTTTAAGTGGAATATTAAAGAGGAAAGAAGCCATGTATTACAACACCTTTGTTGTAATAAATGCCTCGGGAAAGTAGGAAGAGGCTATGGACTATAACATTTTTGTTATAGTATATAGTCGGAAAGGAGTTTGTTTATAATATTTTGTTTAAATAAATAGCATATGGAATTTATGAAGTCTTATACTTGACATTAAGCTTCTAGATAGGGAAACTTCTAGCTATCCTAAAAGATAAGAATGTTGTCAAGTCAAGATTTGTGAAGTAATAACACACCAACTTAAACGGTTTCATTGTTAGCGAAAAGATAGTTTAAGTTTGAAATCGAAGATTGATGTCAAGTATATGAAATATTTCTTTCGTATACAAATTCAGTTACTTATGGAAATTAAGTAGTTCTATACTTGGCACTAAAAGCCAACGAGTAGACCGATCCTCTACCTAAGAGATTTAGATTCGGAGTGTTTAACTGAGGCAAGGTCTGGAGAAACCAGTGCCTTGACTTACTGGCTTAGTTTCCGTGCGAGGGATGAAGTAAGTCGAAATGTTGGAAACATGACAAGTGTAGGAGATTTTATTTCTATCAATATTCATTTTAAAAATTATGTTGGTATAAAAGGCATTCTTTCCCTTCTTAACATCAAATTCTGAGGTAGGAAAACTCATCTCTATCTATGAGAATTAGGAATGTATGTTGAGGCAAGAATAGTTCTATAACTTGTCCGAACTTCATTGTTAATCGATGGACAGTACAAGTTTGAAATTGAAAAATAGTGGCAAGTATATTAGGTATAATTTCCACACTATCCATTTAGTTACACCAAAAGGAAAGTGGTTTGGATTCATAGTAAACGATGTTTTTAAATGGCATTTGTTTTGGCTCACTTAAATATGATTTTGGAAAAAGGAAAATATTCCTTAAGATTTGTGAATATACTATACCATCGATATAAGTATATGGAGATGTTTTCTAAGTATTGAAGTGAAATGTTTAGTGAGTATACTTATACAGTTAAGATAAGTATATAAATATTTTTCAAGTATTGAAAAGTAGAGAGGATTTACGAATATATATTTTGTAAAGGTATTTTTATACAAACAATTGAAATGAGTTTTTAATTCATGAAATGATTAATTAAAGAGGCTTAGTGGTTGCTTATGTGCTTAATCATGCTTGATTTCCATATGAAATTAAATCTCTGATTTAAATGCTGCTTATTTGATAGTTAAATAATCGATTATTAAACCTTTTCCAATTTGTACATAGGAATTATTTATTAGTCTCAAGTGTTCATATGGTTTGAGATCCCTCAGGAGAACTCATTCTAATGAAACATATCTCTCTTTAAGGGTGGATATTCGAGACCCCCTTGGGACTTTAGTATCGTCCGCTTATTTCTGAATCGAGATTGAATCAATCAAAAACTATCGATTGTTGGTTCGAAGAGACCAATATTATATAAGTTATCCGAAAATCACCGCGACCTAGGCGTTTGAATTAAAGACATCTTGAAGATGATGGAAATCAAAGACAGAGTTCTTTGAAGTGCAAGTGCTACTAATCCTAAGGGTGATTCCAAAAGGGATGTAGTAGTAGTGCCATCGATTTGTTTATATCCTAAACAACTTGTATGGATGAATGCTGACACTTAATTATTGCCTGGAGGGCAGTGTTAATATTCTAAGTGGAATTTGCTAAAAAGATAAACGTAGCCTCAAGCCTCACGCCCGGTAATGAATAAAACATAGGATATGCTTCAGGGCTATGTTGTTCGCTACTATTAGGGTATGATCATTTTTGGATGTATGCTTCAGGCAGGTATGGTTGTTGATTGTAACATAGGGATTATTATATTTGATACAATCCATTAAGAGGTAGGCCGATCCTGATTTGCAAGGGGTCCATTTGAGGCCCTCGGTATATGTTTTCTACATTGTACTGTGGTAGGCGGTACCCCAATAGCTTTATCATTGATGGAATCCATTCTCCAATACGTGCCTTACGGACTTCGTTGTATACTAAATATGATGTTGAATGTAATTAATGTAACCATTTCGGCTATGTTATATATTTATTTTCAATTCAAGACATATTATAATATCATTGGATTTCTAATAAAAATGGTTTGGTTATCATAAGGTAAAAGCCCGTCCGTGTTTATTTCTAACATAGTCTTAAAAAATACCTTTATTTTAGAATAGTTTTATAAATATAAAAATCCATATAATTTAAGTTTCTCATGCTAGTTTACTAGACTGATCCGAGTGTTATTTTCTTATAATGCTCAATTCAGCCCTGAGTATATTTTATGATTTAGCTATGGACGCTTTGGAGCTTTAAGAGATAAGCTAGATGCCTCCTTGACCTATTCACGTTTTTTTAATTTCACTGCATTTCTTGTTTGTATCTATCAACATTTGTGAGGACATGTTATTATAGCTTTTCTTTCACTCAAACAATCTGTCTTTTCGACACTTGGATGCTTGACACTTGAATACTGTGGAATTATTAGTGTCGACTTTTAAGGGTCGAAAAAGTGGGTCATTGCACTAGCCGACCGATTCAGGGTTGCACTTGAATCATGAAGACCTAATCCCTTATCACTTATTGTATAAATCATCTATTGCACAAACATAACCACGGAGATAGGTATAGTGCAAACGAGAAATAGTTAGGAGTAATCTCATTGATGGATATGTAGTGGAACGAAGATGAAGTTTACATCACAATGGGTTGAGCGCCAATGGTGAACGGGAGAAAATAATGTAACTAATATATTGCATAAGGCACCCACAATGTCTGATCGGAAAGGTATACAGATGAAAAAGACCGTGATATCGATTTGAAGCAGAGTTCAGCAAGAGTGAGTAATGAGTAGGATTCACTAATGCTTATAGACCTCGTATATGGGTAGCTTTTTCATAAAAAGTTTATTAAATAACCATTGCAACTTCTAAAATGTGAATAGGGTGTGATATCACAATTCATTAGAGTTGAAGCTGTGAATCACTTTAACTAGTGTCGTGATATGTGTGTTTTTACCAATAAAAGTAGATTTGATGGGATGTGGGTGAGTTTAGATTGTGCTGCGTGGGACATATTTATTTATTTGTGTATCACATATACATAACCTCGCACCACATGATTGTGTGTTTTTGTTGCAGCATTATATTCACAGCTAGTTTCTAGCCTAACTTGAGGTTTGTTTTGCGACATTTCCTTGGGTCAGACTGAGGATTGTCATTGTTGCAGGATGACTGCTTTAGCCAGTTTTACTATTATGACTTTAGTGCATGTCGTCGATGAGATTATGCATAGTTTGTCTTTTGTCACTCTCACTCTTGTCTTAGAAAATCTAACCTACTACCGCACTGTAGTGCTTAATTTGCATTGTTCAATCACGGTCATTTGGAATAGGGAAATCATAGAGTTGTGTCTATAGAGTCCATAGATCTTGAGTAGTTTAACCTGTGTCATTGTGTATATGCATGTCTTGGTAGTTAGGCGTAGTTTTGGCAAGTAGTGATTCTGCTTGTATAGCTCTCTCTCTCTACACACACACACACACACACACACATATACACATATACATACATACACTGATATATATGTATGTATGTATGTATATAGTGATCTTTTGAGATGCCTGTGTATATTATACTACGATATGTGTATATTTCTATTCCACTATAATAGATTACTTGTCATTGACTTATAATCTATAATGTGAATTACCCAAATCTCAGATTCTCTCCTTCCGTGCTCTTTGATCTGATCTATCACGAAGTAGACTCCTTTTGATATTCGACCACTGGTGTCGAGGTGTCACATCGTAGTATCAAAGCAAGGTTGTATCTCGACTGAGTGGAATTTGTGTAAATTAGGAATTGAAACATAATTAGCCCTAGGAAGACAGACTTGGGAACTTATCACTCTGAGGGTAGCCAAATAAGAGTCTAGGATAACTCGTATATCGTAGATTACGGTGAGTTGTAATAAGTGTTCCAAGCTATGAACACTTGGATATTACACACACATACATATATCCAATTATTTGTATTATGGAACATATTTATCAGTGGGATCTTATATATTAAAAATAATGTTCGAGGTTTATGAAATGAAGTGATAAATATTTAACGGAAAATGGTAGGACTAGGTCATCCAAGAACGAGTGCATTAACAAAACCAAACACTGGTTAGAGTGGTGGTTCCGAGAATCATAGAGTCCAATTAACTATGGACAAATGGATGGAAGTTATGAGGCATGTCCAAGGAATATAAGCAGCCGTAGGAGCTCCAAATCCAAATCCGAATCTGAATCAACATTCAAAATTACAAAACTTTGTAGTGACTATGCGAGCCTTAGAGGCAAGCCATTTTTGGGTAATGAGGGAGTAATGGGATTTCTCCTGGTTAAGAACATGCAGAAAAATATTCGACAATTTGGAATTGATAGATCATGACTAAAGAAAATTAGCATCCTTTCAATTACAGTTGAGTGCATTTGAATGGTAAGATGCACTGACTGCCGAGACAATCGAAGAAGAAATTACATAGCAATGATTCAAAAACCATTTCAATGCACATTTCTTACCCAAAGTTGGAAAAGAAGCATTGCTTTTGGCATTATAGACCCGAGGCAAGGAAATTCATTGGTTATCGAGTACGTGAATGAATTTAATGAATTATCTATTGGAATTGGGTCAGCCCGCATCGGAATAAATGGATGAATTTCAATATTTTTTTTATCATTTTGGATCCTTATTGGGCGTATAAAGTCTAATTCATTTAGAACTTTTCTAAATTTCTTTTAAATAAAATTGTTATTTAATTTAATTTTAAAGTTCACTTTATATTATTTTGTATTATGCTTGAATATGTGTATCATATATCATATGTGTGTAATTGCATACGCACCATAATAAAGTGTGCATGGTTTGACATGCCCGTGTATAACTGTTGGGATTTACACTTCAACGGACCTGTTCGCCCCTCTAAATGAATATATATATATGTATATATATATATATATATATGCATTAAATGTTTTATATATAAAAATATATTTACATAAAATTAAACATTTATAAAATACAATCATATATAATATATAAATATCTGAAAATAATAACTGTAATAATTTATATAAAATATTTAAGATATACTACAAATAATTAATATAAAATAATTATTTAACTTTCTTTTAATTGCTGCTACAAACATGAGAATAAAATTAATTTTTTTATTTTAATTAATAAATAATTATAAATATACAAATACATGTGCACATAAATAAATATAAATAATTTTTGTAAAATTGATGCTAGTTGACTTGGAGCTCATAGCACAATTTGTTTTTGGATTTATACAATAATTTTTAAATAAATAATTTAAAAACCAATCAAAATTAATAATTATAATTATTAAAAATTATGTAATATTATTAAATAAAGTTTTAAAATTAATTTCAAAATATATTAATATACATATTTATTTATTTGTTTATTTACATATATAATCAATTTCTAGTTAAATAAATAGTTATACTAATATTAAATATATAGTAAACATAAATATATATTAAAAAAAGAAAAATTTGCTATCGAATTATTTTTATGTAATTTTTTTTATTATAGATATTGAAATAATTATCATATAAACTTTTAGTTTTTCCAATGGCGATAATTTCTCGTGTGACTTTTTCTTCCTCATTCCGTTGACGTCCTCTTCCCTTCTCGTTCACCCCCCGCCTCGCCTGGCCTCCCCTCCTCCCCGCTTCGCTTTCCCCTTCCTATGCCCATTTCTCTCCCTCAACCCCTGTTGCTTCGCTCTCCTCTTCTCCCTCTTCTACCAGATCTGGACGTGTATTTAACACCTTACCGTCTGCTCCCCTTCGTCCTATGCTTCTCCTTAAATCTGTCACTGAATTCCCTCCACTGCACGCTACCAATCCTATAATTCCTACAGTCGTTGTTTACCCTAGCTCGAACTCTATTGTTCCGAGTTCCATCTGGTGCTGACTTTCTAACTGCGATTAGTGAAATGCCTTCGACTGTGCTGCCTTTTTCTAGTAAGCAGCTTTCTCCTCGTTTTGATGTCTCTGCTTGCAGTTGTCAGGCGGTGATAGTTGAGAAATCGAAATTTGTGTTTAACGATTAGTGTGAACAATATGACTTAGGGGATATGTTTGATGTGGATGATGCCACAGACAATGTTCGTGCGGAGGTAGGTCTGACTGAACGAAGTAATTGCATATCAACGGCTGTTGAATCTGGTAATGGTCGATGTTTCTCTGGTGTTTGTGTTAATGCCAAAGAGAATTTTGTTGCCAATAACAGTGATATGTGTCTTACTACTTTAAATTTTGTAGCCTTTGTTGGTTTACTCAATGTTAGGTAGCATTCCGTACCTATTGTTCATAATCAACGACCTGCTGCTCCAGCCCAGTCTTGCTCCAAATCTTGGTCTTCTCTATTCTCTTCTCTGCCCCGTAATATAGGAGATTACAAACCGACTGATTTTAAAATCATTGAGGAAAATGGGGGTGATGATCCCTCCTCCAATTGAAATGCAAGATAGTTTGGACTATTGGTCAGAATATTTGGTTGGTTTCTTTTTGGATCCTAATCACCGCCTTCATGATGCGACTAGAATTTGTCGTGGGGCTTGGAAGCTTCGTGGTGAATTATGTGTTATGCTGGTTGACTCCATGTATTTTCTTAAGTTTTCTTCCTCCGAGGAACGCGGCTTGTTCTTGAATACGAGCCTTCTTTTTTTGATAGAAAACCTTTTATTATTACTCCTTGGACTCCAACAGTAGCTAGTGCTCATGAACAGACTCTTTCTATTCCTGTTTGGGTTTACTTTTTGCATATATCCTCTACTTTACAGCCGTTGCTTGGTTTGAATTGGCTAGCTTGTAACGTAGGAAAATTGAAATATTTTGACTTTAGTACAGTTGCGTGTGAAAAATTGGTGTATGCAAAGGCTCTAATTGAAATTACCCTAGATAAGCCCCTCCCTTCCTCTATTCCTATTTAGTTAGCTGCAAGGCATGTAGTGGATTTTCGTATTCGGTATGGATGGGTTCCAGACATTTGTACCACCTGTCATTCCTTTTGCCACCTTGCCTTCGCCTACAAGCATTTTGTCGTCTCCGCAGCTGCTCCTAAGATCCCTTTGCCTCGCCTCCCGCTTAGGAAATGGATTCCTAAGGTTTCTACCTCTGACACTCAGTCAGTCCTTCATCCTGCGATACTTTATCTGGTCCGGATCCACCTCCATGTTCAGTTTCTAGGCCTGCCTCCCCTTCTGCTATTGTGGTCCCTTGTGATGTTTCAGCTAATCCTATAGCTTCTCCCGATCCTGTGCCACCATGTTTTCCTATTGTTTGGGTTGAGCCCGAGAGGGGTTGGGTTGATCTCAAATCTGATATGAGATATAACCCCTTGGGGGATTCCACTTTTAGATTTGTTTCCGATGATCATCTGGACCTTGGACGCCTTCGTTACAGTACTTCTAGTGATTCTTTAGTTCCTGATTTGGACGGTCAGTTTGCGAGCTTGAATTCTATCTTGTTAGCTGATACTACCTGGGATCGATCTTTTATATACTCTTCTGATTTTCTGGATTATGACCCTTGTCTTGCTATGCTTTTTTACCCTTTTGCTAGTATTATTAGGAATGTCCCTATGGAATCTTCCCAGGTGTTAGCGGACGTTGGTGCTTCTTCCACTTCTGAGGAGACCTAGTCGATGTGATATTTATAGTAGTTGTGGAATCTCAATCACAATCCTGCGTTGTATTTTCCTTTTTCTAGTAGTTAAGGTGCTTTTACCTTACCCATGTATTAATTTTTTTATTACCTTCGTAATAAAAAGTGGACAGTCCACTATAAAACCGACTAGCCTTGCCAAAAATAACAATAATTATTATTATATGATTTTAATCTTAAGGATATAATTTATTAATTGATAAAATCATATATAAAATATTATTTAAGTAAAATATGTTTTTTATTTATTTTTTAGGCCGTGATTTTAATATCAAATTATTATTTTTAATTTTAATATATAGACGCACCAATATATTCAACCATCTAATATGAGATAGAACATCGATATATTAGATTCGTGATATAATCTAATAACCTACAATATGTTACAATAATAGATAATAATATTAAATGAATCAGTAAACATGTTGAACACCTTTCACCCAAGCCTAAAAATCTCACTTTGAAATGATGAAATGGCTCCTTAAATCAAATTTTAAGTTCTAGAGTTGCTGAGTCCCGAACTGCTTTACCACCTACAATTGAATCGAAGAATTTTGATGTGATTTGAGCTTGGATTTCTTTTGGATTTAAACATGGGTTTGCTAGCTGAAATTTCATAAGAGGAAGGGGAGAAAAATGTCTCAAAACAAATGGTGTAAAAGTGGCATACAAATAGGAAGTCAAATGGAGAGAAAAGTTGATCACATCCTTATTTCTCTCTTATCTATTCCACTCTTTTAAACTATTCAAAAGTCTCACTCTTTTGCCAATTTTTGACTGGCCTATCCAAAATATTTTGGCAGAAATTTGCATGCCCTATATGGACCTTAAAACCGATTCCAGCTCAAACAATGTCCGCTGCATTTAAATCTAAATTTAAACGCATCTCGTTATCATATATCGATAAATATACTTATGACTGTTATAAATAAATTGCTTAAAATTGTTCAACAAATTAAATACAAATTATGTAATTAATATTTCATAAATATCAATTAAGTTAGTTTATTTATAACAATTATAAATTAATTAAATCAGGTGATAAAAGGAGTATTCATCGATTCAACTAGGTGACTCTTAGGTGTAAACTTATCAGTAGTTAATACCGAACAATTCGAATATTAACGTTAGCACATCACTTAGCAAGTGGTGTGACATTATGACCAAATTTATCGCTTATTTGGTTTTCGAAAAATCTAATTTTACTTTATTATGCGTTACCCAACTATGACAATTATTTACACCAATTCTCTTCGTTGAAACTATATAACTTTGAATTTATGGAATTTGGTAACCATCAAAATTCCAAAATCATCCATATTTAAATCTATAGTCCTAACACAAAGTCCTTGGTTCAGTAATAACAATTATTATTAACCAAACTGCATTGCCAGAGACTTTGACTTTGGGTTAACTTCCGTTGACTATGATACTAACCTCATATAACCGAGGGGACGAATCATCTCTTCAATAGTGTTTCACTTTAAATACTTCCACTTGACCCAATTATAGTCGTTCAATGGACTTTGTGCCATGATTTTACTATAATCAAAGTGGTGCTTCTACATTAAAGATTAACAACATTCACAATTCAAGAGAACTTTGTAATTTTGTCACATTGATATTTTCTGTTTAGCCGTAGTTATATTAACCTACTAAAGACTATTAAGCGAGTCATTCCCTAGTTATCCAATAACTATTAGTATGTAACCTCTTGGTGCTTCCAATAGTCACGAGTAATGCACCGCCAAACATTTGGAGAGCATTACATAATCTAATCTGAACGAATGCATCAATATCTAGTCTGTGAGAAATGCGGATTACGGATCTTAAGGCTAGGATTAACACTAGAGGGGGGGAAGGGGTGAATAGTGTTAATAAAGAATTACTAAATCCTTTTGAGTTTATGTTAATTTAGACACCGATGTATGCAATATACAGACACAGATATGACCAAAGAAACAAACACAGATGCAGAAATAAAATAAAAGCAGTAAAGGAAAGAACACACCGGATTTTATACTGGTTCGGAGTTACCCTACATCCAGTCCCACAACACAAATACGGATTTCCTTTCAAAATCAATTGTACATTTACACCCTCGGTTTCAAGGCTACGAGGTACACCCTCAAGAATTTCTATCCTCTGGGTAGAGATACTTGATTTCTGGGCCATAAGTTTACCCAATTGATTTACTAAGGCTACAATCACACCTTTTCTCTCTTGATTGATTTCCAAGGCTACAATCACACCTTTTCTCTCTTGATTGATTTTCAAGTCTACAATCACACCTTTTCTCGTTTAATATATTACAAAGAAGTCTATAACTCTGAATAGCACTGAGAAACTTGTAGAGATAGTGATAGAGAATCAAACTAGAAGTAATCGAGTTCGATTCAATGTTGATTTCGGCAAAGTAATGGTAAAAATATGTATTAAGAAATGTGGAAGAAGAAGAGGAGTGAAAAACCAAAAAATCTGATGTAAAATTCGTTGAAACTAACCCCTATTTATAGAAGAACAACAGCCATGTCCATTCATGAAGAGTTATGGCGAATAACACTTCTTTTAAAATTTAAATTTTGAACTCAACTGACACCATGTCGACATGTGGTACTTGGGCATGTCGACATCCCAAAGGATTTTTTGGTGTTTCGATTTTCTTTGAAAATAACTTTTATTTTATATTAAAACTATTTTAAACATTATAAATATACTTGACTATAGTTAAAATTCATAAGTAAATATAGAGAATAATATAAATAGAATTTAACTATAATTTTATATTTAATCTAAGTATAAATATTTAAAAGTTAAATATATTATATTAAAAGATAGTTTAAAATCAGAAGTAATTTGACTTTGAAATTAAGGATAATTTTGAGGCTAAAATTATTTAAAATTAGGATAGAGAGTTTTGAATCTTTTAAAAGGAAATTTTTGAAAAGCATTTTGAAAACAGGATATAATTTTGAAAAATCATTTTGAATAAAAAGTTAGCGGATACAAAACAATGTTCCACTAGATTTTTCATAGGTTCCATCCTACTTAGGGTTCCATCCCTTTAATAGGCTCGGAGTGGATTCCATCCCACGAATAAATTGGATTTTAAGATGCCAGTACTTTTCTATGAGTTTTAACAAAATTCCTAATAAAAATACTTAACCTTGAAATCTTGAACTCTTGATAATCTTGATACTCATGAGTCTTGTATCTCGATATATTGAATATCTATATTGTACAATCTTCATTCTTGGTACCTACATGGTTAAATCCTGCATATATATATATATATATATATATATATCTAAACTTATAATGTCAGTATTTATATTTTATAATCTATTCTAAGGTTGTTGTCATCAAAACCATCATCTCACGGACTGACAATCTCCCCCTTTTTGATGATGACAACCTTTGTTTATAAAATATTATTTCTATCCGAATAACTCCCCCTAAAACTATCCTAATAACTCCCCCTAAAACTAATAACTCCCCCTTCATTAATGCCTAACTGCCCTATTTTATATTTCTCCCCCTTTGTCATCAACAAAAAACTCACTCCAAATTATATACTCCCCCTAAAACTAACACTCTATGACATGTGATTACAATGATAGTGTTATCATAAGTAGTCATCACCTAAATCTAATACTAAAACATAGTCCTAAACTATTAACTATCCTAACTAAGAATTCACGATAGTACTTACAATTAAAACTCATATAAGAACACGAGTTATTTATTACGTATGAAGTTGTATATACATGAGCGTTTAGAAAACATAAAGAAACACAAACAACAATGGAGAAGAAAGAAAAGAAACTATTGTGTGTTTTTGAACATAGGAGATCTATGAATCGAACAGTTTGGATAGTGGAAACAGAAATTTCCACGTTGTTCGACAAGATTCCCATTCTTGTCAGAACACACTTTTCCAACACACACGACTTGGTCATCCTCCTCCTCGTGCGCTTCTTCCATGGGTTCTTCTTCTTCTTCTTCGTTGTCCTCTTGTTCTTGATTGAGTGAAGAGTCTTCATCAATCAAGATAGGGTTGGCCTGGTTATCCGTTAGGAATTTTTGCAAATTCCTAAGAATCTTGCCTTGCCTCTCTTGTTCCTTTGCCATACGAAGTTGAGTCACTTGAATTTCAGTCATCATCTGAAGTGCATCCTTCAGAGAGTCCTCTATTTTAGTCACACGAGCGAGAGTAGTATGTTGAAATGGACCAGACGTAGGAGAGGGGAATGAAAAGGTTGATTTTATGTTTGATTTGGAAGAGAGGCCATTGATTATTTGATTTCAGAGAGAAGAACATATAGATAACAGAAAGGAAGAATAAAATTTCGAAAATGTGAAGAATATATAACCAATTATTTTGAATTTCGGTGGGAAAAAATTTCAAAATTTGAAAACGTTGCATGTCGACATGGGTATATGAGGGATGTCGACATGGTCCTTTTTATTTTTACTATTTGATTTTAATATTAATTATTAACTATACTTGTTATTTATATTTTATATTTCAGTTATAGAACAAATACCTAATTCTCTTCTTAATTTAGTAAAAATTGATTCATTTAAGGTTTTTGTTAAAATATCAGCAATTTGATTTTCAGAATTGATATAATCGAGATTAACTACTTCCTTACTTATATTATCTCTGAGAAAATGATGTCTGATATCAATATGTTTAGTTAGAGCATGTTGAGTAGTATTTTTGGATAAATTTATCGCACTCGTATTGTCACAATAAATTGGTGATTTTGAAAATTTTAAACCAAAATCTTTTAAGGTTTTTTGCATATATATTACTTGAGAACAAGCCAAAGCAGCAGAAATATACCCTACTTCAGTTGTTGATAAAGAAACTGTGTTTTGCTTTTTACTAAGCCAAGAAACCAGAGAATGCCCCAAAAAGTGACAAGTCCCACTTGTACTTTTTCGGTCTGATTTACAACCAGCATAGTCAGCATCACAGTAAGATATTAAGTTAAAAGAATCATTTTTAGGGTATAATAAACCATAACCATATGTGTGTTTAACATATCTTATGATTCGTTTTACGGCTTTTAAGTGGGTCTCTTTAGGCTGGGATTGATATCTGGCACATAGACAAATACTATGCATGATATCAGGTCTACTGGCAGTAATATAGAGTAGTGATCCAATCATTCCTCTATATAGTTTTTGATCTACATCTCTTGAGAGATCTTCTTTACTAAGGTACTCATTGATTTCCATGGGAGTGGGTTTTCCACTCGCAGTAGTCAAACCAAATATACTAATTAGGTCTTTAGCATATTTTTCTTGACTAATAAAGATACCATTATCTAATTGTTTTATTTGTAATCCTAAAAATAAATTTAATTCACCCATATGACTCATTTCAAACTCTTTTTTCATTATTTCAGAAAATTCTTTATTCATTTCAAAATTAGTTGAACCAAAAATGAAATCATCTACGTAAACTTGTACTAGTTGAATATCATTTTTATTTCTTTTAATAAAAAGAGTATTATCTTCTTTACCAATTTCAAAATTAGATTGCAATAGATAAGATCTTAGTCTATCATACCAGACTCTAGGAGCTTGTTTTAGACCATATAATGCTTTCTTAAGTTTGTAAACATGATTTGGTAATTTATCATTTTCAAAAAGTGGTGGTTGTTCAACATATACTTCTTCTTTTACAAATCCATTTAAAAAGGCACTTTTAACATCCATTTGAAATAATTTGAAATTATTATGATTTGCGAAAGCAAGTAGAATCCTAATGGCTTTTAATCTTGCTACGGGAGCAAATGTTTCATCAAAATCTATTCCTTCTTCTTGACAATAACCTTGAGCGACTAATCGAGCTTTATTTCTAACTACATCTCCTTGCTCATTCATTTTATTTTTATAAACCCATTTAGTTCCAATTATAGTTTTATTTTCTGGTCTAGTAACAAGTTCCCAAACATCATTTCTAGTAAATTGATTTAATTCTTCTTGCATAGCCAAAATCCATGAATCATCAGTTGATGCTTCTTTTGGATTTTTGGGTTCAATAGTTGATATAAAAGCTACATTACTCATTTGACTTAGTTGATTTCTAGTTTTAACAACAGATTGCATATCTCCCAGTATATTTTCTATAGGATGATCTTTTAAAAGTTTTGTCCTTTTTATTAGGATGATTAATTTCATTATTAGTTTCAATTGATTCTTGATTTTGAGTGATTAAATCCTCTTCATCATTTGTATCTTCAAAAATTTTAAAATTTTCATCAAATGAAACATGCATTATTTCTTCAATGGAATTAGTTTTTAAATCAAACACTCTGTACGCTTTACTTCTATTAGAATATCTAATAAAGATACCTTTGTCGGATTTAGGATCAAATTTATCTAAATTATCTTTTGTATTTAAAATAAAGCATTTACTTCCAAAAATTCCGAAACAAGATACCTTAGGTTTCTTTGAATAAAGAAGTTCATAAGATGTCTTATCAGTTAGAGGTCTAATTAGAATTCTATTTAAAATATAACAGTCAGTAGCAACTGCTTCTGCCCACAAATTCTTTGGTAAATTACTATCTGTAAGCATAGTTCTCACACACTCTTGAATCGTTCTATTTTTACGTTCTACTACTCCGTTTTGTTGTGTTCTTGGAAATGAAAAATTGTGAGTTATTCCCTTTTTATTGCAGAATTCCTCAAACTTTTCATTTTCAAATTCACCACCGTAATCATTTGGAATAGTTATAATTTTTAGAGAAAATTGATTTTGAATTCTTTTTGAAAATGTCTTAAAACATTCAAAAGTATCACTTTTATGTTTCAAAAATATTGTCCATGTAAATCTAGAATAATCATCTACAATTACAAAAACATACTTACTATGATTTATTGAAAGAATTTGAGATGGACCAAATAAATCAAGATGAAATAATTCAAGAGGTTTTGAAGTTGAAATCATATCTTTTAACTTGAACGAACTTTTTCTAAGTTTTCTAATTTATAAGCATCACATAAACTATCTACTTTAAAATTCATTTTAGGGAGACCTCTTACTAGATCATGTTTTGACGGTCAAGATAAGAGTTTGAAATTCAAACGCCCAAATTCTCTTATACCAAATACAAGGGTCACTTGTATTTACCAACAGACGCATGTTATCATTTGAAACTTTCATACTAAGAATATAAATATTCTTTTTCCTGACCCCCTCAAATATAATGGTTGAATTATTATCTTCAATGTGACATTTATCTTTTTCAAATTGAATTTTATATCCTTTATCACACAGTTGACTTATACTTAGCAAATTATGTTTCATATTCTTAACTAGCAAAACATTAGTAATAGTAGGAGTTTCAGAATTACCGACTTTGCCGATGCCAATCACATATCCTATTGAATTGCCTCCAAAGTTAACCAGTCCTCCGTTTTTGTATATTATATCATTCAGTATATCTGGATTGCCAGTCATGTGTCTAGAACATCCACTATCAAATATCCATTTGTTCTTTCTTATCTGCACAATTTGTCCGTTGTGGATTGATTCCTCAACACCCATAAAGCATGATTCCTGACATCAAACAATCTTGGTAGACAACTTGAATTTGAATATTGATTATATGCCGACTCAAGAAACAATGATGGTTTGAATACTTCTAAACTAGTATTAACAAATATAGCCATTTTAAAAACTTTTTCAAAAATCAGATTATGAAACTTTGAAAACCTTGCTCTGATACCAATTGTGAGAAATGCGGATTACGGATCTTAAGGCTAGGATTAACACTAGGGGGGGGGGGGGGGTGAATAGTGTTAATAAAGAATTACTAAATCTTTTTGAGTTTATGTTAATTTAGACACCGATGTATGCAATATACAGACACAGATTTGATCACATAAACAAACACAGATGCAGAAATAAAATAAAAGCAATAAAGGAAAGAACACACCGGATTTTATACTGGTTCGGAGTTACCCTACATCCAGTCCCGTAACACAAGTACGGATTTCCTTTCAAAAGCAATTGTACAGTTACACCCTCGGTTTTAAGGCTACGAGGTACACCCTCCAGAATTTCTATCCTCTGGGTAGAGATACTTGATTTCCGGGCCACAAGTTTACCCAACTGATTTACCAAGGCTACAATCACACCTTTTCTCTCTTGATTGATTTCCAAGGCTACAATCACACCTTTTCTCTCTTGATTGATTTCCAAGGCTACAATCACACCTTTACTCTCTTAATAGATTACAAAAAAGTCTATAACTCTGAATAGCACTGAGAACCTTGTAGAGATAGTGATAGAGAATTAAACTAGAAGTAATCGAGTTCGATTCAATGTTGATTTCGGTAGAGTAATGGTAAGAATATGTATTAAGAAATGTGGAAGATGAAGAGGAGTGAAAAACCAGAAAATCTAATGTAAAATTTGTTGAAACTAACTCTTATTTATAGAAGAACAACAGCCATGTCCATTCATGAAGAGTTATGGCGAATAGACACTTCTTTTGAAATTTAAATTTTGAACTCAACCGACACCATGTCGACATGGGGTACTTGGGCATGTCAACATCCCAAAGGATTTTTTGGTGTTTTGATTTTCTTTGAAAATAACTTTTATTTTATATTAAAACTATTTTAAAATTTATAAATATACTTGACTGTAGTTAAAATTCATAAGTAAATATAGAGAATAATATATATAGAATTTAACTATAATTTTATATTTAAATCTAAGTATAATATTTAAAAGTTAAATATATTATATTAAAAATAGTTTAAAATCAGGAGTAATTTGACTTTGAAATTAAAGATAATTTTGAGGCTAAAATTATTTAAAATTAGGATAGAGGGTTTTGACTCTTTCAAAAAAAAAGTTTTGAAAAACATTTTGAAAACATGATATAATTTTGAAAAATCATTTTGAATAAAAAGTTAGCGGATACAAAACTATGTTCCACTAGATTTTTCGTAGGTTCCATCCTACTTAGGGTTCCATTCCTTTAACAGGCCCGAAGTGGATTCCATTCCACGAATAAATTGGGTTTTAAGATGCCAGTGCTTTTCTATGAGTTTTAACAAAACTCCTAATAAAAATACTTAACCTTGAAACCTTGAACTCTTGATAATCTTAATACTCATGAGTCTTCTATCTTGATATCTTGAATCTCTATACTGTACAGTCTTCATTCTTGGTACCTGCATGGTTAAATCCTGCATATACATATATATCTAAACTTATAATATCAGTATTTATATTTTATAATCTATTCTAAGGCTGTTGTCATCAAAACCATCATCTCATGGACTAACATTTACTAGCAATATTTAAAAGGTTTGTTTCTTTTTTTGTGATAAATCGCTCATGGTTATAGCACATTATAACTATTACCAAAAAACATACCATTTATGGATTTTTTATTAAATATATTTTATTTAAATTAATTAATTCATATATTAATATATTAAGTATACAATAGAAAGAAAACACCTTTTATTAGATTTATGTAACAAATTACACAGTTGTCCCTAGGGCATTCCCTTAACTCTATCAATTTCCGAGTTGCATTTGGGGTAAATTATGGAATCTATATCCATCAATCAGTTTGATGAGAACTGATCAAGTTAGATCCCTCATGAATGGATCTACTATGTTGGTTTAATTAACTACTCTATCAATGTTGATAACTACCTTTATCATGTGAAACTATTCGAAGTATGTTTATTGACTTCTAGTGAGCTCTTATTATTACGTTGTTCTTATAACAATGATGTAGTATAATTAGTACTTGAAATCACCCCTAGCTTGGTTATAAATTTGTGAATTTATACATATACATTACTTTTATTGCGGTGCTATTCAAGATGATGTACTCTACCTTTCGTTGGATTAGCCACGACCGTTCGTTTGGAACATTTTCAAGCTAAATTTTCTTAATTAAGGTTTGGACATGAGTTTAGTATCGATATATTATACTCGATATCAGTTGTAAAGTTCAAGTTCGAACACTCTTCGACAAAGAGTTCATTGTTTCTGTAAATAGTTCTTTAGTATTTCATAAATACCCGAGAGCACTCTAAACTGCAATTTAGTGGTCATAATTCGAATTTGGTATTTGCTTCATGCATCATATACATAAGATAATTAAGATATTGCAGACAAATAAACATGTATGATAATTCTTATTATCAGTACATAAAGAACCCATCTTAAATGTTTTGCCTTAACATTTAATATGATGTCTTTGAATATTGTTTGGGACCTTCCCAACATCCTTTATACTTATTATAAAAGAAATAATTTACGAATCCAATAAGAGTATTAAACTGCAAAAGTATTACCGATTTTAACATAAGTACATCGTTAACATGCAACAGTATGTTGTTTACTTATAGCCTAGAAATATCCTTGTACCTTTTAGTTGTTCTTTCTTATGGACAAACACTTCCTCTGCATTTTGACTGAAAATCAAACTATTCGATATTACTGTCAAATAGTTATTCAATTCTAATGCTTGTAAAATGGTATTTTCGCATAATTTCTTAGACCATATGCAAAAACTTACAAACTCAATATCGCTCCTACTGACATCGAGACGCTTTGGTTGTTATATGCAAACAGTCTATTCTAAATTATTATTTAGAATTTTCCTTTAAGGACATATGTACCAAATCATAAAGTTATATTAAGTGATAATTTTATGAGAAAAACCGAAATAACTTAAGCACGTTCAATGATGAATCTATTACGCGAATTTCAATAATTTAAATTTACTATGTTATTCTTATCAACATTGCTCATTATATTCTAACTACATTAGCCTTGCTCTTGAAGACAAATTCATGGTCAATGGATCATATTCATCAGGTATAACTATAAAATCATATTTTGATAATGTACTTGGAATTCTTTTAGGATTTGTGCATCATATCATTATCATAAATTCAATACTTTTAATGGCTTAATTGACAACCGAGAATTATTTATTCTGGATATTGGTAAGAAACTCGTAGTTTCTCTTTAATGTATGAGAATACTTATTAGACATTCTAATGCATTGTGTTCATTTAGGTTTGGTTGATTTCATTTCATCCCTCATAATCATTTTTATCCTTGGCTCGTATCCCAATCCATTAAATTACCAATAATTTCTGAATGAAATTCATTCACTATAAAGTTGATATTTCCCAAGACAACAATTATTTCTCAGTTCAATGGAATGTGTATTCACAACCATTCTATGAATTGCTTTACATATAAAACCGATTTGGTTTTAGTTTACAATGCTTATGTTTAAAACATAAATTGGCCATTCAATGACAATTGTTCCCAAACTCCATTTGGAGCATTTCATATAAGATCCCCTATGGACAATTATTACGTATAGTCGTTCGACTCGCACAACCCGCTAACTTCTTAGCCTTAGAAATGTTGGTTATATCATATGATTTTATAAACCATTCTTTAAATAAAATTAATTTTCACCTTCTGTACTACTCTTAAGTACATAACCTAATAGAAAGAAGCTAACTCAACTTCACTCCTAATTAGTCGTACTTTGTCCAATGAAGTTCGATTACTCCTTATCGATACATATTGATACATCATTATATATCATATGGATGAGTGAATTTTGAGATTGAACCTCCATTCATGTTTGGGTTCGTTCAGAATTCCTTCCAATATGCTCACATATTCGGTTAAATCAAAACAATTTAATTTTCTATTGCATGTTTTCTATTTACTTCCTTTTTATACTCTATTAGCATATCATCAACATACTACATGTGTATCAAATAAATATGTCCATGTCGGCAATAACTCATCGGTGAAGTATATAGAACCGTTTTGGTATAATAAACTTATGATTGCATACATCTATATGTATCAATCCTTAAAGTTCATCAACTCTTACGATGCTCCCACTGAATGAGTGTTTTGCCCTTAATTATCTAAGATATAATATACTAATACTATATGATCCATAATCATATAATCAAAAATTATTTTTCAAAACCGTGGCTTAGTCCATAATTCTAAAATAATTGTAAATAAATTTAGATGCTTCTATATTTTCCCATGCATCACAAATACCACTAATATAGTTTTATTTTATAACGAATACTCATAATATTCATATTAAATAAAAATGTGTCTATTTTTTTGTCAATATTGAAAAATGGTTGTTATTTCACAAATAATGTTTGGTATGTTTTACAAAAATATTTTTTCGTAACTTGATGCGACCAATAAGTGCCTTAAGGCATGCTTCCACTATTTTCATCATTACAATAACAACGTACGAATACGAAGCTCCATTCAACTGCTTAATATAGGTTATTTATTTCATTTACTATAATTGGTATATAGTCGAGAACTTTAGATCAAATATCTTAAACTCAATAAAATAAATCTCATAGAAAAAAAAATTCTATTTGAAAATCCATTTTGGAATAGAAACCATATTCCAATGTTAGGTAGCAACTGTTATTTTCCAATTTGCATTTTCAATGTTTCTTTGTGAAGCAGAAGTGATCATTCACTCTTTTCATCCCAACCGTGCCTTAGATTACATCTGCTCTTAAACATTCAATTTTTTTCTAAATGATTAAACCATTCAAAGGAAATCCTTACTACAATATCATAATAAACTCTGTACAGAAGTGCATTTGGTCATCCTTAACTTTTAAGGACATCAAATAAATTGCACTTTACGTAAACTGATCGAACTAATATTTGAGTGATCGAGTTCTCAGATCTATCTTGTAGCCATTGGTCCAGTGTTACATTTAACACAACAGGATCAATATTGTTATCAATCATATCGAATACATGATCTCACACTATAGTTTACTCGCTTATTTCAATAAACTAATTTCATCGAGGTTTCTTACATTATGATTGTAACCATTCACTATATAACATTTATATGCAATCCAATATAGATCAAACATCCATATTCAAGTATTATTTCTAGAGTTTGAAACTCATAAAAGGCAATACAAAATCTTTGGCAGATAAACATGTAAATGACCAATTACCAATGTATTTAGTAATCGTAAAATTTGGCACTTGTATGGATATTGAAACAATAACATGCAAAATTATTATTGGTGAGTATGTTTTATATTTCTATTTGTTAATATTAATTTAGTTCATTTATAAATTTTAATTGATAAACATTTTATCAATTATATTTATTGTAAAAATGGATCAACGTAGATTATTAAAACTTTATATAGCAGATGTTTTTACAATGTTAGAAAGGTTAAATGTTACCTTTTCATTTTTCTAATAATGCTTTCACTGGCCTTTTATGTTACTCCAAACCCTAAGACGAAACGTAGAAGTCTTTCGAATTCACTAGTGGATGTTAGGACTTGTCTACCTTGGGATTCTGACCTTGAGTTTGGTCAACAAGTCATAGTCCTAGAAACGATGGATAACTTATTATCGGTTGTATCATATACAGTTCTTAACCTATGGTTCCTTGTTCTAATCTCACTTCGACCTTGGGGTAGCTCAACAAACCGAAAGAAATTATTCACTGTTACCTACTATTTCACGACGACCTAAGTATAATATACATACCTTGAGTTTTCTTAACAAATACGTACTGTTATCTTACCTCGTCTTGTCTATATATTAATAATACTGCATATAACATCTCTAACTTGAATTTCTCAACAACCGAAGAGTAAGTAATTTATTAATATATAAATGATAGAGGACAAAACTAATATTAAAGATTCATAATCTTCAACATATTTAATTGAGTTATATCGACTTATAGAATAATGTATTTCTTGTGTAATACCCTTGTGATTCAAGTGTCAGACACTTCATAATTCACGATATACATACTGTTACGTATATATTTATTTCTTAAGTTTAATTGGGTTTCTTATGTTCCACCTTTAGTTTATACGTTCATATATATAAGTTTGGTTATTATATAGCTTTTGTACTTTGATTAGTTTATATATTAACCTTATGTATAACATTATGTTAATCAAATCATTTCTATTTAATTTAATTAATCAATATTTAAATTACTATATTATTCAATTATAACATATTATATTGAATATATATACTATAGCCTTTATGGTAACACACATATATCTTATATATAGGTATTTTGATCTATTAATTAACTTCTAATTTATTTATTTAATTAAACAATTTTAATTAATTTTTTATTAGTTTCAAAAATTCTTTTATACACTCATATTGTCTTAGACAATTTAGGAAACATGCCATGTATCATTATATATATATTATGCAAGTATATATATTTAATTAATTAAATTATTTAATTAATTAGTTATTTTTATTAATCTTGTCAATAAATAATAATTTTGAAATTAATTTAATAACATTTTCAAACATTTTGAAAAATTATACTATAACTTTTATAATATAGGTTCTATTTTAATTTAAAAACTTATATTTTAATTTTAAAACAATTTTGAAATTAGCCCAAGGACCAATTCAAATTGGCATTTTCAATCAGAGTCAACATTAGGGTTTAGATAACTGTTCTAACGAGACTAGTAGCTAAGTAGGATAGGGCAGTTGGTTACCCAATAATCGAGCATATACATTACCTTTTTTAGACCCCCAACTAATTGGGTTGTAAGATTAATTAGTTAGCCCTAATACAACCAATTTAGGCCACATATGCTACTGGGCTTTGATACCATTGTTGGAACTGGATTAGCATACACTAGAAGAAGTGGTTTAATTTCAATTTTTTTACCATTTTGGATCCTTATTGGGTCTATGAAATCTAATTCATTAGAAATTTTCGAAATTTATTTTAAATAAAATCGTTATTTATTTAATTTTATAAATAAAGTTTACTTTATATTATTTTGTATTATTTTTAAATATGTGTAACGTCTACACATGTGTGTACATGCACGTGCAACATAATAAAGTGTGCATTGTTTGACATCCCCATGTATAGATGTTGCGGCTTACACTGCAATAAATTTGTTAATCTCTCTAGTATTCTATGTGCTGTCTAAATGAATACACACACACGGATACACACACACACACACATGTATGTGTGTGCGTGACTCATCAAATGTTATACAGACACATAAAATTATAGGTTTGTAAAATATAATCACACACACACACATCTTTGTGTAAATAATAATTGTAATAATTTGTATAAAATATTTAAGATGTATTTGTACAAATATTCATTTATATTAAATAACAAAATCATTAATAATTAATATAAATTTATTTTTATTTATTTTCAATTGCTGCTAGAAACTTGAGAACAAAATTAATCTTATTTTATTTAATAATAATTATAAATATACAAACACATATGCATATACATACATACATACACACACACATATATATATAAATCTTATAAAATTTATGCTAGCTGACTTGGAGCTCACACAATGAAAAATAATTTTTTTTGATCTATATAATAATTTATAAATAAATAATTATAAAATAATTTAAAAACCACTCGAAATTATTTATTATTAAAAATTATTTTTGTAATCTAAAAATTGTGTAATGTTGTTAAATAAAATTTCATGACTAAATTTAAATTATATTAATATATATTTAAATACAATCAATTTCTAATTATTGTTAAATAAAAAGTTGTATTAATAATTGAATATATATATAAAATACAAAAAATATTAAAATAAAGAAAAATTTGCTTCTAATAAATTGGTATGCAAAACAATTTTCTTTAATCATTTTAAAATAATTATTATATGATTTCAGTCTTTAGGATATAATTTATTAATTGATAAAATCATATATATAATTTATTTAATTAATTTTTTTATTCTTTGTCCATTAGTTTTATACTAGCAAACATACAAAATAATTTCTTATCCTTTTATTTTTAATATATAAATGAACCAATATATTCAACCATCCAATATGTGACCGAATATCGATACACTGGATCCGCAATATAATCTAATAACCTATAGTATATTACAATAATAGATAATAATGTTAAATTAATTAGTAGACATGTTGAATACCTTTCATCAAGGCCTAGAGATCTCAATTTGAAATGATGAAATGACTTCTTGAATCAAATTCCCAATTCTAGAGTTGCTGGCTCCCGAACTGCTTTGCCAGCGACGATCGAAACAAAGAATTTTGATGTGATTTGAACTTGGATTTCTTTTAGGTTTAAATGGGAGTTTGTTGGTCGAAATTTTGCAGGATGAAGGAGAGAAAAAGTCTAAAAATGGTGTAGAGAGTGTCATATAAGGAGGAAGTCAAATAGAGAGAAAAGTGGATCACATCCTTATCCCTCCCTTACCAATTCCACTTTTTTAAAACATTCAAAAGCCCCCCTCTTTTGCCAACATTTGGTTGGCCTATCCAAGCTATTTTGACCAAAATTTTCATGTCTCATATGGACCTCAAAACTAATACCAGCTTGAATAATGCCTGTTGCATTTAAATCTAAAATTAAACGCATACTGATATTGTACATCGATTAATATAATCATAACTATTATAAATACATAATTTAACATTATTCAAGACATCAAATACAAAATTTTGAAATTAATATTTCATAAATATTAATTAATTTAATTAATTTCTAACAATTACAAATTAATTAATTCAAGTGATAAAAGGAGTACTCATCGTTTCGGTTGTGTGACTTTTAGGTGTAAATTTGGTCAACGATTAGTACCGAACAATTTGAATATTAACGTTCGCACGTCACTTAACAGGTGGTGTGACATTATGACCAAATTTATCGCTTGTTTGATTTTTGTAAAATCTAATTTTACTTAAGCATATCTCTTTCTCAAAACTATATCACTGGATTTATAGGATTTGGTAATGGTAAAATTCCAATATCATCAATATTCAACTCTATAGTCCAAACACAAAGTCCTTGCTTTAATAATAACAATTATTATTAACCAAACAGCCCTGGCTAGTGATTTTGAATTTGCGTTAACCGTTGTACTAGTCTTATATAACCGAGGAGACAAATCCTCTCTTGAATAGTGTTTCACTTCAATGCTTCCACTCAACCTAATTATAGTTGTTTGATAGATGCCATGCTATGATTTAATTAAAATCAAAGCGGAGCTTCCAAATTGAAGATTAAAAGTATTCACAAGTAAAGAGAACCGTGTAATTTTATCACATTGATATTTAAAATCTTGAACTTCCTTTGCATATGATGAGTAAAATCTTGAACTTCCTTTTAGTTTGTTCCTTAGTTTGTTTCACTCCTTAGTTCGTTCCTTTTTATATAATGAATAAAATCTTGAACTTCCTTTTAGTTTGTTCCTTAGTTTGTTTCACTCCTTAGTTTTTTCCATTTCATATGATGAATAAAACCTTGAACTTCCTTTTAGTTTGTTCCTTCGTTTGTTTCACTCCTTAGTTTGTTCCTTTTCATATGATGAATAAAATCTTGAACTTCCTTTGCATTAGTGATTGTTGTTGCACTTTATGCTAAGTATACAATGAAACTGATTGATATCGATATGTGTAGTATGTGAACAGATTCACAAAGTTTGAAATCAATCAATCATAACAATCCCCGATGGGTGCGAACAAGATAAGATCCGTAAATTTGCTCGATATACGACTCCCGTTAATGAACCAAAGGGCGGTACCCGCAATAAGGAACACAGGTCGTCGGCAATTTGGAGGTTGAAAAACTCTATGTCCCTGGAGTACGGACTGGAGCATGAACGAATCGAGCGGATACATGACTGCCCGCGAGAAAAACTCTAAGTCCTCGGAGGGCAGATAGCGAATCGGGCGGATACACGACTTCTAATGAGAAAACTCTAAGTCGTCGGAGTGCGAACTAGAGTATAAACAATTCGAGTGGAAAACGACTTCCTCGAGTGGAAATGACTCACTCTAGCGGAGAAATGACTTCCCATGAGAAAACTCTAAGCTCCTGGAGTGCGGACGGAGTATAAACAATCTAGGAGGAAAAACGACTGTCCCTGGCAGAAAAGCAACTACCCCGGGTGGAAAACCGACCGCCCGTGAGAAAACTCTAAGTCCCTAAATTGTGGATTGGAGTATAAACAATTCAGACTTAAACACGACTTCCAACAAGAAAAGTCTAAGTCCACGTAGTGCAGACTTGAGTATAAACAATTCGGGCGGAAACACGACTGCCCACGAGAAAACTCTAAGTCCCTGTAGTGCGGATTGGAATATGAACAATTGAGGATGATTGATCACCCATAAGAAAACTCTAAGCCTCCAAAGCGCGGACTGACTCGCAAACTCAATGGGCAGATGGAAGGATTTCAGCTGTTCTCTATCCCACGACTTCCAACCTAAAATTGACGGAAGAAATTCAAATTACCGAAGGCTAGATATGGCAGCGCATTACAGTTCTGGCTTAACATTCCTTACGACTTAAGGTAACAACTGTAGAGAGGCCTTGAGATAGAGTTGGTGAATTATTAACGAGATTTGCAATCAAAAATTTACAAGTACATGGAATGAAAAGTAATTATTCAACCATCAAAGTAATAATTCACACGATGACTAATCAAAAGCAAAAACTTTCATTCACAAGTCCCAAAATCACGATACAAGTTGCTTTAAAAAAACAAAAAACAAGAACGGGATTCGTATCCAAACACCCATAATTGAGGAAAGAGATAACTACTAAAACTATATATAATGATACAAAGTAGTGGCTACTTCTTCGACCTTCTCTCTCTTTTATGTTTCAAGGGTAGAGTCAGTTGAGCTTCTCTTCCCGGATCCTTTGACGCCCTTGGTCGGAATGCTTAAAGAAGAAGGAGGGATTTCACCTGGAATGTCCTGCTTGGTGGAATAACTTGCAATAGTACAAGATCAAGATATTCAGTTTCCACCTCGACGGGCTCGCCTTTCACTTTACGCTTTAGTTTCTTCTTCTCCTCGATTTGCTCCTTCATGCTAGTTTCAGTGGTGTGCCCCGAAGAACCTGTGATCACTACATCTTTCGATTCATCAGTAGAGGGCAAATCTTTGGGCTTATCTTCATCAAGCGCGCCGTTGACTTGATCGAGCCTCGGGATATCGAAAATGGTCGGGTCTTCTGCCACCTTTTCCTACAGCTCTGTGGCGGCACCGCTCCAGGGAGTTTGATCAAAGCCTAGAGGACCTACAAAAAATTTGTCAAAGCATAAGCATTAGTTCAAATATGTTGCGCATTGAGAATAGAAACTTCTCCCGATTCAAAGTAGTTTCGTACAATACCAGTGCACGGTTGGCATTCTGTAGTCAAAGGAGTGCTTCTTTCGAGAATGGGAGATAGCATATGTGGTCCGAAGCCAAGCCTATCCGGATCATAGCCAAGGGTTTGCTCCATATCGTGAGAAGAGGATGGTCTGGCTACTTGGATAAGAGAGCAACCTTTAGGATCAGTTCTAGCCGACTCAACGATATGCCCTCCTTCTTTAGTCGGTGCGGGAGTTTTAAAGAATTGAAGTTTGACGGTGGCTAGATCAGACAACTTGCTACCTTGAAGCACTTGTCTCACTAGTTCTTCTTCATTAAATTTTGCTTCTCCTAACTCTTCCTTCTTTTTATTGATAACAAGCTCCTAGGCTACAACGAGTGATTCTAGACACACCAAGAAAGCTTAGGTCATGGTGGAGAAGGACCTTTGCATTATATTCGATAATCAGTGGATCGAATAGGTCCTTGATCTCATTCCTGTCGGACTCGGTGGCAGCTTCTTCCTAGGAGTTAGCTTCTTCGAGCACTTCCTTTCTACCTCTTCTTGGGCTTCTTCCATTAAAGTTTCGATCTTGGCGAATTGTTCGTCGAGCGTTGTTCTTAAGCTTCTTGCCTCGACGATCTCCTCGCAGTATCTCTGCAATTCTTCTTGTGCCTCAATCTTTTCCTCCCACTCTTTATTTAAATTTTTTTCAAGCTATGCTCATGTTGAGCTAGGGAATCTTTCTCCTTTTGCAAGGAGTCCTTTTTTAAAGCCAGCGTGCCGCTGCGATAAAGTGCCGCATCAAGTTATTTTTTGTGCGAAGTCTCCAGGCGATTTACCGCCTCTGTTGTTTCTTTTGCATTCTTCTCTGCTTCAGCAAATTGGGTTTTATACTTAAGAACCTCATCATCCTAATGCTTGATGATGTCCTTGTCATGAATAGCCTCCAACTTAAGGCGGTTGATTTCATGTTAGTGCTTGACGGAGATTTCAAAGACTTTCTCAACCAAGTAAATGAATGATACATGCTGAACGAATGCATCATTCATGCATGCTAGTGAGCTTTCCTTGGTGCCTCCGAGAATGACGTGTATGGAAGGGAGGAACTTAAGTCCATCAAAGCAGATTTTTTGGAAAGGTAGCTTTTAAGTTCAGCTAACTTTTTCGCTGTAGTTAGATCATGACGGGAACCGGTGGAAGCGGATCGGAAGTAACAAGTGGATGCTTACCGAAGCGGCAACTTGAACTTGACGACCCAGAATGTTGGCCATGAGGCGCGACAGCATGAGAACCCCGACGCGAAGACTTATCTCCGCTATAAGCCAGAAGGTTTGAGTGATCATCACGACGAGGAGCGTGTGACTGAGACTTTCTTTTGGATAAGGAAGAAGACTCCCATGAATAATAATCTTTGTCTCACCTGTCATCCTTTTCTCTATGTCTTCCGAATTCGAAATCTCGGCTCAAGCGATAATAAGTAAAAGAACCCCGAAGACGGTTGAAGGCGAGGGAGAGCGACATTGCACCTGTAAAGAACCAAATAAGAGCATATTAAAAGTTGTCGCATGAAGAATTAATAACAAATGTACAGTGAAGTGTTGGTGTTTGTGTGTGTCCTAGTGCTTCCCCTGACGGACCAGTAACAATGGCTTTTCTTTTCGGAGTATTCTCCCCTCTATTGGAAGGTTAGATTTTTTCGCCGCTTCTGGTGGGGGAGTTGATCCCTTCGATGTTGATGTGAGGAAAGTTATAGGTCATTGTATCATCTGGGATTTGAAGGTCAGTGGATCCCTTCAATGAGCTTTCCATGTGTTGAGAATATGACTCCTTTTCAAGTGGAGTAATGACGAACTCTGGATTTTTCCCGGCCTTACTTCTGCGCAGCCGGTACACGAACTTTTCATTCCTCCTTAGGGATGATTTCATTTGACTGACCCATAGCAGTTCAGTCACTAGTGCTTTTCCAAGGCCTGCATCTTCATTTCTAGGTTCAACATCTTGAGATTCTTTGATCTTCCCCTCTTCAGTGCCTTCCCGAGTACCCTCGGCAGGGGGCAAAGCAGGATCGTTTTCTGCTCTTCTTTCAATTATAATTTTGGGACCGTTTTGCTCCCGGAGAGTCCAATTTTGCGACAGTCTTCCAGCAGCCTGAATAATGAAAGTAGCTCATCAGTAACAAGAAGTTTAATATCCCGATCCTTAATGGAATTGGCACGAATGGCTGCGACGACCTTAGAATACTCGACGCCTTTAGGTCAAAGACAAACACCTGAAAGAACTTGGAACGTTAGTATATTCAAAGGAGAAGTTATGACGTGAGTCGTCGAACTTATGATAAAAGCAGAAGTAATACTTACCTCCTTCTAACCCTCTCCTTGTAAGACTAGGAGGATATCGTATGCAAAACCATTCGTGCTTGAATAAGGAAAGCTTGTTCCATGCACCCGTCATGACTTGGTAGTTAGGAAAGGGTTCAAGGAAGACACATGAGGGACTCCCTGACCGTCTTTTGAAGTTGTAGATACATCTGATGTCGTAGGGAGTCGGCGGATGAAATAAGACGTTCACAAATAGAAGGAAAATCCCATGGATGAAAGCATAGTTATTGTGGTGCAACTGGATAGGAGCGATCCCCAAATACCTCAAAATTTCCCGGACGAAGGAGTTGAAGGGTGGAACACGTTAAGCTCAGTGCATAAAATTATTACAAGCAGTATATCCAGCATGGGGTGAAACGACCCGCTTTATTCTCCACAATAAGACGCATCATTTTTAAGAAAGAAAGGGATAGAAAAGAGAAAAGATAGAGAAGAAAGAAAGAAACAACATCAGAATCTCAATAGCGGAACGAATAAATTATATTAATCATATAAATATTACATAGTATCATATACATCAGAGTTACACAGCTTATACAACACATACTAGACAATTATAAACACCTGTCTAGTTATACAACTCAATATATAATATAGATACCAACACAGAGATCAACACAGCGGACCTACTATCTATGTACAATGTTGTAGCCTCCTACTCTATATCTTCTCCAGAATTCGTCAAAGCTAACCTAAATCCCTTGGCTACTCGTAAAAATTTGAGTACCCAAGAGTTTAATAAAACAGAAATAAACTCTGGGTCAGACATGGGTCTGGTGTGAGTAAACGGTTAAAGTCGCTTAACTTTAAAAACCTTTGAAAACAAAGATATCACATAAGAATCCTCACACATAAACATGGATAAGTTTTTACTTTACATTAACCAAAACTTTGATAGTAAATTTTGTGATATTGTAATAGGGTCTAGGGTTTTCAAATAAACTAGAAAATAGCCGAAATTGTTACATTTATTAAATTCCAGCTACATAGGTATACAATCAAATCCGAGGGCACTTATTGGAGTTTGGATTACATACAATGGCAGGGCTACTGGGGTACCACCCGTCACAGTACGTGGCCTACATCAACGTACCGAGGATTACTCCCAATCCTCTACAACACACGGTCGGAACCATCCCTTATTGGACAGTCCCGAACGAGACAACCCCGGTAGTTGGAGCTCAACAACTGCCCATACAGCCGAATAAAAGGGACCTCTAGATAGAGGAAAATCTCGTCCTACTTGGGTGCTACCCACTTAGCCTTGCTGCACCTCTCTTGTTTTAGTCATTCCTGATTGATAAGGCTTGAGGCTACGATTACCTTTACAGAACACATCTATCTTAGAATGCTCATCTTCCACCTGACGATGTTCTGAAAGCATTCAATCCATACAAGTTCGTTCTGGGTTCGAACGAAACCAAAGGCGTTATCTCGTTACACTCATTTTGGTATCACCCTCAGAGTTAACGATAATAACACTTGCACTCTAAGACTCCATCTCGATCTTCACTTTGAGATGTCACGACCTAATGTTAATTTGGATCGATGTGGTTTTCGGATATCCAAATCTGGAAACCCGATCACGGTCTCATCGAAATCCAAATGTATTTTAAAGGCCAAGTTGTTTAAAGGTTTTAACAATTCAATTCGATTCAATACTTGAATTCACACAGCATTAACACAGATAAATATCACACATTTATCAATGATATATGCAATATCACATCACAGTATATCACAACATATCATCCAATAGATATCAACCAATTCAGATATTCTACTCAAACAATCATCCAAAAACAACAATTATTAATCCCTATTATCATAAATTAAATCAATTACTTAAGAATTAATCACCTATCTTTGCTTAATCAATAATTAATTAACCTTTAATTAATTAACCATCCTTCAAATATCCATCTAAATTAACCACCTTGATTAATTATTCTCAATTACATAAAGTAATTATCCTTCAATTAATTTCACAAATTAATTATCCTTAACCATTTATAGTTTAACCTTTAATTACTCTCATTAATTACATTAATTAACGATCCTTAATTAATTATTTCCAATAATTAATTAATTGTAATTAATTCCATTGATCCTTAATTAATTATATTTTAATTAATTACATCTATTAATCAACCTCAACTAATCATAAACAGTAATTACCATACTGTAATTACTTATCTTAATTAATTAACTCCTTAATTAATTATTAATCCTTTGATTAACTTCACCAAGTAATTAATCCTTAATTACTTCTACTAAGTTTTTACCCTTTAATTACTTCTCATTAAGTAATTCCCTTTATTCAGTTACATCCTGTAATTATACATTAATTTCTTCACTAAGTAATTACACGTATTAATCCCATTAAGTATTTATACTTAATTAATCACCAAGAGATTATCTTTAATTAATTAACAAATTAATTACAATTGGGTAATTCATCCCTTAATTACCCTTAAAACAAATTAATTAAAACTTTAATTAAAGATTAATTAATTCCTTAACCATTAGTAAATAAACCTTAATTATTAATTAATATAACTTAATTACAAATTAAGTACTTCTTAATTACCAGTTAATCAACCCTTAATTACAATTAATTAACCTTTAATTAATCCTTAATTATAGATTAATTATCTCTTAATTATTAATTAAATAAACTTAATTATTAATTAATAAAACTTAATTAAGAATTTCTTAGTTACCATTGAATTAATCTCTAATTACTTAATTAATTAATTTCGAATTACAAATTTATTAATCTTCAATTACTTAATTAATAATCCTTAATTATAATTAATTAACCTTTAATTAATTAATTATAACCCTCAATTATTAATTAGATCCTTAATCATTGATTAATTAAATTAATTAATTATTCTTAATTAATTACTTAATTAACCCTTATAACTAATTAATTAAGTTAATTATACTTAAATTTCTAAATTAACTTATATAATCTCAAATCATTAAAAACCATAATTATCTTAAGATAAAAACCTTATCTTATTTATTCCTTAATTATCATTTAAAACATTCCATTTTAAAATTAACTTTACTTAATTAATTCATTAATTAAGTTTAAAATAGTCATTCAACTTGATAAATTAAAATTTTCAAAACACTACTTACTTTTAAATGCTTTAAAAATATTATCAAGTGGTAGTTTAAAATATAGTTTACAATTTAAATTAATAAGCTAGCTTTTAGTAAAATCTTTAAATTTTCATTCTACTTAAAAAACTTTAACTTAATTTAACAAAATTTAAATTTAACAAAGTATTCGAAACTTCTTAAACAATGCTAAAGCAACAACTATTATATAGTAACTTCTATAATAAAGTTTTAAACTAATTTAATTTTTAAATTTCAAAAAACCAAGTTTAAAACCCCTTTTAATTTTTTCTTAACACATACTTCCGGTAAAACCTGAAGTCCACTCGGGTCTAACCCGAGTTCTTTTCCATTTCACAGTTTTGGTTTAGTTTTTAGTTAAAGTTTTAAAATTTAAAAACCTGAAACCAAAACTCACCCTCGAGTTGACACTCGAGTCACATGCCAAACTGCACGAGTCTCGCTTTGAGACGAACTCCCACATCACTCCACCGACACAGGCAGGACACCGTACACGTGCACCATCGTCGGCGGCATCTCCGATCATCTATGGCAACCTCAACACATCGACAATCGATGCTTCAACTCATTCCAGCCACCAGACCATCCTCACAGGCCAAGATCCCAAATTTTGCATTCCAGAAGAAACCGGAACAAAACAATCGCCGAAAAACATCTCGAATCGATCAACGACGATCACCAGAGCGCCAGAAACTTTGGCCATCTCTTCCGAATCCTTCCACGCCGCTGCTCCCCCAAAACGATGCAACTCGATCACCTAAACACGACTCAGAATCCATTTTAGCAAGATCGACCAAAACTAGGTTAAATCTTAAATCCCCTTCTCATCGCCGCCTCGACGATCGTAAACAACTTCAGGCATTTTTTCCGAACACCCTGTAACGCCACCCACCTCCTGTAGAAACCCCGAGACTCCTATTCCCCAAGATCGCCAGAGGTGGCCACAAATTCAATTCCCAGTCAAACCTAAAATTCCACCCAAAGCATTATTAAAAATTGATATTTAAGTTTTAAAAATCATAACTTTCCAAATAGATTCAAGTTATATCCCTGAAACATCAAATTATGATGTTTGAAATTTAACTTATTTTGAATTTTGACTGTAAATTCCCAAATTTCCAGAGAAACTTTGCTCTGATTTACATAAAACTATTTTTAAAATTTTGAATCTTGTTAAAACTAACATATTTTGTTTGGAAACTATTTTCTAAAATAATTCATAGAAATGGGAAAGATTTATGAACAGATCAAAGGCCTGTAAGCCTGGAAACAATCTCCTATGTCAAATTTCAAACATGCACAACCTATTCACACAACATCTTCATACATATAATATGTTACAGAATCATAAAACCCTCATGCAAACACATTTCAAGCATACATCACTAGTTTACTTCAACTATTAGCATATGCATCAAATTTGAAGGTGATTCATGCTCACAGTTTTAAAAATAGAGGCTTAAACTAAGAACAGCAATGATAAAATCAACTGAAATGCACACGGGCTTACATATATACAGATATTGAAAGCAATCATCACACAGTAATTCACATGCAACATATATTTATTACTTAAGTTTTTAATCTAAAAGTTTACTCACCTTTTTGTAGAAAGCAGATAGTTTGAAACAGGAAACTGGAATGAACTTCAGATTTAAAAGATGCTTTGATTTCCTTTAAACTAAGATGTTGATGCTTGAAAAACTATACTTTCAACTTGATTCTTGTTAAATTGATGCAGGTTGAAACTTAATTCTACTGAATGCTTTGAAAATCTAGGTTGCATTATCAAATTGAAACTTGATTTACAGTCTGGCTTTGAAAATGAGTTACAAGGTTTGATCTTCTGATTTGGAAAATGGATTACAGGGCTTTGCTTTTTGATTTGTGAAGGTGTTCACAGATTTGAGATAAAAATGGCTACAGGGTTTTGTCCTTTTGATTTCTGATATGAGAATTAAAGTACAGGGATTCTGTTTTAAGCTTGAAGAATGTTTATAGGGAAATGATTTTTTTCTGGTTGTAGAGTATATGACAGGTTGAGTTTTTCTTTGAGTTTTGAATTGAGAAGAGAAAAAGAAAGAACAAAAGAAGATGTATGTTTATATGACTAATTTATGGTTTTATAAAAATTAAGAAAAATAAAATCCAAGGGGTGACACTTGTCCTGTACCATACTTAACTATCTAACACATGTTACTAAGGAAGTTTATAGATTAACAATTGTATTATATATATATATATATATTTAAAATGATTTTAAAAAGCCTTTATATAAATATCCTAATGAATTAATACATTTCTAATTTAATAAATGCCTTTTCTAAATTTATAAAAATAAAATCTTTAAAAGAAAATAAAATTAAAATCAGTCATATTTTAAATAAAATCATATATAGTATATTTAATCCATTTATAAATGTAAATATAAAACCTTTGTATTTATTTACTATTAAATAAATACTTTCATAATTTATATAAATAAATTCTTTTAAGGAAAAACAATATAAAACAAATTATATTCTAATGAAAACTTTATTCATATATTTTTATATCTGAACTATTTCAAAGTAATTATCCTTTAAATTCAAATTTTAAATCCAAATATTTAAATTCAAATTCAAATTTAAAAAACCAATTTAAAATCAACTTAAATATATATATATATATATATATATATATATATTAATTTAAACAAACATACTATTAAATTTGAATATAATAATTCTATTTTTAAAATTATTTGTATACATATACATTTGAACAATACTTGTTTAAATTTGAAAATAATAAGTCTATTCAAAATCTATTTATAAAATAACAAAATTAAATTTATAAAAATAATTATTCTATTTAAAAATCCATTTATAATGTCGTTAAAAATCATCACATTATATTGATTAAAATATCAATTTTACCAATTTTAATTAATTTAATAAGAGAGATTATCACATTTAAATTGCTTGACATTTCGGGATATCACATTCCTTCCCCCTTAAAAGAATTTCGTCTCCGAAATTTAAACAAAAGATAATCTCAAAGTTTTATTATATTTTAAACAATTTAAGCATACATATCAACCATACACTATCAATCAAACAATAATTTCATACAATCAAACATTACTAGCTATCCGGACACAAATCCGAATAAGCTTCCTAAACTATCCCGAGTTTTCCAGATACAGATACTGGAATACTCGCTCTACTAAATCCAAACTAGCTACACAACTAAGCTACTGAGCTCCTACTCATCTAGATCTACCATCTACACAAGAGATCTGACCACAGACAAGACCGACTCAACAACCAAATCCTCCCAACAGCTGGTTCCAAAAGCGGTGATGGACCAAACACGTACTTCCTCAAAAATACATGAAATACCTTGAATCCCAGTCTAACAATTCAACTCCTGTAGGCCAACACTAATCCCTTGCAAGAAACAGAAAGATCCCATACATTTCTGAGCTAGCTTTCCAATCTTACTGCTCCCCTTATCAGAGAAAACCCTATCTAGAATTCAAATCTCCAGCTTCGAATTCCAAGTTCCTTCGTCTCTTAACCACAAAACACTTCTGGTGATCCTGGGCTGCCTACATCCTTCTTTGATCAGCTCAACCTTTGCTGATGCTTCTTGAAACAAACTGGATCAAAAACAATCCAATAAAATAATCCTCTCAAGATCTTCCAAAATCAAGAACACAAACCCTACTTCACAATCAACAGAAGATTTCAAACTTACTCTTCCAATCTGAAAAAGACAAAACAGGTGCACCCACCCATCTGACCTCAAATCCATAAAAACTTCCTGTAGAAACACTCTAATCCAAAATACTGCAACTTTCGGTTGCTTCCACTCTAGAACAGCTGCCACCTAGCTTCCGCTGCACAACTCTGATCTGGAGCAGATAAGAAAGCCGTTGATGAATAGTAGCACAGACTAGACAACACATCCCCGAAAAATGTTTTCTAAGATCTACAAGAGAAAACACAGAAGCACCAAGAAATCCTGAGCTGCTTCACCAAAACCTCATCCTAGGAGACATCCTTCTACTTAGCTGAATCACCGGTAGCTCCATGAACCAAGTTGATACAGAACTCAATCTCCAATACAAACAAACCTCAGACTTTTCAGAAGACATCCGAAAAATCTCTGACAACTCTATAACTCCTACATCCTCCAAAGATGCCTCAAACCAATGCAAAAGATTACTCAAGAGAACACTCCACTTCGCAAGTCACTTTTGCGATCCTATCCAGTTCAATATCCATGGATACTATTCTCTCTTTACAAATCAGAACAGCTTATCCTTGATCAATCCATCGAAGAAACAAGTCCATTTTTCTTTTTCACAACTCCACCTCTAGGAAACTGCAAAGCCAAAAGATCTTCCTGCAGACACACAAAACACTTCGAGCTGCACTGCTTCCAC
The DNA here is from genome assembly GCA_030765085.1 of Allium cepa. Lineage (NCBI taxonomy): Eukaryota > Viridiplantae > Streptophyta > Magnoliopsida > Asparagales > Amaryllidaceae > Allium > Allium cepa. The sequence goes on along the minus strand of CM060934.1, from coordinate 196,302,213 downwards.
TGATGCCTAAAGACTTCTATCCAAAGCTCCTCGATCCTTAAAACTATATCAACCAATAAAAAGAGCCTTGAGATGGGCAAACACCTCCTCAAGAAACTCGGCCCCAAACTAAACACAACACCCAGCTGGAATCAGTCTCATCACCGATGCAGACATACTTCCTCAAATTTGCCACAAAAGAAACATCTTTGGAAACATCCACAGTCATTGCGTCTCACCATGCAACTGCTTCTTCCTGAAGTTGCCAAAATACCATCACTCGCTTCTGCTCAACCAACAGATCCAAACTCTCGAAAATCCGCCCACACGAACGCGATCAAACTTATACTTCAATGATGGACTTCGAACCTTAACAAGTTTCCTTCAGAAATTGATGAAATCCTTACACCATAACAAAGCTTACTCGAGACTGTATTGGGTCTACAGTCTCGACAGATACTCTTTCAAACTCAACACTCAGACTTCTTCTATTGGTAGTCACGTTATACACACCACTACACTTCCTACCTCTAGAACTCATATCGGAAAACCCAAACAGGCAACCCAACAAATAGGTAGAAATATATATATATATATATATATATATATATATATATATATATATATATCAAAGTTACAAATACGCTCTCTCTAGATAGGAAATACTCCAAAGCCTAGGTATTCGCTCAACCTAGCGCTCTAATACCAAATGAAATGACCCGCCTTATTCTCCATAAAAAGACACATCATTTTCAGGAAAGAAAGGGATAGAAAAGAGAAAAGATGGAGAAGAAAGAAAGAAACAACATCAGAATCTCAACAGCGGAACGAATATATTATACTACTTACATAAATATTATATAGTATCATAAACATCAGAGTTACACAGCTTATACAACACATACTAGACAGTTATAAACACCTGCGTAGTTATACAACTCAATATACAATACAGATACCAACACAGAGATCAACACAGTGGAACTACTATCTATCTACAACGCTGAAGCCTCCTGCTCCATATCTCCTGTATAGTTCGTCAAAGCTAACCCGAATCCCTTGGCTACTCGTAAAAATTTGAGTACTCAAGAGTTTAATAAAATAGAAATAAACTCTGGGTCAGACATGGGTATGGTGTGAGTAAATGGTTAAAGTTGCTTAACTTTATAAACCTTTGAAAATAAAGGTATCACGTAAGACTCCCCACACATAAACATGGGTAAGTTTTTACCTTACGCTAACCAAAACTTTGATAGGAAATTCTGTGATATTATAATAGGGTCTAGGGTTTTCAAATAAACTAGAAAATAGCCAAAATTGTTACATTTATTACATTCCAGCTACATAGGTATACAATCAAATCCGAGGGCACTTATTGGAGTTTGGATTCCATATAATGGCAGGGCTACTGAGGTACCGCCCGTCATAGTACGTGGCCTAGATCAACGTACCGAGGATTACTTCAAATTCCCTGCAACACAAGGCCGAAACCATCCCTTATTGGACAGTCCCGAACAAGACAACCCCGGCAGTTGGAGCTCAACAACTGCCCACATAGCCGAATAAAAGGGACCTCTAGATAGGGGAAAATCTCGTCCTACTTGGGTGCTACCCACTTAGCCTTGCTGCACCTCCTCTGTTTTAGCCATTCCCGGTTGATGAGGCTTGAGGCTACAATTACCTTTATAGAACATATCTATCTTAGAATGACCATCGTCCACCTGACGATGTTCTGAAAGCATCCAATCCATATAAGTTCATTTCGGGTTCGAAAGAAACCGAAGGCATTATCTCGTTACACCCATTTTGGAATCACCCTCAGAGTTAACGACAATAACCTTTGCACTCTAAAACTCTATCTCGATCTTCACTTTGAGATGTCACGACCTAACGTTAATTTGGATCGATGTGGTTTTCGGATATCAAAATCTAGAAACCCGATCCTGGTCTCATCGAAATCCAAACGTATTTTAAAGGCCAAGTTGTTTAAAGGTTTGAACAATTCAATTCAATTCAATACTTGAATTCACACAGCATTAACACAGATAAATTTCACACATTTATCAATGATGTATCCAATATCACATCACAGAATATCACAACATATCATCCAATAGATATCAACCAATTCAGATATTCTACTCAAACAATCATCCATAAGCAACAATTATTAATCCATATTATAATTAATTTAATTAACTTAAATCAAATCAATTACTTAAGAATTAATCACCTATCTTTGCTTAATCAACAATTAATTAACCTTTAATTAATTAACCATCCTTCAAATATCCATCTAAATTAATCACCTTGATTAATTATTCTCAATTACATAAAGTAATTATCCTTCAATTAATTTCACATTAATTATCCTTAATCATTTATAGTAATTAACTTTTAATTGCTCTCATTAATTATATTAATTATTGATCCTTAATTAATTATTTTCAATAATTAATTAATTATAATTAATTACATTGATCCTTAATTAATTATACTTTAATTAATTACATCCATTAATCTACCTCAATTAATCATAAACAGTAATTACCATACTGTAATTACTTATCTTAATTAATTAACACCTTAATTAATTATTAATCCTTTGATTAATTAGACCAAGTAATTAATCCTTAATTATTTCTACTAAGTAATTACCCTTTAATTACTTCTCATTAAGTAATTCCCTTTAATCAATTACATCCTGTAATTATACATTAATTACTTCACTAAGTAATTACACTTATTAATCTCATTAAGTATTTATACTTAATTAATCACCAAGAGATTATCTTTAATTAATTAACAAATTAATTACAATTGGGTAATTCATACCTTAATTATTCTTAAAACAAATTAACTAAAACTTTAATTAAAGATTAATTAATTCCTTAACCACTAATTAACTAACCTTAATTATTAATTAATAAAACTTAATTACAAATTAAGTACTTATTTACCAGTTAATCAACCCTTAATTACAATTAATTAACCTTTAATTAATCCTTAATTATAGATTAATTATCTCTTAATTATTAATTAAATAAACTTAATTATTAATTAATAAAACTTAATTAAGAATTTCTTAATTACCATTTAATTAATCTATAATTACTTAATTAATTAATTTCTAATTACAAATTAATTAATCTTTAGTTACTTAATTAATAATCCTTAATTATAATTAATTAACCTTTAATTAATTAATTATAACCCTCAATTATTAATTAAATCCTTAATCATTAGTCAATTAAATTAATTAATTATTCTTAATTAATTACTTAATTAACCCCTATACTTAATTAATTAAGTTAATTATACTTAAATTTCTAAATTAACTTTGATAATCTCAAATCATTAAAAACCATAATTATTTTAAGATAAAACCTTATCTTATTTATGCCTTAATTATCATTTAAAACATTTTATTTTAAAAATAACTTTATTTAATTAATTCATTAATTAAGTTTAAAATACTCATTCAACTTGATAAATTAAAAGTTTCAAAACACAACTTACTTTTAAATGCTTTAAAAGTATTATCAAGTGGTAGTTTAAAATCTAGTTTTCAATTTAAATCAATAAGCTTGCTTTTTATATAATCTTTAAAATTTCGTTCTACTTAAATTCTAAAATAACTTTAACTTCATTTAACAAAATTTAAATTTAAAAAAGTTTTCAAAACTTAACAGTGCTAAAGTAACAACTTATATAAGTAACTTCTATAATAAAGTTTTAAAACTAATTTCATTTTTAAATTTCAAAATACCATGTTTAAAACCCTTTTTAATTTTTTCTTAACACTTATTTCGGGTAAAACCCAAAGTCCACTCGGGTCTAACCCGAGTTCTTTTCTATTTCAATTTTGGTTTAGTTTTTAGTTAAAGTTTTAAAATTTAAAAACCTGAAACCAAAACTCACCCAAACCACACGAGTTTACACTCGAGTCACACGCCAAACTGCACGAGTCTCGCTTCGAGACAAACTCCCACATCACTCCATTGACACAAGCAGGACACCGTATATGTGCAACATCGCCGGCGCCAGCTCCGATCATCTATGGCAACCTTAACGCATCGATAATCGATGCTTCAACTCATTCCGGCCACCAGACCATCCTCATAGGCCAAGATCCAAAATTTAGCATTCCAGAAGAAACTTGAACAAAACAATCGCCAGAAAAAATCTCGAATCGGTCAACGACGATCACCAGAGCGCCAGAAACATTAGCCATCTCTTCCAAATCCTTCCACGCTGCTAATCCCCAAAAACGGTGCAACTCGATCACCTAAAGACGACTCAGCATCCATTTTAGTATGATCAACCAAAACTAGGGTTAAATCTTAAATCCCCTTATCATCGTCGCGTCGATGATCGTGAACAACTTCAGGCATTTTTCTCGAACATCCTGTAACGCCATCCACCTCTAGTAGAAACCTCGAGATTCATATGCCCCTAGATTGCCAAAGGTGGCCACAAATTCAATTCCCAGTCAAATCCAAAATGCCACCTCAAAGCATTATTAAAAATTGAGATTTAAGTTTTAAAAATCATAACTTTATAAATAGATTCAAGTTATAATCTTGAAACATCAAAACATCAAATTATGATGTTTGAAATTTAACTTATTTTGAATTTTGACTGTAAATTCCCAAATTTCCAGAGAAACTTTGCTCTAATTTACTTAAAACTATTTTTAAAATTTGAATCTTGTTAAAACTAACATCTTTTGTTTAGAAACTATTTTCTAAAATAAATCATAGAAATAGGAAATGATTTATGAACAGATCAAAGGCCTGTAAGCCTGGAAACAATCTCCTATATCAGATTTCAAACATGCACAACCTATTCACACAGCATCTTCATACATATAATATGTTACAGAATCATAAAACCATCATGCAAACACATTTTCAAGCATACATCACTAGTTTACTTCAACTATTAGCATATGCATCAAATTTGAAGGTGATTCATGCTCACAATTTTAAAAACAGAGGCTTAAACTAAGAATAGTATTGATAAAATCAACTGAAATGCACACAGGCTTACATATATATAGATATGCAAAGCAATCATCACACAGTAATTCACATGCAACATATATTTATTACTTAGGTTTTTAATCTAAAAGTTTACTCACCTTTTTGTAGAAAGCAGAGAGTTTGAAACAGGAAACTGGAATGAACTTCACATTTAAAAGATGCTTTGATTTCCTTTAAACTAAGATGTTGATGCTTGAAAAACTATACTTTCAACTTGATTCTTGTTAAATTGATGCAGGTTGAAACTTAATTCTGCTGAATGCTTTGAAAATCCAAGTTGCACTATCAAATTGAAACTTGATTTATAGTCTTGCTTTGAAAACGAGTTACAAGTTTTGATCTTCTAATTTGGAAAATGGATTACAGGGCTTTGCTTTTTGATTTGTGAAGGTGTTTACAGATTTGAGATAAAAATGGCTATAGGGTTTTGTCTTTTTGATTTTGGATTTGAGAATTAAAGTATAGGGATTTCATTTTGAGCTTGAAGAATGTTTACAGGGAAATGATATTTTTTCTGGTTATAGAGTATAGGATAGGTTGAGTTTTTCTTTGAGTTTTGAATTGAGAAGAGAAAAAGAAAGAAGAAATGAAGATGTATGTTTATATAACTAATTTATGGTTTTATAAAAAATAAGAAAAATAAAATCCAAGGGGTGACACTTGTCCTATACCATACTTAACTATCTAACACATGTTACTAAGATGTTTATAGATTAACACATGTATTTATTTATTTATTTTTTATATTTTTAAAATGATTTTAAAAAGCCTTTATATAAATATCCTAATGAATTAATACATTTCTAATTTAATAAATGCCTTTTCTAAATTTATAAAAATAAATCTTTTAAAAGAAAATAGAAATAAAATCAATCATATTTTAAATAAAATCATATATGGTATATTTAATCCATTTGTAAATGTAATTATAAAACCTTTGTATTTATTTACTATTAAATAAATACTTTCATAATTTATATAAATTAATTCTTTTAAGGAAAAACATCATAAAACAAATTATATTCTAATGAAAACTTTATTCATATATTTTTATATCTAAACTATTTCAAAGTAATTATCCTTTAAATTCAAATTTTAAATCCAAATATTTAAATTCAAATTAAATTTAAAAATCCAATTTAAAATCAACTTAAATATATATATATATATATTAATTTAAACAAACATACTATTAAATTTGAAAATAACAATTCTATTTTTAAAATTAACTTAAATAAATTTATATACATATACATTTGAGCAATACTTATTTAAATTTGAAAATAATAAGTCTATTTAAAATCTATTTATAAAATAACCAAATTAAATTTATAAAAATAATTATTCCATTTAAAAATCCATTTATACTATCATTAAAAATCATCACATTATATTGATTAAAATAACAATTTTGCCAATTTTAATTAATTTAATAAGAGAGATTATCACATTTAGATTGCTTGAAATTCGGAGAGATCACAGGGGGCAAGTGAGGTCTGTCTTGCCTCATTGGAACTAAAACATCTTCAAATGGGTGGATGGAGCACAATCGACGAATGGCAGCTTCGCCAATTCTAGAAACTTATGAGTCGATAGGGTTATCTAAAATAATAGCACCCTCGACAGCATCGGGATCCGGACCGATGGCTTCCGTACGTGGCACCGAAGTATTGGAAAAGAGATTCATTCGCGGGTCAAATGCCTCTTCTTTTTCTATATGGTGGCTTGAAGAAGATTTTTTAGATATGATGGCAGAACTTGATCTTTTGTCAAAACTGATGTGACTTGCGGCTGATTCAGAAGACATTTTGACTGAGCGCTTCGTGCAACTTGAGATCTATTTCAGCTATACTCCGTAGACAATTAACATTAGAAATAATAATTTGTTCCCCCCGTGTGGTGTGTGAACTAGTGCAGTGCAGTGCAGTGTGAAACAAGTATGAACAATTTGAAATCATAAAAGCAAGATTAAAACAACAAAACTTGGAGTTTTATCTAGAGAGGCTGTCATCACTGACGTTCTTAATCGACAAGGAAGTTGATCGGCAGCAGAAGCTTTAGGATCGATTATCAACGTTTTGAATTATAAAGTCCATTGCCTGATTTTGTTAACCAGTTCTTTATTTATTCCAGAAGTATGTTCGTTTAAGCTTAAGTTCGACGGTCCGAATATGCAAGTTGTATTGTCCATAGTCATCATGTATTCAGGCAAAATAGCATGAAGTTAAGTGTTAGAGGACATAAGTTAAACTAGCCTTTTATTGTAAATACCAATCTCTATTCTTCTATACCGATCCCTTACCCAGCCTCAATACCGATCCCTACACTACAACTTCCAATACCGATCCCTACGCTACAGCTACCAATACCGATCCCTATGCTGAGACTACTAGCACCGATTCCTTAAACAACTAACTCCTGCTGACCCCTCATAAAGCCATTTCCTATGCTTCAACAACATACCAATCCCTTCCTTCGAACATGTTATACCGATCCCTCATCTAGTGCAACTTCCTCGCCGATCCCTCACTTAACTTACCCAAAAGCTATTCAACCCAATGTCAATCCCCATCACACTATCTCCTTTCCATCATAAAACCTCAACTTTCCTCTGACCCTTCAGGAATACCCAACCAAACCCTCTTCCTTCCTCTTCCTTCTCTAGCTCCTTCATCTCCTCCTCCTCTCTCACCCAACTTAGTGGAACCCATCAAATTATTTGCCTAAAAACTACTCAAACACGCACAAACTGAAGATTCATGGCTCGACTAGCACGATTAAAAGTGGAAAACGTACCTATATATGTATCGAACTAAATTATAAATGAATAGTTGAAAATTAGGATTAAAGGTGAACTACAGATGACTTGGATTGAGGATGATTTTTCGTGTTTGGATTTAGTATTAAAGTTGAAGATTTCTTCTTCCTGTCGTTCGGCAAAGGAAGATGGTGATGATGGGGGTTCGGCTGCGTGTTTATTCAAAGGGCAGATAAAAGGTTAAGAAAAAAATTATGAAGTATGAAAGTGAAGGAAGGAAAAAAGGAAGTCGAGTTTATATATGAGCGTTTGTGAAGGGAATTCCACCCGATTACCATGGGTGGACCCAGTCTGGAGCAAATAGGGTCGACATTGGGATTTGTCGACCTCTATTGGCATGTATCTAGCAAGGGATCAGCATGTCAAATGCCGATCCCTCGCAAAAATTTATTTAAAAAAAGTAGAAAGGGAAAAATGATGATGATGAGAATCAATGACATAAAAATGGAACTGAAGAAATATGACAGATAACTGAAAGTGAAATGGCAACCGCTATCATGAAGGTTCGACTGCGGACATAAGCATACAGCGTAAAAAGAAAAACTTGGCAACGACTTGTGAACATCCGAACTCGTTCGGGAGCCAACAGCAGAACCATGTATGTAAGTGTGCTTGGAAACGATTCAAGAATTCAACCTTTGGAAATCAATTGAGATTGTGGTCAAACCTAAAACAGTCAAGCTTGAGATCGAATCAAATTGAAGAAAGCATATGAGCCCCACATAACCGAATTTGTATATGCTAACAGAATACGACATCAGACATGTATTATTGATGGTCGGTATGGGGACAAAAATCTACTAGGAAGTTAGATGGACTTCTTTCCGACAACTCAGACTTTTTTCAATTCAAAGCACGTCATGTTACTCACAAGACATACTTTCGGGGGCAAGTGTTACCCGGTGCCCTGACTCGGCTATATTGGGTTGATCGTGCAAGACAGATTCAACTGTTGATAAGAAGGATAACCATGAGGCAATGAATTACATGACCCAGATATAGAGTCTGGACAATTACACAAAGCCCAAATTGAACGAAGTTGGTAGATAAACAACGTAGAATGTCAGAAAGACGAAAATTAGCTTGGATAAGATAGGGATCGACATGGTTACTTGACTGGGTAATCAACTTGGATAGAAATGTAAAGGGATGGGCATAGTTTCAATATGATTTGATGGTGCTAGATGGATCGACAAAGCAGCCGACATATAGGGGTGACGGTATATAACCTGGCACTAAGGGGGTCGGCATAGCATCCACTGCGCTTGGGGTCGGCATAGCATCCACTGCGCTAGGGGTCGGTGTGACATTCTAAGTGGATGGGTCGGCATGTATCTCACAAACATGATGGGTCGGGATGTATCTCACAAACATTATGGATTGTAATGTATCTCACAAACATTATGGATCGACATATATGTCACAATCATTATGGATCGACATGTCACCCCAGAGAAGGATCGACATCTTTTAGTTTAGAAGGAGATTCTAACCAAAGATCAACCAGAACTCGAGTTTCTTACATCCAATCATCATGACATTTGAAACACTATCATATTATAGCATAAGGAGGCTACCATAGGGGTTGCTGTTCGAAACTCAACAAATGGAAGGATCGGTACCGATCCCTCTCCATTGAGATTAGGGCCTAACACTCCCTATGGTGGGTCCATATGGATGAGAAGGTCTTGTTGTCGAATTTCCAGTCAGATTGGTAGTCACCTTCACCTATAAATATAGGTCTAGGGAGTCATTCTAAGGATCTTTACGCTGCTGGTTAGATAACACTATTATTGTAACCAACTCCCTCTAGTATTCTCCTGTCCCTTACTATTTCTTGCTGGTTCTAATTGTAATCAAGTTAATTGAAAAGCAATATAGAGAATATTCAAAGCGGACGTAGGCAATCAACGCCGAACCACTATATATCTTGTTGTTCATACTTTCTATTGTGTTTTTCCTGTTATTTTGATATATTCCTCCGTTTCCATTTAATTTCTTCATTATTTCACTACTTAAATCTTTTCTTGGGTGTTTGTGGCCAATTTGGTTGCAAAAAAATTATATTTTAAAAAACTTTGTGTATTATATGTGTATGTGTATGCATATATGTGCATATACATATATAGCACATAGCTTAATACCGAGACCACAAAATATGCATATATATAACACATAGCTTAATATCATTTCATAGCTTACCTAAAGAATGAAAATTGAGATTGGGTTAAAGTAAGCCATGTGATGATACATAGGATCATGATAAATAATGTAAATGTAAATATATGTCATATGTGGCATTAATGCGTCTACATACACTATAATAAAAAATCCCTTATGCAACTGGCAATATCTATAGTAATAGGCCAGAGACAATCGTTTTGGAAAAGTCATATTAGGCCAAGTTGTAATAGGATCAGAGTTTTTTTATAACTGCTATTGATCGTTATAGGGAAATGTTGTAAAAATTTCTTTTACAATTGTTTTTTCCCGTTATAGTTGTCTTTTACAACTCTATTTGCCCAATGCGGTAGGTCTTTTACAACTATTTTTGCCCATTGTTATAAAATACAAAATACAAAATATTGTGAGTATTGTTGCAACACGCACATGTATATTTAATATCATTTTATAAATGAAACCAATATTATACAATTAAAAACCAAAATTATATACATTTACTAAAAATAACATGAAATATATGCATTTCAAAAGACAAAAAAAGATATATTCACAACATTCACAAAATCTTAACTAGATACAAACATCGCAATTCAAGCCTAAACTAACACAAACAAGCAGTACAATACAGTTACCTTATATATATTTGAATTTTGTTATAAAAAGATAACAAAAATACCACATTCTGCCTATTTTAATAAATTACATATTTTTGCGATAATCAAGTTATTATCGAGTTCAAGTAACATATGCTTTAAATTATTCCTAGCTGCTAATTCCATTATTATAAATTACTTAAAAATTGAAATATTATGAACTAATGATCTTTTTGAACTTCCCACCACTTCATAAAGTAGAATATACTAGTAATTACCTACATATGTGGAATCACATTGGCTAATATATAACATAATTACAATGAGCCTTTACTACTGAATATGCATCTCCTAAATTTTTTTATGTTCATATACCATAAGGCTCCAATGTTAGCCAATGAACCTTATGGTATATAAATATAAAATACAATGACCCTTATGGTATATTACATTGGCTCTAATGTTATATGAACTTTATAAGCTTATACTAGTATGATTTATATTAGCCAACATATAACAACACAATGGCTGACATTTTAGTGAAATTGTTAACAAACTTCAGCCAAAACCCATGGGAAACTCAGTATATTAGATTGGTTGAATTCAGTAACATATTACAATGAGCCTAAACATAAGCTTGAAAAACCGATACGAAAAGTTATATAATGTAAACTAATTTTAATACTGAATATCAACATCTTTTGATGGAAGTGTCATTGTTGGTTTGACATTTACATAAAAATGACTATCTTATTTCAAAGCACCCGATTTACAATAACTGGAGTATAGATAGCTTCATCATGATAAACTCCTTAACTTTATGATAGTAGTAATGATGATATACTATATTTTACTTGGTAATGTTAGCTGGATTTAAATAATTTACATTGCCAATCACATCGGTATGAAGTGTTAGACTAAGGGTGAGTTTTCAGGGAATGGTAACGAGGTATTTGAGTGGGGAAGTTGAATCGTAACGACCCGTAAATTTATTACTTTGATAAATTATATTTATTTTTAAAAATATTCAAATAAACGGTTGATAATAAAAATAATACCGTTTTGAGTTATAATAAATAATAATAATTTTTCAAATAATAGTTTTGAAATGATAATAATTCATTTTAATTAGTTATAAAGTGATATTGAATCATTTATAACGGTTTTATAAGAATATATCATTAATTTGAAAATACAAGGAAAATCTATGTTGGTTTATCGATATAGCAACACTTTTTGAAAACAATTGTTCAATATTGATTTATATGGTTTTATAATTCAAATGGGACCATTTGAATAAATTAATAATAATAAGAAATTATTTTTCAGACTTTGTTTACAAATATATATATATATATATATATATATATATATATTAACTAAGAAATGAAAATGTGATCGGAAACCAAAATCAGGATTCGTAACGATTCAACGTATACAAATTGTGCAACGTTGTAGATTAAATGTAACATACATATGCACATATACATGTACACATCAATGGACATGTACACATGCACATGAACACACACATATATACATATATACTAATTATATACAAAATCAAAAATATATATAAGAGATATTTTAATAACTTCTTTACACTTAAGCAACCTTAAGTCAGCACTGCACATCAAAGTACAACCATCATCACATGTACATGGGAGGCGGTCAAGTCAGTCATGCCTAGGTGGTGGTGCAGAGGATTTGGCCGTGCTAGGTGATTATGAAGAGGAGGTGGCGCATATGGGTAATGATGGTGGAGAGAGAAAACACTTAAAATATCTAAGGTAATTATCACTATTTGCCACCTCAAAAGTCACATCCAATGGGGCATATGGCCTTGCTTGTGCATGAGGTAACTTCTAGCCATCCTATGGTGGTGTAGGAGGGAGGCGGTAGGTGGTGGAGGTGATGGTGAGGTGATAGTTCATGATGATGTTTGTGGATATTTTGATGAACTTGCCTATAAATACCCACCTCCTTAGCTCATTTTCCATCTTCCATAACTTCTCCCATCCTAAACCAAATGGAGAATCTTTTTTGAAACCATGAAAAATTCTAGTAGCTACAACTTTCTTATTTACCACTTCTTTCCATTTCGAGCTTAGCTTTGTCAAAAACCCATTTCTTTCCAATGCATTCTCGGGCCCAGATTTTAAGGCCGAAAATACCTCCTTTTCTTTTGACAATAACATCCTCAAAATAGAGCCATATAAAGAAATTATTTTTTTCAGATCAATGAAATTCCAATGGCTACAACTTCCATGTTTACCACTTCTTCTAGTTTTGAGCTTATCTATATCAAAATCCCCTCTCTTTCCAATGCATTCTCGGGTTAGATTTTTGTGAATCAGAGAATACCTCTTCTTCATCTAACCATATCTCCCTCAAAAAACATTGAATTAAATAATTATTTTTTAAATAGTAGAGATAAGACTTTTCAACAAATTTATAGTTGACAACTTGTGATGACCTTGAATTTTGGCAATAGCAATTTGATAATCTTCATTTATAATAATTTGAATTATCAATATTGGTTTGATAATCTAAAATTATTTAATTTGGTAATATTTATCTTTTCAAAGCTAATAAGAATGTTTTCTAATTTTTACGTATATATATGTATATACATTTTGAACAGGAAGTTTCTGGTTTGAATTTAATATAATGATTTTCAAAAGTTATTTAAAGTTAAATTTTATATTTTTCAAACACTTAAGATAGTGTGTGTGTGTATATATATATATATATATATATATATATTTATTTGAGAGTATTTTAACTTAATAGGATATGTTATAAAGATTTAGTATATTTTATTTAAAAAAATTAAAATGAGATTTAATAAAAAGGTTTAGTACACTTTTCTTTTAAACTTGAGATAAAACATAGTTTGTATATATTTGTAGTTTAAAAACATAACACATATAAATAAATATAAAGACATATATTAATGAAAAAATAATACATAAAACATATCTCTACTATTAATAAAGAGAATTCAATCAACATGATTTACTTGGTGTCTTTTTGAAATTCCAAAATTACCCCCATTCGTTAATGAAATCTCACCACCCTTTCCGCATACCCACCAACGGAATTTTACTATCAATTTGTCATCGATGTCACCAACAGAACAACTTGAAATGTGTTTGTGAGTACAAAAAATTTGCACTTATACACACATCCATCCATGGTAAAACATGTATCTTTGGACATTAGATGCACATACGTACGTCGTATACTAGTATTAATAATAAAAACAGAAGAAAACATTTTAAATACATTGTTTATGCCATTTGTAAGATAATAATACTTGCATTAGACAATTGTAGCTAAGATAACATGAATAATTAACAAGTGGCGATTTTGTTTCTCTTAAAAATAAATTATAAATAATATGGTGTTAGGGAGAAACCAGGCTAACACATATTTCTCTTAATCCTTTATCTTTTCATTCCTTTTCTTCCATCTTCAAAATGAAAACCTGAGAAGAAAAAACTGAATCAAACTAGCATCAACTTCAACTGTTACAAGATTAAAGCAAAGCAGTTTCAAGCAAATTCAACTCAACTTAAACAAGCAAATCAACATCAAGTTACAGATCAGCTTTCTAAAATAATCAATTTCCAGATCAAATTAAGAACAGAGCTTGTTCCTCTGTTTTCATATAATCTAGGAGTAAACAATTTTTAAAATCTTAAATCTGGTAGTATAATTTGATGCATGTGATGAAATGTTAAAGTAATATTGAGAAATGCTTCATGTTGCATGTGTAAAGATGTGAATGCATGTATATAAACTGATATGTTCTGTGCAATGTCTGTGTATATGCCTATATATCCCTCTGTTTGAATGTTAGGCTCAAACCCACATAAATTAATCCAATCTCTCTCTATATAATCAAATTTAGGCTAAGATTTCTAAATGAAAAGATGATTGTAAGAGTGTAATATCAATTTTAAAAATAGTTTCAAGTATTTAAATTTAGTAGTTAATTCTAAAATAGGAATTTACAGTTAAAATCAACTCAAGGCATAAAATCAATTGTCTGGAAATCGTGTTTTGATTCTACAACCTGGTACGTAGTGGAAATTAATGAATTTTCATCGTAGTTTCACATTTTTTAAGTTTATATATGTTGGGAATTCGTGAGATGAACGGAAAGCACATTTTCGTCAATTCTCGTGGATTGGCGAAGATTGGTGAGTCATGATCATTCCTGAAGGAAGCTGGCATGTTGAAGATCATTGGAAAAATGATCACTGGCCGGGTGACGTCGAACTAGGGTTCGATGTTTGGTTTTGGTCGAGGAGATTGTCGAGGCGATTGCATCGCCATGGGAAAACTAGAGACGATCGCATATGGTGGGAATGAAGCATGATGTCGCGGCGCATCTCTGGACATGATCGCGAGGCCTCAGGCGATCATTTGTGGCAACATGTGACGTTTTCTGATGACCGAGTTTGGGTTCGAGTGTTTCGATTACTCGATTTTGTTTCCCGACGTTTTTGATCTTTCTGAATGGTCATAGCATTTGTGTGGGTCCTCAGCGACTTGCTGAAGCCTCGATGAGGATTGGAGGTGATCAGATTGTCGGTGCATGTGCACGCGTGCACATTGTATCTGGAAGTGGTAATGGAGTTTGGGGATGAATCGTGTTTGGCTCGAGTCGATTTTTTTTGTCTGGAGGGAAGTGAGTTCGCGAGTAGCTCAGAATTGGCATAGGGTTTTTGTTGTTTGTCTCGAGTCTTGCTCGAGAGATTTGTGCTTGGGTTGTTTTTATGTAGTTTCCAGGTTTTAAGATTTTAAAGGAAAACATGAACAAGTTTAAAAATTAAATAAGATGATGCATGTTTATAACAAATTGTTAGTAATGTTTTTAAAGCAATTAAATTTTACAAGTCTAAAGTTTTCAAGCAAAGTAAATTTTAATCAAGTTATAAAGGTAAAGTAAAAATGAATGTTTAACTAAGTTTTTAGTAAATGATTTAGTCGAGTTTTAAAACATACGAAAGTAAATTTTGATACCAAGTTTTAAAGGTGTATTTGAAATGAATAAGTTTTTAAAAAGAAACATAAACCAAGTTCCCAAAATAAATTATTTAACAAATTTTTAAACAAGTTTCAAGGTTTAATTTTAAAAGTTAAATGTTTTAAAATTGTTTTTTAGGTAATTATATATTAGGTTAATTTTGTAATTAAATTCCCAAGGGTTTCAAATGTAATAAAATGATGTAATTAGTAGTGATTAAGGTAAGTGTATTCTCAAATAATTTTCTATAAATTGGTTTCAAGCTTTGAAATTAACAAGATCTAAATGGTAATAAAGTATTTAATTAAGGTAAATGGATTATCTTTAATTAATAAAGGTCTTAAGTAATTAAAGGTTAATTAATGTAAGTAACTAAAGTGTAACGACCTGTAAATTTCGATAATCAAACTGGTTAATTTAATAAGATTTTGTAATTAAATTTGGAAAGAAAGATAAAAAACTTTATAACTTATAATGAAGTGGGTGTTAAAAATGAAATGTAAATTAAAGGTTATAGTAACGGTTGTAAGTTACTATTTAATTGGTCTATTAATGTAGTTGTAACTGTTGCATTTGGATATAAAATTGAATATAAGTAAATAAATGTATGGTAACTGAATGAGTTCAACATTATATAAGGAATCCTGATAATTAGTGTAATAATAAACTTGAGTGTAATATAAAGTTAGTGATAACATTTATGCAGGTCACCTTTTTATCTAGGCTGCTAAATTCAGAGTAGGAAATCAATTACATTTAGTTGTAGGTAAATATTCATTAATGTGAGATAGAACTGTGTTGTAAAGTGCGAATGTAATGACATAAATGGTAATGTATATTTTATTCATAAGATGAAATAAAGAAATGAAACCAAGTTGAATAAATTGATTGAGGTTTTAATTATAATAATTGTATATACTTGGGAAATTCAATATAATTGAAAATAACAGTTATTACAAAAGAAAGATGAAAATTTGAATATATATTTATGTAATGAAAGATAAACAAATAATAACTAGGTTTATATAGTGATAATAGATTTAATAAAAAGAGTAGAATTGAAGCATGGAAGTTATTGGAAATTAATTAATTGGAATTCAATCCGTAATAAATGGATTTATTTTAGGTAAATAAAAGTTAATACTATGTAAATTGTAATTTGGATGAACTGGGAAATTTTAAATGTATTAGTATATAAACCAATGTTAATATTACCCATAAGAAAATAAGCTAATAATTGATTTAGTAACAAGATTGAGAAATCAAATATATGGATTCATTAGGGATTTAAACTTATAGTTTTTAAACTGGATAATTTACAAAGTTTTACATGCAAAAAATTTCTATACTTTTACTATATGTATATATATATTATATTGTTCCTATATCCATCTCTATTTTATCTTTCTTTTTTTATTTTGTTTAGACAGTCATGTTTACTTGATTGTTTCTTGTTTATACCTTTTATTTATGGCTTGGAAAAAAACACCAAAGGGTATACGTTATATTGTCTTAATTGTTTGCCTTCTTAAATTGCCTACTCTTTATTTCAAATCACATAAAAATCTTCTCAATATCTCACTTCCTCATTTGCCTCTTCTGATTGAAAGAGTTTACAGTAAGTTTCTTTTATTAAATAGGAAATAAATCCCATGCATTCACTAGCCTCTTTATTCTTTGCCTTTTCCTTTTCCTAACCATTTAAATCTCCTAGCTGTACATTCATCTTACCCATGCTTTTTGTAAACCCTAGCCGCCACCCAATATTCTTATTCACGTGAAAATTTTTCTCATCCCTCATTTCTATTTGCGTGAAGAAAATACAGCAAGCTCAAGGTTATTTCCATGGCTTCTCCTCTCTTTCATTCTCCTTTTTCTTTTATTTTCTTTTTTTGCTTCAAAGCTAGGCTCGCCCTCTTGCCTCTAGCCACCACCATGACCACCTCCATCAACCATCACCCTTTCATCACCACAAAAACCATGTAGTGACCATGGATGAAGACTACATCACCAAAATTGATGCAAAGCCTACCCAAGCACATGTATTCATCACCTTGCTTTGATTTATCAAGGTTATGTCATTTTATTTCCTATCATTCCATTGTTGTAATCTCTATTCTTTGTATTGAATCGTGTTCTTATGTTTGTGATATTTGTTTGCCTTATTTTGTTATGTACAAGATGAGGATTTTTGGCTCTCTTTTCACCCAAGTTTGCATCTTGCTTTGTTTTATCAAAAGGTTATGTCCCTTTGATCCATATTGTTCATTGTTTGATTCATAATCTTGTATGTTGAATTTTACGCTTATGTTCGTGTAATTGTTTGTATACAAGATTTGGATCCGACTCTTCATCCACTCAAAAGAATATAATCGTGCTTTGTCGTGCCTTTTCGTGCTTTGCGGAGTTTTGATTGGGTTTGAATTTCAATCCTAGCTTTAAAAAGGTGAGTTATTCACTCTAGACATTCACGTACTTATACAATTGTGAAACGATAACAAGTGAATTGTAGAAATTAATATGCTATGTTCATACCTGCCTGTGATATGTTTATATTATATTAAATGTTGTTTATATACCTGTTACATCATCTGATATGATACTGTATGCTATATTGTTATTTTATTTCCTGTTTATCACAATGCAAGTTCCCTATCACTATGGGTTGAAATGATACATACTCGAACTGACTGTAGAACAAGGAAAAATCATTATGGGCGGAAATGATAGGCTCGAGTGATTTTTATTGTATTTATTTTACTTGGGATTGCAGGTTTGAAATGATAGAACCCGGATTTTTTTTAGATTACGGATTGAAATGGTACATATCCGTATCACTTGACCTAGGTTAAATTTTTTTATACAGGCCCATGGATAAATTTTTATAATAGTTCTCTAAAATTATTAAGTATTTTGAATTTTTAATATATGGAATTTTGATTAAAAAGTTGATTTAAAGATTTGAATATAAAGAGATATTGGTTTCCTATAAGTTAAAATTGTATGAGTTGATAATTTGTTTAGATTGTAATTTAAAAATCATTATTTGGTTTTTAATTGTAATTTAAAGATTTTATTTATGATCAATATTTTAATAATTAAATTTGATTTTATTTGGAATCTAAAATCTAATCTAGTAAATTTAATAAAGGTTATTTCTTGAAATAAATAAGGTTTGTATAGTAAATAATGTATTTTGAGTGGATAAAATGAACTGCAGTTTTGATTGGACTTAGTAATAAAATTTATTTAATTTGGAATCATAGTTAATTGATGCCTAGATGAATAGATTTATAAAGAGGATTGGACTGTTATATTAATTATGAGAAAATACTTTATTTATGGTTATGTTTTGTAAAAATGAAAGATTGTGATTTAACTGGAAAAATGCAACTTAAAATGACTTAACTTGATAATTGGAAATTTAGTTTTCAAATGAAAGTTAAGTAAATTTAGTGATAGGGTATTTTATTTGTGGGATGGATATTTTAAAATAAAGTGTAAAGTTATTTGTTAAAAATAAAAGTTAAGTAAAATTGGGTAAACTTTGACTTATTAATGAATTATAGTTTAATTTAGATATTTATTGATAAAATTTTATTTTATTAAATCATAATTTAAATGATATCCAAATGAATATCTTTGAAGCATGAAATGTGATTTTTATAAGTTAATTTGGCTAATTATTGAAATTTTAGTGTAGCTGAATTATACAATGTTTTGGAAAGTTATAATTTAATGAATAGACTTATAAATGCTACAACTTTGAAATGAATATTATTTGACATTGAATTTAAATGGTTAAATGAACCTTGTTCGGAAGATATTAACATTGAATTTAAATGGTCTAAATAAATATATTTCAAAGTGTTTGGTTTCAGAGTTGTTATAACTTGAAAGTAATATGGCTTTGGAAATGGAATTATTGGAAATTGTATTTAATTAAGAATTGTCTTCAAATATATTAATTTTAAATTATTGAAATTGAAGATTTAAGAATATGACTTTATAAAGTGGTTGGTTAATATGATCTAAAGGAATATTTCAAGTTTGATAAATTGAAGGAATATTCAATGATTTGGAAATTTGGGTTTTATTTAAAGGATATATTGATTTGGTTTTTGGAATTTAAATGATATATTATTACTTTGGTTTTGAAATGGATATGATATTTTGGTTTTAAAGTATAAATAATTTTGAAATAAATATCCATGGGTTATAATAACGGTTGGTTGTTGAATAGACCGGGATCGGAAGTTGTCATACTCTCTGCCAACTCCGAAAACCACTTTAACAACCATATACGTGGTGGAGATTCCAGAATGAAGTAGGATGGCGGCGGCGTTCCTTTGAGGTATGAACGTGGACCCGACTCCCGTGAGTTGGCATAAGGTGGCTAAAACAGGCGCAATCGACGGGCTAATGAGGCCGCTCCTCCGATCGGACGCACTCCTTCGTTATTATATTCAGACTTTGAGTTTGATTCGGTGGCCACTTTTGATTCTTTTAATTTGGGGTGTGGTTCGAGGTGGGCGGTAGTAGCTGCTACGCGTTACCACCGACCCGGAAGTGTAATTAGTATATCTACCCTAGCATTGACTAGTTGTGCCATGTCACCTACCCTAGCGCGCCTTGTACGAGTTTGATTTGTGTCGTACCTATGGTGTTTCCTCTGGTAGCCTCCCGATCAGGAGGTATTACGGTACTGTATAGACTATTGGCACTATTACATGTTAAGGGCTATATGGGTAACCACTTAAAACTATTTAAAAGTAAGTTTATTTTACTATAGATATTACTATAATAGTGAAGTATTACTATATAGTAAATAGTTTAACGGATCCTTAGAGGATGGGCGATCCCAAGCATCCTTTAAGTTACTTGTACCTTATATTACAGTTCACTTGAGTTGGTTTACGTTGTATAAGTATGTATATCCTGACTCGAGTGTTTTTTGTTTTGCTTTACGCTCGGGTTGGACTGAGTGATACAACATTAGAGACTCACCTTCGAAATTGGAGCTTTACGTGAAGATCCAACTATCTATTTCAATTTCAGTATTCAGTTGATTCCGGTGATGCATTCAGCTTGGGCTTGTTTATCATACTAAAACTTCTGTCATAACTTGTTACTTGTGTTGTATCTTGTTTAACTCTGATGTATTTATATAGTAGCTTCATGAACTACTATCTCTTTGCTTCCGCTGCATTATATTACTCTATGTCCGTGATTATGTGATTTATTTATTTGTGGTATATTCTGAGATTTTCCAAATTTATTCTACAATTCGGTATTTTGAGAAATTCAAGTCCGATATGTGTGGATGCAAATGATTGAAAATATCGGGTCGTTACATTTGGTATCAGAGCTTTAGCTCTAGGAAAAGCTTAGCGTATATGGTAAATTTATTTACAGAATCACTTTCATTCGAGCTTAAATCTCTTTCTCTTTGACCTCGTTTCCTTTGAATTTTGGAACATCCCCTCGGTTTCGAAATTCATTCTTGTCCCTCACTATTCGTATTCTTCTGAAATCTGGAGCATTCCATAGCTCCACTGAGTGACTTGTAAAGGGGTGAAAGTCCTTTACGATTGGCATTGATTCATCAGAGATTTCTATATATCCTCGGTTAGATGCTAGTGTCTTTGTTATCCCTAATTCTATCTCTTGAGGTCGAATGTATATTTGCCTTAGAATTCCACATCGATCTAATTCTTGATGTCATGGTTGACCCGGTCAAGGTTGCCCACGATTTATATAAGCTTATCCGTTTCTATGTTTGGTTAGTTAATCATCTTATCTTCTGTTCCAACTTATCCTCAAATCAAAATTTTCTTTGATCAGAGTTAATCAAATTTGAATCTCTATCCTTGCTTTGAAAATATATTCCTGTTCAGTGTAATTATAAATCTATATTTAAATGTTCTATATATGGTGTTGTTTGAGTTGTTGATGTTGATTTGGGTTGTCAATCGATTCGTCTGATCAACGCTATCGATAGGATCTCCAAAACACTTGAACAGAGCAAACTGATACCATATTGTTTCCAACTTGGTAAATGGATAAATTTTGTATAATTATATTGTATATGTATATAAGTATAATTTTATGAATTTTGATAGTTAATTGAATTGGATGTTGAGAGATAATATTTGATTTGTATATAGCTTGTAACCATTAGCTTTTGTTTCATATATAAATAATTGAATTATAAAATATGGCTATAAATTATTTTGGAAATTTAAATGAGTTTAAAACAAGAAACTAAGAATTTAATTTTCGATGGTTTCAAACTTTGTGTTTAAAGTTGTAAAGGGTGTATTGTCTAAGGTATTTCAAGTAGAAATTGTTCAAAGAATTTTTAATTTGTAAATCAGTGCTCTTTTCTTTGTCGCTGGAAAATAATTTCGGGGATGACTGCAGCATCATCGACATTCATTTTCGAGTTTCAAAGCGAAGATATCATTCTGTAGTTTTGCTACAGTCTTGCTTTGGATAATTAAATTAATTTGGATTTCTAAAATATGACTTGATTTATGATATATGTAATATATGATTTAAAATTTGAATTGATACATATTGTGTATATTTTATTTATCTTTAAAATTGTTTGAAGTTAATCGGAAATAAATTATTAAATTGTATCTTAAAGAATGATTTCAATTATAAAATAAAGCCAAAATTTTGAATAAATATTTAAGCTTAGATAATTGAATTAGAAAATTCTATTTGTATAATATCCTATTGCATTCCAATATAACTTATCTTAATTATTAGAAGTTAACAATATAATTGGATAATATACAATATAAATGAATTTTATAAATAAAATTTGAGTGGCTATAATAAATGTAATACACTTAAATTTTAGTTATAAAAGGATTAATAGAGGTAAATAGAATGAAAGGTTAATTGAATAATTTACAATATAAAATGGAGTTAAAGGAAATTTTTAAATAAATTGGTATAGTTTATTCAAATTAATTAATTTTGAAAATTTATTTGTTTGTAAAGTTAGTATTTTTGAATAAGATGTATTGTTTACTTAATTCTTTCTTTGCCCTTCTTTTTCCTTTCCGGGGATGAAAAGTTTTGAGTGGAGGAGAGTGTAACGACCCGTAAATTTCGATAATTAAACTGGTTAATTTAATAAGATTTTGTAATTAAATTTAGAAAGAAAGAAAAAATTTATAATTTATAATGAAGTGAGTGTTAAAAATGAAATGTAAATTAAAGGTTATAGTAACGGTTGTAAGTTACTATTTAATTGGTCTACTAATGTAGTTGTAACTGTTGCATTTGGGTATAAAATTGAATATAAGTAAATAAATGTATGGTAATTGAATGAATTCAACATTATATAAGCAATCCTGATAATTTGTGTAATAATAAACTTGAGTGTAATATAAAGTTAGTGATAACATTTATGCAGGTCACCTTTTTATGTGGGCTGCTGAATTCAGAGTAGGAAATCAATTACATTTAATTGTAGGTAAATATTCATTAATGTGAGATAGAACTGTGCTATAAAGTGCGAATGTAATGACATAAATAGGAATGTATATTTTATTCATAAGATGAAATAAAGAAACGTAACCAAGTTGAATAAATTGATTGAGGTTTTAATTATAATAATTGTATATATTAGGGAAATTCAATATAATTGAAAACAACAGTTATTACGAAAGAAAGATGAAAATTTGAACATATATTTATGTAATGAAAGATAAACAAATAATAACTAGGTTTATATAGTGATAATAGATTTAATAAAAAGAGTAGAATTGAAGCATGGCAGTTATTGCAAATTAATTAATTGGAATTCAATCCGTAATAAATGGATTTATTGTAGGTAAATAAAATTTAATACTATGTAAATTGAAATTTGGATAGTTCACTCTAGACATTTGCTAGCCTAGCCTATGCATTCACTAGCCTCTTTATTCTTTGCCTTTTTCTTTTCCTAACCATTCAAATCTCATAGTCGTACATTCATCTTAGCCGTACTTTTTGTAAATCCTAGCCGCCACCCAATATTCTTATTCACGTGAAAAAATTTCTCATCCATCATTTCTATTTGCGCGAAGAAAATACAGCAAGCTCTAGGTTATTTCCATGGCTTCTCATCTATTTCCTTCTCCTTTTTCTTTTATTTTCTTTTTTTGCTTCAAAGCTAGGCTCGGCCTGTGACGCCCCACTCCGAGAGCCTCGTTAACAAAGAGTATTACATAGATAATACTGTCGGCTAACGCGGACAATAGAGTATAATGGAAGCGACCATATGCAATCTTACCTTAACTATTCACTAAATAAGTCGGAAAGTAGAAACACATTAGAATTCGACCTATTCAATAAATATTTAAAGCAAAACTACAATGGCTATAGGATCTATCAGAAGAAAATATAATAACTCAAATGTAATATACATCACAGAACGGTCAATCATTATATACACATACACCGATACACAACAGAGTATACAAAATAATACATGTCAGGTGGTACAGGAGACCACAATATACAGACGAGACGAAAGAGTATAAATCAAAGTTACAGCAGATAAGGACTACAAAAGACGCTATAACAAAATGAAGCTAGCGAATAGTCCATGCGGAAGCAAAATAGGCTAAGTCTCCAAAAGCACCTAACCTGAAACATCTCGGTCTGACCCGAGTATAAAATACACGGGTCAGTCTAGATAACAAATCAGTTAGATAAACTGAACACTAATAAGCCTGCAAGGTCATACAGTATAACAAATATCTCTAGAGGAGATAACACAATCATCAACAAGAAATGAATCATATAGAGCAAGCCTCGTATCATCGGCAACATATAGAAACAAAGGATACAAATATCCCAAAACAAGCCAGAAGGCAAATAACAAATACCCATAAGGTATACAAGTTCCACAAGGTAATCGCTATACTCCATGCGGCTCACAAAGACCAACACCGAAGGGCGATACCAAGGGAATTATCAATGAAACATCATGAAATTTTGCTCGAGCTCAGTACTGTACAAATAAGGATCCATGAGCCCGAAGACTCCAAACCCAAGTATCACCCATGCGGCACATAAGGCCAACATCAGAGCGAAACTATATAGGGCAACAAACCCGAAGGCACACACCCTAAGGCAACATACCCGAAGGCAACAAACCTAGGGAGACAGTCCGAAGACACTATCCCAGAGGCAACAAACCGTAGTGGTGAAGGTCGAAGACCCAGTACTGGACACCACTAACTGGCGGAATGTGTCACAACTCTCGAAAAGGAATCCGAAAAGTGTTAACGTATGTCCCATAACCACTCGTTCGCACTAAACGGTTTACTATCCGTCAGTCCCTTTCACACTCAAAGCAGTACAAAGTTTACCTCATATCATCGATAAACCAAACCCGAAGGTCAAAACAATCAATCGAATAGGTCAAGGATTAATCGGAAGGATAAACGCACAGATTCATGGTCCGTGTTTTGCCCAACCATTTAATCACCCTCCCACTTCGTTCGAAGTGCGAAAGTGTGTGTGTTTTAAATAGAATTTATAAATTAGAGAAACGAACTTTTAAATGCGATTCGAGAGATTATTTCATAAAACCCGTGGATTAAAATTAAAAGGAACCATCAAAGTCAAAACAATTGATAATCATACATAGGGTCATCATGAATCAATTCAAATTAAAAATTCAATCCCAAAAGGCAAAGTGGGCTGAAACAGCAGGTTCAGTCGACTGAACAGAGTTTTTCAGTCGACTGACCCTGTACCTGGAAATTTTCTAGGTTCAGGAAACTTTCTGTTTCCAGGTTCAGTCGACTGTGCAGAGTTTTTCAGTCGACTGAATCATGCCTGGAAACTCTCGGGTTTCAGGTTCAGTCGACTGTGCAGAGTTTTCAGTCGACTGAATCTTGCCTGGGCTGTTTTCCAGCCTTATTCAAATGTAGAGCAAACTCTCCCAAAATGCAATCGGACGAACATTGGCTCTAAGGGCTTATGCCAATCGACAACCCGGCCCTATATGTTCCTCGATGCATCACCAAAACATGATGAACACTAAAAAATGGATTATTCCTCAATTCAACCCAAACCAAATGCAAGTGCATATGAACAAGGTGTTAGGAATTCATACATAACATCAATGAAATCAAGAGAAGTAGATGTGGGTTCAAAACTCACCTTTTTACACAAAACAAAGAAGATGAAGAAGCACAATTGCAAGGAATCAACCAACTACACTCCACTTCAACACTACAAGCTTCAATCTAGATTCAAAGAAAGTATTTCCTAGGTTAGGGTTAGGAAAATTACAGAAATTGAAGAGGAGAAGAGATGGAGAAGATGGAGATGAACTTACCAATGGATTCTCTATGAATTTGGAGCAAGAAATCAAGATACAAAAGAGAAACTAGGGCTTGCTAATTTCTAATTCTCTTCCCTTTCCCCCATTTCAGTTTTAGCTTAAGAAAGAAATGAAATGAAGATGAAATGAAGAGAAGGGTTGAGCTAGGGGTTAAGTGGGCTAGTGGGCTGAACCCAATCCCAAACCCAATAGGAAAAGTAGCCAAAATTTCACAAACTCCAAACATATCAAAGATTATACTCAAAAAGATCGCAAACGCCATTTTGGAACCAATGGAGGTGGTTTCGAGTTCCAATTCGGCCATTTGCAGAAAGTAACATTTCGGACCCCAAAATCCGAATAACGATGCTATATTTAAATCAAACATTTAAATATAAAATCGTTAAATATGTGGGTTGTTACAGATCTTCCCTCCTTACAAAATTGCGTCCCCGCAATTCCTAGAGACGATATTTGTAACAACTACATACAAAAGAGAGAATAAACTTTAGACACAGAAATAGACTTACCATTACGAAGCAAGGATAGAAAACCCGGATAAGATCGCTCAATATACTCTCTGGTTTCCCAAGTACAGTCATTGGGATTAGCGGACCATTGAACTTTAACGAGCGGCACGTCCTTGTTCCGAAGGTGTCGCACCTCCATGTCAAGCACGCGAATAGGTTGCTGTACAAAAGATAAGTCCGGTGAGATCTCAAGCTCTTGCAAATCAGGAGAATCAATTACAGAATCTGATTCTCGAAGACACTTCCGAAGTTGCGAGACGTGAAACACGTCATGAATGCCAGATAAATGAGCTGGAAGTGAAACTCTATAAGCCACAGGGCCAATATGTTCAGTAATAGAAAACGGTCCTATATAACGAGGAGCCAATTTTCCAGTCGCACTGAAACGCATAACCCCTTTCAAAGGAGAAACACGAATAAAAACAAAATCGCCGATCGAGAACTCGAGAGGCTTCCTACGGTTATCCGCATAGGATTTCTGGCGACTCTGTGCCTCTTTCATCCTCAATCGAATAAGATCAATCTTCTCAGAAGAATGACGAACAAAGTCCGGGCCAAGAATAAGCTTCTCCCCAGATTCCAACCAACATGAAGGTGATCGACATGGTCTTCCGTATAAGGCTTCGAAAGGAGCCATACCGATACTAGACTGGAAACTATTGTTGTAGGAGAACTCTACAAGAGGTAGGTGATCCTCCCAACTACCACCGAAATCAAAGATACAAATACGGAGAAGATCTTCCAAAATACGATTCACCCGTTCAGTCTGTCCGTCAGACTGCGGATGATAAGCTGTAGAAAAATTAAGCTTTGTTCCCAAAGCTTGTTGAAGACTCTTCCAAAAATGACTCGTGAATAAAGGATCAGGATCACTCACAATAGAACTAGGAACACCGTGAAGTCTCACGATTTCCTTGACATACAACTTAGCCAAATGCGAAGCTGTCCTATTAGACTTAATAGGGACAAAATGAGCAGACTTGGTGAGGCGATCAACAATAACCCAAATACTAGAATGACCTGATCTCGAACGAGGTAGGCCGTCAACAAAATCCATAGAAACTTGATCCCATTTCCACAATGGAATCTCAAGAGGTTGAAGAAGTCCAGAAGGACGCTGATGTTCGGCCTTCGCGCGTTGACATGTCATGCAGTTGCTCACATAACTCGCCACATCGCGCTTCATGCCTTCCCAATAATAAAGACGACGCATATCGGCATACATCTTACTACTACCGGGATGAATGGTATACTTAGAACGATGGCAATCATCAAGAATGTCATGCCTAAGTGCAAAATCAGAAGGCACAAAAAGACGGTTCTTCTTACGAAGACACCCATGAGAATCAATGCTAAAATCTTGCAACGCCTCATCACAAGATTCAGACTCACAAAGCTGAATAAAATGCAACAAATCAGGATCACGCCGCTGAGCATCGGCAATACGATCCAATAAAATAGGTCGAGCTCCCAAACTAAATAATAGAATAGGAGAACCAGAAGATGAACCTCGATCACGAATTTCACAAAAAGATAGAGTCTCAAGAATATTCCATTCGGCAAGCATCATAGAAATAACAGCCGAATGTTTGCGACTAAGCGCATCTGCAACACGATTACCCTTACCAGGGGTAAACTGGATATCAAAGTCATAGGAAGCAAGAAACTCGAGCCAACGCTGTTGTCTCATATTGAGTTCCTTCTGAGTAAACAAATACTTCAAAGATTTATGATCGGTATAGAGAATGAAGCGCTCGCCTAATAAATAATGTCGCCAAATCTTCAAGGCAAAGACAATGGCGGCTAACTCAAGATCATGAGTGGCATAGCGAACTTCATTCGGACGCAGTTGCCTAGAAGCATAAGCAACTACCCGATCTCTCTGCATAAGCACAGCACCGAGACCACTACCACACGCATCGGTGTAGACAACAAGATCATGATTCCCTTCGGGAACCACAAGAATAGGAGCATTAGTGAGAAGTTCTTTCAATGTCTGAAAGGAAGCTTCACACTTGTCGGACCAAATAAAACGAATGCCTTTCCGAGTAAGGCAAGTGAGAGGAAGCACAACACGGGAAAAGTTCTTAATAAATTGTCGGTAATAACCCGCCAATCCAAGGAAACTACGAATCTCATGCACATTCTCAGGTCTCTTCCAATTCTGGATGGCTTCGATCTTTGAGGGATCGACAGAAATGCCATCGGAAGATACAACATGGCCTAAGAACTTAACCTTATTCTCCCAAAAGCAGCACTTGGAGAATTTGGCTTTAAGTAGATGACGACGAAGAGTACTCAAGACAATTCTCAAGTGATTAGCATGCTCAGCTTCAGACTTAGAATAGATAAGGATATCATCAATGAAGACGAGAACAAACTTATCGAGATATTCCCGGAATACCCGATTCATGAGGTCAACAAAGAAAGCAGGAGCATTCGTCAAACCGAACGGCATAACGAGCCACTCAAAGGAACCATAACGAGTGCGGAAAGCGGTAAGAGGTATGCTATCCTCCGCGACTCGTAACTGATGAAAACCTGTGGCAAGGTCAAGCTGAGAAAAGACCTTGGCACCACTTAATAGATCGAACATATCATCGATCCTAGGCAATGGATACCTATTTCTAATGGTCAACTCGTTAAGCTTGCGATAGTCAATGCAAATCCTAAGAATTCCATCAGACTTCTTCACAAAAACGACCGCGGATCCCCACGGAGAAAAACTGGACTGAATCAACTGCTTGGACTCGAGCTCTAAAAGCTGCTTCTTGAGTTCCTCATTTTCCTTTGTAGACATCCTCGTGGGAGGACGACTAACTGGCTGCGCACCTGAAATGAGATCAATGCGGAACTCAATTGCCCGTTTGGGTGGCAAACCCGAAACAGGTTCAAAAACATCAGAAAAGTCACAAGCAATAGGAATACGAGATACATCATCACCATCTCGCGAATCAAGAGAATACAAAGCCATCTCGGAATTATCCACATCCCGAAGAACAAGAGATAACTGAGAAGGTGAATCAGGATGACAAAGATATAAAATTCTCTCGGAACAAATAATCCTGGCATCGTACCTCACTAGCCAGTCCATACCAAAAATCATATCAAAACCCAAATGAGAAACAACGTGCAGATTCGCACGGAAGGAAAAGCCACATAAAACAATCTCAATATCATCACAAAGCAAACTAAGGGTCGCGGATCCCCCAATAGGATTCGCAATCCTTAAAGAAGTAACCATACAACAAACATCCAAAGATAAATCATCTACAAGCTTCTTCGATACGAAAGAATGTGAAGCACCCGTATCGAAAAGAACTCGTATACTATGATCATGAAATAGAATTGAACCCTCCAAAATAGATGGAGTCATACCTTTGGATTGAAAAGGACCTCCAGAAGCATTAGCCACATTGAGCTTGCCAGATTTTGCATTAGCAGGAGCAGTAGGACAAGCAGAAACATGATGACCTTCCTTCTTGCAATTACGGCAGAAGAGAGGCTTTGGACAAGCTCGAATAATATGATCCGAAGAACCACAATTAAAACACTTTCGAACGAAAGGTGTTCCGGAAGATTGAGGCTGAGAGCTAGGACCACCGGTCTTCTTCTTCTTATAAGGAAAAGGCTTCTTCTGAATTGGAAACTGCTTCTTGTTAGGGTTTCTGGAAACCTCAACATCAACATCACTATCACACTCCTTCTCGACGGTCTCGAGATGAAGCGCCGAATCAACCAATTCCTCAAAAGAAAGTTTAAGCTGGAGCAACAAGGACTTCTTAAGATATTTCTTAAGGCCAGAAACAAACTTCAAATTCTTCTTATAAGAAGTGCTGATGAATTCAAGACCATACTGTGATAAAGCCTCGAACGATGCGACATACTCAGAAACAGAAGATTTCCCTTGCTTTAACTCAAGGAAGCGACGGGTCAATAAAACTTTTTCAGATTCAGGAACGAACTTGAGTTCAAATCGTCCCCGAAACTGAGTCCAAGAAAGAGTAGCCTCATCAATTTCAGCTACAAGAAGCTCATACCAGTCAAGAGCACGCTCTTGTAATAAGCTAGAAGTTACAAGAACTCTATCATGGTCAGAAAGATCCATGCGAGAGAAAATACGCTCGCACGTGCGAAGCCAAGCTTAGACTTCAAGAACAGACTCGGAGCCCTTAAACGGCTTTCCTCCAAGATGAGCAAAATCACTGCACTGACGTGCAAAAGCAGACTTGCGAGGTGGAGACACTCGAGGAGGAACGAGAGGCTGAGTGCTCCTAAACAATTCCAAAAATTGATCGGCAGACATATATACGCCATCCGGATGCGAGCCACTAGATTGCCCAGCATCCGAACGTCGACCCCTGCCTCTTCCAGACATAAGCTGAAAGTAAAATAAGAACAAGATTATTCACAAGGTAGATATTACAATATGGGATACTACGGAATAAAATGCATTCCTAGACGTATTTCCAATATCTATCTAACCTTGATGGAATAAAGAGACACGATGATTCAAGGATCGGTATCACTTGTACACTTTAATGTACCATAATATGTGCATCTATTCTGTGTTTATCATATTTTGTTCTGAACTCAGCTTTGATACCACGCTGTGACGCCCCACTCCGAGAGCCTCGTTAACAAAGAGTATTACATAGGTAATACTGTCGGCTAACGCGGACAATAGAGTATAATGGAAGCGACCATATGCAATCTTACCTTAACTATTCACTAAATAAGTCGGAAAGTAGAAACACATTAGAATTCGACCTATTCAATAAATATTTAAAGCAAAACTACAATGGCTATAGGATCTATCAGAAGAAAATATAATAACTCAAATGTAATATACATCACAGAACGGTCAATCATTATATACACATACACCGATACACAACAGAGTATACAAAATAATACATGTCAGGTGGTACAGGAGACCACAATATACAGACGAGACGAAAGAGTATAAATCAAAGTTACAGCAGATAAGGACTACAAAAGACGCTATAACAAAATGAAGCTAGCGAATAGTCCATGCGGAAGCAAAATAGGCTAAGTCTCCAAAAGCACCTAACCTGAAACATCTCGGTCTGACCCGAGTATAAAATACACGGGTCAGTCTAGATAACAAATCAGTTAGATAAACTGAACACTAATAAGCCTGCAAGGTCATACAGTATAACAAATATCTCTAGAGGAGATAACACAATCATCAACAAGAAATGAATCATATAGAGCAAGCCTCATATCATCGACAACATATAGAAACAAAGGATACAAATATCCCAAAACAAGCCAGAAGGCAAATAACAAATACCCATAAGGTATACAAGTTCCACAAGGTAATCGCTATACTCCATGCGGCTCACAAAGACCAACACCGAAGGGCGATACCAAGGGAATTATCAATGAAACATCATGAAAATTTGCTCGAGCTCAGTACTGTACAAACAAGGATCCATGAGCCCGAAGACTCCAAACCCAAGTATCACCCATGCGGCACATAAGGCCAACATCAGAGCGAAACTATATAGGGCAACAAACCCGAAGGCACACACCCGAAGGCAACATACCCGAAGGCAACAAACCTAGGGAGACAGTCCGAAGACACTATCCCAGAGGCAACAAACCGTAGTGGTGAAGGTCGAAGACCCAGTACTGGACACCACTAACTGGCGGAATGTGTCACAACTATCGAAAAGGAATCCGAAAAGTGTTAACGTATGTCCCATAACCACTCGTTCGCACTAAACGGTTTA
The DNA here is from genome assembly GCA_030765085.1 of Allium cepa. Classification (NCBI taxonomy): domain Eukaryota; kingdom Viridiplantae; phylum Streptophyta; class Magnoliopsida; order Asparagales; family Amaryllidaceae; genus Allium; species Allium cepa. The sequence continues at coordinate 196,269,928 of CM060934.1, read as the reverse complement.
CTATCCGTTAGTCCCTTTCACACTCAAAGCAGTACAAAGTTTACCTCATATCATCGATAAACCAAACCCGAAGGTCAAAACAATCAATCGAATAGGTCAAGGATTAATCGGAAGGATAAACGCACAGATTCATGGTCCGTGTTTTGCCCAACCATTTAATCACCCTCCCACTTCGTTCGAAGTGCGAAAGTGTGTGTGTTTTAAATAGAATTTATAAATTAGAGAAACGAACTTTTAAATGCGATTCGAGAGATTATTTCATAAAACCCGTGGATTAAAATTAAAAGGAACCATCAAAGTCAAAACAATTGATAATCATACATAGGGTCATCATGAATCAATTCAAATTAAAAATTCAATCCCAAAAGGCAAAGTGGGCTGAAACAGCAGGTTCAGTCGACTGAACAGAGTTTTTCAGTCGACTGACCCTGTACCTGGAAATTTTCTAGGTTCAGGAAACTTTCTGTTTCCAGGTTCAGTCGACTGTGCAGAGTTTTTCAGTCGACTGAATCATGCCTGGAAACTCTCGGGTTTCAGGTTCAGTCGACTGTGCAGAGTTTTCAGTCGACTGAATCTTGCCTGGGCTGTTTTCCAGCCTTATTCAAATGTAGAGCAAACTCTCCCAAAATGCAATCGGACGAACATTGGCTCTAAGGGCTTATGCCAATCGACAACCCGGCCCTATATGTTCCTCGATGCATCACCAAAACATGATTAAAACATCAAAGTTAGGATTTCAAAGATTTTAACCCAAAACACTAAAAAATGGATTATTCCTCAATTCAACCCAAACCAAATGCAAGTGCATATGAACAAGGTGTTAGGAATTCATACATAACATCAATGAAATCAAGAGAAGTAGATGTGAGTTCAAAACTCACCTTTTTACACAAAACAAAGAAGATGAAGAAGCACAATTGCAAGGAATCAACCAACTACACTCCACTTCAACACTACAAGCTTCAATCTAGAATCAAAGAAAGTATTTCCTAGGTTAGGGTTAGGAAAATTACAGAAATTGAAGAGGAGAAGAGATGGAGAAGATGGAGATGAACTTACCAATGGATTCTCTATGAATTTGGAGCAAGAAATCAAGATACAAAAGAGAAACTAGGGCTTGCTAATTTCTAATTCTCTTCCCTTTCCCCCATTTCAGTTTTAGCTTAAGAAAGAAATGAAATGAAGATGAAATGAAGAGAAGGGTTGAGCTAGGGGTTAAGTGGGCTAGTGGGCTGAACCCAATCCCAAACCCAATAGAAAAAGTAGCCAAAATTTCACAAACTCCAAACATATCAAAGATTATACTCAAAAAGATCGCAAACGCCATTTTGGAACCAATGGAGGTGGTTTCGAGTTCCAATTCGGCCATTTGCAGAAAGTAACATTTGGGACCCCAAAATCCGAATAACGATGCTATATTTAAATCAAACATTTAAATATAAAATCGTTAAATATGCGGGTTGTTACACGGCCTCTTGCCTCTAGCCACCACCATGACCACCTCCATCAACCACAACCCTTTCATCACCACAAAGACCAAGCCTCGACCATGGATGAAGACTACATCACCAAAATTGATGCAAAGCCTAGCCAAGCACATGTATTCATCACCTTGCTTTGATTTATCAAGGTCATGTCATTTTATTTTCTATCATTCCATTGTTGTAATCTCTATTCTTTGTGTTGAATCATGTTCTTATGTTTGTGATATTTGTTTGCCTTATTTTGTTATGTACAAGATGAGGATTTTTGTCTCTCTTTTCACCCAAGTTTGCATCTTGCTTTGTTTTATCAAAAGGTTATGTCCCTTTGATCCATATTGTTCATTGTTTGATTCATAATCTTGTATGTTGAATTTTACGCTTATGTTTGTGTAATTGTTTGTATACAAGATTTGGGTCCGACTCTTCATCCACTCAAAAGAATATAGTTGTGCTTTGTCGTGCCTTTTCGTGCTTTGCGGAGTTTTGATTGGGTTTGAATTTCAATCATAGCTTTAAAAAGGTGAGTAATTCACTCTAGACATTTGCGTACTTATACGATTGTGAAATGATGACAAGTGAATTGTAGAAATTAATATGCTATGTTCATGCCTGCCTGTGACATGTTTATATGATATTAAATGTTGTTTATATACCTATTACATCATCTGATACGATATTGTATGCTATACTGTTATATTATTTCCTGTTTATCACACTACAAGTTCCCTATCACTATGGGTTGAAATGATACATACCCGAACAGACTGTAGAATAAAGAGAAATCATTATGGGACGAAATGATAGGCTCGAATGATTTTTATTGTATTTATTTTACTTGGAATTGCGGGTTTGAAATGATAGAACCCAGATTTTTCTTTTTAAATTACGAATTGAAATGATACATATCCGTATCACTTGACCAAGGTCAGAAAATTTTATACAGGCCCATGGATAAATTTTTATATTAGTTCTCTAAAATTATTAAGTATTTTGAATTTTAAATATATGGAATTTTGATTAAAAAGTTGATTTAAAGATTTGAATATAAAGAGATATTGAGATATTGGTTTCCTATAAGTTAAAATTGTATGAGTTGATAATTTGTTTAGATTGTAATTTAAAAATATTTATTTGGTTTTTAATTGTAATTTAAAGATTTTATTTATGATCGATATTTTAATAATTAAGTTTGATTAAATTTGAAATCTAAATTCTAACATAGTAAATTTAATAAAGGTTATTTCTTGAAATAAATAAGGTTTGTATAGTAAATAATGTATTTTGAGTGGATAAAATGCACTGTGGTTTTGATTGGACTTAGTAATAAAATTTATTTAATTTGGAATCATAGTTAATTGATGTCTAGATGAATAGATTTTTAAAGTGGACTGGACTGTTATATTAACTATGAGAAAATACTTGATTTATGGTTATGTTTTGTAAAAATGAATGATTATGATTTAATCGGAAAAATGCAACTTAACATGATAATTGGAAATTTAGTTTTCAAATGAAAGTTAAGTAAATTTAGTGATAGGGTATTTTATTTGTGGGATGGATTTTTAAAATAAAGTGTAAAGTTATTTGCTAAAAATAAAAGTTAAGTAAAATTGGGTAAACTTTGACTTATTAATGAATTATAGTTTAATTTAGATATTTATTAATAAAATTTTATTTTTTTAAATCATAAGTTAAATGATATCCAAATGAATATTTTTGAAGCGTGAAATGTGATTTTTATAAGTTAAATTGGCTAAAAATTGAAATTTTAGCATAGCTGAAATATATAATTTTTTGGAAAGTTATAATTTAATGAATAGACTTATAAGTGCTACAACTTTGAAATGAATATTATTTGACATTGAATTTAAATGGTTAAATGAATCTTGTTTGGAAGATATTAACATTGAATTTAAATGGTCTAAATAAATATGTTACAAAGTGTTTGGTTTCAGAGTTGTTATAACTTGAAAGTATTATGGCTTTGGAAATGGAATTATTGGAAATTGTATTTAATTAAGAATTGTCTTCAAATATATTAATTTGAACTTATTGAAATTGAAGATTTAAGAATATGACTTTATAAAGTGGTTTGGTTAAGATGATTTAAAGGAATATTTCAAGTTTGGTAAATTGAAGGAATATTCAATGATTTTTAAATTTGGGTTTTATTTAAAGGATATATTGATTTGGTTTTTGGAATTTAAATGATATATTATTACTTTGATTTTGAAATGGATATGATATTTTGGTTTTAAAGTATAAATAATTTTGAAATAAATATCCATGGGTTATAATAACGGTAGGTTGTTGAAGAGACCGGGAGCGGAAGTCGTCATACTCTCTACCAAATCTGAAAACCACTTTAACAACCATGTATGCAGTGGAGATTCCAAAATGAAGTAGGATGGTGGCGACGTTCCTTTGAGATATGAACGTGGACCCGACTCCCTTGAGTTGGCACAAGGTGGCTAAAACAGGAGTAATCGATGGGCTAATGAGGTCGCTCCTCTGATCGGACACACTCCTTCGCTATTATATTCAGACTTTGAGTTTGATTCGGTGGCCACTTTTGATTCGTTTGATTTGGAGGTGTGTCTCGAGGTTGGCGGTAGTAGCTGCTATGCGTTACCACCGGCCCGGAAGTGTAATTGGTATATCTACCCTGGCATTGCCTAGTTGTGTCATGTCACCTACCCTAGCACGCCTTGTATGAGTTTGATTTGTGTTGTGCCTATAGTGTATCCTCTAGTAGCCTCCCGATCAGGAGGTATTACGGTACCTTATAGACTATTGGCACTATTACGTGTTAAGGGCTACATGGGTAACCCCTTAACGCTATTTAAAAGTAAGTTTATTCTACTATAGACATTATTATAATAGCGAAATATTACTACATAGTAAATAGTTTGACGAATGCTTAGAGGATGGGCGGTCCTAATCATCCTTTAAGTTACTTGTACCTTATATTACAGTTCACTTAAGTTGGTTTACATTGTATAAGTATGTATGTCCCGACTCGTGTGTTTTGTGTTTTGCTTTATGCTCGAGTCAGACTGAGTGATATAGCATTAGACACTCACCTTCAGAGTTGGAGCTTTTTGAAGTTCCAGCTATCTATTTCAATTTCAGTATTCGGTTGATTCCGATGATGTATTCAGCTTGGGCTTGTTTATCATATTAAAACTTCCGTTGTAACTTGTTACTTCTATTGTATCTTGTTTAACTCTGATGTATTTGTATAGTAGCTTCATGAACTACTATCTCTTTGCTTCCGCTGTATTATATTACTCTGTGTCTGTGATTCTGTGATTTATTTATTTGTGGTACATTCTGAGATTTTCCAAATTTATTCTATAATTCGGTATTTTGAGCAATTCAAGTCCGACATGTGCGGATGCGAATGGTTGAAAATACAGGTTGTTACATACAGGATAGTTAATTATTTAATGTGATTAATTTAAAAATAATCAATGAATATAATTACTTAAAAGATAATTAGTTAATGAAGGTAATTAAAGGATAGTTAATGAATGTAATTAATGTAAGGATCGTTAACTAGCGATTAAGGGATAATTAATTAATGTAATTAATTTAAGATAATTAATTAATTTAAGATAATTAATTAAGGGTAGTCACTTATGAAATTGATTAAGTATAATTACTTAATATAATTAATAAGTATAATTACTTAGTGTAAGTAATTTATGGATAATTACAGAATGTAATTAATTAAAGGTTAATTAATGAATGTGATTAATTAAAGGATAATTACTAACGTAATTAATTAAAAGAGTAATTAATTAATGAAAGTAATTAGGGGATAATTAATTAATGGAAGTAATTAAAGGTTAATTAATTAATGTGAATAATTAAGGAATGATTAATTAATTTCGTTAATTAATAAAGATACGTGGTTTATAATTAATTAAGATAGATAATTAAGAGATAATTAATTAATTGGTTTGTAATTAATTAATGTGAAGTAAGCAGGATTTAAAGGTAATTAAAGTAATTAATTTAATTTATTTGGAGATTAAATTAATTGGAAATTGAACATCTAATCAATCTTGCTTATGGATGATTGAATTATATCGAATGCCTTGAATTGTTTGATATCTCTAATATGTGACGTGCTATGATATGAAATGCTATGGTTGAACTATGATAATATGGATTGTCTATCTGTGATGAATTGCAATGTAAATATGTAATTCGGAATAAATTGAATTGTTTAAACTTAAAACAACTTGGGCTTTAAGAAATGCTCGAATTTCGATGAGACCGGGATCGGATTCCAAATTGGATACCCGAATATTTGAATTCGAAAACCACATCGATCCAAACCAAACGGTAGGTCGTGAAATCTCAAGTGAAGATCGAGATGAGATTCAAAGTGGAAGGTCTATTTTCGTTACCTCCGAGGGTAATTCCAAAATAAGTATAATGGAGATAGTGCCTTCGATCGAGATGAAGATTCAGAGTGCAAGGGCTATTCGTCGTAAACTCTGATGGTGATTCCAAAACGAGTGTAACGAAGATAGTGCCTTCGGTTTCGCTCGAACCCGGAATGGACTTGTATGGATGAATGCTTTCAGACCATCGTCATTGGAGGACGATGAGCATTCCAAGATTTGTGTTCTAAAAAGGTAATCGTAGACTCAAGCCTCATCAGCCGGGAATGGCTAAAACAGGGGAGGTGCAGCAAGGCTAAGTAGGTAGCACCCAAGTAGGATGAAATTTTCCTTTGTTTAGAGGTCCCTTTTATTCGGCTTAATGGGCGGTTGGTCGCGCCAACTGCGGGGTTGTCTTATTCGGGATTATCCAATAAGGGATAGTTTCGGTCTTGTGTTGTAGGGGATCAGAGTGGATCCTCTGTACTCTGATCTAGACCAGGTACTGTGACGGGCGGTACCCCAGTAGCCCTGCCATTGTATGGAATCCAATCTCTAATAATTGATCTTGGACTGGATTGTATACGTATGTATGCTGGAATTTAATAATGTAACAATTTCGGCAAGGTGAATAATTTACTTGAAAACCCTAGGCACTATTATAATATCACTGGATTCCTATCAAATGTTTTGGTTATCGTAAGGTAAAAAACCCTACATGTTTATTTGTGGCGTGGTCTTACGAGATACCTTTTATTTTCAAATGATTTTCAAAGTTAAACAACTTTAACCATTTACTCACACCGGACCCATGTCTGAACTAGAGTTTATCTTCTGTTTCCTTAAACTCTTGGGTACTTAAATTTTTATGAGTAGCCAAGGGATTCAGGTTAGCTTTGACGAACTATGGAGGAGACTTGGAGTAGAAGGCTTCAGCGTATGTAGATATATTGTGTTTCCGCTGTGTGGATGTCTTGTTTGGAATTTTGAGATGTATGATAGACAGGTCTTCACGACTGTCTAATATGTGATGTATAATATGTATGACTCGGATGTATGATGTCTATTATGTAAGAACTTATGTGATGTAATATATTTTATTCGTTCTGCTATGAGATTCTAATGTTGTTTAGTTCTTTCTTTTCTATCTATTCTCTTTTCTACCTACTTCTTTCTTAATGATGATGCGTCTTTCTGTGGAATGAAAGACAGGTCGTCACAGTTGGTATCAGAGCTCTAGGTTGAGATAATACCTAAGCTTTGTAGTGATATCTATCTTGAGAGAGCGTGCTTGTATTTATACATATGCATATACATATACATATACATACATACATATATATACATACACATATACCTACCTGATTTGTTGGGTTACCTGTCCGGGTTTCCAACGTGAGTTCTAGGGGTTGAAAGGCAGAGGTGTGGGTAGCATGACTACCACAATTGGAAGAGGCCCAAATGTTGAGGTGGAAGAGTATCTTCCGAGGCTGTAAACCTAATACTGCCTCGAGTGAGCTTTGCAACTTTGTGCATGGGTTTCACCAATCTCGGAGGAAAGCCTTTTAAAGGCGCAGAGTCCATCATTGAAGTGCAAGCTTGGTTGCGCTCGTGTGAGCGGATTTTCAAGAGTTTGGATCTGTCGGATAAGTAGAAGCAAGTGATGGCATCTTGGAAACTTCAGGAAGGAGCAGTTGCATGGCGGGATGCAGTAACCATGAATGTTCCCGAGGATGTTTTCTCTTGGAGAAATTTTACGGAAGTATTTGAAGGAACGGTTTTTACCTACCGTAGGGAATTCAACCCGAATTGGAAGAAGCAGGGTTAAGGGAAACCAGGAGGCAACAACTCGGCTTGGAAGTGTTCTGTGTGCCAGCATAAAGGTCATCTGGCTAACAATGTCCTAGAGGTGGAGCTCAGATCAGCAGAGTGGATCCATTTCTTCGATGGTTCAGAAGTCTTTGTGTTTCAACTGTCGGCAACCGGGCATATGGTGAAAGCTTGCCCACTTCTTCAGAAGGCTCAGCAGAATAAGGAGTTTGTTATTGAAGGCGGACCATCATTTTTTTTGATGGGTTAGTAAAAGGCGTCCTTGAAGGATTTGACCTTATTTTGGGAAGGGATTGGTTAGATAAGCATAAGCTATTCTGATGCTGAAGAGAGAATAGTGTCTTTGGAAACTGAACGGGGTAGGATTGCAAGAGTGACTTGCGATAGTTCTAGAGTTCACCTGAGTAATCTTTTGCATGGAGTCGAGGCATCTCAAGAGGAAGTAGGAGCTATTGAAGTGGACAGAGATTTTCTGGATGTTCTCGAAGAAGTCAAAGGTTTGCCCTGCATTGGGAGATTGAGTTCTTTATCGACTTGGTTTTAGGGGCAATACCGGTGGTTCAACCTAGTAGACGGATGGCTCCTAGAGAGAGAGAAGAGTTGGTGAAGCAGACTCAGGATTTATCAGAGGAAGAGCATAAGCGTCATTTGGAGATAGTATTGGAAATCTTTGAGGAGACATGTCCTGAAAGCTAAGTTATCGAAATGTCTTTTCTAGAAGTCGAAAGTAACCGCAGACTCCTATGGAAGTTCGCAGTTTTCTTGGAAGCAACCGCAACTCCTATGGAAGTTCGCAGTTTTCTTGGATTAGCGGGTTACTACAGGAATTTCATCCGGGACTATTCTAAGATTTCTTATCACTTGACCAAGCTGACTAGGAAGGGAGCAAAGTTCAAGTGGATTCCTAAGTGTGAAGAAGCTTTTTGGGATCTGAAGGCTAGGCTTTCGAGTGCACCTGTTTTAGCTATTCTAGATGGGAGAAGTAAGTTCAAAATCTACACTGATGTTTGTGGAGTAGAGCTTGTGTTTTGGATTTCGGTGGATCTTGGGAGGACCATCTTGTTGGGTAGGATCCGGAGATTATCTTATTCTTGGTCTAGACTTGATACGAGAGGCATCTGCGAAGGCTGAGATGATCAGAAAAGGATGAAGGTAGCCCAGGATCGTCAAAAGAGTTATGCGGATAAGAGACGAAGGAATTTGGAATTCGAAGTTGGAGATTTGGTTTTTGTCAAGATTTCTCCGATCAAAGGAGCAATCAGATTTGGTAAGACTAGGAAGCTAGCTCCGAAGTATATTGGACTTTTTCGGGTTCTCATGTACTTTGGCCTATAGGATTGAATTTCCAGATCGGATAGATGGAACTCCTAATGTACTTCACGTATCTCATCTGAGGGAGTACGTGTATGATCCATCACTGGTTGTAGAATCAGCAGTTCAGGAGGATTTGGAAGTTGAGCCGGACTTGACTGTGGTCAGACATCCTATTCTGATTGTAGATCGAGATGAGAAGGAGCTCAGGAGCTTAGTAGTGATGCTAGTTACGATTCTGTGGAGCGAGGATCCCAGTAATTGTACTTGGGAAACTCTAGATATTACTAGAAGGCCTATCCAGATTTTTGTCAGGATAGTTAGATTTGATTGTTTGTGAGAATAAATTAGATGTTATGGTTGTTAGTATATGATTGATGTGTGCTTTGTTGTGTGAAAATAAAACCTTTGTTGGATTATAAAATTATCTTTGCTTTTAAATTTCGGAGACGAAATTCTTTTAAGGGGGGAGGAATGTGATGACCAAGAATTTTGGCAATAGCAATTTGATAATATTCATTTATAATAATTTGAATTGGCAATATTGGTTTGATAATCTAAAATTATTTAATTTGGCAAAATTTATCTTTTCAAAGCTAATAATTTTTTTTCTAATTTTAATGTATATATATGTATATACATTGTGAATAGGAAGATTTTGGTTTGAATTTAATATTATGATTTTCAAAGGTTATTTAAAGTTAAATTTTATATTTTTCAAACACTTAAGATATTATATATATATATATTTAAAATTATTTTAACTTAATAAGATATGTCATAAAGATTTAGTATATTTTGTTTTAAATTTTTTTAAATGAGATTTAATAAAAAGGTTTAATACACTTTTCTTTTAAACTTGAGATAAAACATAGTTTGTATATATTTGTAGTTTAAAAACATAACACATATTAATAAATATAAAGACATATATTAATGAAAAAATAATACATAAAACATATATTAATAATAAAAACATAGGAAAACATTTGTTTATGCCATTTGTAAGATAATAATATTTGCATTTGACAATTGTAGCTAAGATGACATGAATAATTAACAAGTGGCAATTTTGTTTCTCTTGAAAATAAATTTAAAATAATATGGTGTTAGGGAGAAACCATGCTAATACATATTTATCTCAATCCTTTATCTTTTAATTCCTTTTCTTCCATCTTCAAAATAAAAACCTAAGAAGAAAAAACTGAATCAAACTAGCAACAACGTCAACTGTTTCAAGATTAAAGCAAAGCAGTTTCAAGCAAATTCAACTCAACATAAACAAGCAAATCAACATCAAGTTACATATCAGCTTTCTAAATCAATCAATTTCTAGATCAAATGAAGAACAGAGCCTGTTCCTCTGTTTTCATATAATCTGTGAGTAAATAATTTTTAAAAGCTTAAATCTGGCAGTAAAATTTGATGCATGTGATGAAATGTTGAAGTAATATTGAGAAATGTTTCATGTTGCATGTGTAAAGATGTGAATGCATGTACATAAACTGATATGTTCTATGCAATGTCTATGTATATGCCTATATATCCCTCTGTTTGAATGTCAGGCTCAAACCCACACAAAGTAATCCAAATTCTCTCTATACAATCAAATTTAGGCTAGGATTATTAAATGAAAGATGATTGTAAGAGTGTAATACCAATTTTAAAAATAGTTTCAAGTATTTAAATTTAGTAATTAATTCTAAAATAGGAATTTACAGTTAAAACAACTCAACGCAGAAAATCACTTGTCTAGAAATCATATTTTGATTCTACAACCTGTTTCGTAGTGGAAATTAATGAATTTTGATCATAGTTTCATAACTTTTAAGTTTGTATATGTTGGGAATTTGTGAGATGAACGGAAAGTACATTTTCATCAATTCCTAACGATTGGCAAAGATTGGTGAGTCGTAATCGTTGTTGAAGGAAGCTGGCATGATGAAAATCATTGGAAAAATGATTGTTGGATTTTTAGAGCGTTGTGGTGGCCTGGCGACGTCGAACTAGGGTTCGATGTCTGGTTTTGGGCGAGGATATTATCGAGGCGATTGCATCGCCATGGGGAATCTGGAGACGATTGCATGTGGTAGGAATGAAGCATGATGTCGCTGCGCATCTCTGGACGTGATCGCGAGGCCTCAGGCGATCGTGGGCAGCGGCGCATGACGTTTTTCCGATGATGGAGTTTGGGTTCGAGTGTTTCGATTGCTCGATTTTTTTTCCCGTCGTTTTTGATCTTTTTGGGTGGTCGTAGCATTTATGTGGGTCGTTGACGACTTGCTGAAGGCCTCGGCGACGATCGAAGTTGGTCAGATTATCGGTGCATGTGCATGCATGCACGTTGTATCTGGAAGTTGTAGTGGAGGGAAGAAGGATGTTCTCGTGTTTAGCTCGAGTCGATTTTGTGTTTGCCTCGAGGAAAGTATGAGTTTGCGAGTAGCTGGAAATTGGCATGGGGTTTTTGTTGTTTGGCTCGGGTCTTGCTCGAGAGATTTGTGCTTGGGATGTTTTTATGTAGTTTCCAGGTTTTAAGATTTTAAAGAAAAATATGAATAAGTTTTTAAAAAAAAAGTATAAGATGATGCAAGTTTATAACAAATTGTTAACAATGTTTTTAAAGAAAAGAAATTTTACAAGTCCAAAGTTTTCAAGCAAAGTAAATTTTAATCAAGTTATAAAGGTAAAGTAAAAATGAATGTTTAACTAAGTTTTTAGTAAATGATTTAATCAAGTTTTAAAACATATGAAAGTAAATTTTGATACCAAGTTTTAAAGGTGTATTTAAAATGAATAAGTTTTCAAAAAGAAATATAAACCAAGTTTCCAAAGTAAATTATTTAACAAATTTTGAAACAAGTTTCAAGGTTTAATTTTGAAAGTTAAATGTTTTAAAATTGTTTTGTTTTTAGGTAATTATATATTAGGTTAATTTTCTAATTAGATTCCCAAGGGTTTCAAATGTAATAAAATGATGTAATTAGTAGTGATTAAGGTAAGTGTATTCTCAAATAATTTTGCATAAATTGATTTCAAGCTTTTAAACTAATAAGATTTGAATGGCAATAAAGTAGTTAATTAAGGTAAATGGGTTATCTTTAATTAATAAAGGTCTTAAGTAATTAAAGGTTAATTAATATAAGTAATTAAAGGATAGTTAATTATTTAATGTGATTAATTTAAGAATAATTAATGAATATAATTACTTAAAAGATAATTACTTAATGAAGGTAATTAAAGGATAGTTAATGAATGTAATAATGTAAGGATCGTTAACTAGCGATTAAGGGATAATTAATTAATGTAATTAATTTAAGATAATTAATTAATTTAATTAATTAAGGATAATCACTTATGAAATTGATTAAGTATAATTACTTAATGTAATTAATAAAGTATAATTACTTAGTGTAAGTAATCAATGGATAATTACTGAATGTAATTAATTAAAGGTTAATTAATGAATGTGATTAATTAAAGGATAATTACTAAATGTAATTAATTGAAAGAGTAATTAATTAATGAAAGTAATTAAGGGATAATTAATTAATGGAAATAATTAAAGGTTAATTAATTAATGTGAATAATTAAGGAATGATTAATTAATTTCATTAATTAATTAAGATACATGGTTTATAATTAATTAAGATAGATAATTAAGAGATAATTAATTAATTGGTTTGTAATTAATTAATGTGAAGTAAGCAGGATTTAAAGGTAATTAAAGTAATTAATTTAATTTATTTGGAGATTGAATTAATTGGAAATTGAACAACTAATCAATCTTGCTTATGGATGATTGAATGATATTGAATGCCTTGAATTGTTTGATATCTCTGATATGTGACGTGCTATGATATGAAATGCTATGGTTGAACTGTGATAATATGGATTGTCTATCTGTGATGAATTGCTATGTAAATATGTAATTCTGAATAAATTGAATTGTTTAAACTTAAAACAACTTGGACTTTAAGAAACGCTTGGATTTCGATGAGACCGGGATCAGATTCCAAATTGGATATCCGAAAACCACATCGATCCAAATTAAACTGTAGGTCGTGAAATCTCAAGTGAAGATCGAGATGAAGATTCAAAGTGGAAGGTCTATTTTCTTTAACTCTGAGGGTGATACCGAAACAAGTATAACGGAGATAATGCCTTCGATCGAGATGAAGAATCATAATGCAAGGGCCATTTGTCATTAACTCTTAGGGTGATTCCAAAACGAGTGTAACGAAGATAGTGCCTTTGGTTTCGTTTGAACCGGTAATCATAGCCTCAAGCCTCATCAACCGGGAATGGCTAAAAAAGAGAAGGTGCAGCAAGGCTAAGTGGGTAGCACCCAATTAGGATGAGATTTTCCCCTGTCTAGAGGTCCCTTTTATTCGGCTTAGTGGGCGGTTGGTCGCGCCAACTGCGGGGTTGTCTTATTCGGGATTATCAAGTAAGGGGTAGTTCCGGTCTTGTGTTGCAGGGGATCACAGTGGATCCTCGGTACTTTAATCTAGACCAGGTACTGTAATGGGCGGTACCACAGTAGCCCTGCAATTGTATGGAATCCAATCTTCAATAAGTGATCTCGGACTTAATTGTATACCTATGTATGCTGGAATTTAATAATGTAACAATTTCGGCTAGGTGAATAATTTACTTGAAAACCCTAGACACTATTATAATATCACTGGATTTTCTATCAGATATTTTGGTTATTGTAAGTTAAAAAATCGACATGTTTATTTATGGGTGTTCATACGAGATACCTTTGTTTTCAAATGATTTTCAAAGTTAAACAACTTTAACCCGTTTACTCACACCAGACCCATGTCTGACCCAGAGTTTGTCTTCCATTTTCTTAAACTCTTGGGTACTCAAATTTTTATGAGTAGCCAAGGGATTTAGGTTAGCTTTGACGAACTATGGAGGAGACTGGAGCAGAAGGCTTCAACGTATGTATATATAATGTGCTTCCGCTGTGTTGCTGTGTTGCTTGGAATTTTGAGATGTATGATAGACAGGTCTTCACGACTGTCTAATATGTGATGTATAATCTGTATAACTATGATGTATAATGTCTATTATGAAATAACTTATATGATGTAATATATTTTATTCGTTCAGCTATGAGATTCTGATGTTGTTTAGTTCTTTTTTTCTATCTATTCTCTTTTCTACCTACTTCTTTCTTAATGATGATGCGTCTTTCTGTGGAATGAAAGGCGTGTTGTCATACAACTTATCCAAATTTGGAGTTCAACATAGTCAAAAAGCCGAGAGAAGACGACTCATTTTCTAGTCCAAATATTGTGAACTAAAGACCTCTTCATTTTCCAATGGTCGAGCTCTTCGACCCTAGTTGTACCATGAGCTATGGTAGTGAAGGAAGGATGGTCGAGAGCAAGGAGGGTGTTGGAGTTGTTTTAGTGATGATTTAGTGAAGTGTCGATCCGTTTGAATGTTGGTAGAAATAGTTGGACTTGGAAATAGGTGAGATAACTCCACTTATACTATTATATATATATTAGAAAATAAAATATTATTTGCTATGCTTGGTTGTGATGATTGTTAATCATGTTTGGTAGTTTAATATGATTATTTGATTTCATTAATAAGTCACGTTAAATACACATCGAAAATCACAAAGGAAATCACTTTCCTTTTATTGATGATATGATATATATGAAGTGTTAAACCTCTTGAAAAAGGTTTAAAAGGTATAATAATATTTTATAAACACTAGAAACAAATTTGGTGAAGTCTGAATAAGAAATTAAAAACAAGTAAAAACCAGGTGCATTGCGTAACAGTAGTTTGTGATTTCGCGCCATAAAATTTAAATGAATATATAAAGTGGAATATAGCTTGGAATTCTTTAAGATAAGAATTTTTGAACTATTATATCCATAGTTTTCAAATAAAAGAAAAGGATCAAGATTTCACTAAGTAGATTTTGAAATATAAGTAAAACAAGTTTTCAAAATAATCGCGTTTTAGCAGCTCAAGATCCAAAAAGGGGTTTCTTTAAAAAAATTTTTTTGAATGTTTTAAAAATATGGAAAAATCTTTATAAATCTATTAAAATGTGTTAAAAGAGATTTGAGTTATACATATAAATTTTCAAATAACAGAAAAGTCGTTTTGATCAATATAACTTTAAAAACACTATTCGCAGCACTATTTGTAGGGTTTTCAATAACAATTAAAATATGGTTTTATATTAACAATTCTTTCCTAAATATTTTATAAACATTTAAGATGATTTGAAGATTTTATAGTTTATTTTAAATAATTTAAATAAATGAATTAAAGAAAAGCTGTTATAAGCAAACTTTTTAATCATGGCTCTAATAAGCCGACAAGTACACTTGATTTTTCTATTCATGAGATCTGGGTGGGGTGCTTAAACGAAGGAAATGTCCAGGAGCAATCAGTGCCCTGGCTCACCTGGTCTCCCCTAGGAGAGGGGTAGATATGGTTAAAATGTTGGGAACAAGTTAAGTATAAAAGATTAAAATTTTCAAATTTGTAATAATTTGGATTTACCATCTTAGATTGCATGTTTTCAACTTCTCAAAAAGTTACGTTTTGAAAATAAAAAATCTTTGCTACGATTTAGATAAATGATTTGAAAATATTTTCGAAAATAAAATGCTTTAGAATTATTCCAAGTTTCAAAAAAGGTTTAATTAAACCAAAATTTCAAAGAGAGGTTTAATGATTCCGTATATATGAACAAGAATGTTTTAGAGATATATATAGATGTATATATATCTCTTGAAGATATTTTTCGATAAAAATTAAATGAATAAATCAAATGATAATCACCTACTTATAAAATATCTTTTTATCAATAATTGATTCGAAGGAACCGGGATCGGATTTTCTTTGGCACATAGTGTAGTATAATAATGGGTTCTCGCTTTGTGTTTGGTGGCAAGCAGGAGATGATACTCTTATATAACTTTCGGGTTGGTACAGTCGAGGGTTGGCCTGCCGGAGGGCCGTAGGCTTTGTTGTCATAATTGATATTAGAGCATAGGTTAGGTGCCTATGTAAAATTTGTCTAGGTTAGTAAATCAAGTAAGGAATTTTAAAATGAAACTACCTTAATTTGATAATTAAAATGAATAGGATAAGGCTACATACTTCCAACCTGGGTTATGGGTGATCTAATTATTTTTGGTGTCCTTAGCTTTTGTTGATTGTTTGGTTTTTTGATTTTCTTCTCTGCCAGCTTTTGAACATTTAATTTCCATTAGCATGTGTTTGGTAGAAAGCAATTGTAGACTAAACGCTTTGGGATTTAATTCATGATTGGATTATAAGATATTTACGATAATATTAATTCACTTCAATCTAATTAAGCACGAATTCCTCGTGAATTTAGTTTCACAATTTGGCTATGTGGTGTTCGATAAATAATTGGTTTAAGGAATTTATTTAAGATAAATAAATTTATGAATGTGTATTATGTAGGTAATTAAATAAATTAGATTGATAAAACGTGTTTTATAAAAGAATTTTTGAAAATCTAAATCTCGGTATTTTAATAAAAAATCTAAAGATTAACCAGTTCGAGTGGCTCGGAAGTAACTAAAAATTGGTGGGAGTTGTTTTCGGATGGCAAATGCTTCTCTTAGGTATTACCCTTCATATTAAGGGAATATGTGATACTATTGGTAGTACCCAGTTCTTTGGTATTATTTTGGAGTTACTCGATGTATAAATTTTTTTGAAGTTAAACGGATAATTTTGAATCATTAGTTAATGGGTAAATTTTGGATATAAAGGTTGGTTAAACATAAATATATTATAATTAAAGAAGTTTATCATAAAATTGAAAAATAGAAGATAAATTACCTTTTCAATTTAAATGATTTCTTTTGGAAAGGATATGGACATATTTTGTAAATAAATAAACATTTCGAAGCGATAAATTTATAGATAAAGTTTTATAAATAAAGGGATATATTTACAAATGGCATTTTTATAAATAAAGTAATAAGTGCTATAAAGACGATTTTACAACAGAGTAGACTTTTGAGTGAAACTTAATAAATGAAAACTTTTCACAAAGATTTTGGGACGTTAATAAGTCTGTATCTTGTACGTAGATCATTTTGTCACATAATTCTAATCTATGACTTGAGTACGGAGCTTTGAGGTGCTTACATCAATCTGAAAAATGATTTATCGCTCGATTCTTGAAGACGAACATTGATTAGGGTTTATGATCGGGTACTTTTATTTTTTGTCATAGTTGAGTGCTATGTAAGGGAAACGAAGTTTTATGATCAAAGAGCCTGATTTGAGTCTGCACTAGAGAATCGGGGGATCAATATTAATTTGAAAGTAAAAGTTGTAAATTCGAATAGTAGATCGAATCAAATATGGCATAAGAATGGTCTATATACATCGTGCAGTTATTAGTTAAAATAAATATTTTCGGCAAACACCTTCGGTTTTTTGTTCTGGTGTGATTTTGAGGATGAAATTCTTTTAAGGAGGGGGGTCTGTAACAACCCACAAATTTATCACTTTGATAAATTATATTTATTTTTAATATTCAAATAAAATGTTGATAATACAAATAATATTGTTTTGATTGATAATAAATAATAATAATTATTCAAATAATAGTTTTAAAATGATAATAATTCATTTTAATTAGTTTTAAAGCGATAATGAATCATTTATATTAGTTTTCAAACTTTGTTTACAAATATTGATATATATGGTTTTATAATTCAAATGGGATCGTTGTTTAATATTGCTACCGTTGCTGCTTACTTGATCTATATTTACGTGTGTGTGTGTATGTTTGTATGTGTGAGTGTGCGCATGTGTGTGTGTGTGTGTGATCAATGATTGGCTACACCTCACCCATATGATTTCACCCCCATGCTTTAAGTTAAATAATATAATGAGGTGACAAGAGCGAAAATATATTATTTAAACCGGAACATATCTTGGAAGCTAAAGAAAATTGAGGTATAGTTAAAATGAGGTATAACCGATCTTTATATATATATATATATATATATATATATGCGAGTGTGTGCGCTGTTAAATTTTAGTGATGCAAAATAAGTTTAGAAGGAAATAAATATATAACAAAAGGAAAGAGAAAATTTTAATTTTCCAAAATGAATAGTCATATTTGGTTATGCTTATTTGTCTCTGTAGTTGGATAATCAATTTATTTTTTGCCATAAACATATTAACTTGGATAATGTATAATGTAGCCTACAAGAGGGAATAGAAAAGTGTAACAACCAGATATTTTCAACCATTCGCATCCATTATAAGTGTATGGGTAGACACTCATGCCGAAATTGAATTGCTCAAAATACCGCGTTGTAAATAAAAATTTGGCAAATCTCAGAATATACAGTAAATAAAATCACAGATCACAGACACAGAGTATATAAAAATGCAGCGGAAGAAAAAGAGATAGTAGTTCATGAAGCTACTATATAAATATGAGATACATCAGAGTTAAATAAGATACAACAGAAGAGTAACAGGATACATCATGTACAAATCAGATACATCACTAAACCACTGGATACTGAAACAAAATAGATGGCTGGATCTTCAAGGAAAGCTCCAACGCCGAAGGTGAATCTGGAATGCTAACTCACTCAATCTGACCCGAGCGTAAAGCAAAACACAAAACCCTCGAGTCAGGACATAAATACTTATAAACTGTAAATCAACTCAAGTGAACAGTAACAAAATGCATCAGTAACTTAAAGGATGATTGGGACCGCCCATCCTCTAAGGATCCGTTAAACTATTTACTATGTAGTAATATACGCTATATACGGTAGTTTTCTAATCAGTAAAGTATAATCATATAGCGTTAAGGGATGGTGAACCTTAACGCGGTCGGATCTTTAAAACCAAAATCGTAGTGGAATCGATATAAGGATATGACACGGCACGCGAGGAAATGCCAGGGTGGATACACCGTTTGCACTCCCGGACCGGTGGTGACGGCAAGCCAGCAGCTTCCTCCCACCTCGAACAATACCCCCGAATCAAAAGTGGCGCCACCGAATCGAATCACAAAAGTAATAGAATGGTTTACGATGGAGCATGCTCGATGAAAGGGTGCGACCCTTTGCGTAGCCCGGTATAGCTCCTGTTTAAGTCATATATGCCAACTCACGGGAGTTGGGTCCACGTAATATACCTCGAGAACGTCGCCATCATCCTACTTCATTCTGGAATCTCCACTGCGTACACAGTTGTTAAAGTGGTTTTTGGTATTGGCCGGCTATAAGACAATATCCGATCCCGGTCTCTTTAACAACCAATCGTTATTATAACCCATGGATATTTATTTCAAATAATTTATACTTCCAAGACCAAAATATCATACTCATTTCAAAACAATATCACAATAGTATCATTTCCATTTCAAAAAATAATTCAATAAATATATCATTCAAATAAAACCCAAATTTCCAAATCACTGAATATTTCTTTCAATTGTTAAACTTGAAATATTCCTTTAAATTATCATAGCATTTTGGAAATGTTACCTTAAGGAATCATAGCATTTCTGGAATGTACTACTTTCCACTTTACATTGTATATAATCAAAGTATTGATAAGCTTGAAATTTTAACATGTCAATTTATCATAGCCTTATAGTTAGATAAACTTACTTACTGTAATATCCAATTTAAACCGAAATTCTTATGTTAAGTTAAAAGCACCTTATTAACTTACATTATTATTACAATAAAGAAACTTTATTATTTTAATCATTTAAAGTATGCCATTCACATAAATTAAAACTTGCTTATCAAATGTACGTTATCAACTTACATTTTATTATTACAGTAAGTAACATTTATCATTTGAATCAATTTAAAATACACCACTACATTGATTAAAATCTACGTGTCAAATGTACGTTTTAAATTTTATATTCCTATTACAATAATGAACATTTATTAATTAAATCAATACCACACTACTTAAAACTTTACAATTTTCTTTCTTAATTAAAACTTTACATGTTCTTGCATTAATTAAAACTTTCATGTTCTCTCATTAATTAGGCATTTACACATTTCTTTCATTAATTAAAACCCATACGTTTCTTTCATAAATTAAAACCCATACGTTTCTTTCGTAAATTAAAACCCATACGTTTCTTTCGTAAATTAAAACCCATACGTTTCTTTCATAAATTAAAACCCATACGTTTCTTTCATAAATTAAAACCCATACGTTTCTTTCATAAATTAAAACCTATACGTTTCTTTCACAAATTAAAACCTATATGAAAACTTATACGTTTCTTTCATAAATTAAAACTTATACGTTTCTTTCATAAATTAAAACTTATACGTTTCTTTCACAAATTAAAACTTATATGTTTCTTTCATAAATTAAAAATTATACGTTTCTTCACTTTTCAACAAATAAACTTAACATTTCAGATTTA
This sequence comes from Allium cepa, assembly GCA_030765085.1. Taxonomy (NCBI): domain Eukaryota; kingdom Viridiplantae; phylum Streptophyta; class Magnoliopsida; order Asparagales; family Amaryllidaceae; genus Allium; species Allium cepa. The sequence goes on along the minus strand of CM060934.1, from coordinate 196,249,445 downwards.
TATTACCATTTCACAAATTTAACTAGACTTCCGATTTATTTAATTAATTTAACATCTTTAGTTAAAACTCAAATTTCACATTTTCAAGTCAAGTTATCTTTTAAAATTTCATTTTTCAACAGTCATTTATTCAACCACTTAAATTTATAGAAAAATCAAAAATTCTTTAATAAATCACTCAAATTCAAATATAAATCAATTTATCATATTTACCATTTTTCAAATATAATTAAAGTCCATTTTATTCATATAACTTAAATATCATTTTTAGTCAAAATTCCAAATTTCAAACATAAGTTATATTTCAGAAATCCAGTTAAACAATTCATAAATTACATTTTAAACACATAGAAAAATCATATTTTATTTATTTTAAAATCTTTCAAAAACTATTTAAACCAAATTTCATAAATTTATAATTTTTAAAATACTTAAAATATTCAAAACACTTTATAGAATAACCACGGGTCTGTATATAGTTTTCTAACCTAGGTCAAGTGATACGGATATGTATCATTTCAATCCGCAGTTTAAAAAGTAAAATTCCGGGTTCTATCATTTCAAACACGCAATCCCAAGTTAAAATTAGATAAATAACAATAACTCAGGCCTATCATTTCAGCCCATAATGATTCTATTCTAACAGGGAACATGAAGTGTGATCATAAACAGAAATAATATGAACAATGTCAATATCACAATATACAGTCATATATCAGGTGTCGGGTGAAAATTAACAGTTTTAACATGATAATAACATGGCATAGCCTATCATATGATCATCATTAACTTGCATAAACATTTTATATTACTAAACACTTGTCATCAATTCACTTTTTCATAAGTATAAATGTCAGAGTGAGAAAGACTCACATTTTTCAAAGCTAGAGACCAAAACAACATACAAGCACGACTCCAAAGGCACGACAAGCACGATTTGAATTGAATGAATGTAAAGCCTTGATAATGCTCTTGTATACAACAAATAAGCAAGACCATATAAACATATGCGTACAATACAAAACAACATTGAAACTGATTGAAATAAAACAACAATGGACAAGATGATTTTACCATGCCTCAATCACTTCAACGCTTGGCCTAAGGGACACTTATGCTCGGCTATGATGATGCTTTGGCCCAGGTATGGCATCATATAAGTCAGGTTTTGATATGGTTTGGATCTGGTTTGGACCTAGAAGGTACGGCTACATGGCAAGAGCAAGGTGGAGGTTACAAGGCATGAGAATACAAAGGGTTAAGTCAAACAAGTGGGTTTTTGGTGCACATATGGGTTCGGCCTTGACTGATGTGGGCTTGGCTATTCATGCTACAGGTTGGATCAATGTTGGAGTGGTGCGTGGTGGTCAGGCCAGTGGTGGTGGCGGCGGTTATGGTGGTGATTTGGGTGGTGGATGAAGGGAATGAGGCAACAATGGTCAAAAACATTGTTTTTAGGCATGTAGGTTGCAATTTGAAGGGTTTTGCCACCATAGATGGCTCGGCCATGGTCATGGTTGGTGAAGTAGATGGTGTTGGAGGCATGGAAGAGATGTAGGAGTTTGTGGCTGTGACTATGGAGAAGAGGCCGATCCAAACTAGAAGAGAAACAAGGCAAAATTTAGAGAAAACAAGTACAAAAGTAAGAAAAAGAAAGGGAAGCCATTACCAGATCTTTGAAGCCGTGAGAAACAAATGAAAATGATCTTTTTTTTTCACGTGAAAACCTAATGAGATGACGGCTACATTAGGGTTTTACGCGGCTAAGACAATTAATTGAGGAGTTTAAGGAAATGAAGGTTTGGGCAAATAAAAGGGCTTACGTTTCAAAGTGATTTACAATCTTCCATATTCTTTTCCTTTTAAAACTTTACATAAATAAAATTTCAGGAGAAAATACTTTACAAACCGAAATAAATTAGAAATATGAGGTAACAAATAGTATAATTTGAAAAAAATATAAAATAATGAAGAAAATGCCTTAAAAATACCAAACAGTGTTCTAAAATTGTGCATAAATCACTGTTAGTCTTGGAAAATTATACATTTCATTATAAAATTATTATGAAGTCGAAAGTTGAATTAAATTAAGTTATTTAAAGCATTTTCAAGGTGAAATAAATAATTAAATTTTAATTAAATAGAATTTTAAATAAAGAAAAATGCAGTAAATACCAAACTAGGCTTTATAAATTGAAATAAATTCAAATAAACTTTAGAAAAATTATATTATCATTTCAAAAATACTTAAAAGTCAAAATATACATAATATAACATATTATCACATATTAAAATAAAATATAACAAAGAAGAAGTAATTTATAGAATTTAAAATAGTCATTGTTAAATAACCCTATATACGCACAATATTGTAAAGGGTATAACTTTCACAATTTACATCCGATTTCAACAAAACGAAAAGTGGTGTTCTTAAAATTTTATGTACTTTCATAATAAAAGATAAAATTTAAATTTTCAAACTTTTAAAAATTTAAATTAAAAGTCAAAGTTTGACTATTTTGACCAAAAATTCACTTTACGGTAAAATATTCAAATTATGCTAGTTTGAACTATAAATCACTTAATAATCATCATTTATATTAAAAAATGAGATGTTTGAAAAAAAAAATTAATAACATAAAAATAAATAAAAATAAAGTCAATTTAAAAATATAAGCAAAATCTAGGGTTGTTACACTCTCCCCCACTCAAAAACTTTTCGTCCCCGAAAAGGAATGAGGTACGGGAAAGCACAGAAAAAGCTAAAGTGAAATAAGATTGAGACAAGATAACAAGGAGATTGAAATTATACCTGATAACTATTGTTATAGGTAAGTTTAACAAGGTGCAGATTTATCAAAGATTATACAAAGATTTCTAAACAGAAAGATTATAGAAAGATGCCCACACCAGTCTGTAGTAAGATAAGAATAATAAGGACAACAAAATGATAATTTGAAAAACAAAATAAGGAAATAAATTTGAAAGCATGGAAATTTCAACTTAATTTTTTTTATAAGTTAAATAAATCGTTAACTATCTCAAATTTCATTGTTTTATTATCCAATCATCTTAAATTAACAATTTTTAAAACCATGGGTTTGAAAAATAATCATTTATTACACTCACAATGTATTTAATAAATTTAATTCTTCTTTATTCCTAATTAAAATTAAATTTATTCCTCTCACTATATTTATCACTTATGTTAAACATACTTACACTTATTATAACTGCTTTCTTTTATTCTTAGTTCTTTTAACATTATTTTATTGTAAGTTATTCAATTACCCTTTATTATATTTACCTCTGTTAATCATTTTATAATTAAAATTTAAGTGTATAACATTTATTATAACCATTCAAATTTTTATTTATAAAATCTTTTTATATCGTATATTATCCAATTACATTTTTAACTTCTGAAATTTTGGTAAGTTATATTTGAATGCAATTGTATTATACAAATAAAATTTCTAATTAAATCATTTCATGCTTGATATTCATCCAAAATTTTGATTTTTTTTTGGAATTATTCTTGAAAATAAAATTTAAGAATTAAATTTTCGATTTCTTCAAACCATTTAGAGATAAGTAATAATATATATATACATATATAATATGTCAAATCAAATTTCAATCATATATCTATATATATATTATAAATCAAGTCATATTTTAGAAATTCAAATCAATTTAATTTCCCAAAACAAAGCTGTAGCAAGACTACAGAACGGTCTCTTAACTTCGAAACTCGAAGATGAACGTCGATGATGTCGCGATCATCACCGAAGTTATTTTCCAGTGACAAAGAGAAAAGCACTAATTTTAAACCTTTAAAAATTCTTTGAAAACAAATTCTATTCAAAATACTTTAAATAATATAACCTTTTAAAACTTTAAACCAAAGTTCGAAATAATCGGAATTTAAATCCTCAAATTCTTGTTTTTAAATTCATTTCAGTTCCCAAATAAATTTATAAACAAATATTTATAGATCAATTTGTAGAACAATAAATGATAAATCAAATATTATCATTTCAAATTATCAATTTAAATCATTTCATTAAGTTCCATAAACTTATATCAAAATTTATTTCATTAACCAATTTTTTTTTTAAATATATTGTGTCGTTTGTTCTGTCAAAGTGTTTTGGAAATCTTATCGATAGCGTTGATCAGACGTATCGATCAGAAACCCAACTCAACATCAACAACTCAAACAACACAATATATAAAACATTTTAATTTTAAATACTAGTTTACAAATACACTATACATGAATAGATTTTCAAAGAAGGATAGAGATTCAAATTTTTGATTAACACAAATCAAAGGAGATTATGATTTAAAAATAAGTTGGAAACAAGGATGACATGATTAAATAACAGAATAGGAAGATGGATAAGCTTATATAAATCACGGGCAACCTTAACCGGGTCAACCGTGACTTAAAGAATAAGGTCAATGTTGATTTTTCTAGGGTAAATCTACATTCGATCCCAAGAGTTAGAGTTTGAAATAACAAAAGATATTAGCATTTAAACCAAGGATAGATAAGAATCTCTGGTGAATCGATGCTAACTGCAAAGGAGTTTCCCCCCTTTTTCAATTAAATTTGAAATTGGTGTGATCGCCGACTCACTAGAAAGATCATTCGAAGCGGAGTTATGGGATACTCCAGAATCAAATGAAGATGAATAGCGGGGAATAAGAATGGACTTTGGAACCGCAGGGAACGTTCCAAAATTCAAAGGAATCGAGTCAAAAGGGAAGAGATTCAAACTCAAATGAAAGTGATTCTGTAAATACATTCACTCTATATGCTGAGTTTTGCCTAGAGCTACCAAAGCTCCGATACCAACTGTAACAACCAGATATTTTCAACCATTCGCATCCATTATAAGTGTATGGGTAGACACTCATGCCGAAATTGAATTGCTCAAAATACCGCGTTGTAAATAAAAATTTGGCAAATCTCAGAATATACAGTAAATAAAATCACAGATCACAGACACAGAGTATATAAAAATGCAGCGGAAGAAAAAGAGATAGTAGTTCATGAAGCTACTATATAAATATGAGATACATCAGAGTTAAATAAGATACAACAGAAGAGTAACATGATACATCATGTACAAATCAGATACATCACTAAACCACTGGATACTGAAACAAAATAGATGGCTGGATCTTCAAGGAAAGCTCCAACGCCGAAGGTGAATCTGGAATGCTAACTCACTCAATCTGACCCGAGCGTAAAGCAAAACACAAAACCCTCGAGTCAGGACATAAATACTTATAAACTGTAAATCAACTCAAGTGAACAGTAACAAAATGCATCAGTAACTTAAAGGATGCTTGGGACCGCCCATCCTCTATGGATCCGTTAAACTATTTACTATGTAGTAATATACGCTATATACGGTAGTGTCTAATCAGTAAAGTATAATCATATAGCGTTAAGGGGATGGTGCACCTTAACGCGGTCGGATCTTTAAAACCAAAATCGTAGTGGGATCGATATAAGGATATGACACGGCACGCGAGGAAATGCCAGGGTGGATACACCGTTTGCACTCCCGGACCGGTGGTGACGGCAAGCCAGCAGCTTCTTCCCACCTCGAACAATACCCCCGAATCAAAAGTGGCGCCACCGAATCGAATCACAAAAGTAATAGAATGGTTTACGATGGAGCATGCTCGATGAAAGGGTGCGACCCTTTGTGTAGCCCGGTATAGCTCCTGTTTAAGTCATATATGCCAACTCACGGGAGTTGGGTCCACGTAATATACCTCGAGAACGTCGCCACCATCCTACTTCATTCTGGAATCTCCACCGCGTACACAGTTGTTAAAGTGGTTTTCGGTATTGGCCGGCTATAAGACAATATCCGATCCCGGTCTCTTTAACAACCAATCGTTATTATAACCCATGGATATTTATTTCAAATAATTAATACTTCCAAGACCAAAATATCATACTCATTTCAAAACAATATCACAATAGTATCATTTCCATTTCAAAAAATAATTCAATAAATATATCATTCAAATAAAACCCAAATTTCCAAATCATTGAATATTTCTTTCAATTGTTAAACTTGAAATATTCCTTTAAATTATCATTGCATTTTGGAAATGTTACCTTAAGGAATCATAGCATTTCTGGAATGTACTACTTTCCACTTTACATTGTATATAATCAAAGTATTGATAAGCTTGAAATTTTAACATGTCAATTTATCATAGCCTTATAGTTAGATAAACTTTCTTACTGTAATATCCAATTTAAACCGAAATTCTTATGTTAAGTTAAAAGCACCTTATTAACTTACATTATTATTACAATAAAGAAACTTTATTATTTTAATCATTTAAAGTATGCCATTCACATAAATTAAAACTTACTTATCAAATGTACGTTATCAACTTACATTTTATTATTACAGTAAGTAACATTTATCATTTTAATCAATTTAAAATACACCATTACATTGATTAAAATCTACGTGTCAAATGTACGTTTTAAATTTTATATTCCTATTACAATAACGAACATTTATTAATTAAATCAATACCACACTACTTAAAACTTTACATGTTTCTTTCTTAATTAAAACTTTACATGTTCTTGCATTAATTAAAACTTTCATGTTCTCTCATTAATTAGGACTTTACACGTTTCTTTCATTAATTAAAACCTATACGTTTCTTTCATAAATTAAAACCTATACGTTTCTTTCATAAATTAAAACCCATACGTTTCTTTCATAAATTAAAACCCATACGTTTCTTTCATAAATTAAAACTTATACGTTTCTTTCATAAATTAAAACCTATACATTTCTTTCATAAATTAAAACTTATATGTTTCTTTCATAAATTAAAATCTATACATTTCTTTCACAAATTAAAACCTATACGTTTCTTTCACAAATTAAAACTTATACGTTTCTTTCACAAATTAAAACCTATACGTTTCTTTCACAAATTAAAACCTATACGTTTCTTTCACAAATTAAAACTTATACGTTTCTTTCATAAACTAAAACTTATACGTTTCTTTCATAAATTAAAACTTATACGTTTCTTTCATAAATTAAAACTTATACGTTTCTTTCACAAATTAAAACTTATACATTTCTTCACTTTTCAACAAATAAACTTAACATTTCAGATTTATATTACCATTTCACAAATTTAACTAGACTTCCGATTTATTTAATTAATTTAACATCTTTAGTTAAAACTCAAATTTCACATTTTCAAGTCAAGTTATCTTTTAAAATTTCATTTTTCAACAGTCATTTATTCAACCACTTAAATTTATAGAAAAATCAAAAATTCTTTAATAAATCACTCAAATTCAAATATAAATCAATTTATCATATTTACCATTTTTCAAATATAATTAAAGTCCATTTTATTCATATAACTTAAATATCATTTTTAGTCAAAATTCCAAATTTCAAACATAAGTTATATTTCAGAAATCCAGTTAAACAATTCATAAATTACATTTTAAACACATAGAAAAATCATATTTTATTTATTTTAAAATCTTTCAAAAACTATTTAAACCAAATTTCATAAATTTATAATTTTTAAAATACTTAAAATATTCAAAACACTTTATAGAATAACCACGGGTCTGTATATAGTTTTCTAACCTGGTCAAGTGATACGGATATGTATCATTTCAATCCGCAGTTTAAAAAGTAAAATTCCGGGTTCTATCATTTCAAACCTGCAATCCCAAGTTAAAATTAGATAAATAACAATAACTCAGGCCTATCATTTCAGCCCATAATGATTCTATTCTAACAGGGAACATGCAGTGTGATCACAAATAGAAATAATATGAACAATGTCAATATCACAATATACAGTCATATATCAGGTGTCAGGTGAAAATTAATAGTTTTAACATGATAATAACATGGCATAGTCTATCATATGATCATCATTAACTTGCATAAACATTTTATATTACTAAACACTTGTCATCAATTCACTTTTTCATAAGTATAAATGTCAGAGTGAGAAAGACTCACATTTTTCAAAGCTAGAGACCAAAACAACATACAAGCACGACTCCAAAGGCACGACAAGCACGATTTGAATCGAATGAATGTAAAGCCTTGATAATGATCTTGTATACAACAAATAAGCAAGACCATATAAACATATGCGTACAAAACAACATTAAAACTGATTGAAATAAAACAACAATGGACAAGATGATTTTACCATGCCTCAATCACTTCAACGCTTGGCCTAAGGGACACTTATGCTCGGCTATGATGATGCTTTGGCCCAGGTATGGCATCATATAGGTCAGGTTTTGATATGGTTTGGATCTGGTTTGGACCTAGAAGGTACGACTACATGGCAAGAGCAAGGTGGAGGTTACAAGGCATGAGAATACAAAGGGTTAAGTCAAACAAGTGGGGTTTTGGTGCACATATGGGTTCGGCCTTGACTGATGTGGGCTTGGCTATTCATGCTACAGGTCAGATCAATGTTGGAGTGGCGCGTGGTGGTCAGGCCAGTGGTGGTGGTGGCGGCTATGGTGGTGATTTGGGTGGTGGATGAAGGGAATGAGGCAACAATGGTCAAAAACATTGTTTTTAGGCATGTAGGTTGCAATTTGAAGGGTTTGGCCACCATAGATGGCTCGGACATGGTCATGGTTAGTGGAGTAGATGGTGTTGGAGGCATGGAAGAGATGTAGGAGTTTGTGGCTGTGGCTATGGAGAAGAGGCCGATCCAAACTAGAAGAGAAACAAGGCAAAATTTAGAGAAAACAAGTACAAAAGTAAGAAAAAGAAAGGGAAGCCATTACCAGATCTTTGAAGCCGTGAGAAACAAATGAAAATGATCTTTTTTTTCACATGAAAACCTAATGAGATGACGGCTACATTAGGGTTTTACACGGCTAAGGCAATTAATTGAGAAGTTTAAGGAAATGAAGGGTTTGGGCAAATAAAAGGGCTTACGTTTCAAAGTGATTTACAATCTTTCATATTCTTTTCCTTTTAAAACTTTACATAAACAAAATTTCAGGAGAAAATACTTTACAAACCGAAATCAATTAGAAATATGAGGTAACAAATAGTATAATTTGAAAAAATATAAAATAATGAAGAAAATGCCTTAAAAATACCAAACAGTGTTCTAAAATTGTGCATAAATCACTGTTAGTCTTGGAAAATTATACATTTCATTATAAAATTATTATGAAGTCGAAAGTTGAATTAAATTAATTTATTTAAAGCATTTTCAAGGTGAAATAAATAATTAAATTTTAATTAAATAGAATTTTAAATAAAGAAAAATGCAGTAAATACCAAACTAGGCTTTATAAATTGAAATAAATTCAAATAAACTTTAGAAAAATTATATTATCATTTCAAAAATACTTAAAAGTCAAAATATACATAATATAACATATTATCACATATTAAAATAAAATATAACAAAGAAGAAGTAATTTATACAATTTAAAATAGTCATTGTTAAATAACCCTATATACGCACAATATTATAAAGGGTATAACTTTCACAATTTACATCCGATTTCAACGAAACGAAAAGTGGTGTTCTTAAAATTTTATGTACTTTCATAATAAAAGATAAAATTTAAATTTTAAAACTTTTAAAAATTTAAATTAAAAGTCAAAGTTTGACTATTTTGACCAAAAATTCACTTTACGGTAAAATATTCAAATTATACTAGTTTGAACTATAAATCACTTAATAATCATCATTTATATTAAAAAATGAGATGTTTAAAAAAAAATTAAAATAACATAAAAAATAAAAATAAAGTCAATTTAAAAATATAAGCAAAATCTAGGGTTGTTACAAAAAGCGTGGAAATTTATTTGGTGTTACTCTCTTCTTCCATCTTTGTTCTTATTCTCCAAACACTAAAATCATTGTCATAGAGATGAAGACTTCATTCTCAATTAGATTTTGGTTCTATTTTTTTGAAGTTTACTTTTATTTGAAAGATTAATTGTAAATAATTGTTTTTTAATAATCAATATAGAGAGTAGTTGAGTGCAATCTTGTGTGTTGGTTCTTTTTATTTCTTTCTGTTATGGAACTATCGTCACTTTCAAATATCACTAATTTTTATCCAATATTGTCCCTTTATGACTTAGGTGATACAAGATTCTGGGATAGTATTAACAATTTTATCCTTTGTTAGGTTTTGCACGACAAAAATTCTTTAAATTTCAAGATCAACGCATTAACTGTTAATATTATTTGACTGTTTATAACGGTTGTAAAGTCAATTTGGTGAATATTGTTTACGTTGATTACATCGGCTAATTTGTTGAATATCTACTCTTATTTTAAAGTATGTTTACTAAATTCTAAAACTTTATTCATTGATTAGTTCCACAATTGGTTAAAAAAAATTAATTCAATGAAATTTTAAAAGACTAGTTTTTTAACGATTAATTTAAATTTACGAAGTTTCTTTTTGCACTTAGTTATGCTTCTTTAATTTTTCACATGATTGGTTTGTGCGAACATTACTGTAACGACTCAGATTTTCTATCGTTTGATTTTGAATATTTAAATATTTTAAATATTGGATTTGGGATATAAACTGATTTTTGAAAATAAATATATTGGTTGAAATTATAGAATGAATTTAAATTTCAAATATAGCAATTTATCGTAATACGGAAATGGTGAGTAATTGGAATTCGAGTTGAAATTGAATCGAAATGATTTCTAATGTGGATATAAATTCTATTTGAATTAGAATAGAGTTAGTGAAGTTTTTTAAACTGGAATTTCAGGTGATTCCGCCGATTTTTGAAACGTTAATTTTATTGACGCGTTAAAATAGCGACCCGGGCACAGTCTCAAAATTCGATGAAACTAGTTCCATTGGATTCATAATAGTGTACTGTTATCGGATTTCAAATGTCGTAGCATTTGGATTTACCGTTTGGCCATACGAGATAGAAACGCGTTGAAATTAATATTGAAAATTTAATATTTTAATTGAGTTCAAAAACTATCTTCTGCATACGATCAATTAGGTCTTGAAATTGTTCCATTGCGTTCGAAATAGGGGTATAACATTAAGAATTCCAAGCGGCACGCCTCGATAGGGGTTCAGAATTTTGGGTTATGGGAGCGAGATATTTTTGGAATTAATAACATAATTAAATTTCAAAGTCAACCCTTTCAGCCGACCTATCTCGTACTCAGCCCCCTAACCTAAATGTATCCCAATCTTTCCATATTATCTTCGATCCTTTCCCATCTCATCATTTAAAATTATACGAAGGAAAAAAAATCGAGTATCACGGAATCGAAAAAAAAAGAGAAGGAGGAAACACTCTCGAACTCGGCAACAGAGGCAGCATCGCTCTTAGCGTGGGCGAAGCCATGGGCAGCGCATGCGGCAATGCTATGTTTGGAGGCAGGAGGTCTCGTTCATGGTGTGCTAGGGCTTCTCGTTTTTTCGTGTGCATAAGTTTGGATGTGGTAGTGCGAGGCTACAAGCGAGGCGATAGAAGGGGTGTTTGTCAGTGACGGTGGCGATCATAGGAGGGGTGGTCTGATTGTCTGTAATTGAACGAGGTTAGGGCTGGAAGAGGGGAGGTTTCACGTAAGGAAGAAGGTCCAAATCGAACGCGGTCTCTCACGTTAGGTTTGTTTTTATGAGAGTAATGTTATGGAATTAGGTTGGAATTTTTCGAAGTCAGCTGAAATTTTTAGTTAAATCAAACGTTGTTCGGCTTAATTCAAAATCTAGATGTTTCGCAAATTCAAAATCAAGGTGAGTAAATCTCACTCAATTTGGTTAACCGGTTTAATTCTTAGCATTTAAAAATTAATTATTAGATGATTGGTTGAATTGATATATTATTATCAGTTGAATAATATATTATATATAGTATATATTAGTAGTTGGGTGTATTCCCCGCCTATTGGAGCGGATGAAACACTTTGCGCCTCGCACAATAGCAGATGACCATATATTACTTTGATATCCCGCCTAAAAGCGGGTTTGGTATTTTATGTTATGTAACATCTGTGCATTTAAGGAAACATGTTGGATGGATCCAACTGGATTCCTCAAATATATTGATTATTTTTCATTTATAGTGATATATGATGTGATTGAATAGTTTGTTATGGATTGTTGTGTGATTTGATGTATTGGATGATATAGTAGCACTGGCCTTAATTTTTGTATTTGAAATCCTATAAATAATATTTTTGAATTTAAAAAAATTGAAAAGGTAAATTTTGGAAATTAAGACATTTATATAGAATCGGGGTATTTTATAAGAAATGGATTTGAATTAAATAAAAGATTTGATTTTTGGAAATTTGTTTAACTATTTTATTAATGTTTCAAATAGATATTTTTGAAAATAGTTCATTCTATTTAATATGATTTGGAAGTTGAAATCGAGTTTTTGAATGGGTTTGAATTATAAATGGGATTTATTAAGAAATAGGTTTCTAAATGGAATTTTAAATAGAAATCGATTATAAATGGATTTTATAATATGCACCTGTTAACAACAAGGAAAAACCAAGAATGAGTTTATGAACTCATAAACGATATTTATAAAAAGAGTAGGATGGTTATAAATCGATGAAATTAAGAAAGGATTTAAATAGGTATTTGAATGAATTTGGTAAACTAATGAGATTTATCAAAGAGTAGAGCTGAAGGTGATTTTATAAGGATATTTAAAATCAGAAATTATAAATTCATAACCAAGGTTTATAAATAGTGTGAAATAATTATCGATTGATAAATTGGAAGTATAAGTCTGCATCATGGATTTAAAAAGGAGATATGGAAATTTGATTTAGAAAGAGAAAAATAGTGGATTCTATTTGGAGAACTGGAAATGGTTACGAAATTGGAATCATAAATCGATGTGTATAAATCGAGGGAAATTTATAAAGTGAAATTGGTTATATCGGAATTTTAAAATGGATTGGGTATCGAGAAGTAAATTTTGTTTTAAAAAAAAATTATTTATTAAACAATGTTGTTTAAAAACTGTTATTTGTATTTAAAAATATTTTGGAAAGTAAACTATTCGAATAAATTTAATTTATTATAAATGAAATTTGTAAGTCGATTAATATTATTTAAATGAGTTGAAAATCAGTTTCCACCGTTTCTTCGAAAGTGTTTTGATATTTTAAATAATTACTTAAACACGTTTTGAAAATAAATTATTATTCATTAAAAAACACTTATTATTATTATTATATATAGAATTTAAAATTAAGTTATCGGATTTTTATTTATAAATTCTCTCGAGATTTGTGACCAGATTTATTTGGACAGTTGTGATTTTATAAGAGAAATCTTATAACGGAATTTTGTAAACTTAGAAAATTTCCCAAATGTTAGATACGAGAACTTCGAAAATGAATCTGAATTCATAAAAGAAATTATAAATGGTTAGATGAAATTATAAGAGTATAATTGATTTTGGAAAATTGTAAATAGGAATTAAGGAAATTCCAGAGATTTATAAGATAAGTTATGAAATATTTCTTAAGTGTTGGTATTTGAAATAATTTTGGAAAATAGACTTATAATATTTTCCTAAATATTGGAATGGAAGGTTTTATAAATATTTTAACTAATGGATGATTTGTATAGAAATATTTTTTCTAAGTAATGAATTATAGAATGGAATTTAGAAATATTTTTAAGTATTGATATGGCTGGAAAAATATCCTATTATGGATTTAAGTATTAAAATTGTTTTCAAATATTAAAACATTAAAAGAAATTTGAATATATATCTTTGTAAAGATATCTTAAAATGAATATTTTGAAAGATTTATAATATGGGCCTAATGACTGTTTATATGTGCAATTTGATAGTTAAATAACTGACTATCAAATTTGGCCAAATTCGTTAATCTTTTTGAAGAGACAGGGATCAGATTTAATTATCCAAAAACCTCTTTGATTTGGTTTGATCTTTACGAATTGTGATATCATGAAGAAAATAAAGACCAAGTTCTTGGAGATGCAGTTTGTTCAGACCCAGAACAACTTGTATGGATGAATGCTATCACTGCATTGTTTGCCTCGAAGGCAGTGTTAGCATTCCAAGTATGAATGCAATTCTTGATGAAAACGTAGCCTCAAGCCTCATCAACCGAAATGCTAAAACAGGGGTGATGCAACGGAATGCTAAAACAGGGGTGATGCAACAAGGCTAAGTGGATCACTCCCATTAGAGTAAGATCATCACTCATTTAGAGTGGACATTTATCATCATCACTATCTATCAACTGTTGCATTTCGAGGCCCATTACTGGTGATCATATTCTGTACTATCCAAATCAGGGATAGGTCGGTCTTGTGTTTGTAAGGGATCCAAGCGAGGTCCTCGGTACATTTTTCTAGAGGTGTATTATGGCGGGCAGTACCCCAGTATCTCTATCATTGCATGGAATCCAATATCCACTACGAGCCTTTATGGTTTTGCTTGTAGAGCCTAGTATGCTAGAATTTAATTAATGTAACAATTTCGGCTATTTTAAGTAAGTACTTGTACTTAGAAACTACTATAATATCACTTTATTTTCTATAAAATGTTTTGGTTATCGTAAGGTAAAAACGGATCTAGTTCAACTGGCTCACTTTCATTTAAGTGAAGTTCCCATCGTATTTATGTGTGAAGTGGTCTTACAAATACCTTTGTTTTCAAAGGATTTTGATAACAAAACTAATTCAAAATTGAGTGTGTTTTCTCACGCTAGTTTTCCAGACTAACTCTGGTGTTATTTTAACATAATGCTTGGGTCAGACCGAGTATTACAGATTCAGGTTAGGATGCTAGGGAGCTCAGGAACCGAGCTGACGGATTCTCGGGGGTATTATGCGTACTTGAGGTATTTCCACTGTGTGAGTCATGTTGTATATTCAATATTTGTGAGAAAAAGTTATTGTAACTGTCCAGATTGATTTGTTGATTGTTGTACTTTGATGATTGTATGTATATTGTAGCTATAGTTCTCCTTGTATAAAGATCTATTAACATATATTATATTTTTTCCACTACGGTCTGTGAGATTTTATGTGTTCTTTCCGTTTCTTTTTCTATCTTGTCTCTTCCTCCTTCACCCCTAAAGATTCGTATTTCCGTTTTAATTTGAGTTGGACACGTGTGTTTTATGGTCGACTCAAAGAGTATGGAGATACGGGCCTTTACAATTACATTCTCCAAGTAGGAACCTTTATGTCTACTCACATTTGATGTTAACAATATTTCTTTAAAAGTGCTTGCACGATCACGTACTACCTATGAATAAGACAACTATAAATGAACGTATTACTAAATTGCTATTTACAATAGTCAATGAAATAAAAGTTATTAAAAACCATTATTAAAATTGTGAAATACAATCGGTTTATCTTTGTTACAACTTCCTAAAAAAGGTTGTTAAAATGTTTATTACAACTTTCCATGAGTTAAAGTTGTAAATTAAACATTGTAGTGGAGTCATTTTATAGTAGTGACATGAAATTATATTTGATGTTTGGTGACTTAAGGGTTACATAGCAATCATTTGTCTAAATACAACATTATATTTGATGATTGGTGGTGTAAGGTCTATGTGGCAACCGTTTATCTAAACATGACATTATATTCGATGATGGATTGCGTAAGGCCTTGGAAGCAACCTAATAATCTATTCGTGATACATTTGAGGGAAAGTCGGATAAAACACCTAAGTGATAACCTTAAGCGTCTTGTACTCTTGTTGAACTGATAAGAGTAAGGACTGAGTGGCGAATCCAAAAAGTAAACGACTATAGAAATTAGTCAAAATATTATGAAGGGGTCTCACATTTCTATTGAAATTGATAATTTATGTTTAATCATAGTTATATTATTACATTATATGATGTAATTTATGAAGTTGGAATAGTGAAGGGAAAACTCGTTTCGTGTTTAAGCATTATGGTCTCACTATATGATTGTTCACTTAGGGTGAAGTATTACTCATATGGAGCTTTATGTTTGGGCCACATTTTTACTATTTCCTATAAATTCATGGGTACACGTTCGAGCAGGAAAAGTTTATTATAAAGACAAATAGATTTTGGAAAAGATGAACAAAAACTCCAAAGACAAAGAAGAAGGCTTATTTTGCAAGTAAAAGCTATTTTGAAATTTCGATATGTAAAACCAGAATTTATAACTGGTTAAGTGTCCATGTTGGCATCCTCATATATCTGGTATGGCCCCCTATTTATACCTTATTATATATTTTTCCCTATGTGAGAATAAAATGGTTTAATGAAGATGTAATGACTTTTGCAAAACATTTTGACATAATAAAATTATTTAGTTGCCCTATTAACTTAATGTTATGAAAGATTTATATTAATCTCACTTTATCACCTGAGAATAATTCTACTGATGACTGCAGTATCATCGACGTTCATTTTTGGGTATCCAAGAAAGAGATATTAGAACTTGGTATGAATGCTTATGTTAGGGGATACTTAAGTGAAACAGAGCCAAGTACAGTTAGATAACTAGAAAACGAACACCTTGGAGAGGGTATACATTATATATATAATGCACTTGTATTTTGATATAGGTGTATGGGTAGATATATTTATCCCTCCACTATTGTTTTCACTCACTTTTATTTTTATTTCTTATGAACGATTGCTTATGAAGAAAGCCATAATGGATCTTGGAAGAAGACATTTGACTTTAGACGGTGGAAGAACAAATACCAGTAGAGGAGCCTCCAATACTCAAATGGCTAAGAAGGGGAGGTAGTCCCTGAAGTTCATGCTGAAGTTAGTAATTAAATGTCTTCCCGACCATGGGAAACATTGATACGAACACGCTCTTTCAATAGTTTTTGGCCAACTAATTGCAACAGAAAATTCCACCATAGGCCCAAAATTTTCCTAGAGGCCTGGTGCTACTAGTCAGGGAAGATTTTGAACAAGGATTTTAGAAGTATAAGAGGAGTAATCTTTAATGGGACAAAAAAGACATTGGAGGCTAGTGATTTGCTAGTGATGTGCGAGAGAGTTGTGAAGACTTAGAGCTCGCAAATGCCTAGAAGGCGAAGCTTGTATTTTAGACAGTTTGGGGGATTGGCGAGTGTCTGGTAGGTAACTATGATAGCGAGACTCCTGAGCAATAAATCACTTGGGAAAGGTTTGGGGGGAGATGTTTGAAGAACAATATATTACTAGATTAGAGCTATCTACAATGTTTTGGAAATTTATGGAGCCATATAAGGGAGTTTGATGATTAGGGAGTATGTAGAAGTTTGATGCATTGTCTAAGTATGGAGCAGATCTGATTAGGACTCTGAAAAGAAGGTAGAGAAGTTCATCTTAGGGTTGAGGCTAGGATTAAGTGATCGTACAATGGCTCATCTAGCCCTTCCATTAAACAAAGTGGTAGATATGGTGAGGAATTATAAGTTAATGTATGCTAAAATGCAAGGCATGTGGGAAGAAAGATTTAATTGATAACAAGAAGAAGTTTATTCCTTATCAAAAAGGCAAAAAGGGACAACAAAGAAGGGAAAGACTATAGGTGGATGTGAGCGGAAGGATGTTGTTAATGTGACTTTCTATAATCATAGGCAAAAGGGGCACTACTTAAATAAGTGTCCAGAGCCGGCTAGGGTGTTGAAGGTCAAGTGCTTTATCTTTGACAAACCTGGGCACAAGAAGAAAAACTATCCCAAGTTAAAGTGACCAAAGGTTTTTGCTTTGGAAGGACCGTCGGCTGGACCAATGGTTAAGGAAAAAGGGGAAGAGAGTTGTGCTAGGGGGTATAATTTCATTCTCTAGCACTCCAATTAGAGTTCTTTTTTATACTGGTGCTACCCATTCTTTCATTTTGAAAGATGTAGTGGATAGGCTTGAGTTAGATAGTACCTATTTAGTCGCATCTTTACATGTGGTTAATCTGATCAGTGGGTATTCTACTCTCGAATTAAGGTGCATTGACCTTGTGTTTGATTTGTGTTATCATTTGTTCTTTGCAAGCCATATGTAATTGACTTCATGGGATATGGGGCAATTTTAGGTATGAACAGGTTAGTGTGCAGTAACACTATGATATTTTGGGCTTATGGAAGTCAGGGATGACATTGTGTGCGATGGAGGAAGAGTAGGATAAGATTGGTAGAATCCTAGTAGTTCAAAAATTTACAGATATATTTGAACTAGTAATGGGATTACCACCAAGAAGAGCGATCGATTTTTGTATAGACTTGACACCGGAGGCTTAACCTATTAGTAGACCACCAAGTAGAGTACCATCCAAGGAGATGGAAGAATTAAGGAAGCAGTTGGTGGAACTTGAGCAAAACAATTTCATTACACCGAGTAATTTTCCCTTGGGAGCACCTATCGTATTTGTAAAGAAGTCGGATGAAACTTTGCAGATGTGTACTAAGTATTAGAAATTGAATGAGCTCACTATAAAGAATCATTGTCCATTGCCTAGGATAGATGATTTATTTGACCATTCAAGTGAAGCTATAATATTCTCGAGCTATATTTAGCAATGAGATTGCACCAATTAAGGGTAGCAAAGGTTAGTGTTCAGTTGACCACATTCATAATAAGATATGGTATGTATGAGTGGTGGGTGATGTCGTTCAGACTGAATATTGCCCCTATGTTCTTCGTAGAACTTATGAACGGAATATTTCACGATCAATGGAAAGATTTATGTTGCTATCCATTGATGACATTCTAGTGTATTCTAAGGATGAGATAAACCATGAAGTCCATCTTAGATTGGTATTGGAGATGCTAAGATAACATAAATTTAAGGTGAAATTTTCTAAATGCCACTTTTGAAAATAGAAAATGTGGTATCGAGAATGGATTGTTAGTATATCCATCAAAATAGAAACCCTTAGTGCTTAGAAAAGACCAGAGACGGTCATAGAGATGTGTAACATCCCGCCTTTTCGCACGATTCAAATCGACACACATGCCAATTCAAACCATACGGAAGGGCGGATTGTTATGGGGTAAATAAGAAAAACAAGAAAGAAATAAATAAAACAAAACAAATCTCACAGCGGAAGGATAAAATATAATAATCCAATATACAGTTCATGAAGCTGTTTTACAAAAATTTTGATTTTACTTACACAATGAATATCAGAGTTACACATACCAATACAATGCAGCGGAACAATATTGAGTGTAGTGGAATAATATAGTGGATAATAATACTACAAATCTTCGTCTTCGTCTTCGTCCTCCAAATAAAATCTCCAAATCCTGAAACGCTCGGACTGACCCGAGCGAATTTGAAAAAAAAAAAACACTCGAGTCAGAACTAAAAGATCTTATGTGAGTTAAAGTAACAGAAATAAATATGAGTGCAGTAACTCAAGAGATGCTCGGGATTTACATCTCCTAAGGATCCGTTAAACTATTTACTATGTAGTATATTGCGCTATTATAATAGTGTCTAATTGTAAAATAAACTTACTTTAAAATAGCGTTAAGGCTTTACATTTTCCACCTTAACACATAATATATTCCCATAGTCTATACAATACGGTAATCTCCCACGTACTGGGCGTCGTCAGAGGGCACAACATAGGTATGGTATAAAACCAAAATCGTATAAGGCGCGCTAGGGTAGGTGACACGGCACAACTAGGCAATGCCAGGGTAGATATACCAATTACGCTTTCGGGTCGGTGGTAACGCGTAGCGCGCAGCTACCGCCCACCACGAGCCACACCCCCAAATAAAATCAAAAGTGGCCACCGAATCAATCCAAAAGTCAAAGTATAATATCGAAGGGATGTGTCCGATCAAAGGTGCTACCTTATTAACCCGTCAATCGCTCCTGTTTTAGCCACCTTATGCCAACTCACGGGAGTCGGGTCCACGTATTTACCTTAAAGGAAACACCACCACAATCCTACTTCATTCTGGAATCTCCACCGCGTACACGGTTGTTAAAGTGGTTTTCGGGGTTGGCAGAGAGTATGACAACTTCCGATCCCGGTCTCTTCAACAACCAAACGTTATTATAACACGGCGATCTTTAAAATAGTTTATACTTTAAAACTAGAAATAATTATCCATTTCAAAACCCATAAACACGATATCATTTCCTTTTAAAACCCAAATAAATATGATATCATTCTATTTCAAATATATTTCTTTTCCAAAATCATGCCACTTTAAAATTTATAATACCTCGAAACCAAATATTTGAATTTTAACTTTCAACATAATACTTCGAAATCCATAGTTTAAAATCATAACTTTCAAAACTTAAATGGTTTAGATATTCAACAGCATATAAAATAAAACAGTTGAATTAAAATTTCTTTAAAAGTAAATAATTTCCACGCCTTCACAATTTTTATTCACTTTAAATTCAGTCTAAACCCATAACCTTTATATCCTCTTTCAGTTTAAATAAAACACTTCGATTTTCAATATTTCAACTTTGAGTATTTAATGAATTTCAAACTAAGGTTGGGGTTACAAATCAACAATTCATTTTCCTATTATTTAGTTTGAAAGGTTTACATGATAAATCCATAACCATTTAAAATAAAACTAAATTTATTAACATTAAATATTTCCTTCCATTTATTTATACTAGAATTATTCATTAAATCCAGATATAAATATCATATCTTTAAAATTTCAAATTTTAATAAGTTTACATCAACTATGGAGTTAAATTTTTTAATAAGCTCAATTCCAATTAAATTTCCAATTTATCTTTCAATCCTAATTGATTTAAATCATTAAAAACTCTATATATATCTTCAAGATCTTAAACCTGTACTTAATCATATAATCTAAATTATCAAACTCCATTTTTTTCAACTTATTCATTTTTATTTAACAGATTATACATAGCTTAAATTCAAAATTTTAACTATATATGTATATATAAAATAATATTTATATAATATCAAAATTTTGTATTCATTAAACCGTATCCTATCCAAACCATAGAAATCATTTCCAAAATAATTATATATAGACCGACGGTGTCTGTATAAAATTTTCTATCTTATGGTTAAGTGATACGGATATTTATCATTTCAATCCGCAATTTAAAAAAATAAAAATGCGGTTGTATATCATTTCAAACCGCAATCCCGAATGAAATGAAAATACATGATAACTTGCAGTTTATATAAGATAGAACACATCATCCATTCACCCAATATCAATCATCAACCAATTTATTTCAATCATCATCAATTTAAACAAACATTAATATATATCATATGAAATATAACAGGTAATAAATAACGTTATTAACTAATAGTTTATATTCAATAATGAATTTATTAACTGTTTAACTATTAGTTTATATGCAAATAAATAAATTTTAACTGTCAATTTATATGCAATAATAAAATTTATTAACAGTTAAATTAAATAAATGCGATTTAACAGAGATGATGAATAAAACATGCCAAACAGTCATAAATAAATTTCTACTCATATCTTAAGTCAATTTAACAGACATAGGAAATTTTGTGAGTGGGTTAAAACACTCACCTTTTGAATTTAAATTCAATTTAAACCCAAAAATTTGACCGTCTCAGAATTTGTCCAAACCAGCGTCATCGAGTCCGGAATTTTATTACGATCCTAACAAAAAAATCGCGGGTGAAACGGAGTTCGTATGTAGAAGTTATATCGATAATTGCGAGTTGAAATCAAATAATAATAATAAAACAAATGGAACACATTTACCATCTTTACTATGCCACATCACTTCCCTCCCATCTTCACGTTCCCTGTTTCGAGCACGCAACCTACAGCACGCGCAAACCCACCATCCACTGTTTTTGACCGAAGCTAGCCACCGCCCTAAGCCACCGGTCGGTCCAACTCACCCACCATCGGACACGCTAGGCCGAGACGCGCCCAAAGGTCGCCACCCCGTATCCTGCGCCTGCCCCGAAGCCGTGCGTTGCCGCACACGATCCAACCGTTAACTCTCCGAATGAACCCCATGGATGCGAAGCACGCGTCGATCTCCACCAAACCGAGAAAGCAATCGACGATCCGTCGCAGTTGATTAGGAAGAGATGAAAGGCCGAGAATTCTATGATTTATACTGCTCAAACGCCAATCCAAAATGAAAAACGAATTTCACCATTGAAATACGCTCGTCGAGAGCATTAACATATATTTTTTTGAGATTTTTCTGAGGACTTTGATTTTTGACTTTTGATTTGATTTTTGAAATTTGAGTTTAGATCTAGGGTTTGCAGCCATTGGGAAGATAAAGAGTTGAAGAAATGAACGCACAAACAAATGAGAATAGATGGAGGCTGAGGTTTATAATTGGGTTTATATAGGTAGGTTAGAAATTTGAATAGATGGATTGGATAAACAAACGTGCTAACGCTAACGTGGCCCAAAAAGCCCGTTCTGACCCCGGAATGAAATTGGGTAAACCCATATATCGAAATAGGTGTTTTAAAATATTCCGAACGCGATGGAAAAAGTTTCACGTCCAAATTTCATTGTATGAAGAAGTTATGCTGAAATCAATATTTTCAAATTGATTTCAAATTGATTTCAATTAAATCGATTTCAAGGCGTTTCGCGTTCGTACGATCAAACGACAAGTCCGATCGCTACGAAACTTGAAACCCTACAATAATTCACTAATACGGATCCGATGAAACTAGTTTCGTAGAAATCCGAGTCCGTGACCAAAGTGGCTATTTTTCTATTAATTAAATAAATTTAAAATAAATAAATAAAATCAAATTTTATATTTAGATTCTAAAATTGACCCATTTTATCACTTTTAAAAATTCTCAATCATTTACAAAATTTCAACAAGTTTAGATGTCAATTTAAAGAAGGTAAATTTATAAGTTTCAATATAAATCCTTAATTTCATTAAATTCCCAAATTATAAATAATATCCTAAAATTTCGTTTAGTTAAATAAGTTAATTAGTATTCCATTCATTCATGTCAAACAGATAAATTTAATATTGGATTCCAAATTATCACACAAATTTCTCATATTATCTTTATTTCAAATAACGAATTATTTAACTATATTCAATATCATTTAATTGAAATTAAATTCAATTATTAGACTTTAAGTTTCAATATGAATAAATAAATCCTGATTCCCATTCTTTAAATTCACTATTTATCATATTACCATTCTGGGTACCAATTATTTTAATATATATATATCCAGATACTTTAACATTTTCCAATTGTTTATTTCAATTGCATAACATTAAATTTACCTTAACGTAACATTCAATGATTGAATTTTATTGCAATTGATTACCTGTTTAATCCAATAACCTTTAGTCCATTCCTGATTCTACAAATTTTAATCAATTAAAGCCTCACAATTTCTTGTACAAATTTTGATTTCACTACATTTATTATATTTTTGTCAAATATATTAATTTCAACTAAATATTCTCTGCAAATTTATCTCTTAGTTTCGTACTTTTTATTACCCAAATTAATATCTTGTATAAATTTCACAATTAATCATAATTATTAAAGTAACGCTTAAAAAAATACGACCCTATAATTACTCAACATTTAAACGAACGTTATTTTACTTTCCATAAGTGTAACATTCATTTATTTTATTATCACTTATTACAAATTCTAATCCCATTAACAAATAAGCAGGTAATTTATAATATACGTTACAAAATTTGAATTAACCACTATTCATTATCATTGACTTTAATTTAGCATTACTTACCTAGTATTAACATGATTCCTTAATTTATTCCGATTACCGTTTACACTCTTTTATTGCGTTAAATCAATTTAATACTTTCATAAATTTCTCGTATTAAATTTTATATCCAGGTAAGAATCTTTTTCTACTTAATTCATTTGAATTTCATTCAAATTCCTATAAACAGGTTTTAAGTTACCATTTATATAGTTTATTTTAGCCTTCATTTTAATATTTATTTACCCCCTTTATTATTTCTACAAAAATAACTTACAAAAATCCTATTAAATAAACAAATTAAATTGTCAAAATTTACCGGTCGTTACACTCTCCCTCACTCAAAACTTTCTGTCCCCGAAAAGGAAAAGAAGGGAAACGAAGAACTAAGAAATCAATATACCTTATTCAAACATTAACTTTTTAAACAATTAAATTTATAAAATTAATTAATTTAGATAAAATATCTCAATTTATGCCATTAAATCTTTTTATACTTAAATTACTAAAGTTTGGTAAAAATTTTCAAAAAAATTTAAGTTCAAAATTCACGGAAAATTTTGGCAGAGTCTCCTTTGTACGGAGAGGCTCGGGTGAAAATATAATATCAAAATATATCAATTAAATTACATATATTAACCAAAATATTTTATCCCAACCTGGGAAAATATATAAAATAGCGCTATAAACCGTAATCCGAAACGTACATATTTGTCGGGCAAATTTCGCTTAATTTATGGAACCAAAAGCAGTAGCAATTGCTTCCATAACCTGCATTTTACTTATAAAATCTAAAAGGGTTGCAATTTATATAAAGTGAAATATTTAAGTGGTTTCAATCACTAACAACAAATCAATACAACAACCATAAATTTTAACAAACAACATACACAACAAATTCAAAGCAACCATTCAACCAAACAAACAAATAGTTGTTCGGGTTCAAAACTTTTAAGTTGTACGGAATGAAGAATAAACCATCAAGTGTATCATTTACTCAACAGTCTTAGATTAAAAAAATGGATTATTCATCCGTCCCAACAAAATTTAAAGTATCCTTACCCAAACAACTAAAACCCAAAACAAACAACAACCAATTTGAACAACAAATTTTGTTTATCCTTGTTAATTTCATTCATACATTTATTGTTTAATTTCTCTTTTTATTCATACCTAATAAATTTTCCTTTTATAATTCACATTTATTTCTAACAAACCTTTGATTTTATTTACTCATTCAATGTTTGTTTCATTTAATTTCACTTATTACTTACAATTATTCAATTCCATTAACCCAGGTCACGCTAGTTCCTTTTTATTTCGTTATAACTATTCATTCATTTATTATTGCATGTCCTCATTTATTTATTCCTTAATTTCATTTATTTATTCATGTCCCATTTAATTTCTTAGCATTTCCATTTTATTTACTTAAGTTGAAAATCATCTATTTGAATTACTTACCTTTAATTATATTCACTTATAGTAAAATTTCAATTCTAACTTAAGTTTATAACATTAAATTCTCATTTATAGTAGCAAATTCATTGAATACTTCATTACCTACTTTTACTTGTACAATTTTCATTACATTTCCTATTAAACATTTCAACTTTTAATATGTGGTAAGTTATATATGTTTTTAAAGAATGTACTTGAAAGTTATACAAGTTTTCTCATTACCTATGATTAATTTAACGTTCAATAATAATATTCTTTGTTTCATAGGTTATAATTTCAAATTTTATTTAATACCATTTATAACCTATCATAAAATCTATTATTTCCTTTAGAGGTTTTAATTTATTAATTACCTATGTTTCTATTCACTACAACAATTGAAACAATTAATTAATGGAAATTTAAGAATTTAATACTGGGTTAAATTTCAAATTATTTTAAAATAATAGATAAATATATTCTTACAACTTATATATCTCTAGTTATATTTATAACAATTCAAAATTTATATATTTTTCAAAAATGAATCTCTAGTAGAATTACTACATTGGCCTTTCCCCTTCGAAACTCGAAAATGAAAGTCGATGATGCGGCAGCCATCACCGAAATTATTTTCCAACGACAGAGAGGAAAGTACAAACTTATTTTCTCCAAAATCTTCTTTAAACAATTCTTTCAAATTATAATAAATATTTACATCAGAAAGTACTTATAAAAAATATTATTATATTCCAAAATTTATCCGAAAGAAATTTCAAAACCCTGTATCTTAAGTTATAAATTTCCAAAGTTCATTTATTTTACTTTTCAATCTTATTTCTATTATTATTTATACACTTTACTACCTAACAACCAATCTATTTCAGCCAAATATAGATATCATTTGAATTTTTTTAATTTTATATAGAAAATATAATAGGCAAAATTATTTCATTCACCTATATAAAACAATATTATGTCGGTCTGTCCTATTAAGTGTTTAGAAATCCCTATTAATGTCATAGCATCCCATGCATTAACCAGAATTTATAAATACACAATGGAACAGATTAACAAACATTAAAATCTTTTTATAACACTAACAAATATGCTCTCTCATATATATACACTCAGCGACTCCCATAGGGCATTACTACCCTATTAATAAAGAGTCAAACCCCACAAAGCTAAGGTTTATCGCTAAACCAAAGCTCTGATACCAGATGTAACGTCCCGCCTTTTCGCACGCTTCAAATCGACACACATGCCAATTCAAACCATACGGAAGGGCGGATTGTTATGGGGTAAATAAGAAAAACAAGAAAGAAATAAATAAAACAAAATAAATCTCACAGCGGAAGGATAAAATATAATAATCAAATATACAGTTCATGAAGCTGTTTTACAAAAATTTTGATTTTACTTACACAATGAATATCAGAGTTACACATACCAATACAATGCAACGGAACAATATTGAGTGTAGTGGAATAATATAGTGGATAATAATACTACAAATCTTTGTCTTCGTCCTCCAAATAAAATCTCCAAATCCTGAAACGCTCGGACTGACCCGAGCGAATTTGAAAAAAACAAAAACACTCGAGTCAGAACTAAAAGATCTTATGTGAGTTAAATTAACAGAAATAAATATGAGTGCAGTAACTCAAGAGATGTTCGGGATTTACATCTCCTAAGGATCCGTTAAACTATTTACTATGCAGTATATTGCGCTATTATAATAGTGTATAATTGTAAAATAAATTTACTTTAAAATAGCGTTAAGGCTTTACATTTTCCACCTTAACACATAATATATTCCCATAGTCTATACAGTATGGTAATCTCCCCTGTACTGGGCGTCGTCAGAGGGCACTCCATAGGTATGATATAAAACCAAAATCGTATAAGGCGCGCTAGGGTAGGTGACACGGCACAACTAGGCAATGCCAGGGTAGATATACCAATTACGCTTTCGGGTCGGTGGTAACGCATAGCGCGCAGCTACCGCCCACCTCGAGCCACACCCCCAAATAAAATCAAAAGTGGCCACCGAATCAATCCAAAAGTCAAAGTATAATATCGAAGGGATGTGTCCGATCAAAGGTGCTACCTTATTAAGCCGTCGATCGCTCCTGTTTTAGCCACCTTATGCCAACTCACGGGAGTCGGGTCCACGTATTTACCTTAAAGGAAACGCCACCACAATCCTACTTCATTCTGGAATCTCCACCGCGTACACGGTTGTTAAAGTGGTTTTCGGGGTTGGCAGAGAGTATGACAACTTCCGATCCCAGTCTCTTCAACAACCAAACGTTATTATAACACCGCGATCTTTAAAATAGTTTATACTTTAAAACTAGAAATAATTATCCATTTCAAAACCCATAAATACGATATCATTTTCTTTTAAAACCCAAATAAATATGATATCATTCTATTTCAAATATATTTCTTTTCCAAAATCATGCCACTTTAAAATTTATAATACCTCGAAACCAAATATTTGAATTTTAACTTTCAACATAATACTTCGAAATCCATAGTTTAAAATCGTAACTTTCAAAACTTAAGTGGTTTGGATATTCAACAACATATAAAATAAAACAGTTGAATTAAAATTTCTTTAAAAGTAAATAATTTCCACGCCTTCACAATTTTTATTCACTTTAAATTCAGTCTAAACCCATAACCTTTATATCCTCTTTCAGTTTAAATAAAACACTTCGATTTTCAATATTTCAACTTTGAGTATTTAATGAATTTCAAACTAAGGTTGGGGTTTCAAATCAACAATTCATTTTCCTATTATTTAGTTTGAAAGGTTTACATGAAAAATCCATAACCATTTAAAATAAAACTAAATTTATTAACATTAAATATTTCCTTCCATTTATTTATACTAGAATTATTCATTAAATCCAGTTATAAATATCATATCTTTAAAATTTCAAATTTTAATAAGTTTACATCAACTATGGAGTTAAATTTTTTAATATGCTCAATTCCAATTAAATTTCCAATTTATCTTTCAATCCTAATTGATTTAAAGGATTAAAAACTCTATATATATCTACAAGATCTTAAACCTATACTTAATCATATAATCTAAATTATCAAACTCCATTTTTTTCAATTTATTCATTTTTATTTAACAGATTATACATAGCTTAAATTCAAAATTTTAACTATATATGTATATATAAATAATATTTATATAATATCAAAATTTCATATTCATTAAACCGTATCCTATCCAAACCATAGAAATCATTTTCAAAATAATTATATATAGACCGACGGTGTCTGTATAAAATTTTCTATCTTATGGTAAGGTGATACGGATATTTATCATTTCAATCCGCAATTTAAAAAAATAAAAATGCGGTTGTATATCATTTCAAACCGCAATCCCGAATGAAATGAAAATACATGATAACTTGCAGTTTATATAAGATAGAACACATCATCCATTCACCCAATATCAATCATCAACCAATTTATTTCAATCATCATCAATTTAAACAAAGATCAATATGTATCATATAAAATATAACAGGTAATAAATAACGTAATTAACTAACAATTTATATTCAATAATGAATTTATTAACTGTTTAACTATTAGTTTATATGCAAATAAATAAATTTTGACTGTTAATATATGCAATAATAAAATTTATTAACAGTTAAATTAAATAAATGCGATTTAACAGAGATGATGAATAAAACATGCCAAACAGTCATAAATAAATTTCTACTCATATCTTAAGTCAATTTAACAGACATAGGAAATTTTAGAAGTTGTGAGTGGGTTAAAACACTCACCTTTTGAATTTAAATTGAATTTAAATTCAATTTAAACCCAAAAATTTGACCGTCTCAGAATTTGTCCAAACTAGCGTCATCGAGCCCGGAATTTTATTACGATCCTAACAAAAAAAATCGCGCGTGAAACGGAGTTCGTATGTAGAAGTTATATCGATAATTGCGAGTTGAAATCAAAAAATAGTAATAAAACAAATGGAACACATTTACCATCTTTACTATGCCACGTCACTTCCCTCCCATCTTCACGTTCCCTGTTTCGAGCATGCAACCTACAGCACGCGCAAACCCACCATCCACCGTTTTTGACCGAAGCTAGCATCGCCCTAAGCCACCGGTCGCTCCAACTCACCCACCATCGGACACGCTAGGCCGAGACGCGTCCAAAGGTCGCCACCCCGTGTCCTGCTCCTGCCCCGAAGCCGTGCGCCGCCACCCCTAGCTAAACCCTAATCCAATTAAATCACACGATCCAACCGTTAACTCTCCGAATGAACCCCATGGATGCGTAGCACGCGTCGATCTCCACCAAACCCAGAAAACAATCGATGATCCGTCGCAGTTGATTACGACGAGATGAAAGGCTGAGAATTCTTTGATTTATACTGCTCAAACGCCAATCCAAAACGAAAAACGAATTTCACCATTGAAATACGCTCGTCGAGAGCATTAACATATATTTTTTTGAGATTTTTCTGAGGACTTTGATTTTTGACTTTTGATTTGATTTTTGAAATTTGAGTTTAGATCTAGGGTTTGCAGCCATTGGGAAGAGAAAGAGTTGAAGAAATGAACGCACAAACAAATGAGAATAGATGGAGGCTGGGGTTTATAATTGGGTTTATATAGTTAGGTTAGAAATTTGAATAGATGGATTGGATAAACAAACGTGCTAACGCTAACGTGGCCCAAAAAACCCGTTCTGACCCCGGAACGAAATTGGGTAAACCCATATATCGAAATAGGTGTTTTAAAATATTCTGAACGCGATGGAAAAAGATTCACGTCCAAATTCCATCGTATGAAGAAGTTATGCTAAAATCAATATTTTCAAATTGATTTCAAATTGATTTCAATTAAATCAATTTCAAGGCGTTTCGCATTCGTACGATCAAACGACAAGTCCGATCGCTATGAAACTTGAAACCCTACAATAATTCACTTATACAGATCCGATGAAACTAGTTTTGTAGAAATCTGAGTCCGTGACCAAAATGGCTATTTTCTATTAGTTAAATAAATTTAAAATAAATAAATAAAATTAAATTTTATATTTAGATTCTAAAATTGACCCATTTTATCACCTTTAAAAATTCTCAATCATTTACAAAATTTCAACAAGTTTAGATGTCAATTTAAAGAAGGTAAATTTATAAGTTTCAGTATAAATCCTTAATTTCATTAAATTCCCAAATTATAAATAATATCCTAAAATTTCGTTTAGTTAAATAAGTTAATTAGTATTCCATTCATTCCTGTCAAATAAATAAATTTAATATTGGATTCCAAATTATCACACAAATTTCTCATATTATCTTTATTTCAAATAACGAATTATTTAACTATATTCAATATCATTTAATTGCAATTAAATTCAATTATTAGACTTTAAGTTTCAATATGAATAAATAAATCCCGATTCCCATTCTTTAAATTCACTATTTATCATATTACCATCCTGGGTACCAATTATTTTAATATATATATATATATATCCAGATACTTTAACATTTTCCAATTGTTTATTTCAATTACATAACATTAAATTTACCTTAACGTAACATTCAATGATTGAATTTTATTGCAATTGATTACCTGTTTAATCCAATAACCTTTAGTCCATTCCTGGTTCTACAAATTTTAATCAATTAAAGCCTCACAATTTCTTGTACAAATTTTGATTTCACTACATTTATTATATTTTTGTCAAATATATTAATTTCAACTAAATATTCTCTGCAAATTTATCTCTTAGTTTCATACTTTTTATTACCCAAATTAATATCTTGTATAAATTTCATAATTAATCATAATTATTAAAGTAACGCTTAAATAAATACGACCCTATAATTACTCAACATTTAAACGAATGTTATTTTACTTTCCATAAGTGTAACATTCATTTATTTTATTATCACTTATTACAAATTCTAATCCCATTAACAAATAAGCAGGTAATTTATAATATACGTTACAAAATTTGAATTAACCACTATTCATTATCATTGACTTTAATTTAGCATTACTTACCTAGTATTAACATGATTCCTTAATTTATTCCGATTACCGTTTACACTCTTTTATTGCGTTAAATCAATTTAATACTTTCATAAATTTCTCGTATTAAATTTTATATCCAGGTAAGAATCTTTTTCTACTTAATTCATTTGAATTTCATTCAAATTCCTATAAACAGGTTTTAAGTCACCATTTATATAGTTTATTTTAGCCTTCATTTTAATATTTATTTACCCCCTTTATTATTTCTACAAAAATAACTTACAAAAATCCTATTAAATAAACAAATTAAATTGTCGAAATTTGCGGGTCGTTACAAGATGAGAATTTTCTTGGGTTTAGTTGGCTATTACCAAAGATTCGTTAAGGATTTCTCATGTATAGTTGCATCCTTAATTAGGTTAACCAAAAGAACAAGAAATTTGTTTGAATCGATAGGTGTGAAGGATATTTTAGCAGTTGAGAAGTTACTAACAAATGCTCCTATTTTGATCATACCTGAAAGGCGTCAGGATTTAATGGTTTATAACGATGCTTATGGAATAGGTTTAGGAGCGGTGCTGATGCAAACAGGATGAATGATAGCTTATGCACCATGGCAGTTAAGACTACATGAAGTTAGATATTCGACTAATGATTTGGAGTTGGCAACGATAGGTTTTGCGCTTAAAATTTGGAGACATTAACTTTTGGGAGAGTGGTTCGAGTTATATACAAACCACAAGTCCCTTATGTATCTATTCTCTCAAAAAGAGTTAAAATAAATGGAACGGAGATGGCTAGAATTCTAAGCAACGTATGATTTTGGTATGAGTCTACATCGAGAAAGGGGAACAAGGTTGCAATGCTTTGAGTGGAAATCATCAGAATGGAGTGTTAGTGAAACACCCGTCTTTATGCCTATACCACCAAAGAGTACTACTAGGTAGTACTATCCAATAATATAGAAAATGAGACGATATTGGGCTTACACAGATGAATATGCCCTTGGGCTAATAGTGATATGTATTTCAAATCGAATGAATAACCTACCTATACGTACTCACTATCGGCATAAAGCAGTAAACACGTGTGTCTATAAGATAGAACAATACACAATATATAGTAAATAACAGAGAACACAAAGTCATTAAACACAATGATCAATATATAATAGAAAAATATGCGTAGGTATGATATACATCATAATGTATACATATACAATAAGACTATATAAAACAAAATAATATACCACATCGTAGAATAACTAGTCTCTAGAATATGCCTAGTAAACAGAAGCCGGTCTAAACGATCCGGAATCTGAAATGTCTCGGACTGACCCGAGCATTACGTAATAACACACGGGTCAGACTAGGTTTAACTGTATATATATATGTATGTATGTATGTATGTATATAGTAATGCATGCATGGTATATAATTATAGCATTAGAACAACTCCAAGGTATCACAAAATGATATTATTATAAAATCATGCATAGAGATGTCATCATCCATGTGAAATCACATCAAACAAGGAATCACTGAGTCAATGTAAAAAGGGGTGAATCATCCATATCTTGGATCACCATCAAAATTCAGAAATCATCAATAATTGAGATATCACCAAGTATACTCAGGCTAGCACATAGCAAAGCCCAAGTATATCTCTCAATCTCAAATAATAAAATCACATCATCAATATAATAATATGCTGCCTATCAATAAAATCGTATATAATAAAGGGTATGAGGATCAACTATACTTTGGACAAGTATCATAGGTATAATCATAACTCCCTAAAAAGATATCACATAGTAAATGGTGATGGGAATTGACTCGACAAACATAGGTCCCAAGTAGAGTGATATCTCAATATGTAGGTCGCTTACACATATCCATAATAAATTGAGGTGTATCAATAGTATATGCCAATCTATCACTCTATTAAAACCTGAAGACTGACGGCCATCTGCCTTCTCTAGGAGCACATATGCTATCCACCTGGATCCACTCCTATAGTCTTCAGTTAACTTCATGGTAATCGTGATAATATCTATCAACGGGCTGGTCAACGCAAAGACTTAGTCACGACTCAGTTCTAGCGCTTATGGTGAAACAAGGGGTTAATGGTTAACCACCCTACTCTGAATACTATTGTGTGCCATGGATCAGGTGCACGACCCTACGATCAGGTCGTTAGGATGGATGTGGCCATCTGGTTTACTCCAACATCAATAACCAGGAGACCACCATGATAGAAAAACACATAGTATCTACACATATAGATATCCACGTAGCTCAAATCCATGAGCTAGCTCATTACTATGAGCATCAGCACACTTAAGTATTATACCAGTATTGCTATACCCGTCACTTGACTAACATCTAATTGTAATGAATAATCAAACGAATATCACAACGACGATCGATACCACTGTGTGATGCTCAATCGTTTATTTACTGCTCATAAACTACACTCAATCTCCATAATATTTTATATCGTGAGTCATAGAAGTAACCAAAAAATTATTACCAAATGTCCCATACTACCATTTACTCAAATTCTATAAATTTCTCACAATCTAGAATTTCCAAACAAAATCATTCTATACAACGAGTCTAAGTAATAACCAGAGAAATATTACTGAAAGTCCCATACCAGTCAGTACTATAACTTCGTTTATTGAAATTTCTCGTTGCATTGAATAAATACAACCAAGACATTCAAATAGAAATTAGGAAGGAGATTATATTATAAAAATGTAATAAAACTCCTAAAATCAATTATTATATTCTAAAGACGATACCTTTAAACTTTTATACAATAAATAATATTTAATTTATTCAAATAATCAAAAATACAGATTTAAGTACTAAAATTCACTTCCAAATCTATACTTATATATGCATAACACACACACACACACACACACATATATATATATATAATATATATATTTAACATTCAAGATCACTTTACTGGTCAATCATAAATTATAAAAGTTATTCCTAAATTGTTTATAATTAAACATTGCTTTGAATTAAATAAAGTTATAAACTTTCAAAATATATTTCTTTCTATTCCCAATTATAGAATATAATATCAAATCTTCACTTTAAATCAAAATCATCAAATACACATATTAAAAATACTTAACAATATTTAGAAATCCTTCCAAAAATTTTATAGAATTAAATAGGGTATATATATATATAGACTTTAATTTATTTTATTTTTATAATATATTTTTAACAAGCAGAGTGTAGAAATTTTTTCAACAAGCGATCAACCGGTATAACCTACCGTTCATGAATTTTTGAAGCCCAAACTTGATGTTTTAATCAGTGTTGAATCAAAGCATGGTACAATTCATTCATATTCAAGAGTTCAGCCATACACAATTCACCAAACAAACATATTTCATGGAATTCAAACAATATACACATATATAGACATAGATTAGTGAGTAAAATTATTCAACTTGGCCATAAATTGAACAATACACTTTCTGCTTCCACTTCCTTTTTTATTTGCAACTTTTTGAGACTCAAGTCTTGATCAAAAAGCAATCCACTTCATATGTGTTGGTGTAGCTTGATGTTGAGATGCTAATATATTGATTTTGAAAATTATAGAATTTTGTTACTATTTTATTCCAATTTTTAAAGAAGTAGGAGGAAGTGGTTTCATAGCCTTTTGTTTTCTGAAGCAAGAAGTTGAAAATTGATTATTGAGGAGTATATGTGGGCAATCATGAAGATAATGGAATAGAGAAAATTTTAGATAATAAAAAACCTAGATACAAGATACATGTGTTAGTCGCGCAGCGTTGATCAATATTACTAGCAAGTCGCTATACACATGAGCGATGATGGCCAAATATAAAAATATAGAATTGGAGCACAGTAATCACGGAAAAAGAAATATAAGTATAATGGTACTATAATCACACATTCAGTTTATACTTGTTTGGATCTCCAATCCTACGTCCAGTCGTAGAAACTCTATTCAGGCTTTTACTAGCTAATACCCTTACTTCGCTTGGACGATTCGGCATCTAAATAGTAGAACATGATTTCAATACACTTGCCTAATCAGTCGAACAGGACTTTAACACTTTTTCGTGAGCAGCAGAATAAGACTTCTACTTTGTAACAAAAGTTACTTTCTAACATAGTGCGTCATAATATATAAATTTGCATCTTTTAGTACACAAATTCCTGTATCCACCGCAAACAATATGGAGATGAATGAACAAGGTGTATAGTAAGTAATATGGCCTTTGTTGGGTAAAAAAGGTGATAATATGAGGCCTAGAGTGTCATAATTTGCTGTTTTTAGCGATTTAGAAATAAATGCACAATAAGGGTTTTCAATTTGAGAATATAAATCAATTTCAATTATAATAAAGAGAGTTAGAATGCATATGATTGATTTATTGTTTTGAGGATGATAGATGGCTTACATAAGAGTGACAGAAAGCCACTAAATAGGTGCAACCCTTCAAAAATTTGTTTGGCGAAGAGAAACATTGAATAAATATGAAATACCTTTTCAAAAATATAATCGGTGGAGGAATTTTAAACACAGGATTATGATTGCACTATACATGATCGGTTCTTTTAAAAATCGCTATCAAAAGTCTATGCACAATATAGCCTTTGGAGCCTTTGATAGTACTTTCGTTTAAAATGCATGCTATGCTGCTTTTAAAAAAACTACTTTTTTAGATTTACGATTTTGGACCTTTTTTACCACTTTTCTTGCATTAAAATATTCCAAAAAAAATTCATAAACACAGGATATATTAGAGGTTTATATAAATTTGAAGTGGTTTGGACTTTGTTTGTAGGGTCCTAACAATTCTATACTATAATAACTCAATATAGATTCAACTTATGGCATACATTCTTTGAAGCTCCTAAGTCGATATCTTCTTGTCATCTTGACGCATATGAGTTCAAATAGATTTCTAAACACCATGCTTCATTCTTAAATGCTCTAGCACTCCATAATTGATTAGCATCCTTCATATCTTGTGCATATATATGTGATCGTGCTGAATTATGCACATGTGTTTGCTTCTTTAATCACCTAGAAACTTGACAAAATCATCAATGGCATTGTTGTAATATTGTTATCATAAAAATACTGAAATTATTCCCTAATATTCTCTCTCTTTTTGGTGATGACAAGCTTACAACTTATATAAAATTTATATAATAATACTTCCTTTAATATATGCTCCACCTATATCAATGTACTCCCCCTATCAATATGCTCATGTTTTCTACACATTTCTCCCCTTTGCCATCATCAGAAAGAGATAAAACTTAGGGTATATATAGCCCTCCCTTAATGATGCAATATATTGTGCTCTTTCCAAATTTCACTCATTTTTCTCTAATTGTAGCATCATTTTCACTTGCATCGGTAAATTTAGAATGAATCCCTCTCTCAAATATGGCATACCTACAAAAAATAGAAAATATGTTCTAGTACCCACTTCCTACATTAGGGTCCAAGAATTAAATTTTCGATAACCATACTCATGAGGGTTTGTAAAATTGCCTTACAAAGAATAATTCTTATTATAAACCACATTATGCATATAATCATATATAAACGAATTTATATCAACATGTTCTCTCGGAACCCATATGCTAATATGATTAATATTATTTCTAGATGGAAAATTATTCCTTATATGAGTACTATAAATAATTCTGGGATTGAACGTTAGTACCATTTTTAGGAAATTTTTTGTATACATGTAAGCATATGTAGTATTATTTTTACATTTAGGCTTATTATAACCTAAACCACGTTTGTTATTTATAAGTCTAGTATTTGAAAAAATTGAATTTAAATCCTTTTGGCCTTTACTGAAGTTTGTGACTTTTTGATTAATTTTATTAAGTTTTTCTTTACGGTCACCCATCTCTTTTTTAATTTTATTTTTCAAAGTATTAGTTTCTTTAACTAATACCAAATTCTCATTCCTTAAAGCACCATTCTCTTTTTCAAGAGTCAAAAATTAAGAATTTGAATTATTTAAAGAAGTTTCAAAAATATTTTTCAAACCGTCAAATTTCTTTGAAAAACTATCATTTTCCATTTTTAAGGATTTATTTAATTTTTCAAGACAATCATTTCTAGGAATAGAATTTTCCAAAGTGGTTTTTAGTGAGCTATTTTCATTTTCTAAAATATGTTTTCAATTTTCAGCGGACTAATTACTAGCTCGTATTTATTTATTTTGTGTGAACTTTCTTTATGCTCCTTTTAAGATTTTTAAACTTCTTAAATAAAACGCCACAAAACTCATATAATTCATTATAAGTTATTAGTACCTCATCGATGTTTGGTGTAGTGGTGCATTCGTCCTTAGTGGTGCATTAGTAACTCATGTGTGACGACCTCTGTTACTTATAGTGCTTCGAATGGATCTTCTTTTGGCCATTTTTCTAGGATGTTGTTACGATCAGTAGAATACCAGGCTCTGATACCACCTGTTAGTCATGTAGCATCGATTAATATCACTTGTATTGCTATGTATAGAATCGATGATGGGCAAAAATATAAATATAAAATTGAAGTGAAGTAATCACAGCAGGCAATATAAACATAATAGCAACTGAAATAAAATCACACAGTTGTTTTTATACTGGTTCGGATATCTAATCCTACATCTAGTCCCAAAATCTATATTATAGCTTTTTACTAGTTAATACCCGTGCTTCTCTTAAAGGAATATGCATCTGAACAACAGAACATGATTTCAATACACTTGCCCTAGTAGCCGAATGGGGCTTAAATACTTTTACCTGATCAACAGAACAGTGCTTGAACTTTGTAACAAAAGTTACTTTCTTACACATTTTATCTTAATATACAAATTTGTCTATTTTAGTATACAAACTCCTATAAATTTATTTGGCAAAGAGGTGTAACCCTTTAGAGTTTTATTTGGCAAAGAGAAAACTTGAATAGACATGAAACACCTTTATAGAAACTGGAGAAAGTTTAGACACATAAATTAAGGTAGCACTATATAGGAGCAGTTCTCTTAGAAAATGCTATCAAAAGTCCATCAGAATATAGCCTTTGATAGCAGTTTCGATTAAAATGCTATGTTGTTTAGCTGTGAAAAAAACGCATTTTATTTTAGCATTTTTTACCTTTTTCTCACTTTTCTTGCCTTAAAAAATTCCAAAAAATTCGTAAACATATTTAGGATATATTAGAGGTTTTATTGAAATTTGAAGTGGTTTGGACTTTGTTTGTGGGGTTATAACAATTCTACTCTATAATGACTCGGTATGGACTCAACTTATGACATACGTTCCTTTGAAGCTCTTGAGTACATTTCTTCTTGTCATATTGACGCATCTGAGTCCAAATAGATTTTTATACACCACAGTTGATCTCTGAATGCTTGCAAAATTTATAATTGATTGGTATCCTTCATATCTTATAGTTGTGCATATGCATGTTATCTTATTGTATTGTGCACACGTATTTGCTTCTTTAATCACCTAGATACTTGATAGAGTTATCAATAGCATTTTTGTAGTATTTTTATCACTAAAATACTGAAACAACTTTCATAAGAACATGTAATTTGGGTTTTTGGTTGGGCTTGGGTTTAGGGCTTAGACATCATGTTAACAAATTTCTTGTTTTTCCCTTCTCTTGTTTTCCATTTCTACTAATCTTTTCTAAACACAAATCAGTATCAAATTCCAAAATAAAATCACATTCATATTACTTATGTGATTAATTAACATGATATATTTTTATGGAATTTATTTTCCATAAATTCTTTTATATAATTTATTTATTCCAAGTTTGCTATATTTATCCCAATATAATAAAATTTATTTATTAGCCAAATTAATTCAAATTTCTACTTTAAAAATATTTCTAACTCAAATCAATATTATTCATCCATTATAATTTTTTATGAAATATTATCTCTATATTTAACTCATTTTAATTTAATTACCTCATATTTACATTTGTAAACCATTTATTTAATCAATTCCAAAATTATTCTCATATAATCTTTAAATATCTAGTCTAATTAATTAAACCATCATTAATAACTTTTAAATAATCACTTCTCAACACCGGGTTGTTACAGGTAATCGTGATTGAGGAATGAAAGACGTTAGGGACATTGGCGTCTTACGGAGTGCATTATTAAACAAACATAGAATCAACTCGAGATCTTGGGATAGTAGCAAGTTTGAAAGTACATCTAATCCTTGTAGAAATTTCTACAAGATAAAGAGAAGACCCGTTGTTATCCAAAAGAATTAGGCGATTAGGAATATATGTAGATGTTAACGACCAAATAGGGTTTGTGGTAGAGTCAAAGGATGGCTGAGGAAGAAAGTGGTGTGCAGCGATGGTCGGACCAAGCTCCCCATCTCCAGCACATGGCGTACGCATATGAGTTAGCACATACTTTATCGTAACAAAAGGAATCCCAAATGCTACCAACCCATATTTATACACCACTTCTTCAAGTTATTTAGCGATATGGGATAATTCAATTCCAAACCGTTGTTTTTTCTTGTAATATGCGTGACAACCCTAACGGAAAGGAAGACCATGTGTTCTGAATGTAGAAAATCTACATAAGAAGGTCTTAGAAACAAGTTATCGATCTAAGTTTACCATTCATATCGGTGTTCCAAAGATGTATCATGACATGAATAGAGTATTCTTTTGTGAAGGGATGAAGAGGGATGTCGGTGAATGTGTGAAAAGATGTTTCACCCGTCACCAGGTAAAGGCTGAACATTAGAAGCCGAACATATTACTTATCATTTGAAAGTACTAACTAGGAATAGGATTCAGTGCCTATGGATTTTATTAATGGTTTGCATAGGTTGAGAATGGAAAATGATAGCATTATGGTGATAGTCGATAGATTGACTAAAGGTGTCATCCCGGTGATGTTGTCAAGAATGTAACTAGTTCAGCAAAGTCATATATGAAACATGTGGTGAGATTGTATAGTATTTCAAGTAGTATTGTAAATGATATAGATCCTTTGTTTATCAGTGAGTTATGGAAAAATTTGCAGAGTGCATTGGATACAGAATTGAGCATGTGTTTGGCTTAACATCCTAGACTAATGGCCAAACATAAAAGAGCGAACCGTGTGTTTGAAGATTTGCTATTGGAATATGTTTTAAAGTTCGGAGGATCTTCGAAGGATTATTTGCTTCTTGTAGAGTTTTCCAACAACAACGGTTACCAATCAGGCATAAGGATGGCCCCATTTGGGGCACCGTATGCTAAACAATGTAAGTCACCTATTTGTTGGTTGAACATAAGGGATAAGCTCATGTTGGGACCCAATTTGGTAAAGGACACTATTGAAAAGGAGGAATTGATTCGCTAGAATGAATACAACGCAGTCAAGACAGAAGAGTATGCTAGCAAAGAGGATAATAGAGCTCGATTTCATGATATACGACTATGTGCTTGTGAATGTTCTCCAATGCGAGAGTTATTTGCCTTGGAAATGCGGGGAAATTGGAACCTAGATATGTAGGACAGTTCCTTATAATTGAGAGAACTGGTAACTCGCTTATGAATTCGAGTTGCCAATAAATTTAGCAAATGTGCATAATGTATGTCACATCTCACACTTAATGAAATATATGCATGATGCAAACTCGATAGTGGAGCCAAGGGAAGTTGAGGATTTATCTATAGCGCCAGATTTGACTTATATTAGACGATCGAAGGGAATATTAGGTCGTGATATAAAAGAGTTAACGAATAAAGTTATCAAACTTGTTATCATCCAACGGAACGACAATGTCGATGATTGTGCGTGGGAAGTAAGGACATTATTAGAAATCTCTATCCCATTTTGTTAAACATGTACGATTAGACATGCATTTTTCGTTGTTTAATCTAATAGCGACACTAGTATGAATTCGTGTTATGATATGATTGTGTGTTAGTTATGAAACTAATACATTATGATTGATAATTGATGATAGACATTAGTGGGAAACTT
The DNA here is from genome assembly GCA_030765085.1 of Allium cepa. Taxonomy (NCBI): domain Eukaryota; kingdom Viridiplantae; phylum Streptophyta; class Magnoliopsida; order Asparagales; family Amaryllidaceae; genus Allium; species Allium cepa. The sequence continues at coordinate 196,208,146 of CM060934.1, read as the reverse complement.
GTGTAATTATTGTACTTTGTGTACATCTTTTTTGCGATGGTGGTCTTTATCCTACTTTGTTTGAATTTTGAGGACGAAATTCTTATAAGGAGTGATGGCTGTAACTTCCTATATTTTTGAGTCCTATAATATGAGGAAATTAATTAATCAAATAAATTTATATAAAGGGGAAAAAAACTAAAGATAAGGTGTTATGGGAATTAAAAAGAACAGAGTAAAAGGGGGTTTTAGCCCCAAGCCCAAATTACTTACCCCCTAACCCTTCCACCTTTCGTTCATTCCTTTATTCACTTGGAAACAAAACAAAAACTAACTAAAGAGAGATCGAGCATACTTTAGAATGGAGAGAAGAAGAAAATTTAAAGGAAAAGAAGGAGTTTTATTTATCAGAAGCAGAGCTCTAAATCAAGTGCAATAAAACAAAACATAAGTTTCCTATAAACTTTCCAAACCTATATGAATTAGGATTGTATATATTTGGGATTTTTTGAATGATAATGAACAAGTCTGAGAATATTAGAAAAAATTTGCTCTTATATGAGAATTTAAAGATGATGATTTTTAATGTGTTTAAGGGAAAATGTGAATCAAAACATCTCTAAATCATTTATATAATAAGTAGAATAAATATATGGAGATGTTTTTATAATTTTATAATTTTCTGAAATTATTTGTAATTTATATGAACTTTCTAAGTGTGAAAATACCTAATTTTGAAAACTAATTGTTTAAAATGAAAACATAATTATGTTATCTTGAAAATTTTATATGAAGCATAATTGATGATTAGGATTTTTGGTGAATTTTTATGATTTTTTCTATGTATTTTAGAATTTATATAAATTATTTGGCAAAGGGAAGAGCTAATTACAAAAGGGTAATAAATTAATTGATTAATGATGTAATTAATACTTCCTAAAATGATTACTGCGTAAATCCTTGGTAAACTAATGATAATTCAACATATAACTGGATTAAGTAAAAAGTAGCTTCTTTTAAATGGAAATAAAATAGTTTTCAAGTTAATTACCAAATTCCGTATCAACTGAGATAGTTGACATCAACTTGCAATAGCTGATATCAACTTGCAATAACTTAATACCAATTTCCTATAGCTTAAAATTAACTTGCGGTAACTTAATGTCAACTGCAAATAGCTGATATCAACTAGAGATAGCTTGTATATATTTGTGATAGCTTATAACGACCCATTTTTCCATACAGTTTAAGCGGCCAAAAAACACTTATGACCCACTCAAATTGAACAGAAAAGCGGATAGTTAGGGGAAAGAAAGAAGAAAAAAGACAAGAAGGAACTAAACAACATTGAATCTCACAACGGAACGAATAATCTATAATGTAAAATAAATATTTACACAAAACCAAAATGTAACATACGTATATACAGACATCAATCAGAGTATACTAGCGTATTTCAGCCCAGACAGTTATAATAACATGCCCTCGCAATTGTTGATAAATCCAACAATAAATGCAATGGAAAAATAACCATGTACGTGAAAACGTCTCTAGGCCTCTAGCTCATCTTCTAAAGCTCCAAAACATCCAACTATACCTGGAATTATGCTCGGTCTGACCCGAGCATTATAGGAAAAGAACGCTTGAGTCAGTATGGTAAAACCAACGTGAGAAACTCAATCATAAGGAATTTTATTTATGATAGCTTGTAAAATTCTTTAAAATCAAAGGTATCTCGTAAGACCATGCCAACACGGATGGGTTCTTACCTTATGATAACCAAATTTTTTACAGAAAATCTAGTGATATAATAATAATATCTAAGGGTGAAAATAATAATAATCTAGTAGCTGTGATGCTCGTGAGTGTACATCACAACAATACTAGGTATATACTCGAAAAATGATAAGGTACGTTCTCTAATTGTGTAGGATTTCCATGGTGGTGCCCTCGGTACTTCGGGAACGGTCCTCCTGCATAAGGATCAGAGGTATCCTTCCGAAGCGGCATACATTGCTAGTGATGTACCATAGGAAAACATAGCTGGTATCGCTAAGACCAAGTGCATCGCCCCATGCATGCATTACAACTGTAAGTAACATCTTGGAAGAGCCAATTACACCCTATGGTTTGCTAACCCTACTAGCCATGCCTCCTATCTTTGGTTTTAGTCATTTCCGCTGATGAGGCTACGTCCGACGTTCCAGCTCACGCACCGCCATCAAAATAGATTATGGAATCCCACATGGATTCCAATACCTCAACGGGTCTCGAAATCACACATGGATTCCCATATCTCAAATAGATCTTGGAATTACGCATGGATTCCCACACCTCAAATGGATCTTGGAACGACACATGAATTCCAACAACTCAATATATCATGAAATTCCTCCATAGAACCGTATATGGTTTTTGGAGTGGTTACGGTTCTGAATCATCTCTTACAAGTACACTCTTCCGCTTCCCAGGCACTCCACAAACCAATCATCAATTTTTGGAATGCTCAATGCCAGTTTTTTAGGAAATAATCAAACAATACATAAGAGTTGGGAACCCCCCTAACCGTTTAAGTGGACAGATTTCCTTATCATTTGTCCTAGAAGAAACCAGACGAGTTTATACGTACAGTATAGCATCACCGACGGTAACTGTGCCATATAATCCCCAAGTTTCTCCTAGATATTTCCAGAAATAAAATCCTTTGGTGTTAAGTAGGGAATATTTTCGTACCACCAAAATTAAGTAGGATTACATATTAGGAAAAGATTTAATAATCGGTTATTTAACTGTCAAATAACCAAACATTTAAAACAAAAATTATATTTCCCATGAAAATCACTAAGCCTCTTACATTAATCTTCCATTAACTTAAAATCGCCTTTCAAATATTTATTATTAAATATTCATATACTTATCTCATTCGGTATAAGTATATTCGCAAATATTTCTTCCAAAAATACTTGAAAATATTTTAAAATAGACGTGGAAAGCACCGTTTTGTATCAATCATGGATCACCATTTACTCAATGGTCATGTCGCTATCCCAGCGAATCCATAATAAAATGTAGACCATCCCTACCCTCGAATTACGCCATGGAAATCAACCATTTCTTTCCAGATTTCTCTATAAATATCTCCAAATCTATTTATAAAGTTTCTTTATGAATCTTCAATCTATCTATAAAAATTCTTTATAAATCTCAAATCCTATTTATAAAACTTCTCCTTTTCAGATCATTAAAACTCATTTATAAATTCTTTTATAAATATCTAGAGCCATTTATAAAACTTTTCCTATATCTAAAAAATTTATTTAATAGACTCTTTAAGTCAGTAAATTTCCATTTATAAACCATCAATTATTTAAAATAAATTTATATAACTTTATTTAGTAAGTTATTATTTAAACATCCTTCTTTTTCACTTAAATTAAATCTCATCTAAAATAATAACCTTAAAATCTCATTAATAATATATTAAATTAATTTTAAACATTATTATTGTATTAATAAGCTAACTTAAAAACAATATTAATATAATAATTAATTAACTTTAAAATGTTATTAATGCAATAATCAAATAACTTTTAACCAGTATTAATATGATAATTAACCAACCTATAAACATAATTAAATAACTTAAATCAATATAATTAAATAAATTTAATTAAAAATTAAAACATAGTGAAATCACTTTAAATAAATAAAATAAATTAAATTAAAACACTTAAAAATAATAATTAAATAACTTTAAAATAATAATTAAATGTTTTAAGTAACCATTAAAAACGTTTGTAAATAGTCTATATAATAAAATAACTTAAATCAACCTATAAAATAAAAATTATTAACTTCCAAGCTATATCATTAATGAAATACTTATCTAATTTTGAAAACTCGTAATAAAGTAATTTATTATCTTAAAGAAATATTAAATAACTAATTAATTCCAACTTATTATAAATACAACAATTTACTTTAATAAGGAAATAATTTCACCAAATATTTTGTAAAATAATAATTTAACAAAATAATTTACTTCAAATTTATAAAATATTAGGTTATATTAGATCCATAACTTTTCAAATCCAAATGAGGCTCAGCTATCTCAGTGGTACTTAAACAAGCTACCATTCAATTCCATTCAAATTTTCAAGTTAAATCCCAGATATTTACAAATCAGGCATATATGTAAACCCAATCATAAGTAACAATTCATTGTTAACATATCACATATTCAGAATGACATATCAATTAATGATATATAATTGAACGTCCAAATCTATAAAATAACAGAACGAAGATTTATTCTGCTAATCCAAAGGCCAAATTAATTTAATTAGTGGAACGTCCAATAAACAGTGTCCAAATTACTGTATTTAATTTACTTTAATAACAGGGTGTTTATTTAGCCAAATAAATAATATCCGTCTGGTATAATTATTTTGACTACGTAGATATTCAATTTGACATAATTATAATTAATAAGTATTAATTTATCATTAAATTAAACTATACCAAAACCAACTACTATTTATGTCAAGATGTCATGCTCGTCAATACAAACACAACACAAAAATCCGTGGTTAAATCGGATTTCAAACGAGTGAGATGTTCTATTTTAAAATTAACATACTTAATTAATATTTAGACAAATAAACAAATATAATTAGATTTTCTCACCCACAATCATAACTGGGCCAAGCCTAATGCCACGCTACCCACACCCACATGAACCCTTCTTCCCCAAACTCCCTCTTCCTCCATTCTGTATCCAAAACGTGCACATATCATGCACATACACACACGCCTCGAGCCTCTGATCACCCTTACAAGACCACCATCACTTTCCACTTGTCGATCTCTCTACATTGGCACATAAGTCACCACCTCCAGTCTCCCTAACCAAAAACCATCCACCAAAAATGCATCCCCAGGCATGAAACTCACGAAAATTTTCCTCACCAAATTCTCACCGCGAATGCGCCTCTTCATCAAAAACATAACGCCAAGCCCCAAATATTCAATTGACGCTCAAATCGAAAGCAAATACAAACCCTAGTTTTGATGTACTTCAATCTTCATCACGAAATAGCGTGAAACCTTACTAAAAATACAACGCTTCGATACGAACTCGACGATGCTAACGGCGTCAAACAATTCGACCCGAAACAAGAAATATGTTTAAAATGGATGAGGAAAGTTTCAAACAATTCGACCCGAAACAAGAAATACCCTATCTAATTTATGAATAGTAAAGTTTTAAACTTTTTCCATAGTTTTCAAAATGGACATAAACAGGGAGTTCAAAATGGAGAAAGAAAAGATGATGCTTATGTACATGATTACATATAGAGACAAGTCCTAAGCAACCCAAGACAAGATTTCAAATTAAAGTCAATATCAATGGCGACAAGGGAACATAGAGACCAAAAGACTGTTGAGGGAAGCATGTTGTAGTAATAAGGCAGGAAGCAAGAATATGGGCTGAGTTGAAAAAGGTGTACTGGGTGTATGAAAATGTTTTGATCTAAATTTGAATAGATTCTGATACCTTGACACACAATAACACGTCCACTTTCTAGCCATGAACAATAGAAAAGAAAATATAAATCGCATACAGAAATGCGACACAGTCATTAAACAAAGATAAAACAAACCAATTATCAAATTCTATTAAATTCCGAAAATACCAACGTTTGAAATAAGATGCGTCAAATGGAAATTCAAATATTTTCCAAATTAAAATTACAGAAAAAATTCTATAAATTAAACTAAAAATACGTCATTGAAAATTAGGTCTTAGTTTGAAACATAGATTTTATTATAAAAGTCCAAATCGAATATTTAAAACCAATTAAATATTCCAATAAACAAAAGTGATAAAATTCCGGGTGGTTACATAGATGATAGATGATATCAACTGGAGATATCAATTTGCGATAGCTTAATGTCAACCTATGGTAGATGATATAAACTGGAGATTTCAACTTGCGATAGCTTAATGTCAACTGGAGATAACTGACATCAACTCGCGATAGCTGACATCAACTTGCGATAGTTGACATCAACTGGAGATAACTTACGGTAGCTTAATGTCAACTTGAGATATCAACTTGTGAGTATCAACTGAAGATAGCAGATATTAGCCGGAGGTTGAAGATACTAACTTAAAATAGCTGATATCATTGGAGATATCAACTTGTGATAGCATACGATCAACTGGAGATATCAACTTGCGATAACTTAATGGATGAAAATTGGAGATAGATTATATCAACTGAAGATAGATGGTATCAATTGGAGATAGCTAATATAAACTAGAGATAACTTAATATCAACTAAAGATAGTTTAATATCAACTGAAGATAGCTTAGTGTCAACTTGAGATAGCTATAAAACTTATCGACTTGATATACTTTGATGTCAACTTGAGACAGCTATAAAACATATCAACTTGCATTAGCCTTAAACCTACGACGGCTATGTACTAACAACCTACGATAACTAATGATGAAAAGAAATTCTAAGTAAGTAAATGAACTTTTTGTAGCCCTTAGAAAGCCATCTTTCCCAAGTGATGGTTCAGAATTTCATAAAGATGAAATGACCATAAAGAATAACAAGTGAAAATGAAATAACTTACTTAAAGAATGAAAATTGAGGCCAAGTTAAAATAAGCTATGTGATGATGATATGTTGGATCATTAGAAATAATGAAAATATAAATAGATGGCTTTTTTGGCACTAACACTTCTACAAACGACATTATATTTGATGATTGGTGGCGTAAGGCCTACGTGGCAAATTTTTATCTAAACATGACATTATATTTGATGATTGGTGGTGTAAGGCCGGTGTGGTGTGATAACCATTTCTCTCAACACAACATTATATTTGATGATTGGTGGTGTAGAACCATGTGGCAATTGTTTGTCTAACCATAACACTATATTCGATGATGGACGACACAAGGCCTTAGTGGAAACCTAATAAGTCGTTCATGGTACATTTGAGGGAAAGTCAGATAAAACACATAAGTGGTAACCTTATGTGTCTATTACCCTCGTTAAACTAATAAGAGTAAGGCCTGTGACAAATCTAAATGTAATTGACCATAAACATTAGTTGGAAATGTGGTGAAGGGAACCTCTCACTTATGTGAAATTGATGATTTGAGATCATGGTTTGATATTATTACATTATATGATGTAATTGATAAAGTAGGAATAGTGAGGGAAAGACTCGTTACATGCTTTAGCATTGTGAAATCACTATATGATTGTTTGCTTAGGATAAATGATTACTCATCCTAGTCTTTATGTCTGATCCATGTTTTTATTATTTCACATAAACTCTTGGGTACTTATTCGAGTAGGCTAAGTTATGATATAGACATGTAGCTATTGGAAGAAAAGAATAAAAACTCTAAAGACAAAGATGGAGGCTTATTTTGCAAATAAATGCTATTTTGAAGTTTCACTGTATAAAACAAAAATTCATAACTGATTAACTATCCATGCTAGTATCCTTATATGTCGAGAATAACACTATTTATATTTTATTATATGTTTATCTCTATGTGGAAACAAGATGGGCTAATGATGACATAATGACTTTTGTAAAATATTTTGATATAATGAAATTATCTAGCTGCTCTGCTTAATTAGTGTAGTGAAAAACTTTATACAAATCTCACTTTATCGTTTAAAAATAATTCTATCGATGACAGCAGCATCATTATCATTCCTTTCTAGGTCTCGAAGTGAGGGGATGTTACATGAGGGGAACAAAATCATCATCATCATTGCCGTGAGCTACAGCTCACGGCTGGGGTTCGAAGGCCTGACTTTGGTCACCGCTGATGCTAATTTCCATCAATAAAAAATTGGCATAGTTTCTACACTCAGCCAGCAATCATTCGATGCCACAGATAAAAAATCCATCATAATTTCATGACTCAAAATTAGCTGAACCCAAATTTGAAATTTTCAATCAACTGTCAAATCATCAATTTAGCTCATAAAATCAATGTTTACCTCCATATAAATTAATTTCAGGCATAATAGGGTTTTATTTATCATCAAAAATACAAAATATACGTATATAAACGTATATAAACATATATAATCAACCATGCCTAGAGGTAAAAGTATAATTAACATGAATTTCTAGAATTCATTCGCTAAATTAAGTTAGTTCTTTTTTCCATTGCTTCCAATAGGTTATGGCAAACCAATCTACACCATTTTCATCTCAAATTGCTTTAATTCCCTAATTGGGAAATTTTTAAACATCTTTGATTTGGTTGAAATTGTATTATGATTGAAGATTTATAGGTGGATTCCAAATTGTACAGTTCCATAATTTTTGGATTTTTCTTTGATTTTATATGATTTTCCGAAAAAGTAGGCTAGGAGGATGAAGATGAAGTGAAGATGGGAAATTATGAATATGTATTTTTAGCTGTTAAAGAAAACTAATGCGTGTATGCGTCGGATGGGCTAAAGGAAATTTGTGCATAGCTATTTTTATTTATTAACTCAAAGTACTATTTTTTAACTTAAAAAAGGATTATTTTGTCTTTAGACATCTTAAAAATAAGAAATCTCTCTTTTCTTTTATTAAAAAATGCACTTTATAAAATCCAAAAAACACATTGTTTCTCCTCTAAAAATTAAGTTTCTCCTTCAAAATTTGAGTTCTCCTTCACATTGAAAATTTTAATTTCACAAAATAATATTGGACAAAAACATTTTCCTCTATAAAATTTGTATCTTGTTAGAAAATCCCAATTTTCTCCAACTAGTGTTTCAAATAAATATCTCTTCTCAAAAATTTATTTGGCCAATCGATTTATAATCAAAGTCTTTAATGCAAATTTGTTTTACCCTAAAATTTGTACGATATTCTAGTAATTTACATTGCTCCACTTATTTAATTCTTTATTTAACGATTTTTATTAAAATACTATTATTTGAAAATTGGATCGTTAGATAGGTGAAACTATTTACACCCACTAAATACTTACTAACACCATTTTGATTAAATTTACAGCTCAATTATGGTGCTACTATAGAACGTAGTAAAAAACCTTCATTGCTACTTCAATAAAAAAAATTCAATCATTATAACTTTTATTGTATTTCAATAAGAAAAGAAAAAAAGAATGATGGAACAAACTGTAATAGAAAGCATTATGATATTGTCAAATATATCATTAGTTATCATTATTTTCCCTAGAACATTAAGGGATCACAAAAATATTGGTTTATAAACATATTGTAAATATGATTAAATTCCTTAACTCATCAACTTTCAATATGAAATTCAATACAATATCTTTACTAACGTTGTTCATCTCATTTTTTCTACCATTATGTTTAAGGTTTTTATTTTATTTTACTTCTATGTTGCTCTGTTACGCATAATCAATCGTATTTACTTCTTAATCTTATTTTAAGTTTAAGATGATTTTTTGACTTTTTTTTTTTTTTGAATAGCAAGCAGGGTTAAATGGACCCTTACCATATTTATTAACCAAAAACACAAATAAAAAAGAGCACTAACATACTAGAGCTCACAAGGAGAAATAGGGAAGACTAAGAAAAGAAGAAAGAAAGACTGAAAACAAAAAAGACAAAAACAAACACAAGAGAAAGAAAAAACAAGGCCTTAATCCAAAGAGCCATATGCAATGTGATGATCAGACTTTTCCTTGACCCTAGAAATGATTGTGTTTATCAAAGCACTTTCAAGCTTCATATTATTTTCAATGACCCGAGCATTTCTCTCTTCCCATATCACTTGCACAAACACTTTAAGTATCAGTAACAGCTTATATGTAGTAGTATTCTTCCATCTAGTTCTTCTAAACACTCTGTTCCATTCAGCATCACCATGTAATATCGGCTCAGAAAAACCACAACTGAAAAGACTAGCTTTCCAGATTCTATTTGTTACCAAACAGTCAAAAAAGAGATGAGCACCATCCTCAATTAAGTTATTGCAGTATGCACACATCAAGTCAACATTATAACCTTTCCTGCACAATTTATCCTTTGTCATGAGTGCATTACATAGGACTTTCCAAAGAAGGAAGTTCAGTTTTTGTGAGGTTAGTGGATTCCAAACTCTAGCATGCCATCTAAAGATGGGGCTACTGTCATCAACTCTCAAAGCTTTATAAACTCCAGCAATGGAGTGCTGACCATGAATAGTGTAAGGTCACAACTGCTGGATGATTGGATTAGAAGTGTAAGGCAGAGTAATTTCACCATTTTGACAATAATCAATGGCCCTGGCATTGAAAGGGATGCCAGTTTGATTCCTCTGATCATAGGAGAGCAGATTAAACAAAATTATTCCTTTTCCCACCCATGGATCATACCAGAATTTAGCAGTATTGTAAGGGCCAAGCACAAGCTGAACATGAGGGAGTAAAATGCCTCTGATCTTGAGAATTAATCTCCACACCCAACCACACAGAGGAGAGGGTTCCATATTCCAGAAATTTTTATTGCCAAGATGATGATGCCCTTTGCCCACTTAACCCACAAATTTGGCTTTTCATTTATCAAATTGTCAAAATGCTTAGAAAAGGCAGCTTGATTCCAAGTTCTCATACATTTTATTCCCAAACCACCATATTTTTGTGGTTTCTCTAATTTAGCAAAGGCAATAGGAATTAGCTTTTTAGAATACATACTCCCCGTCCACATAAAATGATTCATAGCTTTTCTGATGCTAGATAAAAGAGTAGCAGGTAAAATGAAGCATCCGCACCAATAAACAGTCATAGCTTGAATTATAGATTTGATGATGGTGGTTCTGCCTGCTTGAGATAATTTATTGCTGGCCCATCTATTCATAGCTTCAGTGATTCTTTCAAACAGAGGCAAACAAGCAGTTACACCAATTCTTCTAGTGCACAAAGGGATACCAAGGTGCATAGTACCCTCAGGAAGATTAGGCAGTTGACTATTATTATGAATGTTCTGATTATCACTATCAGTGAGACCAGCCACTAAAAGGGAAGACTTGCTTCTATTGACCTGCAGGCCAGTGCATTTCTCAAAAGTGAGAAGGATGCTATTGACACAGTCCATGGTAGACACAGTAGGCTTAATAAAAAGTAGCACATCATCAGCAAAAAGAAGAGAGGTAATGAGGGGATTCCTGCATTTGGGATGTAATTCATAGTTGTTGTTCACAACCTGTTGATTAACTAGCTGAGTAAAGAATTCCATCACTATAATGAACAAGTATGAAGACATAGGGTCACCTTTCCTTATTCCCCTATGACTTTTAAAATATCCAACTGTACCACCATTGTAGCATAAAGAGTAAGTAACAGAAGATATGCAGGTATAAATCCAGCTGACAAAGTGACCAGGAAACCCCATTATACCCATAATTCCAGCCAGAGCTTCCCAACTAATAGTATCAAATGCTCTTCTTATATCTAGCTTCATCATTGCTCTAGGGGAAACATGATATCTACCATACCCATTAAGAAGCTCATGAGTAACCAACACATTATCCAGGATACTTCTATTATTCAAAAAAGCAGCTTGATTGTGAGATATTACAGTGGGAAGCACATGCCTAAGCCTTGCAGCAATAACTTTAGAAATGCATTTATAGATTATGTTACAGCAAGCAATAGGACGATATGCATACAGAGTAGCAGCTTGCTTACCTTTTGGCACCAGACATAAGTTGGTAGCATTAATGGAAGTAGGTAATTTATTATGTTCAAAAAAATTGTGCATAGCATTTTTGAAGTCAGTAGCAATGACATCCCAACAATGAGTAAAGAAGACAGCATTAAAGCCATCAGGTCCACCACAGGAATCCCTCTTCATACCAAACATAGCATTATATATTTCTTCATCAGTGACTCTAGAAGACAAAAGTTGGATATCAGATTCATTGAGCATAGGCAAAGGAGTTGACAAGAGCTCTTGAGAGTTAGGGTTGCATGAATCATTGGGGGAGTAAAGATTGGTATAAAGATTAATGAAAGCACTGTCAATTTCTTCCGGCTTGTTTAATATCCTTCCTTCATCATCAAGTAACTGATGGATGTATCTTTTTTCATTTTTAACCTGAAGGGTACTATGATACATTCTAGAATTTCTATCACCATACAAATCCCACTCCTTCCTCAATTTTTGTTTCTTCATACTTAACTCAGCGGCCATAGCTTCAGATAGTTGCTGCGTTAGTTCATGTTCTTGCTCAGAAAGACTGATATATTTCAAATGGACAAATTGATTAAGCATATTCTCGACATGAATATGGAAAAATTAACAAGCGAAATATCTCATTATTTTATTATTTCATTTTATTAAATGTTTAGACGATGTTAGTAAGTGTTTGGTGGGTGTTAACCGTAACACCCTTTTTTTATACAAAGGAATTAACAAAAGTGGATAAATGGATTGAAAAAATAAATTAATGTGGAAAAGCAAGCGAAATATTTCAAATGGACAAATTTATTAAGCATATTCTCGACATGAATATGGAAAAATTTCAAGCACAAAGAAAGTTTTTTTTTCTAGCACAAAAATTAGTTGATATGACAATTATTTTATAGAACTTTTAGCATAATTAACAGTCACATACTATATCATTCAAGTATAACTTTTTTAGAACTAATTAATATATAATTAAAAAAATTACAATGACATTTCATATTATTATTGAAAATGAATCCAATGGTAAACCGTAAATAATTCAAAAACAAAAAGGTTGGAATTTCAATTTAGTATCCAATTAAGGATGCCGATGATATATTTTTAGTACAAAATAGGTGCTAGTACGAATACTTGGACGTATATTCCATAAGAAAATGCTGGCTTGTTTAGTATGCTACCAATAATTACAAAACCCATCGTTTCAAAAGTGAATAAATTACTAGAAATAACAAATAGCGTCCAACTATATTGTACTCTATGCTTAGGAAAACATATAAACAATTATACAAGATAAAAATAACAAGGTTCAAAATTCCATTTTTTGTTTTCATTCCAGTCGTTGATAATTTTAAATATTCCGGTTCCATTTAAGAAATTTTAGAACCTTTGTTTTAATTTCGATTTTCTACTTCTGATATCTTCTTTAGTTTAAATTGCATTAGGCGTCGGCAAATATCTAATACGATTGTAAATTTGTAGTACACTCTTTACATTGCATATGAAATAACGCTTTAATTAAAAAATCATGGTTTAAGATTATGATCATTTGAGATTTTCAAATTTTTGATCAATTTTAAAGATTTTGAATTTATTATTATGATTTGGTGTAAGTTAGCATGACAACTTTTTTTAAATAATTTGAAAACGCGTTTTCCCTTTCTTCGATCTTCGTTTCAGATGTTAGTATAAATTACAACTTCAATATCTTAGAAGTAGGAAGGTTGAGAATTATTTCCTTTTCTGAGCAATGATGAAAGTGAGTTTTAGCGGTGTTTCAATCTTGGATCATGGTGACAAAGGCAGCAAGACCTAGTGGCATAAGCAGTATATTCCGAAAGGAAAGGATTGATTATAAAGGCACTTATTACAACAAGATACATTGGTTATTCAGGAGGCCACCTTTCAGCAAACAATAACCATGACTTCCTAAATGCATCTGTTTAGTTTACAAAGAAAAATATCAAATTGTTGCTACGGCACCTCTGCCACCTCCGCCTTGGCATTGGCAAAAGCCGTGACACCAAATTTGCATTAAGCGGGATCTTTATGGCGCTTCTCACTCGGTTTTGCCACTTGGGGCCCTCCTAATTCCTGATGGTAGCAATGTCCGCATCCATTTGGCACCTAACTGTATGTTTAGCTAGGTCGCCCCACAATAAGTCGACCTTCTTCTCTATTGTAACACCCAGTAAAAATTAATAAGAAATAAATAAATTAGATAAATTAATTAAATAAGATAATGTTAAGAATGAATTTTTTACAATAGTCAAAATTGGACCATGAAAGTTATGTCGTTGTGTTCGTGACAAAATTTTGATCTATTTCTATATATAATATGTTGAAAACGGAGCTCAAACGGAAAAGTTGTAGACGTTTGACGTTTTCATATTAAAATAATTTAAATGGAATTCAAATAATTAAATAATTCTTTCAATTGAAAATTGAAAATTGAAAATTGAAAGTTAACAGTAGTTAGACTTGGGAGTTAAGTAATCATTCAAACTAATGTTAACGTTAAGAGCTAATTAAGGAATAAAATAAACAAAACAACCGCAGTAAAACAACGTTCCCAGAGAAGGGACATCAGTGGCCGCCTATATGGGCTGGTCGACAGCTAGCAGTCGAGCAGTAGTATAAGGGCGGTCAACCGTTCCCTGCATATGGCAACTACGGTTTTTTGCATTTTGAACGTATTGGATAACACCATTCTACATCGACTTAAATCCGACGGTTCTGGTGCATTCTGAACACTATAAATAGGAGTCTAACCCCCTCACTTTTATTCATACATTATTCTGGACACCAAGCAAAGTCGACCAGTTCATCTTTTCCAACATTCAGAAAACTTCTTTAGGGTTTCACATAAGAAATCCTATATGTTTATTTTTATTTATTGTTTATTAATAAAAGTATTCTCCTTGAAACCTCCAATTTTTTGAATCTAACGTATATACAAATCCATTGTTGTATATATAAAAAAGAAGAGATCTGAAAGAGATTATTAAAGGCGTATCAAATCCGAAAGAAGGCAAATCTAAGAACTTGCTGTGAATGGAAATATTAGCTTTTCTACCTTAGTAATTGATTAGTGTAGTTCGAATTTGAATTATGCCTCGGGGAGTTTTGGTTCATGAAAGCATCATATTAAAAATCCACAAAATCCCTCTAAGCGAAGTGTCAATTCTAGATTGAAATCTCAACTGTTTACTTTAAAATAATGAAAATTGTACAGATTTGCAATTTTAGTGTTTTTACTTTCTATTCTACTTTTTACTCTTTTTCTTTGAATTCGGTTAAGGGCTTTGATTAGCAAATGGTGTGTAAGGTATGAATTCTTATTTGCAGTTTGGATCGCTTATTTAGAACATTTTATTAAAAATTCCCATTATCTAATTTCGTGTAAAAAGAAGTTGAATGAAGCATAAAATGGAATTGAAATAGTAAGCTTATTGATTTATTCCATTGCTTAATACAATAAGTTGATTTTAAATTTTATCTTTGTATATAAGTCCATTGATTGGATTTATAGTATATTGATAATATGGAAATGAGACTCGTATAATTTTGAAAGAGTTGACATTTAAATCTAAGTTTAGGGTATATACTCCGCACGCTTAGAAATTCCTAAGCGCATACATACATACGACCACACGCGCGCGCGCACGCACACACACATATATATATATTCATGAATGACGTATAATTATAACATATTAAGTGCATAGTTAACAGACAATTAATTATTATTAAATCTCCCTTATGAGAGTAATTAATGGTAGAGGTGAAATAAGGAAGGTTTCTTATAAGACCTTAATAATGGACACGGTGAGATGTGTGATAATATATATAGAGAGTGTTATAGATTATGACTAAGTTATAGGAATTTAAGGTCAGTCAAAAGCATAGGAAAGTCTGTCCAGCTAATCTGGCTACCAACAGTGTGACTTTGGGATTGATTGAGACACGGTCTATAATAAGTGACTACAGATGATGCGAGGTTAGTCACAAATCCTGTAAGGTAAATCTGCCAGGCTAATCTAGCTACCAGTACCAATAAGGCGTTAATGTGGGGTACGGGTCATAATATGAAGGACCTGCTTCAGGGATTGAAGGTACTAAATGGTTGTGTGAGGGGCCACCTCTTCCTATATAGGAAGTAGTAAATGGTCGAAGTTATGGGTTAGACATGATAGAGGATATCTCGAAAAAGGGTCTTTTCGATACGAAGTATTAAGTGGTTGAAGAGATTCCATGCAATGTCAGCTAGATAGCTACTATAGGGAGTCCGTCTTGGGATATGTATTAAAGGACAGGGACCTGCTTTAAAAAAGATATTAAATGGTCAGAGTCTACCTAGTTCCCATTAAATGATATTAAGTAACTTGGGTATCTCTTACGTTGATAGGACATTATTGATGATATATATGAATTATTGGGTTCAAAATGAGGTGGCTATGGGCTTATATTTGGAAAGCCTTTTTAACTAACATTTGGAAAGACTTAGGGTGCAGATAAAATGCGAAACATATTTTTATTAAAATCACACTACCCATGTACTATTATAGTAAGGCTCGAGATTTTTATTCATCGGACATATGTTGTTCTAACTCCCTCCTCACTACAACATAGATTAAAAAAAATTCTGATGTTGAAGGTGATTTATGTTATTTTTAGATGTACCCATTGGAAATTTATGTATTTTGAATAAGATGTACCACATATATGTAACAGTTATTATTGGTTTTCGTGTTATCGTTTTTATGACATTTTAAATTTATAATAAAAATGGGTATTGTTATTATTATTCATCCTTCTGTTGTGAGATCTGAATGTGTATATAAATTGCTCTGTATTGTTCTTTTTACTAATCAACGGCCAGCTTTGGATTGAGTCTAAGTTTCGATGGGCCCTTTTCGGATAGAATTAGGTCCATTTGAGGATAGATTATTACATTCGGTATCAAAGCCTAGTTTATCCAATCAATGAGGGTACGTATACATATGAGAGGCATGCTTGTTATTTTTTGAAAATTCTGCTATATGTAAATATATATACTTATTTTAAATGTACACAAAAGCACTTGGCAAATCTTTACTTCAACATATAATACTATCTTAGGAAATCTAGAAGGAAAAGTTTGCAACTCCAAAGTTAATAAGGCAACAAATATGCAATAAATAGAGAGTTATACGAATTTAATAAGGATATAAATAGACTAATTAAAGAGATTATTAGGATAATTATGGAGAGATAAGAAAGACCTAATAGGAAAAAATTTAGAATGAATAAATAAATGTCCTTAGAAGTTGTTCGTTAAAATAATAATCATTTACTATGGACAATTGACATTTATAGAAATAGAAAATAAATATGTTAGATAGTAATTAAATATTATAAGGCAGTATAATTTTCATTTGGGTAAATTATATAGCCTTAATTATACAAAACGAAGAATAGTAGGCCGGCCTAATACATATCAATAGGTGGGAGAAAAGAATCTATGTGTTGTAAACAACCGGAAGTAAGGAATGATAGGATTAAAGCAAGAAGGAGTGCAACATGTTCTTGCAAGAAGGTGTACATTAATCGCCACAAGGAGAAAATCAGATTTTTATGAGGATTGAGTAGGAAAGAAAAAAATTCAAAAGAACGACAGTTAAAGTCAATTTCTAAATCCAACCCTATGAAAAAGAATTTGATAAAAGATATTTGGAAAATTCCTTGAAATGTTTTGGATTAATTTTTCAAAGGATTTATTGGAAAGTTGTTGTTTTGAAAAGCAAGGAAATTCATAATTTAAAATTTTGTTGAGAAAGAAGTTTATGGTTAAAGGGTTTTTGGTAAAAAGGATTTTTCATTTTTGAAATACAGTTTAAAATTGATTAAGCCAAAAAAAATTTGATTTTTGGTGAAAGGGATTCTTCTTTTTTAAAATAAATGTAAAATAGTGCATAGGTTGGAATTGATGATTTTTCTTCTATTTCCTAAATTTGAAAGTTTAAAAAAAAAATTCTAAAAGGGGAATAAATGGAAAAGGAACCTAATTAAATTAAGGAACAGAGAATATATGGAAGGATAAGAATAACTAGGATAGAAGGAACATTTCTATATAAGGAAAAAACGGAGAATAATAGCTGAAGTAGAAGCCAATTAATTAGGAGAAATATAAATAGAGGTAGTACTAGGAGATATAGATAGAAATAGCCTTTAGGAATTTATATAAAATAGGATCAATAATCTAGTTAGAAGTTAATAGAATATAAGTTACCCTTTCCACTCCACCTCTCATTATTTAAAGCTATAGAAGATGTTTTTGAACTAAAAAAACAATTAATGGAATTAGATGATGATAATTAATAAATGAGTTGGGACAATTTTTTGAATGTTATGAGGAAAAGCATTTATGTGAGGATGAGAATTTTGTATTTTCTATTTAGAATTTGTTTGAAAGAATAAAATATTATTGAATTTAAATTGGTAATGAAAGAGAAATAAATTATGATTGATAAGAAAAGGATTGCGAAAGATTGTAGGAGTTTAAATAAGACATAAACAAAGTTATAAAAAAATTAGTTAAGTGACATTACAGTTTGAGTAATAAAGCAATAGATGTTGATGTGTATATTTGGAATAACATAACAACTTGAAATTAGCAATTTAACATGCATATGGTCTATTAAAATAATTGTCTTGTAACTGTTATGTTAAAATACATTGAAGTTATAATCTTTGAAATAGATTTAAAAAGAAGCTAAATCTAGAAAATAATAATAATATGTTCTTAAAATAATAGTCAATGAACTTTGCATAAGTATAGACCATATTTTATGAAGTAATAAATGCTGATTTCAAATTTAATGTAATGAGTTTATTTGTATGAAACCAATTTATTGAAAATTATTTTGTATGTTGTAGAAGATATTGAGAAGGGAAATTATTTTGCTCCTTTATGGAATTAAACAATTTTTGAATTTTTGATTTAATAATAGTTTGGTTTAATAATTGAGTTTTAAATGTTTTTAATTAAAAGTCCAACTTTTAAAGAAATGAATCTCTGTTGTAGAAAGTCATCAAAAATGAAAAGTTGGTTAGAAAAAGGAAAAAAATTCATGGGTCCTTTTGGGAACTAAGCAATTTTTAAAATCGAAAAAAAGAGTTTCCAAGTTTATAACATATAAAGGTTTCAAAAATGAAGTGTTTTATTTGTTGTTCTTGCTTTGAATTTGATAGCCTATATTCCTGACACCAAATATGCTATGCTTAAACAATCACTAACACAAATGCCTCTTCATCAAAATATGATTATGGCATAAGAAAGTGATTTGAAATTAAAATTTGATGGTCTATATTTCTAATCAATAGTTAATAGGCCATACTTAAAATAGATTTTATTTTCATTTTCTTTGTCAAGTTTCATGAAAGTTAGTAAGTGTTTTAAGGGATGTGTTATAGTTTGATGGCTTATGTTGGCTAATCATTAGCACAAATATGTCATACTTATGATCAACATATTAATTAAAGCACTAATGAACATAAAAGATAGATCAAGGTTTCATATATGTTGAACTATGTGATCTAGAGAGTGGATTAATTCTCTAAATTGTCATTTAACTCTTATATTTGTATCCCTTTTCTTTTAGTTAGTTAGCTAATTTTCTAATTCTCTAGCTTAATTTTCACTCGACTTTGGTATAATTTGATTAAATAGAATTTTAAAAATCATTAATTCCCTACGGATCAACCCGTATTCGCCACGTACTATAAGCGTACGTCGTGCGCTTGCGATTATTTTTATTATAAAATTCATTCGGCTATTTTCTAACTCAATAGACATTGAGCCGTCCGAACAAGTTTTGGCAGCCCAACTTCGAGCAGTAAACACCAGTAATCGCCTCTCTGTCAATCGCCTTAAACCACGAACTTGAATCCACGACCAAATATCCTCGTGCACAACCCAATCTTCAAATCCCAGAATCGATTTGCCATCGCATCACTGTGAAGTTTGGTTAAAAAAAGAAAAAAAACTCAAATTGAGTTGCGATTTGTTTTTAGAATTCAATTGAGGAAGTGCAGTTTGTAAAATTTGATCAGAGAGGATTTTGTGCATTCTAATTGAATTTGGGTGCAAGAGTGTTTGGGCTGGGCATAGTCAGATTTTTAATAATAATAAAAAAGTATTTTTGTTTTAGTTTTCCTTCTGCCTAAGGTTTTCTTCTTCTTTCATTTGTTTTGTTTACTTATATAAAAAAAAGATAAAAAAAAGTTTGTTTTTTGTTGTTTCAAAAATATATTCAGTTGTATATATTTGTTTTAACTCTAATTTGTTTTGTTTGGTGTTGTCCTCGTTTATTTTGTTTTGATTTATTTTTATTTAGTATCTCTTTCATTAAAAAAATCACATGTATATACTTTTTTTGAAATTTCAGGGTGCCAAAGCCGAAAATCACAAGGACAAGGAACCGCTTCTTAAATAAACCGCTCTGCACAGCTAGCCAAAAAAAATAACTGCTTGCTTATTTATAATTTTCTTCTGCCTTGCATTGTATATATCTATTATTTTTGTTTGTATATCATTGTTATTTACTTGCATTTAAAAAAATCAAAAAAATCAAAAACAAAAACAAAAATTCAATTCGTATTTGCATTGTAATTCACGTTTAATTTCTACTTTGCATTTCATTCTAGAATTTTAATTAATAATAACGGTTAGACATCAATAGCACTTAATTGTATATTGATAATTTTTCTTCTTTGAACAATTTATTTTCTTGGTGTCTACACTACGGCAGAATAATAACCATTTATAAATATTACGGTGATTCATAAATATTACAGTGGTTATTCTTCTAAAAGTACTTAAACCTTCGGCTACATTGCTACGGTGATTCTTGGTGCACCGATAAATCTTATCCATTACCTGGCTGAGAACTATCTTGTTGATCTAAGACAAAGTGTGATTACACAATTTTGGGTTAACTTAGGATAAATTGTTTGTAGTTAACCCTTACATTCATTCAGTGGCATTAGTTCATGCATATTTAAAAAAAATTGAAAATCTAAAACTAAAAATTGTATATATTCCTTTTCCTTTGAAATTTTTAAATCCTTTTCCTTTGAAATTTCAAAAATCCAAAAAAAATTAGAAACACAAAAATCTAAAAAAAAAAATATAAAACCTTTTCAAAAAGAAAATAACAAAAAAATTGAAAAATCCAAAAACAAAATAAAAATCAATTTCCCTTTTGACAAATAAATTTTATTTGTAAATATTTTTCCTTTATAAAGAAAACACCAAAACATACTTGAAAATGTCCGAGTTTCCCCACTTATGTGAATTTTACAATAGTTGTGAAAATCAATATAATCCATATGATTTCACTCCAAATTCGTATGGATGTTTTAATGACAAATTTTGTATAAACAATTCGAATTTCGAGCAGCAAAATTTTCAAAACGATGATCTACATTCAAATCTTGAAAAAAGCATTGAAATGATTTCGTCTTTAATCGAACTTTCTACACAACAAAATCAAATGATAAATGAGTTGTCTAATTCATATTTGTGCTATAACTCGAATCAAAGGTTTCAAAATAATCAAAATTTGAATTCACTTCAAAATTCAAACGATTTTGAATATAACGCATGCCAATTCAATTTTGAACACCAAAATAAATTTCAAAATCAAAACGAAAATGAGATCCACTTTTCAAATAATTTTGGCAATAGGAATAATCTCGACAACGATGCGATTGAAAATTTTTGTTCCCAACAAATCCAAATCGAAAGTTCTCAAGTTAATAACTACAAATTGGATTTTGGTGAACAAATGAACGAAATTTACGATGATCACATGGATTTGTTGTTTGGAACATATATGAAACAACGTGATAAACAAAATCAAATCTCAAAGTGTGACGAGTCAAACAATAATCCATCTTTTACCCAAATCGACGATTTTCAAATAACAACTTTTGAAATTGAAAATAATAATTTTAATAAAGTTGTTGAAAACACGGTAATTGAGTTGGGTTTTAATTCTTTTAAGGGTGTGGAATCAAATTTAAAATTCGATCTTCCTTTTCTCGATTTCGAAAATTCGAATACAACAACTTTGGATTTTGAACTTGAGATACGCAATGAAGTTGTTGATAATCAAACAAAGGAAGACGAAATTAATGAACACGGATTTTTTGGACTGTTGGATGACGAGTGGTTAAATTCCGGCGGGGAAGATTCAAATCACCACTTGAATTTCAATCATTTGTTATATCTACCCCAAAAATCATTAAAAATAAAACAACTCCTATGATTTTTAACAAAACGACATTCGTTTTTCCAAATCAATGTTCAACTTCGAAATCTTTTAGGGTTTGGTTTTTCAAGCTTAAGCTATGTCTCGCATACATGACGAGACAAATGAATCGGTCTTTGGAAGACCGCTTTATTTACTCTTTGACGATATACTTTCTGATCTCGTGTAAGTATCATTCACCTTTATGTAAATATAGGTCTTTTTTTTATTTTTGTTTTATTTTTCACCTTCCACTTGGGTTGATTGTGGGAACACAGTCAAAATAAAGTGTGGGGGGAGACTGATCTTCATTTTTTAATTTTCATGTTTTATTTTTTCTTTTTCTTTTAAAAAACTCAAAAAAATAAATAAATAAAATCCCATAACAAATTTTCTTTTGATTTATTTTTAAAGAAAAACTATAGGATAAATATATCGTTTTGGCTTATTAAATTGAAAATTTTGAAAGTTTATTTGTCTCAACAAAAATAAAAATAAAGTTTGATTACAAATAACAATTGTTTAAATAGTATATAGGAAGATTCATACGTGTTAATTATGAAAGACATCCAAATTGAAAATTATTTTAAAAAATGTTGATTTAAAGTAATGGATATAACATTTTTTTTTGCCTTCTAAGTTAAGTGGTGCTAAGATTATTTTGCAAAACTCTCTCTTTTCTTTTTTTTAAAAAGAAAATATGAAAAAAACAAAAAAAAACATTTGTATATATGTAAATATTTTCTATTAACACCTACGGTCGACAAGTGTACACTTGTGTGTACACTCGCAATGATCTGTACCTTTCTCACGTAAGTTCGAAAGGCAGTGCACGATCGGTATATCTGGCCTCAGTTTATCTGAGCTAGGTGTATATATAAAAGTTATTTTTAATAACGCCTACAGTCAATAGGTGTTCACACTCATGTGTTCACTCGCCACGCTCTATATTCCCCTCACATAAGTCCGCAAGGCAGTGCATGCGTAATATATCTGGCCTCAGTTTATCTGAGTTAGACATACATAAATATTGTAAATATCAATAAAAATTTCAAAAATAATAAGAGAGAGTAAGCAAATGAAATCCAATTACTATTTTAACTTATTTGATTTGACTTGTTATTGAAAAGAAATGAATATACCGCCTTGATAAACTTTGATAATCAACTAAGGACCCATTTCATAGTTACACTTTGTTATCAACCAAAACAACGAGTTAAACTATAGTCTATTTGTTATGATAACTTTGTTTTTTGGAAACTTTGACAAGTAAATGGCTTAAATCTCAAGATAATGACCAAAACCAATATTTAACTTAATTGTGTCAATTTAAAAGTAAATCTTTCATTTGTAAATATTTCCAAAAACTCGCATTCATCTCTTTGTAAAAAATCTTGTATTTTGTAAATATTTGCATCCAGCGTTTGGATTTTGTGGGTAGTATCCACTGAAAACCCTCACGAGACAACACCCGTCCTACTGGGGATATCCAGAGGTTTAACGGCTTGTTGCATACGATGCGTACAATCGTGCTCCCTACGGAAAAAAATTATCTTAGTTTTTCTTTATTCGAGGACGAATAAAAAGATAAGTGTGGGGGTATTTGATGTGCACATAAATGTGCATATTTTTACCCCCATATTTATTCTACTTAATTTAAATAAATGATCATATTGGGTATTTTAACTTTTTTTTAACCAAAATCCATATTAAAATCCAAATTTTCACATATTTAACTTCATCCAAGTGCAAAATAGTCATTTTTTGCACAAATTAAATTGAGAAAATTTAATTAGATTTCCATACTATTTTACAGGAATTTGATTTCAATTACAAGGTGTTTCATTAAGAAAATATGCATGCACAAAAAGAACACAAAAGAATGAAGATGGAAATAATTCAAAGTGAAGATCATGGTGGAACTTACTTTAATGCATAAATTAGAGGCTAATGCACATGCTTATGGAATTAATGGCTTTATGTACACATAAATGATGATTAGTAGAAGATAATGATTACTTGGCATCCACACTTTCTCAAGGGTATTTTGGGGATTATCCACAAATATGAATTAAGGTTTAGCATATGTATATACACCCCATATGTTTCATGTAACTCTCTTCCTTAGTCTTTCTTTTAGGATCTCTTCTCTTAGGAAAATAAAAATGAGAGCTCTCTTGATTTTCACGGCTACTTAGTCATTTATTCTTTTATGTAATTCTTTTTTTAATGCAATTTCCATACATGTTCTTTTCCTTTTCTTGTTTATTTCCTCTTATGTAATAGTATAGATTTACTTTTATGCAAGTAGAATAGTATCTCTCTTTTACATTAGCTTTCGTTTTCCTTTTCTTTTTTCTTTCATGTTGCTAGCTACATTTGTTAATCAAAAGAAAAATATGAGAGGCTAAACCCCTTTAGTGTATGGGTACCGAAGCTTTCTAATTATGTAGCTTCAACTATTTGTCAATTCATGCTCTTTTTTGTGCTTAATGATGATCAATGAAGTGTTTTATTTGTTGTTCTTGCTTTGAATTTGATAGCCTATATTGTTGACACTAATAGGCTATGCTTAAAAAATCACTAACACAAATGCCTCTTCATCAAAATATGATTATGGCATAAGAAAGTGATTTGAAATTAAAATTTGATGGTCTATATTTCTAATCAATAGTTAATAGGCCATACTTAAAATAGATTTCATTTTCATTTTATTTGCCAAGTTTCATGAAAATTAGTAAGTTC
Organism: Allium cepa; assembly: GCA_030765085.1. Taxonomy (NCBI): domain Eukaryota; kingdom Viridiplantae; phylum Streptophyta; class Magnoliopsida; order Asparagales; family Amaryllidaceae; genus Allium; species Allium cepa. Next base: position 196,183,425 of record CM060934.1, on the reverse strand, counting down.
TTTAAGGGATGTGTTATAGTTTGATGGCTTATATTGGCTAATCAAAAGCACAAATATGCCATACTTATGATCAACACATTAATTAAAGCACTAATGAATAGAAGAGAGATCATGATTTCATGTATGTTGAACTATGTGATCTAGAGAGTGGATTATTCTCTAAATTGTCATTTAACTCTTATATTTGCATCTCTTTTCTTTTAGTTAGTTAGCTAATTTTCTAATTCTCTAGCTTAACTTTCACTCGACTTTGGTATAATTTGATTGAATAGAATTTTGAAAATCATCAATTTCTTATGGATCGACCCATATTCGCCACGTACTACAAGTGTACGCCATGCGCTTGCGGTTACTTTTACTATAAAATTCGTTCGACTATTTTCTAACTCAATAGACATTTAGCCGTCCAAACAGTACATTAGGAAATTCATAAGAACACTTAGCTAGTGATAAATTGTAGGTAAGACTGGAAGTTAATGAGGAAATTATGTTAGTGACTAGGAATAAAGTATGGCTTGATCCCAAAAAATTTTGGATTTTGGGAAAAATAATTTTTTTCTTATGGAGAGACACCATTCAAGGATGACCATTCACCCCGGAGGAAATAATGTTTCGGATACAAGGAGAATTTTCTATTGGACATGTATGAAGAATAAGATGGCAGAATTTTCCACTAGGTATTTGACATGCCAAATAGGAAAGTGGTAGAATTGATTAGGCAGTGAATGAAGGCCACACAAGATCGCAAGAAATTTTATGCGGATAAGTGAAGAAAAGAGTTAGAGTTTGAAGTAGGGGATAAGGTATTTATCAAAGTTCCCCTCTTAGAAAGGTCATGATATTGGAAAGACGGAAAAGTTGGCACCAAAATTTATTTGGCGTTTCCTAATTTTAGAAAGAACATGAAGACTTGCATATCATGTGGAGTTACCAGGTAAGTTTGCAGGAGTCCATAACATTTTTCATGTTTTGCACTTAAGGAAATGCCTTTGTAGCATAGCCACTGTAGTAGAGCCTAATCAATTGGGAACATTGAAACGGAGCCAATTACATCCCACGCTACCACACGCATTGTGGAGCATGGAACTAGGAAGCTTTACAGCAAAGAAATTAGGTTGGTTTGGGTACAATAAAGGGAAAATCTGATGGAAAGCATGAGGACTTCTCATCTTAAGCTTTTCACTGGCAAACTTTTCTCACCAAAATTATGTTTTGATTGACTTATGGTTGCTAGATTGGATGATAGGATATGGTTGCTGCACTTTTACTATCACTTTTGCACTCATATAGAACATTTTTTTGCATGTTTAGGATGTTTACATACATGCCTATATGTCATGACACATGCATTCATTCTAGGATTGAGCTCACTTATAGTATGCCTGGATACATAATTACATTACACTTTTGGATAAGTAGATGGTTGTGTAGATATGTTGGTTGTATATCATGATTGTGTATTGCGCGTTATGCTGTCCGCCTCTTGGAAAGATTTCGGGGACAAAATCCTTTTAAGGGGAAAAACGAAACACCCCATAATATTAATAAGAAATAAATAAATTAGATACATTAATTAAATAAGATAAAGTTAAAAATGAAAATTTTGCAAAGTCAGAATTTGACAACGAAAGTTGTGCCATTGTGTTCATGGTGAAATTCTGATCAATTTTCATATATAATATGTTGAAAACGAAGCTCAAACAGAAAAGATATGGACATTTGAATCTTTTAGATTCAAAATAATTTAAATGGAATTCAAATTCATATAATTAAATAATTCTTAAAATTGAAAATTGAAAATTAATAGTAATTGGACTTGGGAGTTATGTAATCCTTAAAATTAGCGTTAACGTTAACAGTCAATTAAGAAATAAAATAAAATAAACAACGACAATAAAATGACATTCCCAAAGAATGATTACTCGCCTAAATGGGTCGGTCGACTGGTAGTACAGGGGCGGTTGACTGGCCTCTGTATATGGCAGCTAGGGTTTGTGCATTTTTAATGCATCAGATTATATTATTCTAAACCAACTTAAATTTGACGGTTCTAGCGCATTCCATCCACTATAAATAGGAGCCTAACCTTCTAACTTTTATCCATAAATTATTCTAGGAACCTAGCGAAGCTTTGCTAGCTCATTTCTTTCAAGATTCAAAAAACTTCTTTTGTGTTTCGGGTGAAAAATCCTATACGTTTATTTTCTAAACATATTCTCCGCCAAACCTCTAATTATTTAGATCTAACGTATATATAAACCTCTTGTTGTGTATATCATAAAGAAGAGATCTCAAAGAGATTATTAAATGCTTGTTAAATCCAAAAGAAGGCAAAGCTAAGGACCTACTTTAAGTGGAAATATTAATCTTTCTATCTTAGTAATTGATTAATGTGGTTTGGATTTGAATTATGCCTTGGGGAATTTTTGTTCACAAAAACAACATACTAAAAATCCAAAAAAAAAATCTAAAGCGAAATGTCAATTATAGATTGGAATCTCAATTCTTTATATATTAAAATATTGGAAATTGTGTAGATTTGCAATTTTAGTCATTTTACTTTCTATTCCACTTCTTATTCATTTTCTATGGATTCGATTAAGGGTTTTGATTGGGAAATGGTGTGCAAGGTATGAATTCTTATTCGAAGTTTGGACTACTTATATTCAAAATTCTAATAAAAATTACCTTGATCTAATCTCATATAAAAAGAAGATAAGCAGAGCGTAAAATGAAATTGAAATTGTCAGTTTATTGATTTATTCCATTGTTTTAATATACTAGGTTGAGTTTGAATTTTATATTTGTATACAAGTTCGTAGATTGGATTTTTGGGATTGGATTTGTGGTATATTTATAATATGGAAATGAGACTTGTATAGTTTTGAAAGAGTTAACATTTAGACGTTAGTTTAGGGCATATACTCCGCACGCTTAGAAATTCCTACGTGCGTTATATATATATATATATATATATATATATATATATATATATATATATATATATATATATTAGCATAAATGACGTATAATTACAATGTATGAATTAGGTAGGTAATAGGCTATTAATTATTATTAAAACCCCCTTAGGAAAGTAATTAATAACAAAGGCCAAATAAAAAGGTGTCTTACAAGGCCTTAATAATGGATGTGATAGGACGTGTGATAATATATGTAGAGAGTGGTATAGATTATGACTAAGTTACAGAGATGCAAGGTCAATCAAAAGCACACGGAAGTCTGCCCAGCTAAACTGGCTACCAGCAGTATGACTTTAGGACTGATGTGAGGCATTTCATATAATAAGTAACTAGAGATGACGTGAGGTTAGTCCCCAATCCTCTAGGGTAAATTTTCCCTGATTATCAGTACCTATAAATAGTTGGACTAATGTGAGACATCGTTGTAGGGTACGGGTCATAATATGAAAGACGTGCTTCAAGAATTGAAGGTATTAAGTGGTTGTGTAAGGATTTGCCTCTTCTCAATGTTGGAAGTAGAAATTGTCGGGGTTATGGATTAGGCACGGTAGATGATATTTTGAGAAAGGGCTTACTTTGTTATGAAGTATTAGGTAGCTAGAGATTCCATGCAATGTCGACAGATAGTTATTAGAGAGAAGTCCGCCTTAGGATAGGTAAGGACGGTGACCTTCCTTAAAAGATGTATTAAATGGTCAGAGTCTGCCTAGTTCTCATTAAAAGGTATTAAGTGATTCGAGAACCATCTCTTACATTAATAGGACATTATTGATGATATATATATATATATGTTATTGGAATAAAAGCGAGATGGCTATGAGCGTATATTTGGAAAGCCTTTTGACTTATATTTGGAAAGATTTTGGATGTAGATAAAATGCGAGAGACATATTCCTATTTAAATTACACTGCCCAAGTACTACTATTGTAAGGCTCAAGATTTTTATTTATCAGACATATGTTGTTCTGACTCCCTCCTCATCGCAACACAGAATAGGAAAGATGATGATGTCGAAGGCGAAAGCATGGTGAAATCTTATGGTAGTCTATCTATTTTTCTATTTATGTTATTTTTAGATTTACCCATTGGAAACCGTTGTACTTTGAATATGATGTACCATGGATATATAACTGTTATTATCGGTTTTTGTGTTATAATTTTTATGATATGTTTATTTATAATAAAATGGGCACTATTATTATTATTTATCCTTCCACTGTGAGATCTGAATGTGTAGATTTTGTAATGTTCGTTTTACCAACCAACAACTAGCTTTGGACGGGTCTAAGTTTCAATGGATTTTCTCTCGATTAGGATTTAGCTCTGTTTCAGGGCGGGTTATCACATCTGCCTTCTTAGCTTTCACCTTAGGATCCACCTTCTCATTCCTCTTCCATGCCTCGACCGCCCCTATGCTAACTTCTCTACTACTTCGGCAGCTTCCCAGGCCTAGTGGCCCCAACCTTCGCTACCTGTTGGGCCTCCACTATAGCCCTCGGGTCGCTCTAAAGCTTCTCAGTACCCTCCCGGATGTGCATGCAGTTGTACCCTGCTTGAAGAAGAGCAAGCGTTAAAATAGCTAAGTAAAAAAGCAAACCAGTTCGAGGTCGGTAACTTGCCAACCGTGAGTTCTAGTTATGAAAGACCATCACAACATCCAAGGAGTGTCGGTTCAACCTAGACCGGGTGTGTTGAGGGTAAGAAAGGACCTCCATGGGCATTAGTTGGAAGACCGAAAGCATCTAATCCTTGTCAGCAGTATCCTCGGTAGGTAAAGGGCTAGGGTAACATGTTCCAATGGCTTGACATCCCCATCTACAGTCTCTGCTATGTCGTAATCATGGAGGAACTTCTTGAAGGGCATAGCCACTTTAACTGCCGAGGACAGGCCAATCGCTTCATTCTTACTCTTCACTATCCCAGTTGACTACTGAAGTGACTATGTCAGGCTAGAAGACACATCAATAGCTTGCTAGATGTGTTCAAGCATAGGAGGGGCCTGATGTACACGGTAGACATGATAGGTGCGGTGACGACTTGAGTCATGGGGCCCTCACGGCCCTCTCATCAAAAACATTGAAGGTCAAATCGTCAGCTACTGCAACGACAAAATTAAAACAGAGTTATCCAAGATTCAAAATTGAAGAAGATAAGTACAAGTAAACTACCATTTATTCCAGCCCGACCCTTATTTCTTACAAGAGGCAAGCACGAGGAGGTCGAGTTTTCTACACTAGTTTCATCCGTCCATACATGTAGGTCGCCTAGAGAACCCTCTTCATATTTAGGATACAAGGGGTCACATGTAGGAATTTGCCCGAACGAGGGACCTATGTCGCTGCTGACATTCGCCTCCAGCCCCTAACGTTGCTTTCCTTAATATCCCACTCCTCTAGAAATGGCTCACGATGAGGGATTAGGATCTCAACTAATTATTATGGGTTAAACTGTTCCCACCGTGACTTCGTCACAACATCACTTAATTTGTCAAGTTCAATTTGTTTCCACATTTCAACTCCTCATATGTGACAACATCGTCATATTGTCGGTTTTGGCTTATGATCGGCCTGGCGTCCGGGTTTAGGAAATGAACTTTGGAGTAGTCTTGCTTCACTAGAGTCGACTTTTCTTCTACGACCGCCTTCTTTACCGGCTTCCTCTCTGGGGGATATCGCTCTTTGACCATCTATTGGTCTAACCAAGTGGGATAACTCGATTGTGGACTGTACTTCCTACTTAGCTCTTTACTATACCCCTATGTAAACCGGTGATTTCCCAAATATTAAAAATAACATAACTTCTTTTTCAATTCGGCCCAAGTTAGTCATTTCTCTCTACTTTTAGACCGTTTCAAAATCTTCAAAAATCATGGTACCTAGGTATCCTGTTTATGATCTACATGGGTCGGTGCCAAGTTCTACAAGTGAAAGTTTGTTTATCTTCCCATTCAACCCTATCAATAAAAGTCCTAAAATTTATTGAAATTGTAATCTTAAATCATTCAAGGGGTACTTTATTTGCGTGCAACTATTAGCACACATATGTATTCTAGGTAGTCTTCCATAAATTTCATTTAGTAAATTGTCTTCTTTCAAAACGAGGGATGATTGGGAAGAATCCTTTTTTATCCCTTTCCTTCAAATCTTATCAAAAAATTTGATCTTATTTTCTACAAAAATCATCAATGCATTCTCAATGCATGCAAACAACTTATCTTTCTCTTGACAAAACCCATATCCTTGGATTAATCATCCATTGCAAAACCTTGACTACTGCTTTGTCTAGGATACCTTTTGTAATTTTGAACTTCTAAAATTTTCTTTTCTTCTATTCATTGATGTTATTATACGAATGAGACATTTTCACTAACGTAATATTCAAATCATTTTTTTTATTATATGGTTGAGACAACTTAATGTAAATGATGCCTGCCATTTTAATCCAATAGACCACTACAAGATATGACATTATTTCTGATGGCATATAACCATCGGCGGCCATCAGTAGCCGATGGCAGCCATCGCAAAAATCCATCAGAAAGAAGGCCTTCACCAAATAGTTTTTCCAATGGCTTTCTGCCGGTGTCGTCATTTGATTTCCAACACTTCCCAATGCCATTTGGTTTCTAACAACTCCTAAAGCCATTACATACAGCTTTCCGATGGTTGCCATGTATACTGGTTAGACATGGTTGAATCACTCTTAGTCGTTGGAAGTTATTGGTAGCTAGCCATTGGAAGCCTTTCGGAGCAGTTAGTTACTGTTTACCAATTAGCCATTAGAATCCATTGGTTATTGTTTGCCAATAAGCCATCGGTAACCGTCGAAAAACTGGGCTTTTTTTATTTCTGCTGCCATTCGGATCCCATACAATACATATGCGTCAATATATATCGCAGCTCAATTTAACGCATATAAATCATATATATATATATATACACACACACACACACACACATATATACATATATATATATGACACCAGATCACATATAAAACATCCATAATAAAAAACATCAATATTTACAACAAATCAAACTCAAACAATTCAACATACAATAAAACATTCCGACAACATGCAAAAAGTCAACATTCAACATCTCAAAATGTATCAATCATGTCGAAACAACCCAATACATCATCCAAATCTCCTCAAAATGTATCAGACATATCAAAATACATCATCCTCACCATCTCCAAGTGCATATATATATATATATATATATATATATATATACACACACATGATATCTCAACAAAAAAAGCATACCTATCAAGCCTCATCATCACCTCTGGAACCAGCCGACGAAGGAAACATGCCCTGTTGTTGCATATATGCAGCAATGCGCTCGTCCAACTACGTCATCTCCATGGCACGACGGCAGTCTCATTTCTTCGACTCAGCAATCTTAGCCCTCGGTTTTGAATCTTTTCTTGGTCTTGAGCTTTTTGGTAAGCGCACTGCTTGCGTTTAGCCTACAACACTTATACGATTTAATAAGCGATTTTTGCCTAATGGCTAGCAAAAAATGCGGGCTTAGAAGCCACTATAATATTATGATACATAAGATAATATAAGAAAGTAATTGTATAATCTACGTCTAATTTTAATTATAAGATCATATATTATCAGATTTAGTAGTATTTTATATGAAATGATGGAGGTGAGTAGAGGATCGTGGAGGAGGCATGAAATGGAATATCGTTGAGATTCAAAGACATTATTACCTTAACTTGCTTTGATTAAACTGACAATGGTTGGGTTATCTTCTCAATCTAGTGTTTATGCAAGTGTGTGTGTGTATAAGAAAAGAGGCTACATGGATAGATTATCATGATTGTGTTTAGAACCAAATTTTGCTTATGCTTGTTTTTGAAATTTCATCCTGATAATATACGTATTCTATTATATTAAATATTAAACCTAATTTTAGCATGATCTTAAATTTTTAACCTATATCTAATTTTTCCAAACTATAAATCTGATCCAACTCAATTTGAAAATTAGTTGGTTGGGGTGATCGAATATCAATTATCAGTTATTGTAATTGGGGTGATCGAATATCAGTTATTGGTTATTGTATTTTTTTCTAAATTTTATACGTAAGGATAATTTATAAAAAAATCACTAATTTGGTTGCATCTTACTTTATAAGCTATAAATTTGTTTATACATTAGGTAGCCATGTAATATTCATCTCATCATCTAATTACATTTTGATGTGCGGTTAACTTTTATATAAGAAAGTGATTTTATAAGTACATCTAGTTTTAATTATAAGATCGTATATTACCAGATTTAGCAAAATCATATATTATCATGTATTGCTTATAACATTTTACCTATTACTAGGTAGAATAAAAGAAGTAAGCGATGTTAGTCCGTGAGATGATGGTTTTGATGACAACAAACTTAGAATAGATTATAAAATATAAATACTAACGGTATAAGTTTAGATATATATGTATATGCAGGATTTAACCATACAGGTACTAAGAACGAAGACTGTACAGTATAGAGATTCAAGATATCAAGATTGAAGACTCATGAGTAACAAGAATATCAAGATTATCATGAGTTTAAGATTTCAAGTAATTTACTTTTAATTAGAAATTTTGTTAAAACTCCTAGAAAAGCACTGGCATCTTAAAATCCAATTTATTCGTGGAATGGAATCGACTTCGAGCCTGTTAAAGGGATGGAACCCTAAGTAGGATGGAACCTGCAAAAAATCTAATGGAACATTGTTTTGTATCCACTAGCTTTTTATTCAAAATGATTTTTCAAAATTATATCCTGTTTTCAAAAATGATTTCAAAACCTTCCTTTTAAAAAGCATCAAAAACATCTATCCCGATTTCAAATACTTTTAGCCTCAAAATAATCTTGAATTTCAAAATCAAATTATCCTTGGTTTTAAACTATCTTTTAAAATAAAAGTATATTTAATTTTTTTAATATTTATATATTTAGATTTAAATATAAAATTATATATATATATATATATATATATATATTATTCTTTATATTTACTTATGTATTTTAATTATAGTCAAGTATATTTATAAAGTTTAAAATAGTTTTAATATAAGATAAAGGTTATTTTCAAAGAAAATCAAAACACCAAAAATCCCCTTAGGATGTCGACATACTCAAGTACCCCATGTCGACATGGTGTCAGTTGAGTTCAAAATTTAAATTTCAAAAGAGGTGTCTGTTCGTCATAACTCTTCACGAATGGACATGGCTGTTGTTCTTCTATAAATAGGGGTTAGTTCCAACGAATTTTAATTCATTTTTTCTGGTTTTTCACTCCTCTTCTTCTTCTACATTTCTATATACATATTCTTACCATTACTCTGTCGAAATCAACATTTAATCTAACTAGATTATCTCTAGTTTGATTCTCTATCACTATCTCAACAAGATCCTCAGTGCTATTCAGAGCTATAGGCTTTGTGTAATCAACTTAGCGAGAAAAGGTGTGATTATGGCCTTGGAAATCAATCAAGCGAGATAAGGTGTGATTGTAGCCTTGGAAAATCAATTGGGTGAACTTGTTGCCCAGGAAATCAAGTATCTCTGCCCAGAGGATTGTGATTCTGGAGGGTGTACCTCGCTGCCTTGAAATCGAGGGTGTAATTGTAAAGATTGTTTTTGGAAAGGAAATTCGTACTTGTGTGCGGGACTGGATGTAGGGTAACTCCGAACCAATAAAATCCAGTGTGTTCTTTCCTTTACTGCTTTTACTTTATATTTGCATCTGTGTTTGATTCTGCGATCATATCTGTGTCCGAATATTGCATACATTTGTTTTCAAATTAACAAAAACTAAAAAAGATTTAAAAATTCTCTAAACACTATTCACCCATCCTCTAGTGTTTATTCTAGCCTTAAGATCCTTATTCTGCATTTCTCATATTTGGTATCGGAGCAAGGTTTTCAAAGTTTCATAATCCGATTTTTGAAATTTTTTTAAAATGGCTATGTTTGTTAATACTAATTTAGAAATATTCAGATCATCATTGTCTTTTCAGTCTTCATATAATCAATGTTCAAATTCAAGTTGTCTACCAAAATTGTTTGATGTGCAGGAATCATGCTTTATGGCTATTTAGGAATCAATACATAACGGACAAATTATGCAGATCAGAAAGGACAAATGGATACTCGATAGTGGATGTTCTAGACACATGACTGGGAATCCAGATATGTTAAATGATATAATATACGAAGACGAAGGACTGGTTAACTTTGGAGACAATTCAAAAGGATATGTGATTGGCATCGACAAAGTCGGTAACTCTGAGACTCCTATTATTACCATTTTTTTGCTAGTTAAAAATCTGAAACGTAATCTGCTAAGTATAAGTCAACTTTGCGATAAAGGTTATAAAATTAAGTTTGAAAAAGATAAATGTCACATTGAAGATAACAATTCAACCATAATATTTGAGGGAGTTAGGAAAAAAGAATATTTATATTCTTAGTATGAAAGTTTCAAATGATAACTTATGTCTTTTGGCAAATACAAGTGACCCTTGGTTTTGGCATAAGAGATTTGGGCATTTGAATTTCAAACTCTTATCTAGATTGTCAAAACATGATCTAGTAAGAGGTCTCCCTAAAATGAATTTTAAAATAGATAGTCTATGTGATGCATGTCAATTAGGAAAACTTAAAAAGAGTTCCTTTAAATTAAAAGATATGATTTCAACTTCAAAACCTCTTTAATTACTTCACCTTGATTTATTCGGTCCATCTCAAATTCTGTCAATAAATCATAGTAAATATGTTTTTGTAATTGTAGATGATTATTCTAGATTTACATGGACAATATTTTTGAAATATAAAAGTGATACTTTTGAATGTTTTAAGAACTTTACAAAAAGGATTCAAAATCAACTTTCTCTAAAAATTATAACCATTCGTAGTGATCACGATGATGAATTTGAAAATGAAAAGTTTGAGGAATTCTGCAATAAAAAGGGAATAACTCACAATTTTTCATTTCCAAGAACTCCACAACAAAACGGAGTAGTAGAACGTAAAAATAGGACGATTCAAGAGTGTGCGAGAACTATGCTTTCATACAGTAAATTACCAAAGAATTTTTGGACAGAAGCAGTAGCTACCTCCTGTTATATTTTAAATAGAATTTTAATTAGACCTTTAACCAATAAGACTTCTTATGAACTTCTTCACTCAAAGAAACCTAAAGTATCTTATTTTAGAATTTTTGGAAGCAAATGTTTTATTTTAAATACTAAAGATAACTTAGATAAATTTGATCCTAAATCCGACGAAGGTATCTTTATCGGATATTCTAATAGAAGTAAAGCGTATAGAGTATTTAATTTAAGAACTAACACCATCGAAGAAACAATGCATGTGTCATTCGATGAAAATTTCAAAAAATTTGAAGATTCAAATGATGAAGATGGTTTAATTACTCAAAATCAAGAGTCAACTGAAACTAATAATGAAATTAATCATCCTAATAAAAGGACTAAACTTTCAAAAGATCATCCAATTGAAATATACTAGGAGATATGCAATCTATAGTTAAAACTAGAAATCAACTAAGTCAAATGAGTAATGTAGCTTTTATATCAACTATTGAAACCAAAAATCCAAAAGAAGCATCAACTGATAATCCATGGATTTTGGCTATGCAAGAAGAACTAAATCAATTTACTAGAAATGATGTTTGGGAACTTGTTCCTAAACCTGAAAATAAAACTATAATTGGAACTAAATGGGTTTATAAAAATAAAATGAATGAACTAGGAGAGGTAGTTAAAAATAAAGCACGTTTAGTCGCTCAAGGTTTTTGTCGAGAAGAAGGAATAGATTTTGATGAAACCTTTGCTCCCGTAGCAAGATTAGAAGCCATTAGGATTCTACTTGCTTTCGCAAATCATAATAATTTCAAATTATATCAAATGGATGTTAAAAGTGCCTTTTTAAATGGATTTGTAAAAGAGGAAGTATATGTTGAACAACCACCACTTTTGGAAAACGAAAAATTACCTAATCATGTTTACGAACTTAAGAAAGCTTTATATGGCCTAAAACAAGCTCTTAGAGCCTGGTATGATAGACTAAGATCTTACTTATTACAATCAAATTTTGAAATTGGTAAAGTAGATAATATCTTTTTATTAAAAGAAATAAAAATTATATTCAACTAGTACAAGTTTACGTAGATGATATCATTTTTGGATCAACTAACTTTGAAATGAATAAAGAATTTTCTAAAATAATGACAAAAGAGTTTGAGATGAGTCATATGGGTGAACTAAATTTCTTTTTAGGATTACATATAAAACAATTAGATAATGGTATCTTTATTTGTCAAGAAAAATATGCTAAAGACCTAATTAATAAATTTGGTTTGACTACTACGAGTGGAAAATCCACTCCCATGGCAACTAATGAGTACCTTAATAAAGAAGATCTCTCGAAAGATGTAGATAAAAAGTTATATAGAGGAATGATTGGATCACTGCCCTATATTACAGCTAGTAGGTCTGATATCATGCATAGTGTTTGTCTCTGTGCAAGATATCAATCCCAACCTAAAGAGACCCACTTAAAAGCCGTAAAACGTATCATAAGATATGTTAAACACACTTCTGATTATGGCTTATTTTACCTTAAAAATGTTTCCTTTGACTTAATATCTTACTGTGATGCAGATTATGCTGGTTGTAAATCAGACCGAAAAAGTACAAGTGGAACTTGTCACTTTTTGGGGCATTCTCTGATTTCCTGGTTTAGTAAAAAGCAAAACACAGTTTCTTTATCAACAACTGAAGTAGAATATATTTATGCTGCTTTGGCTTGTTCGCAAGTAATATATATGCAACAAACTTTAAAAGATTATGGTTTAAAATTTTCAAAATCATCAATTTATTGTGATAATACTAGTGCAATAAATTTATCCAAAAATACTACTCAACATGCTCGAACAAACATATTGATATCAGACATCATTTTATCAGAGATAATATAAGTAAGGAAGTAATCACTTTAGATTATATCAAATCTGAGAATCAAATTGCCGATATCCTAACAAAACCTTTAAATGTATCTATATTTACTAAATTAAGAAGAGAATTAGGTATTTATTCAATAAATGAAATACAAAATATAAATAAACAGAAGTATAATTAAAATTAAATCAAAATAAATCAACTAATAAAAAGTTTAAAGGACCACGTCGACATACCCCCCAACCCATGTCGACATATAACGTTTTTTATTTTTAAATTTTTTCCCACCAAAATTCAAAATAATTGGTTATATATTCTTCTCATTTTCGAAATTTTATTCATCCTTTCTGTTATTTCTCTGTTCTATCCTCTGAAATCAAATAATCTATGGCCTCCTCTTCAAAATTAAACAAAAATTCTACCTTTTCGTTTGCTTCTCCCACTGCTGGTCCATTTCAACGTACTACTCTCGCTCGTGTGACAAAAATGGAGGATTCTCTAAAGGATGCACTTTAGTTAATGACCGAAATCCAAGTAATGCAACTTCGAATGGCCAAGGAATAAGTGAGGCATGGAAAAATCCTTAGGAATTTGCAAAAATTTCTAGTGGACAATCATGCTAACCCGATCTTGATTGAAGAAGACTCTTTAGGAGATCATGTACAAGCGGCCAACGAAGAAGAAGAAGAAGAAGAAGAACCCATGGAAGATGTGCACATGGAGGATGACGACAAAGTCGTGTGCATTGGAGAAGTGTGTTTTGACAAAGATGGGAATCTTGTCGAACAACGTGGAAATTTCTGTTTCCACTATCCAAACTGTTCGATTCATAGATCTTCTATGTTCAATAACACACATTAGTTTCTTCTCTTTCTTTACCATTGTTGTATATTTCTTCTTACGTTTCCCACGAAAATGTAAATATAACTACATGATTAATAAATAAATTGTATTCTTATATGTGTTCTTCCCTATTAATAAATATAACTATATGGTTATTATATACTTAGAATAGTTAGTAGTTTAGGATTAGGTTTATTATTAGATCAAAGTGTTGATTATTTATGATAACACCATCATTATAATCACATGTCATAGAGTATTATATTTAGGGGGAGTTCTATAGTTTGGAGTTATATAGTTTAGAGTTAGTTTTTTTTGTTGATGACAAAGAGGGAGAAGTATATAATAGGGTAGCTAGGCATAAATTAAGGGGGAGTTATTTGGATAGAAGCAATATTTTATAAACAAAGGTTGTCATCATCAAAAAGGGGGAGATTGTTAGTCCGTGAGATGATGGTTTTGATGACAACAACCTTAGAATAGATTATAAAATATAAATACTAACAGTATAAGTTTAGAAATATATGTATATGCAGGATTTAACCATGCAGGTACCAAGAATGAAGACTGTACAGTATAGAGATTCAAGGTATCAAGATTGAAGACTCATGAGTAACAAGAATAACAAGATTATCAAGAGTTCAAGATTTCAAGTAATTTACCTTTTAATTAGAAATTTTGTTAAAACTCCTAGAAAAGCACTGGCATCTTAAAATCCAATTTATTCGTGGAATGAAATCCACTTCGAGCCTGTTAAAGGGATGGAACCCTAAGTAGGATGGAACCTACGAAAAATCTAGTGGAACATTGTTTTGTATCCACTAACTTTTTATTCAAAATGATTTTTCAAAATTATATCCCGTTTTCAAAAATGATTTCAAAACCTTCCTTTTAAAAAGCATCAAAAACATCTATCCTGATTTCAAATACTTTTAGCCTCAAAATAATCTTGAATTTCAAAATCAAATTATCCTTGGTTTTAAACTATCTTTTAAAATAAAAGTATATTTAATTTTTTTAATATTTATATATTTAGATTTAAATACAAAATTATAGTAAAATTCTATATATATATATATATATATTATTCTTTATATTTACTTATGTATTTTAATTATAGTCAAGTATTTTATAAAGTTTAAAATAGTTTTAATATAAGATAAAGGTTATTTTCAAAGAAAATCAAAACACCAAAAATCCCCTAGGGATGTCGACATACTCAAGTACCCCATGTCGACATGGTGTCAGTGGAGTTCAAAATTTAAATTTCAAAAGAAGTGTCTGTTCGTCGTAACTCTTCACGAATGGACATGGCTGTTGTTCTTCTATAAATAGGGGTTAGTTTCAACGAATTTTAATTCAGTTTTTCTGGTTTTTCACTCCTCTTCTTCTTCCACATTTCTATATACATATTCTTACCGTTACTCTGTCGAAATCAACATTGAATCTAACTAGATTATCTCTAGTTTGATTCTCTATCACTATCTCAACAAGATCCTCGGTGCTATTCAGAGCTATAGGCTTTTTGTAATCAACTTAGCGAGAAAAGGTGTGATTATGGCCTTGGAAATCAATCAAGCGAGATAAGGTGTGATTGTAGCCTTGGGAAATCAATTGGGTGAACTTGTTGCCCGGGAAATTAAGTATCTCTGCCCAGAGGATTGTGATTCTGGAGGGTGTACCTCATTGCCTTGAAATCGAGGGTGTAATTGTAAAGATTGTTTTTTGAAAGGAAATCTGTACTTGTGTGTGCGACTGGATGTAGGGTAACTCCGAACCAGTATAAAATCCGGTGTGTTCTTCAATTTATTGCTTTTAGTTTATATTTGCATCTGTGTTTGATTCTGTGATCATAACTGTGTCTGAATGTTGCATACTTTTGTGTTCAAATTAACAAAAACTAAAAAAGATTTAACAATTCTCTAAAACACTATTCACTCCCCCTCTAGTGTTTATTCCAACCTTAGATCCTTAATCCGCATTTCCCACAAGCGACACATATGACTTTCAATTTAAACCCAAAGCAATTTTCGATGAATAATATAAACAATTTCAAGTTTGTTGCAGTTGTGAGATTAGCAATGGTCAAATCTAAACATACTATTCATTATCTCTTGGTTGTTAAAGCCAAAACACCCATTCCACGTTAGCGGATCCATGACAGCTTCGAAAATCATGTCCTCCTAGTCAATAGTCAACTATTCCCGTCATGTTCCCTCAAGCAGCTGCGCTCGTTGTTGCATAAATTTTTCCTACATTTCCAAATAAAAATACAATTTGAATTAATACTACATTGTTTTAATTCTTTATAACTAATTAATTAAATTGATTATTAATAACTTACAACTTAAAACATGCTTACATGGGCTTGTTGTGATTTCAAGTCATGCCATGTGTACGTGAGTGCGCGATCTTCATTTTCATGCTCGATAGCATGAGTATGGCAAACATGTCCATGTAGGAGATGGGACTCAGACGCTCTCTTTCCTAAAATAATTATTATGTATTATTATGAAATATGCTAAATTATACATGTAATAACTGTTTATAATCACAATTAATAAATTTATCAGCTCCTGATGGTAATGCTAGAATGACTTAGAACCAGCACGGTATGTGACTGGATTCGTATTTCTATTCGCAGAGTTCCTCTCTAACTTTGCCTATAAATTTAAGTTGAACATTATATTTTACACTGTAAATTATATATTATATATGGAACAAGTTAAAGTGATACTTTGACTTATCAGAATATACTCTTATAATGTGTGATAGGTTATATATGAAACTTCAATTTAAATAATTAATAAGAGATTAACAAACTTACCTTCGCTTCATCGCTATTCCAGTGAGAAACCCAAGCTTCCTACACCCTTGTGCCCATCCAGTCAGGCTTTTTTCTTGCTTTTATTGGGCCTGACATCGTGTCATGGTAGTTCTTCCTCAATTTCTTCATCCGGTAGTTTCTGCAAAGGGAACAGCCAACTTCTTGCAAGTCTACTACCCCCTACACATTGAAAAAAAATAAGTTATACATTTATACTTAGTCAACAAATTGTACGACGGTTATATATTATGATATACAAATTTACACTTATGAGAAAGTCCTGCCAGATACATTCTCGGATGTGGAGTGGGAAGCTATCCCACTTAGACCAACAAACGGTCATCCCGCTTCTGTAAGCAAGCTTGGAAACATCAAGAGAAACTTCTAAAACTCAAATCCATTGTGTTCTATACTATACAAACCTTTAATAAATCATGACTAATGTATCATATATAAAATATTTATGATGCTGGAATAAATTTAATACTTACCTAGCTTTGGGCTGTAATGTCACTATGGGATGTTGTGCCTACTGTGATGGACTGCTTCCATCGCCTCCCGCAGAATCTGAATGGGAAGAACTCCAACGTCGAAATGACATAATACCAGTCATAGACATATCATTTTATTGTGGCGGAACATATCATTTACTTATGAGAAAACATATCATTTTTCATCAGAAAAATGTAACATTAATAATCACATAAATTATCCTCTATCAAAATATATATTATTAATCAGTCCTCGTCATTTTTTGATTCAGACTCGGCCTCATACTCTATATCATTTTCCTCTATAGTCTCAAAATCTTCTATTAAAACATTTGATTCAACGTTTAGAGGCACAAAATCAGTATGATCATCGGTTATTATTATTTCGCACTTTCCGTGAAATGTAAATCTTGCCTTTGTTTTAAAAACTACCAATCAACCCGCTTTATCTCTTTTTGGGATGGATATGGTGCATAATAAATTTGTAGTGCTTGTTTGGCTAGTACAAAATGATCGTGCTTATGATAATGCAAGGTATGCTTTATTTTAATAAGTTTATGATCCTTGTGCATGTTGATTCCAAGTTTTGGAACATTCCTGCACCAATTGCATCTAAACAAAAAAAAAACTTCCTTCCCAGGTCGTGTGAAATATGTCAACTGCAAAAACTGGGTTAACATGTCTTAAAAATCATTTATATGATTATCTAGATCATCACTATCTTTAACAAATACACTGGTATTATCAATTAATTTTTCAACACCATAATCTTTGATGTTGAATTTATATCCCTTGACAAATAATATTGGATGTCTTGACATTTCTTTTTGGTCCCAACATAAGATTTTTCAACACTATATCCGTTGACGAAGTTTATTGTTTTTACTTTAATGGTCGGTCGTCCTACTTTCCATTACAAACATAATAATAATTACATTTCGTAAATCACTTCATTTTAAACGATTCAACAAAATTTCAACAGTGCTCCCTTTTGTTCCTTGTATCGTACAAAAATGAGTGTACATAGGGAACAAAAAGGAAGTACTATCGAAACTTTGTAAACCATTTAAAATGAAATGATTTACAAAATGTAGTTACTTTGTTGTGTTTGTAACGTGTCCAATACATGGACAAGTTCGACAAATACAGTATTAGATGAATATTAATGTCTGGTTTGTCATAAAATGAACAACCATATAACGATCATACATAATACTTCTCAGAAGGGGCTAAAAACTCATCGAGGATTTAAAAAAATAAAGCACATTATGCACCAATTTATTTATATATCACCGTACATATACATTATAATTTTTATTAATTATATAACATATTAGCATTTGTACAATAATTTTTTTATATTTTAATGTTTTATTAATTATATAATTTGTCATATAATTTTTACTTTTTATAAAATCTTTTATGTTTTCAAATTTAACGAATTATGAGTATAATTTAATATTTAAAATAATAAACTATAATATACACTAATATACCGCATGGCATACATTCTAGCAAACTGGATTTCGTATATAATTAAGGGTCTAAACTAATAAATTATTATATAAATAAATTGTTATTTTGGACATTTTAGAAAACAAGTACACTAATTGTGCGCATACACGCTAAATTATGCGCATATACACTAATTAACACATATACATAGTTAATTTTTGGATTTAAACGATCATAACTGTAATTAGCATTCAATGGGGTATAATAAACAATCAATAAGGTATTATAAACAACTAGAATCGCAAATCAACCATAATCTAGCAATTTAAAAGTAATTAGGGTTAGTAAAAAATACCTGGTTGGAGCTGAATTAATGGTCTGGGCTTGTTGAGATTGAAGAAAGATGAATTTAAGGATAATCGGAGAGTCCAACGAGCAGCCAATGATGAAGTTAGGGTGGAAAGAGCCACGGTTTTGGTGTGTTTGGGGAGATGATGAAATGAAGCAGCTCTCGACATGTTGGCTGTTTAATCGCGATACTTTAATGGTTTCCAACCACTGTCGATGGCTTTAATTAAAGACAACTTCCGACGGCCGCTATATATTTTTTTGTTACATTTTCACACTTTTAAAATAAATTTAATATAAATTATTTTGTTTGAAAATTTTAATTTGTAGAAAAAATTGAATAGCTTATATTAGTTATCAATGAAGATGAAATAAATATTAATGATTACAACCTCTTTTGCTTGCTTTTCAAATTATTTAAAATCTTTAAATTATAGTTATACATAATTTTTACAAAATAAATTCATAAAACAATTAAGTATCATAAATTTCATTAAAATTTTGTAATCGACAGACTTAAACTTGCAAAAAATGATTGTCTGTGTTCTATTTTCAATAAAGTTAGTTATCGAATATAATTATTATACAACAAAAAAGATTATCGACAATAGTAATTTAATTAACCAAAAACTTTCATAAATTTGAATAACTGAATAAAAGTATCTTTACAAATTCCTAGGAATTGAATTATTATATTTAATCAAATTTCAAGCACATATAACTAATATATTAGAATAAGGTTGTAGGGCTAAATATATAAAATGATTAACCATCGGTAGCTGTAGGATTCCAAATAACGGAACCATTGGCGGCCATCAAAACCATCCGCTGCAATTTGCTACATCTTACAATGGACATGATGACCATTTCTTTATTTTATACTTAGGGATTTTTGCAATTTAATTCATTGAAACTACACTTTTTCCAAACGGAATGTGAACACTTTAACTTTTTATAAATTATCTAAAGATGGTTTGTGTTACGTTTGGAATTACAAGGAATTATCTCTTCTTTTTACTATTAAAATAGATAATACAAAATATGGTAACTGTCCTAATTTTGTACATCTTTTTTTGAGTATATTCTGTGTTATTTCAAACGATACACTTTTATACTAAAACTGTATACTTTATAGAAATTTACGTTGCTACACACTTCATTCCAATGAATTAGAATATTACTTAAATCCTAACCCCATTTTAAAACAACATCTGATTTTTGTTTATCGATCCATGTCAATTATCTAACAATATATTGCGATGACTAATTTCACATTTTTACTTACTTAAGCGATTTGAGTCAACCAATCGGAGCTATTACATAATCAATAAGTTTCAAAAACTACCACTTCCATACTCAAGTATGTGCAACATTAATGTAATGACCCGGATTTTTCATCGTTGAGTTTGGAATATTTAAATGAGTTTAAATATTTAATTTGGATTATAAATTGATTTTGGATATGAAAATTTTGGTTTTTATTCAATAAAATAGATTCAGAATTTAATATAGCAGTTTGTTGGATGATATAACTATTTAATTTAATAATTTGAAGTTGGGTAAAATGTTGAATCTGGAGTTTTAAGCCTGTTAAAAATAATTTGAAGGCTTGTAAAATTTATATTGATAGTGCTGAGGATAATGGAAGTTTTAAAATTGTATTTAACAGTGATTTGTTCAGTTTTGAAATTATATCGTTTAAATTGAATTTAAAAATAGCCTTCCGAGGCTCAGTCTTGGATTTCGACGAAACTAGTTCCATTGAATCCGTAATATTGTATTATTATCGGATTTCAATTTTCGTAGTGATTGGGATTGTTGTCTGAGCATACGATATATAAACGCGCTGAAGTTCATATCGAAAATTTAATATAATAACTAGGTCTCAAAATGCTATCTTCTCCATACGATTGAATTAGGTCTCGAAACCTTTTCCATTGCATTCGAAATAGGGGTTTAACATTATAAACGCCTAGCGGCACTCCTCGATAGGAGTTCGAGATATTTAGTTGCGTGAAACGAGAAGTTTTAAAATTTTGAATAATATAATATATTTACATTGATTTACAGCGTTTACATCAATGTTTTTTCCCTTCTTTTCAGAACTTTTATGTTCCTTTTCAAACACGCTATCCAGTATCCTTATCATACCGCTACCCTATCTTCCTTTAAAAGCAATTCGATCTTTGAAGATATATATAACTATCGAACAAATCAGTTCGATTTCAAAGAAAAAAAATAAAATGGCCAATCTCTCTTGTTCAAAATTATAAAAAAATATATAGGAGATGAAACGAAGTTCTCTAATGGCCGAAACGAAATCGATTGTAAAGAATGGTGTCGGTTCTATTTGAAATCGAAAATCAAAACCGAAAGAAGCTCGATCTTTCCCTTCCCTTCTTTCTCTCAGATCTGGAGTTCAATTCCTTATGTAAGCTTTCGAGTGAGCGAATCGATTCTTCATTCGAAAAGGAAGGGCGGAAGTGGATTCCCAATTGAGTACATTTCAGATTTGTATGGGGGGTGCGTATCGATTATTGCTGGCGTTTGATCGAAGCTAGGTGGCGTGAGGGCATTTACACCGTGACTGGGAAGCACAAGCTCGATCGTGGGGTGCTGTGTTGGTGCGATGGATCGAAGAAGTTTTTGGGTGTTCGCGAGCACTACGCGATTGGGAAGATGGGTTGTCGAATCCTGGGTGTGCATGTTTTCTGTAAGGTAAAATGTTTTTATTTAATTTATATATATATATATATATATATATATATGTTTTTATAGTAAAGAAGATTTCAGTATACAATCTATGGGTTAGGAAATAAACTGTAAATAGAAAAATATAAGAATTTTGTAATGATTGGAAGTTTATATAAAATTGGATTTTTAAATTCTATATTGATTATTTTTACATATATGAGTTTCAAAATGAAAATAATAATAATAAAATATATATAAATAGGAATTTAACATGTTGAAAGTTCATATACGAAAATTTGATTTTTTAAAACCCATGGATTATTTTTCATATACAATTGAAAATGAAGAAAAGTAATATTCAAATTTACTAGGCTATGTTAAAAATAATTTATTAAGGTGTTTAATTTATTTAATAAACTTATTTAAGTATTTTAGTAGCTAACAAAAAAATATTTAACTAAAAAGGAAATTAGTTTAAAATCAAATTTTAATTTTAAAATAAAACATTGGTTAATTTAATTATCAAATGGAGATTTAATTGCTCGATTAGTTCGAAAATTAATAAATCACCTAATGTTTATTCAAGGTCTAAATCGTAGAGAAGACAAGCCGGATTGGGTTGGGTTGCAATTTGAAACAAAGGTGAGTTAATCTCACTCATCTGGTTGCTATTTAAATTTAAAATGGTTAAATTTAAATAATTGGTTGAATGATTGAATTGATTTGATGTGCTATATTATATATAGTAGCATATATATAGTATATATTGGAGTGATTGATTTCCCGCATTATATAGCGAATGATACCTTATGCACCGCATAATAGCGGATGATATTTTATTTAAAACCCATATACCGCAATATTCCACCTCGAAGTGGAATTGGTATTGTGCTAACATCTGTGGATGCAGGAAACAGGTTGGAGGGATCCAACTGAATTCCTCAAAATTATCTAGATTATTTAATATTCCTTGTTATGAATATTTTATGATGAATTATATTGATAATTGGAATATTGAATACTGTAGTTTGCTTGAATATATTTCGGTACACTGAGTTATCAAAAGACATAGAATTGGATTTTTGAAAGAAAATAAAAGAGTGAATTTTTAAGTAAAATAATCGTTGAGAATTTGAATAAATTTAAGAATGAACTGGATAAGAATAAAAGTGATTTTAAAATTCTAATAAATAAGTTCCGGGTATGAAAAAGAGATTTTGAATAAATAGAGAAATAATGAATTTTAAATTTAAGTGATGTTATATCAAGAGATAAAGAATTTATTTAAAAGGATAAAGAAGAAATTTGGAAAATATGAAATTGGTATTTTCAGTTAAAAAGATTTTAAATCATAAATAAGGAATAAAGTTTGAAATTAATGGATTTTGAAATAAATTGAGTAAGTAAAGAAATTTATTTCAAATGGAGTAGATTGAGAATCAATTTGGAAATTGATTTAAGTGTTTGAAATTGGAAATTTAAAGGAGAATGTGACTATGAAATTTATAAACTGGGTTTATAAAAGTAAAGTAATATATCGGTGGATATTTGGAAGAATAAATTCACGATGGGAAATTATTAAAGGAACGGGAAAATTGGTTTAAAAAAATAGTGATTTATTTTTAAAGATAGAAAGAGAAGAGTATTTCCCTGGATAGCCAAGTACATTTTCAATGTAAATTTTTAAATATAAGTTATGTTGTTTTAAAAAGCATGTTTTAGAAAATTTATTATTTCTAAGTGTCTAAATTTTGAAGTAAGTATTTTTCAAATCTATTATAGTAGTAATTATTTAAAGGTGTCTTGGTATTTTGTTTTAAAAGAGAAAATCTGGTTTTATATTTTATAAAGTAACCTCATTTTAAATGTTCCTAAAGTATTATTTTTAATAAAGTATTAAAGTAGTTTTCAATTTAAATGTTAAATTATATTTTATAATAAAGTGTTTTTAAATTATTTTTAAAATCTAAAGTTTTGTGCTTGGTGTTTTCAGTGGAAATAAATATTTGGGAATTCATTCCATGGGAAGAGTAGGGTTGGAAAACTGTTTTCAAAAAGGTTCGAAAATGGAAATATATCTTGCAAAGATATTTTGAGGTTATTAAATAATTCGGCGAAATTATTTTTGGTTGATGGTTGTTTGAGAATGTTAGTTAATAGTTAAGTAACCGACTATCAATATTGGCCAATGCGCTGATCGTTTCGAAGAGACCGGGATCGGGATTAATTTCTCGAAAACCACTTTGTTCCAGTTTGTACGTTTTCGTGAGGAAGACGAGTTCGGAATCGAAGATGGAGCAGTGAAGTGCAAGGGCTAGTCTCTACTAATCCTGAGGATGGTTCCAAAATGGATGTAGTAGGTGTAGTGCCTTCGGTTCTGTTCGAACCCGGGATGGACTTGTATGGATGAATGCTTTCGGAACATTGTCAGGTGGACGATGGGCATTCTAAGTGAAACGTTCTAAAAAGGTAGCGCTTAGCCTCAAGCCTCATCAACCAGGAATGACTGAAAATTAGGGGTTATGCAGCAAGGCTAGCTGGGTAGCGCCCATTAGGGTGAGGTCATCCCTGTCTAGATGTCCCTTTTATTCGGCTTAATGGTGCGGTTGCTGATCCCAACCGTGGGGTGATGTTACTCGGGATTATCCAGTAAGGGGTAGTCCCGGTCTTGTGCTGCAGGGGATTGGGAGTAATCCTCGGTACTGTGATCAAGGTCACGTATTGTGACAGGTGGTACCTCAGTGCCTAGTCATTAGTTGGAAATTCATTCTCCCTACACGCTTGTACGGTTTTAATTGTGCCCAACTATTGCTAAGACGTGAGATACAAGCATTTCAGCTAGATTCTATTTTACTTTCTATAGACACTATTATAATATCAGAGGATTTTGATAAAAAGTGTTTGGCTATCGTAAGGTAAAACCGGACATGTTTATTTGTGGCGTGGTCTTATGAGATGCTTTTGTTTTCAAAAGAATTTTGGAAGTTTAATAATCAATTGAGTGTGGTTTTCTCACGCTGGTATTCCAGACTGACTCGGTTTTTATTTAATAAAATAGATTGATTTTGGATTATGAAGAGTTTGGTTTTTATTTAATAAAATAGATTCAGAATTTAATATAGCGGTTTTTTGGATGATATAACTATTTAATTTAATAATTTGAAGTTGAGTAAAATGTTGAATCTGGAGTTTTAAGCCTGTTAAAAATAATTTGAAGGCTTGTAAAATTTATATTTATAGTGCTGAGGATAATAGAATTTTTAAAATTGTATTTAACATTGATTTGTTCAGTTTTCAAATTATATCGTTTAAATTGAATTTAAAAATTGCCTTCCGAGGCACAGTCTCAAATTTCAATGAAACTAGTTCCATTGGATCCATAATATTGTATTATTATCGGATTTCAATTTTCGTAGTGATTGGGATTTTTGTGTGAGCATACGATATATAAACGCGATGAAGTTCATATCGGAAATTTAATATAATAACTAGGTCTCAAAAAGTTATCTTCTCCATACGATTGAATTATGACTCGAAACATTTTCCATTGCGTTCAAAATAGGGGTTTAACATTATAAGCACCTAGCGGCATGCCTTGATAGGAGTTCGAGATATTTACTTGCGTGAAACGAGAAGTTTTAAAATTTTGAATAATATAATATATTTACATTGATTTACAGCGTTCACATCAATGTTTTTTCCCTTCTTTTCAAAACTTTTATGTTCCTTTTCAAACACACTATCCAGTGTCCTTATCGTATCGCTACCCTGTCTTCCTTTGAAAGCAATTCGATCTTTGAAGATATATATATCTATCGAACAAATCAGTTCGATTTCAAAGAAAAAAATGGCCGATCTCTCTCGTTCAAAAAAAAAAATAAGAGATGAAACGAAGTTCTCTAATGGCCGAAACGAAATCGATTGTAAAGAATGGTGTCTGTTCTATTTGAAATCGAAAATCAAAACCGAAAGAAGCTCGATCTTTCCCTTCTCTCCTTTCTCTCAGATCCATAGTTCAATTCCTTATGTAAGCTTTCGAGTGAGCGAATCGGTCCTTCGTTCGAAAAGGAGGGGCGGATGTGGATTCGCAATTGAATACACTTCAGATTTGTATGGGGGGTGCGTATCGATTATCGCTGGCGTTCGATCGAAGCTAGGTGGCGTGAGGGCTTTTACACCGTGACTGGGAAGCGCGAGATCGATCATGGGGTGCTGTGTTGGTGCGATGGATCGAAGAGGTTTTTGGGTGTTCGCGAGCACTACGCGATTGGGAAGAAGGGTTGTCGAATCCTGGATGCGCATGTTTTCTGTAAGGTAAAATGTTTTTCTTTAATTTATATATATATGTTTTTACAGTAAAGAAGATTTCAGTTTAAAATCTGTGGGTTAGGAAATAAACTGTAAACAGAAAAATATAAGAATTTTGTAATGATTGGAAGTTTATATAAAATTGGATTTTTAAATTCTATACTGATTATTTTTATAAACATATATATGAGTTTCAAAATGAAAAAAATAATAATAAAATATATATAAATAGGAATTTAAGATGTTAAAAGTTCATATACGAAAATTTGATTTTTTAAAACCCATGGATTATTTTTCATATATAATTGAAAATGAAGAAAAGTAATATTCAAATCCAAAATGGATGTAGTAGGAGTAGTGCCTTCGGTTCCGTTCGAACCCGGGATGGACTTATATGGATGAATGCTTTCGGAACATTGTCTGGTGGGCGATGGGCATTCTAAGTGAAACATTCTAAAAAGGTAACGCTTAGCCTCAAGCCTCACCAACCAGGAATGATTGAAAATCAGGGGTTATGCAGCAAGGCTAGGTGGGTAGCGCCCATTAGGGTGAGATCATCCCTGTCTAGATGTCCCTTTTATTCGGCTTAGTGGTGCGTTTGTTGATCCCAACCGTGGGGCGATCTTACTGGGGATTATCCAGTAAGGGGTAGTCCCGGTCTTGTGTTGTAGGGGATTGGGAGTGATCCTCGGTACTGCGATCTAGGCCACGTACTGTGACAGGTGGTATCCCAGTGCCTAGTCATTAGTTGGAAATCCATTCTCCCAACGCGCCTGTGTGGTTTTGATTGTGCCCAACTATTGCTGAAACGTGAGATGCAAGTATTTCAGCTAGATTCTATCTTACTTTCTATAGACACTATTATAATATCAGAGAATTTTGATAAAAAGTGTTTGGCTATCGTAAGGTAAAAACCGGACATGTTTATTTATGGCGTGGTCTTATGAGATGCTTTTGTTTTCAAAAGAATTTTGGAACTTTAATAATCAATTGAGTGTGGTTTTCTCACGCTGGTATTCCAGACTGACTCGGGTATTATTTAACTATAATGGTCGGGTCAGATCGAGTATTATAGATTACAGGAAAAGATGCTGTGGAGCTGGATAGCGATACGTACTCCCGTACTTGTTTAAATATTCCACTGTGTATTCAGATTGTGAGGACAGGTTATGAACTTGTCCAGTTGAGTGTTATGTATACTCTGATGTTGTACTCTGATGATGTAATGTATAAAAAATGTATTTGTTTTTGGTGTAAAGATCATTTATTATCTATTATAATTTATTCCGCTGCGATTGTTAGATTTTGATGTTGTTTTCTATTTTCTTCTTCTACCTCTTCTTCTTTAACCGTCATGGTTCGTATTTCCGTTCATCTTGAGTTGATTGATGGAGAATAGTGTCGACTCAAGGGGTACGAATTTGCGGGCTATTACAATTAAACTCTACAATTCCAAGATTCACATCTAAGCTTTCATGGAACACAACTATTATGATATAAATCCAATAACATGCATAAAATAGATACTTTCTCATTCTTGTCCACCTGATCTGCCGTAGCCTACCAGGGACAACACAAACCTAGATGCCCGTAGCCTACAGGTGCACTTTTATCATCTACATAGTACCAACTAATATCATATTGCTATAACGCCAAGTCTATACTTACTGTTCCATTTAAGATTGTTTAATGTAATAGAAGAAATGCCTATTTGTTGCTTAACACTCTCAATATGAATTGAAGTAAGCCCTACTTGTACTTTAACATCCCAAACCGAAAAACTTCTTGTACCCATCGTATTCTTTAATACAATAAAATATCTTGACTTACTCTTTCCTTATTCTCAAATAGGTTTACCCCAACATACTTTCCAACTTTCTTGTACCAAGACTTTACAGTCCAAACCATACTTTTGTAGAAAGATATATGGTGGTGTTTACTTTTCACTACTATGGAAAGTTCGACTTTATATCTTTGCAATTTTAACCGTTGGTTGAAAAGATTGTTAAATTCTCATGTTACTTCTTCGCTTTGTCCCAATCATTTCAGTACTTCCAAACTGCATAGTCAATTTTGTCCTAGTGGGCTATTTAATCCTATTTATCTAACTCTAACCTGTTTCCTACCTTTTGAAGTTTTAGGTGATAGTCTAATACTTTCATTTTACTTTTTTTAAATCAAAATCTTTGATTTTTCCATTTTCATAAAACTAGTAAGTTTTCTAAAATTTTAAAATCCTCGATTTTTAATAAACGTTTTCCTTTTACTAAAATCATGACATTCCCTTTAATTAAATTATCAAAATGATTAAACTTACCTTAACAAAAACGTATATAAAAACACACCTTTCTAAAAGTTCCTTTTCAAAAATAAGAAATTTTCACAAAAGCATTTTATATTATTATATTTTATTCAAAGAAAATGAAGTATTTTTAATTTATCATTATTATTTAGGGATATGGTAGAAACATTTATAAAACATTTTCAGATACAGAACCATTTCTTATTACAAAAGAATTCAAAAGTTAGGCCTTAGAAACTCTGTAAAAATATTCTTCTCAAATATTGTTAAAAGTAAAGTGCACATTGAGGTAAGTATAATAATGTGTTCGAAAATAAAACAAGAGCTTTAGAACAGTTAAAAATAACTTTTCGTCAAATTCTCTTAAACTAATCCATAAAGTTTATCTGATTTATTCATATAAAATCATAAACCAATTTTTTCTTTCTATTTAAAATATCAGATATCTACCATTTCTAACTTTTTAGTAAACATTTCATTGGTTTATCACTTAAATTGGAGTAGATAATAGTTACATAATTACCTAAGCCCACTTATACCTCACGTTGCTTTAAGTGCAATGAAAATATGTCTTCCTTTCAAAAATAGTTATTTAAGTTTACTTTCACATTACAGTGTCCAGCTTTAATATGGAAATAATCTAGCCATGCTTTTCAGTAAATATGAGTTCTTGCGACTACTAGCAATGAGGTTTCCACTAATAGGAAAATCTTTTTACTTTGTAAAGTCCTCTTCCACGTTCCCTTTTCACTTTGTTGGCATCCTATTCTTATTATTTGGATATCTTTGTACTAATCTTCTTCGTTCACCCTTAATTCCAAAATTTACTTGCTACTGCTAACTAGTATAGAAAACCTCTACTAGCCTCTGTTTATGGCGTAAACTTCAATTAATGTGAAAAGTTTATTTTTCACCTCAACTTTTATAACCTTAACAATTATTCCGACACACAGTTATCTGCTTCTATAAGGGATAAGCCAATAATTACCTCATGAATCAAAATATATAAGTTATTATGTGTTAATACACATATTAGAAAATTATAATTACGCTCTCCTGGTCAAATTTGGCTTATCTTATCTTATCTCCTCGCTTATAGTTGGCTTCTCTTAGTCATTCTTCTAAGACTAGTACTCATTCTTACCCATTCTCTTATCATTCTTTTAAGACTTGTACTCATTCTTATTGTGTGTTATTACACATATAAGAAAATACAACAAACTTGGGCATTAAGCAACTAGTCCACTCATGGCGGTCCGCATCCAGTCTGGCTCTAGGCCAACCCATCAAGACCAGCTTCATTGCCAATCGAAAAAACTCAAGATGGCATCAACAGCCAATACATATGTCTTTACTAACTCAGGCATGGCTGCCTTTGGCTCAGCGTCACCACAGCCAATCGCATCATATCATAGATGACCCCACATATTCTTTGTATCTTGGTCCTTAGCAGCACTCCGCTTTCTACATGTTATTAGCAACTCACCAGCCTTTCCACATAGGCATGTAGAAGTAAGCAACAAGCCGTGCAGTTTGGCTGTACTAGGTAATGTAGCAAAACAAAAGCCTGCCTACTCTTGTAGCTCACCATCAGCATTCAATGCTAATTAAACGCAATGCATGCATCTAGTACGAAGAGACAATTGCCATACTTCTCAACTCCATATTCCAGCCTTCCTTTATAGTTGTCTTCCATCAACTAGGCAACCAGACCAATGACCGAGTGCCCTTCCCTTTTGTTTTCCCATGTGTTCTTACTATAATGAAGTACTCTTTTTACAACAGGCAATGCCCGTTGTAATAAAAGTTTCGCAATGGGTCAACGCCCATTGTATTATGCGATGTTGTAATAGACCTAAAAGGTTTTACAACGTTTTAAAACTATTGTAAAAGCCTATTGTAGTAAATATTTTTTACAACGATTCACAGTCATTGCAATATGGTCTTTTGCAACTGGTTTTTGCCCGTTGTAATATGATCTTTCACAATTGTTTTTGCCCATTGCAATAGGGACTTTTACAACTATTTTTGTCTGTTGTTAAAAAAATTCAAACGTGAAAAAAAATATAAGTACTATTACATGAAACTCATAAATTTAAAATTAAATTGCTATTGAAACCAAAATATTGTACCAATAACAACAATATTCATTCATATCCAATAAAAATAACGAAAAAGATTTATATTTCTAAATCACAAAAAGTCTCTTATAATATAAAACATATATAACAAATACACATACCTACTAATACAATGGAAATACATATACCCACCACCTGAAACTATCCTCACCTCCTCATCCTCAGTAAACATACTATTATAACCAAAGCATGTCATGTTCAGCACCCTACCGCCTAGTCCTTCCACTGCAGTCATTCAAAACTTGACTCTTTACCTCGCTCAACCAACACACCTCTAGCGATTTAGGCATCGGCACCTTGGTAACTTGACCTGTAGCTCTAACACAAATATATTGGTCTTGCCCTTGCTCACATCAATTCTCCCTATGCAGCTTCATCACTAGTTCCAACATCCGGTTTGCTTGTTGCTTGTAGGTTCACAGTTGCTCTATCCATGCACTTGTCGATGCATTAAATTCTACTTTTGTCATCCCTCTAAACACAGGATTGGTTTAGAATGGCGATCATCACATACCTTCACATTCGAAAGAAGAAGAAAAAACGAAAAAACAAATTAGTAAACATATTACATATGTTTAATCGGATATAACGACATATATTTCATCTAATTTGTTCCTTGTTTCTAACTTTACAACAATAATATTTTCTTAATTTTATTTGCATAATTTTATCGGATGAACTTTTTTTACTTTTACAAATACCATCAAATATTTTATTGTCAACATGCCTGCATACACGTTTAAAAGTCACCTTTCACAACGTATAGTTTACTTCAATAATCATCACATGCCTTTACAGCAGGAAAAAAGGATAAATTAGAACAAATAAATACATAATAGAACATAGCAGCATATCTTTCATCTAATTCATTCATCATTTGTAAATCTATTACACTACAACATTATCTTTTTTCCAAATTGATTTGAAAAAAAGTTTTTGGATAAAATTTGTCTAGTCTAGAAAAGACCATCACATATTGTGTTGTCAGTATGCTTGTATGCGTATTTAAAAGCAAAAAATCGTGAAATGTGATGTTTCTTCAATAACAACTATGAAGTACAGTTAGTATAAAAGAAAATTACCAGAAATGCTGTATGCAAGGCAATTTTTAGGACATTGCGATACTGAAATCAATTTCCAAATTATACTGAATAAATATGAACTGTTAATTTCCAGTTTGGCCTTGAGACAAATAGGACATAATCAGAAGTATTAATTGAGTTAGTAATTACTCTATTGGTTTTAAGTCATAACTAAAGTTGTAACTAATAAATGGTTAACTGAATACTAGATGGTAAAATGTATATGTGTCTCGAGAAGTAAAACATATGTAACTTATTTGTATTTCTAATTGCACTTCAAATCAGAAGTAACTTATAACAACTATGTTACTACTCTTAACCTACTACCAAAAACAAGTTATTAAAATTCTTGAAATGAAATAACCACTTACATGAATGCTTTTATGAGAATCACTGTCAGCATCTTCACCAAAAATAGATTCACCGGACTATGCAGCCTCTGCATCGTCATCATTACTCAATCCAAAAAACTTAGAAAATCGAGTCCATGCTCCAAAGCAGAGCTAGCATATTCTCCTTTAGGATCAAAAATTGAACCAAAGCACAAAATAGAAAACCTACACGAAGCACCGCTCCTATGATCCACTGTACATAGTTCTTCTTCTAATTTCCCCTCATTTTATATAACTCAAATTCTATTCTTGTATATTTCACACTGCTATCTCATTCAAAAATCTGGATTGGATCGAATGAAAATCAATGAAATAATGACCTCAAAAGAAATACATAAATAAAGAACGATGTGAGAAATGGAGGAAGAACAGGGATTGGAGAGTGTAAGGAAGAGCATATCTGAGATTCTGGGAGCCCTTTGCAAAGATGATGATAACGATTAAAATGAAAAGAAAAATAAAGGATTCGGTTGTGATAGTGAAATGTAATAATCGAAATGTAGTAAAAACTTACATTGCAACCAATCATAATTCTCAGCCTCCTTCCTAATGACATCCAAAACAGAATCAATCAGCTTCGCTCCTTCGGTATAATGACCTTTCACCCAGTTAATACCGGCTCCGCTCTGCCCAAATATGAAGTTACCGGGTCTAAAGATCTGCCCATACGAGCCAGATCACAAACTATATCTCCCTCATCTTTGTTGGGAATTTCTTCAAATTAGAAGAAATTAGGGTTTGAGATGAGAGAGAGAGAAGAAGGTGAAGGAGAAAATGGCAAAGGAATTGATGAGGTTGATTAAATTATGGATTTGGTTGAGGAGCAGTGTATGAGGAGTTGTAGTTAAGGACTACAAAGAAGCGGCGATGCATTTGGTCAGTTGCTGTAAAGAAGCTAATAAAAGTAAATCCACATGAAAGCCAAATATTTTAGAATGGGAGCCAAAATTTTAAAATTGGAGTCCAAATTTTGGAATTGAAGTGAAAAGTTCCAGATTAAAATCAACAAATTTATTATTTACAGTAAATAAAAAGTTGTCTATACTACAAAAGATGGTTACAAAAGAAAACATCTAGATGCATATTAAAGTAACAATCTCCAACATAATATTTATATTTGTTGAACTTTGCAATATTTTTAACATTTCTGTTTTATTCTGAAATTTGAACACTTTATAAAATTTTAAATTTTCTAAAAATTTTAATTTTCTCTTTCGAATTTAAAGACAATTTCAAATTTTTGTTTGCAATTTTATGAATTTATTTAAATTTATTATAGAAATTTTCTAGTTTTCAAATTTTTTTTGAAATATTACTTCTTAATAATAAATATTTAATATCAATTGTTACTTCTTATTTTTAGTTATTAATAGCAGCTATTAAATTTTAACAATAATTATTTAATAATAATTATATAATAATAATAGTTTAACAATAACAATTTAATAACAATAATTAATAGCAATTATTTGCTAATAATTGTTTATAAGTAATTAAGAAATTTTACAAAATTTTAAATTTTCTAAAATTTTTAGTTTTTTTTTTACTTTTGAACTTTATGAAAATTACAAAATTTTGTTTTTGGATTTTAAGAACATTTTAAAATGTATTATAAAAAAATTCAAATGTTTTGAAATATTACTTCTTATTATTAATTATTTAATAGTAATTATAAATTATTAATCATTATTTCTTATTTATTTGCTATTAGTTATTAATTATTATTTATTACTTCTAAATTATAATTGAATATTAATTATTAATTATTCGATGGTAGTTATTTAATATTAATTATTGATTATATTTATTAAATAATAAGTGTAATTAATACATATGAACTATAATTTACTAATTTTAACGATTAATTATAATAAATTATTAAATATAAAAATATTAATTATAGGTAATAATTAGTAATTATAAATTATTTATTAATAATAATTGGTTATAAATTATAATTTAGTAATGCTTTTACAACATTTTTTAACAACTGTAACTAAAATGGTTATAATATATATCTATTACAACTTGCGAAAAAAGAGTTGTGAAACTTGACATTTATTATAACAGGCGAAAGAAAATGGTAGCAACAGGCATATATTACAACAAGCAAATATGTAAGAGGTATTGATGAAAATTAGTATCTATTGCAACAAACAAAAAAAAACAATTGTAATAGGCATCTATTGCAATGGAAAAATGAAAAACGTTGTAATATCTAAAACAAAGAGCAAAGAAAAAAGAGTTGTTGAAAAGTGATATCTATTAGAACAGACGAGATAAAATTGTTGTAATGGGTTTTATTACAACGGGTATTTTTGACCTTTGTAAAAATGCCGTTGTAATAGGGTATTTTTTTGTAGTGTCTCAACCATCGGTCATCTTCTATAGCCACTATAAATACCCCAAACCATGCAACTTCAGAGGGGTCGAAAATTATTAGGATCCTGATTGTCATTACCTTTTCAAAACTCCTCACACTACAAATCAGTGCCCTAAACTCTTAAGATTGACTATTTTTTAGTCTTAAGTGCTTTGTTTTTTATTATTCTCTTGCAACTTCTTGTAATTGTAAGAGAAAAACATAGTTAGAGATCTTCATGGTGGACGTAAGCAAGCTTTTCGAACCACTTTCTATTTGGCATCTTTTACTTTGTTTTGCTTGCTTTATTCATAATTTTACATTTTTAAGTCTAATGGTTAACACGTAATATATGCTTTCTCAACGCATTAGTCTAATTTCGAGGTTGGCTAATTCTATAAAAAACAAGAACCTTCTCCCTCTGTTTTATGATAACATGTTCTCTTTGATTTACGATAGCCTTTGATCTACGATAGCATCTTCCCATTGATTTACAATATTTTATTTGTTAGCCTTCTCCCTTGATTTACGGTAACATCCTTTCTTTCATCAAGATAGTGTCTTCTTTTTTATTTACGATAGTCTTCTTCTTATAATTTACAGTAGCATCTTCTCTTTGATTCATGGTAACCTCTTCCTTAACTTAATGTGGTTCCCTTATTTTGAATTAAAATTTGTGCTGTCATACTAGGCAAATGGCTTAGTTTTTTTAGTGTTTTTGGTTTTGACGCGCCTTTAACTCTTCACTTTTCTTGCATTATTTTATTTAGTTTTTTTAGGTTTACTAGATTTGGACATGCTTATTTTTGTTCTTAACTTGTCGTCTTATTAACGTTTTTGAGGGGTTGACTTGATTTTTTTTGTTTTTTATTTATTGGATATTTATCATTTTTTCTAAAAGAAAACAAAAATCCGAATTTGACTAAAATAAGATTAAAACTGGAAGCTTATGAAAATAAATTTCAATATGGCTAATCTAGATCATTTGTGAAAAAAAAATGAAAAAAGGAAGATGATAGTGATGGTTCAAAACAGTTAGATCTCCTATTTGTGATTCGATACAAACGATGAAAGTTTAATCCCCATTTTACTTGTGTACCTTAAAGAGGATTATTTTATTTCTGAAACGTATAGAGAAGTGAGTGTCATTTTTTTTGTAAATGAACATCAAACAGGTTCTTTATTTAGAGAAAATATATAAATTGGGCCCATATCGATAATACATTATGTCACATCTACCACATCCCTGAATACAGAAGGTAAAATAAAACATTATGTATAACTAATAGCCAATGAAATATACTTCATAGAAAAAACAAATGAAACTTGGTAGGGTCAGTAACAATTAAGTTTCAAGATGCACCTACTTAGTTTAAAAAAATGGCAGGGATTGCAAACAAAATTACAAATTGGTTGCTTCTTTTATATGCATGCATACAACTCTGACAAATCAATTATAACACAATCAGCCATGCAGTCTGACAAATCAACTTACTCCTCTTCAAGAAATCAACAATATGCCTAGTGTAAGGGAGGTGATGGCATTCCATGAACTTGAACGTGGATTCTACAAACAGAATCATTTCATTAGGAATGCCTTCCCCAATTTCACGCAATTTTATTGCATTATGGATGTTTAGATTTGTCCAGTAATGGATTTTTATAGGCGAATCATTCAACAAAGTTGCTAGCGCATGGAAAACCATGTAAGATCAGATCTAGGCTTCCAAACATAAAAAACAAGTAAATCTCGTTATTCTAATCATATCGGTCCATTTCAGATTGTATATTCAAGCTTACCGAAGGGGCCGTTGGATTTGACGATGGTACCACAACCGAAGGGGACAATTAAACGAGCTGCTGATTTTGTTGATGGGTTGACAGAATGCCATAGAATCGTTCAGGAACGATTAGAGAGGACAAATGAGAGGTATAAACAAATGGCGGATAAGAAACGAAGAAGTGTTGTCTTCAAGGAAGGAGATTTTGTCTACGCAGTGTTAACAAAAGATTGTTTTCCGGTTGGCACTTATAACAAGTTGAAAGCTCGGAAGATCGGTCCAGTGGAAATCTTAAAGAAGATAAATGATAATGCGTATCGGTTAAAGTTGCCGGAAAATGTTCATACTTCTGATGTTTTCAATGTCAAACACTTAGTCCCGTATTATGGGGAGGTACTTGATGAAGAAGGCGAAGATGTGAATTCGAGGACGAATTCTTTCCAACAAGGGGAGGATGATGAAGCGTTTACCTCAAAAAATCACCGTGCCGACTCAACCCCACTTCCCCACGACTTATCCCCACCACCGACTCACGAGTCCCCTCCATCCACGACCCACGAGTCAATCACGGCCGACTCATCACAATTCGCAACTCATCACAATTCGCGACTCATCCCCGTCGCCATCCATTTCCCCACGACTCGTCCCCCTCACCGACCCACGACTCAACTCTACCCCGCGACCTACGATCCATCCATCACCGACTCATGACACATATCAATCTCGCGAACCATTCTTTTCCCCTTAGCCACGATTAGCTCGTTCCCCGACCCAAAACACGAAAAAAAACCTAAACGCGAATGAGTTTCCCCAATTTCCAGTAGGGTGAAACTTCATTGAGTCGCGAACGACTCATATTTGTTTTGAAAAGTCGCGAACAAAATATGAGTTGCTCCCAGTAAGTCGCGTGACAATTTCATAAGGTCGCGGCAATCTCCCTGAGTCGTTACCGAGTCACTTGAACGTGGCCGAGTCACATTAAGTCGATTCCGAGTTATTTTAAGTCCCGAGTCAAGTTGAGTCATGTACTGTATAGTGTTTAGACTGTTTGTGTGTGTTTGTTGTACCGCCTTGTTAAGTCGTGTATTGAGTTGTAAGCCTATAAATAGACACGTTATGTCATTTGTAAAGGTGGTTGAATATTGAATAAAAATTTCTTGTTGATTGCTTTGTGCTTTCTTCTCTAATTGGTAGTCGAGTGAAATCTCCTATCTCCACCTACGTCATTCGAGTGCGCTCGAATCTTCGTTTGTGAAGCCGATTCACGGAATCAAGTGCGCTTGATCAACGTCGAAGAATCGTAGATCTTTGTTTCTCGGTATCGTGCGCGATCAACGAGACGAAGATAGCTAGAATCCGGCATCTTTGGATCAACGGATTTGGGCATTGCAGTATTTTCAAAATCACTGATTGCTACATTTCATCAATTGAAGTTTGTTTTGAAATATCCGCTGCGTCAGGTACCGACATGATTATGTCGTTGCTGGCGTGATTTTGCGACTTGTATCTTCATTTTTTACTCACGTTTGTTCTTGTCTTTAGGTTTTCAAGGTTTGTTATAAAAATTGCTTCCACAAATCATGTTAGTACCGGCATGACTTATCTTGTGAATCTTATAACAACCCACCCCGGAACAGGTCTAATCGATCCAGAAAAGGTCTATCGAAACTTAGATCCATTTTAAAGCAGGCTATTGGTAGAACTAAGAAAATAACAACATGGAGCCATAACTAAACTTTAAAAACTCACAGCACATGGAACAAAATATAATAGCAAAGTGTACCCATTCATTTCAAAACCATAAAAATGTCATAGTACAAAATTCCAAAAAAGCCGTAACTTAATATATGTTACAACAATTGTCTAAATACATGCGTACACATAAAAGTAAGTAGTAATAATAAAATTATTGCCACAAGGTAAGCTTCTCCATCTCTAAGTATCGCCATCGCCATCACTCGCCCTTACTCTGTGTTGTAACGAGGAGGGAGTCAGAACAACAAGTTTCTAGTGAATAAAAACTTCGAGTCTAACCTTTTCAGTACTTGGGAGTATATTTCAAAATAAAATACGAAAACAATTAAAATCAAGGAGTCGGGTCCAACCACTTGGTATCTTCCATTACAGAAGTATATCCAATAATAAGTCATAAATAGCTAATAATGTAAAAGATAGTACCCAAGCCACTTAATACTTCCCAGCGGAAAATAGGCAGACCCCATCATTTAAGGCTTATCTTCAAAAGTCTGCTGATCAATGATACTATTTAGCTGACATCATATGAAATCTCATAGACCACTTAATAATTTCAAGTGAAAAATAGGTAAACCTCGTCATTTAAGGTCTAATTCCAGAAGTGGACCCCTGTAGAAATACCACTGAGCGTAACCTCTTGGCCATTTAATACTTCATCTTGAGAAAAAGGTGGGTACAGCCACTTAATACCTCAAACCTCGAAGCAGACTCTTCGTCTTATGGCCCATGCCCATAACGACGTCTCACATTAGTCCTCTATTCGTAGGAACAGACAGCCTGATTTGCTAGACAGATTTCCCCTACAGAATTTGGAACTAACCTCACGCCACTACAAATATATATCATAAGGACATCACACATCAATAAAAGTATACATAACTACTGGTAGCCTAAAAGTGAAGGGCAGACTTCCATCACATAACTCAATTGATCTCGCATCACTATGACTTAGCCGTAAATCAATTACTCTCCACACATAGACACACACACACTCATCCCACTGTTTCACAAGTAAGGCATATAAGGAATCTTCATTATTACGCCTTAAAATAGTAATTAAGTTATATAATAATTTTCTCTTATTTTCACCCCAGAATCAAGCACCTTCCTAATGGGGAAATATAAATATAAATGAATTCCTAATTAACTACACCATAAACACAATAGTTATATGTTAATTACGTAGATATAAGTAAATAAATATTCGTGCTTAATAATTTCTAAACATACAAATTTTACGCCCTAAGCTAGCGTATAATGTCAATTCCGTAATCAATTATTATTACTAGTCATTTTTCTTCAATTTTCCAAGATTTCATGGAAACCAAATGTACAAAACAGAAAATAAATAGTCATAATCAAAACTGCAATAACAGACTTGTAAATAAAATAGAAAATCAATTTATTACATCAGTTAAATGGAATATCTTTACTAGTAATAAAGATAATTCATTAAATAGATTTACTCGGTGTTCTTTTGAAATTTCAAATATACCCTTTTACATCTCATAGAGAAATAGTATTCAAATATGGGGATATAGCCAGTTATTTTCTAAGTACAACTGTTAGTCACCATGGAGAACTACCGTGTCCATTCAAAAGATGAAGTATCTGAGTATACCATATTGTCCGTAATTTAGGTGGGAGTTCGTCAGTCAAAATATCGCCTGATTCCGAGTTAGTATGAAGTAGCTATTTCAGTCTGAACAAAAAAAATAGTGGCTTCTACATTAGGCGGAGTTCAAATATGGTGATGTGATAGCTTGTTATTTTCTAAATACAACTGTTATTCCCCATGGAGAACAATAGTGTGCGCTCACAAGATGAAGTATCCGTGTGATCCATATTGTTCGTAATTTAGGTGGGAGTTAAGCGCTCGAAGTCTCATCGGATTTTGAATTAGTATGAAGAAGTTTTTGCAGTTTGAACAAAAAAATAGCAGCTTCCACACTAGACGGAGTTCAAATATGGGGATGTGGTTGCATGTTATTTTCCAAGTAAACTGTCAGTCTCCATGGAGAACTATAGTGTGCGTTCACAAGATGAAGTATCTAAATGTACCATATTGTCTGTAATTTAGGTGGGAGCTCATCGGTTAAAGTTTTGCCTGATTTGAGTTAGTATTAAGAAGTTATTGCAGTTTGAAGAATAAAATAGCGGCTTCTACCTAGGTGAAGTTCAAATATGAGGATTTAGTCTGTTATTTTCTAAGTATAATTATTAATCACCATGGAGAACTACAGTGAGCGTTGAAGTGGGGATATCATATTATTTTCTAAGTACAACTATTAGTCACGATGGAGAACTACAGTGTGCGTTCACAAGAAGAAATATCTGAGTGTAGCATATTGTCAGTAATTTAGGTGGGAGATAATCGGTCGAAGTATCGTCTATTTCCGAGTTAGTATAAAAAAGTTATTGCAGTCTAAACCAAAAAAATAACGGTTTCTGCACTAGGCGGAGTTCAAATATGGAGACATGATAGTTTGTTATTTTCTAAGCACAACTGTCGGTCCCCAAAGAAAAATACAGTGTACATTCACAAGATGAAGTATCTGAGTGTACCATATTGTTCATAGTTTAGGTGGGAGTTCATCAGTCGAAGTTTTGCCTGATTCCGACTTAGTATAAAGAAGTTATTGCAGTCTGAAGAAAAAAATAGCGGCTTCTACCTAGGCGGAGTTCAAATATGAGTATGTAGCCTGTTATTTCTAAGTACAACTATTAGTCGCCATGGAGAACTAAAGTGAGCGTTGAAGTGAGGATATAACCTGTTATTTTCTAAGTACAATTGTTAAACACCATGGAAAACTATAGTGTGCGTTTACAAGATGAAGTATTCAAGTGTACCATATTGTTCGTAATTTAGGTGTCATCGGTCGAAGTATCAGCTGCTTCTGAGTTAGTATGAAGAATTTATTGCAGGTTGAATAAAAAATAGCAGCCTCTGCACTAGGCGGATTTCAAATATGGGGATCTGATAGCTTGCTATTTTCTGAGTACAAGTATCAGTCCCCATGGAGAACGATAGTGTGCATTCACCAAAAGTATCCAAGTGTTCCATATTGTTCGTAATTTAGGTATGAGTTAATCGGCCGAAGTCTCGCCGCATTCTGAATTAGTATGAAGAAGTTATTGTGGTTTGAACAAAAAATAGCAGCTTCTGCACTATGCGTAGTCCAAATATGGAGATATGGTAGCATGTTATTTTCTAAGTAAACTGTCAGTCCCTATAGAGAACTATAGTGTGCGTTCACAAGATGAAGTATCCGAGTGTATCATATTGTCTATAATTTAGATGGAAGTTCATCGGTCGAAGTTTTGCCTGATTTGAGTTAGTAAGAAGAAGTTATTGTAGTCTGAAGAAAAAAATAGCGGCTTCTGTCTAGGCGGAGTTCAAATATGAGGATGCAACATGTTATTTTCTAAGTACACATATTAGTCACCATGGAGAACTACAGTGAGCGTTGAAGTGGGGACATAGCATGTTTTTTTTTTAAGTACAATTGTAAGTCATCATGGAGAACTACAGTGTGCGTTCACAAGATGAGGTATCCGAGTATACCATATTTTCCATAGTTTAAGTGGGACTTAATCGCTCAAATTATTGCCTAATTCCGAGTTAGTATGAAGAAGTTATTTCGGTTTGAACCCAAAAAATAGCAGCTTCTACACTAAGCGGAGTTCAAATATGGGGATGTGTAAGCCTGCTATTTTCTAAGTACAACTGTCAGTCACCAAGGAGAATTACAATATGCGTTAACAAGATGAAGTATCTGAGTGTTCCATATTGTCCGTAATTTAGGGGGGAGTTAATAAGTGAAGTCTCGCCTGATTCCGAATTGGTACGAAGAAGTTATTGCAGTCTGAACAAAAGAAATAATGGCTTTTGCACTAGGCGAAACTCAAATATAAGGATGTAGTAGCATGTTATTTTCTAAGTAAACTGTCAGTCCTAATAGAGAACTATAGTGTGCGTTTATAAGATGAAGTATCCGAGTGTACCATATTGTCCATAATTTACATGGGAGTTCATCGGTCAAAGTTTTGCTGATTCCAAGTTAGTGTGAAGAAGTTATTGCAATCTGAAGAAAAAAATAGTGGCTTCTGCCTAGGCGGAGTTCAAATATGAGGATGTAGCCTGTTATTTCTAAGTACAACTATTAGTCACCATGGAGAACTAAAGTGTGCGTTGAAGTGAGGTATAGCCTGTTATTCTCTAAGTACAACTATCAATCACCATGAAGAACTACAGTGTGCGTTCATAAGATAAAGTATCTGAGTGTACCACATTGTCCATAATTTAGGTTGGAGTTCATTGGTCGAAGTTGTGTCCGATTCCGAGTTAGTACGAAGAAGTTATTGCATTATGAACAAAAAAATAGCGGCTTCTGCCTAGGCGGAGTTCAAATACGTAGATGTTGCCTGTTATTTTAAGTACAACTGTTATTCACCATGGAGAAGTACAGTGTGCGTTCACAAGATGAAGTATCCAAGTGTACCATATTGTCGGTAATTTAGGTGGGAGTTTATCATTCAAAGTTTTACGTGATTTCGAGTTAGTATG
The DNA here is from genome assembly GCA_030765085.1 of Allium cepa. Taxonomy (NCBI): domain Eukaryota; kingdom Viridiplantae; phylum Streptophyta; class Magnoliopsida; order Asparagales; family Amaryllidaceae; genus Allium; species Allium cepa. The sequence goes on along the minus strand of CM060934.1, from coordinate 196,141,096 downwards.
AAGAAGTTATTGCAATCTGAAGAAGAAAAATAATGACTTTTGCCTAGGCGGAGTTCAAATATAAGGATGTAGCGTGTTATTTTCTAAGTACAACTATTAGTCACCATGAAGAACTATAGTAAGCGTTGAAGTGGGGATATAGCCTGTTATTTTCTAAGTACAACTAACAACTACAGTATGTGTTCATAAGATGAAGTATTCGAGTGTAACAGTATGTCTGCAACTTAGGTGGGAGTTCATCGGTCGAAGTTTCATCCTATTCCGAGTTAGTATTAAAAAGCTATTGCGGTATGGACAAAAAATAGCGGCTTCTGCCTAGACGAAGTTCAAATACGGGGATGTAGCCTGTTATTTTCAAAGTACAACTGTTACTCACCGTGGAGAACTACGGTGTGCGTTCATAAGATGAAGTATCCGAGTGTACCATATTGCCCGTAATTTAGGTGGGAGTTCATCAGTCGAAGTTTTGTCTGATTCCGAGTTAGTATGAAGAAGTTATTACAGTATGAAGAAAAAATAGCGGCTTCTGCCTAGGCAGAGTTCAAATATGAGGATGTAGCATGTTATTTTCTAAGTACAACTATTAGTCAACATAGAGAACTACAGTGAGCATTGAAGTGGGGATATAGCATGTTATTTTCTAAGTACAATTTTTAGTCACCATGGAGAACTATGGTATACGTTCATAAGCTGAAGTATCTGATTGTTCTATATTGTCTGTAATTTAGGTAGGAGTTCATCGGTCGTAGTTTGGCCCTGTTTCGAGTTAGTATAAAGAAGTTATTGCAGTATGGTAAAAAAAAGCTTCTGTTTTAACGGAGTTCAAATACAAGGATGTAGTGTGTTATTTTCTAAGTATAACTATTAGTCACCATAGAGAATTACAGTATACATTCACTAGATGAAGTATCCGAGTGTACCATATTGTCCATAATTTAGATGGGAGTTCATCGATCGAAGTTTTGCCTGATTCCGAGTTAGTATGAAGGTAGTCTAAAGAAAAAATAGCATCTTCTGCCTAGGTGGAGTTCAAATATGAGGATGTAGCATATTATTTTTTAAGTACAACTATTAGTCACCATGGAGAACTACAGTGAGCATTGAAGTGGGGATATAGCCTGTTATTTTCTAAGTACAATTTTTTAATCACCACTGAGAACTACAGTATACATTCATAAGATAAAGTATCTGAGTAATCTATATTGTCCATAATTTAGATGGGAATTCATCGGTCGTGTTTCGCCTAATTTCGAGTTAGTATGAAAATGTTATTGCAGTATGAACAAAAAAAATAGCGGTTTCCACCTAGACGGGGTTTAACTACGGGGATGTAGCATGTTATATTCTAAGTACAACTGTTAGTCACCATGGAGAACTACATTATACGTTCACTAGATGAAGTATCCGAGTGTTCCTTTTGTCTGTAATTGAGATGGGAGTTGATCGGTCGAAGTCTCGCTGATTCCGAGTTAGTATGAAGAAGTTATTGTAGTCTGAACAAAAAAAATAGCGGTTTCTGCCTAGACGGACTTCAAATATGGAGATTTTACTATCAATCTACTTCTATAGGTGCTACTAAAAATACATGCACGTTATGATTAAATGCAGGCCCACCTGGGCGTGCATACGTACTCTTCTTAATTAATAAGAATTTCAATCTAAGTCTCATATCTATTCAACTCCTATTTTTCAAAGAAATAGATATGAATAAGTGGTGTCAACTACTAATAGAATTTATAATCTAAACCGCTTATTTTATTGAAGGATTGCAATTTGACAAAAAGAAAAAGGAGAAGTGAAACATACTATGAAACTATCAAAAATTGCATAAATGAAACTAATTCCATCAAATTAAAGTAAATAATTGAGAATATCAACAAAGAATTGGAATTTCAAAATACAAAGAAACTTTCGAGGACTTTATCTATCCTATTTTTGAAATTCCCAAATCCCTAAGGAATATTCAAATCCAAAAGAAATACACTAAACAGTTGCTGAAAAGAAATATTCCACTCACTGATTAGCCTTAGCTTTACTCAAATGGATTTGTAGCCTTCCGATCTCTTCTAGAATCTCTCTCTTTTAATACACACACAATAGGGAAGAGGTATATATATTCATTAGATTCTGAATAATTGGAGAAAAATAGTATAATAATAGATTGGAGGAAGAAATAAGTTGAATCCATATCTGAATTTTCTATGGAGTTTCTAAATCGTATTAGAGAGATAGCAATGGCAGAGTTTCGTCGTATTCTCCAAAATAATACGAATAAAAGTGGAGAAGATAAGGTTCTATTTATAGGAGTTGAAACACACTAGAACAGCGGAATGGAAGTAGGTAGGAAACAGATAAATGTGGAGCGCACAACCAAATAAAACAGAATCTAAAACCCTAGTCGCCAATAGCAACTATTGTTGCTAAGCGGTCGACTGCCTTTGGCGACCGGTCAACCGCTATGGTCGATTGGTTGACATATTCGGGTCGACTGCTCCCTTTATTCAGGGGATATTTATTTACTTCCATTGCTGTATTATTTTATTCCCTAATGAACTTTTTAACATTAAACATTTTTTAACCATTTACTTAACCCCCAAACTAATTTTTGAAATTTAAATTCTAGATTTTATTTCTCATTTAAATTCGAATTCAAATTAAATTATTTTAATTCTCAAAACTTCAAACGCTTATAACTTCTTTGATTGAGCTCCATGTTCAGCATATTATATATGAAAACAGGTCAGAGTTTCGCCACAAACGCAGCGGAATATATTTCTTGGTCAAATTCCAACTTTTATAAAATTTCCATATTCAAACCTTATTATATTTAATTTAATCTATTTAACCAGGGTTCATTTTACGGGATGTTATATTCTTCCCCACTTAAAAGGATTTCATCCCAAAATCTTCCAAGGGGAGAACAGCGTAACGTGCAATAACATCCATGTTATACAACCAAGTTATCTATACAACCATATACTCAAGAAATAGTGCGATGTGATTATGTACTGCAGACATACTACAATGAACTCAATCCTAGCATGAGTGTGTAATCGTGTCATTAAAGCATGCATGCAAATACCCTAAACATGCACAACAATTTCTATATGAGTATAAAGTGGCTGTGAAAAAGTATAGTAACCATCTACTGCCATCCAATCCAATGACCAAAATTCTAATTTTGGAGAGAAAATATTACAGATAAAGGTTTTGGACGAAGAGTCCTCATGCCTCCTATCAGATTTTCTCACCATTATACTTGGACCAATCTAATTCTTTATTGTGGAACTTCCGAGTTAGATGCTCTACGATGCATGCAGTGGCACGGAACGTTATTGGCTCTATATTAAAATCCCTTAATCGATTAGGCTCTACAACAATTGTTGTTTCACGAAGGTATTTCTTTAAATATAAAAATGTTATGGACTCTATCCAACATAAAAGTTTTCTTGTTTTTCCCATATTGAGTAAAGGCCCAATAAATTTGGTGCTTACTTTCCAACTATCCAAATCGTATGCTGCCAAATCGATTTCGACTTTCTAAAATCTCCTAATACAAATTTGGTCCAAGTAGAATTTGTCGGTAGTTTCCCACCAAAAATTTGAAGATCTACATGGCCTCCCCAAAAGAAAACGCTCCATTTAATTGTCCGTTGATGACTACAATCCTACACAAATTCTATTAAGGGTAAGCACTACTCCTAAGGTCCTACGAAGTCTAAGATGCAAGCTCTCAATAGATCCTTCAAGTTTCCATCCATTCCTTTGGTTTGTCCATCAGTCTTCATGGGTAAGTGATGCTCCGATTCAATGAAGTTCCTAAAGCTAGTTCCTAAAACTACTAGCAAACCCCTCCAAAATTGCTAGTAAACTAAGGGTTCCTATTACTAACGATGCAAGGCGCAACTCCATAAAATTGTGTTGGAATGTTGCGGTTCCACTGCTTCTAACGGAAAATTACCACCATCTTCTACTTAATTCTTAATCAATAGGAAATTACATTCTTATTCCTATACATTTTCTTTTTTCCTTGCATTATGGAATTTCGTGAGCTAAATCCCTTATGTTTCACAAAATCTAAAGTTTAAGATTGAAACATTTACTCGCTTTAGGCTGCTAACCTAAAGTTTGGAATTGCTTGGTGAAGTAGTCAAGTGACTAATTACTAGAGGTAACTACTTTATAAAAGTAATTTAGTGGATGTGATTAAGGATTAATCACTTGAGTTATTAATTAAAGAATTAATTAATAAAATTAATTAAAGGTTTAAATTATTTAATTAATGGTTAATTAATAAAGAAATTAAGAGTAATTAATTATTTGATTAATTACTTGTTAAAGTAATTAATTAAGGAAGGAATTTAAGTAATGAAGTAATCATTAAATAATTACTTAATTATTAATCAATAATTTAAGGATAATTAATTTATAATTAAGTTTAATTACTAAATGTAATTAAAAATAATTAATCAAATGTGATTAATTAAGAGTAATTAATTAATAATTAATCAAGTGTGATTAATTTTAAAAAGGGTAATTAAGAGATAATTACTTGGATAATTAAGAAGTAATTAATCAAGATGATTAATTAATATTGTAATTAAGGATTAATTACCTAAAGTAATTAAGAGATAATTAATCAAGGGAGATTAATTAAGGTAAATAATTAAGTGATGTTTATAAATTAATTTATAATTAATTAATGAATGGTAAGATGGATTGATTATAATCTAAGTGATTAGGTAAGAAATTAATTTGATTAAGGATTAATTAAATTAATCAAGTTTGGATCAAACTTGTTTATGGATGGTTATTGATTGGTTGATGAGTATCTTTGGATGAAGTAATGATATTGGATGATATCGTATGTCATTGATTGATATGTGATGATATGAATGTGATATATCTGAGATGTGATATATATGCTGCTTTGTGATATGCGTGGATGAATGTGATAATTGTGAATTATCTATCTATGTTATGAATCATCCATTTATGTTAAGTGATATTTCTGAATATCTACTGTTTAAATCCCTTAAGTACAACTTGGACATTAAAATGGCGTTTGGTTTCGGTAAGACCGGGATCGGGTTTCCATATTTGGATATCCGAAAACCACACCGATCCAAAATAAACGTTAGGTCATGAATCCAAGTGGAGTGCAAGTGAAGACTCGAGGTGTAAGAACTATACGTCAGTATAACTCTGTGGGTGATTCCGTAATGAGTTTGACGGAATAGTACTTACAGGTTCGAGATGGTGATTCAGAGTGCAAGGGCTATGGTCGTTGACTCTGAGGGTGATTCCAAAATGAGTGCAACGAGATAGTGCCTTCGGTTCCGTTCGAACCCGGAACGGACTTGTGTGGATTGAATGCTTTCACAACATCGTCAGGTGGACGATGAGCATTCTAAGATAGATGTGTCCTACAAAGGTAATCGCAGCCTCAAGCCTCATCAAGCTGAAATGGCTAAAACAGGGGAGGTGCAGCAAGGCTTCGTGGGTAGCTCCCACTGGAGGGCGAGATTCATCCCTGTCTAGATGTCCCTTTTTATTTTGACTTTGTGGGAAGTTGGTCTACAGCCAATTGCGGGGTGGTCTTGTTCGGGACTGTTCAGTAAGGAATGGTCTCGGCCTTGTGTTGCATGGGAGTTTGGGTGGCTCCTCGGTACGGTGATCTAGGCCACGTACTGTGACGGGCGGTACCCCAGTATCCCTGCCATTGTTGGAAACCCATTTTCCCTACGAGACCCTACGGTTTTGTTTGTATTACCCACTTTTGCGGCTAGTAGCTGGAATTTAATCATGTAACAATTTCAGCTATTTCTTATTTACATGAAAACCCTAGACACTATTATAATATCACTGGATTTCCTATCAAATATTTTGGTTAGCGTAAGATAAAAACTTTTCCATGTTTATGTGTGGGAAGTCTTACGTGATACCTTTTCTTTCAAAGGATTTTCTAAAGTTAAGCAATCTTAAACCGTTTACTCACACCAGACCCCTGTCTGACCCGAGTGTTTATTTTCTGTTTTCTTAAACTCTTGGGTACTCATATTCTGTATGAGTAGTCAAGTGATTCAGGTTATCCTTGACGAAATATGGAGGAGCTTTGGAGCAGGAGGCTTCAGCGTGTAAATATATAGTTAGAGTTTCCGCTGTGTTGTTATTCTGTATGATGTCTTGTATTGTATTAGACAGAGATGTTATAACTGTCTAAATTGAATTGCATAGTTGTGTACTCTGATATATATATGATACTATGTATATGTTCTATATTATATTTCATTCGTTCCGCTGTGAGATTCTGATGTGTTGTTGTTCTTTCTTCTCTTTCTTTTCTTCTTATATTCCTTTCTTTCTTAATTAGTGATGCGTCTTTCTGGTGATAGAAAGTCGGGTTGCACACTTAAACAATAAGAATTGCATTTAAATCTCATATTCTATTCAACTCATTTTTTTACAAAGAAATAGATATGAATAAGTGATGTAAATTATGAATAGAATTCGAAATCTAAACCCCTTATTTTACTGAAGGATCATAATTTGACCCAAAGAAGAAGAAGAAGTGTAATAGACTATGAAATTATCAAAAATTGCATAAACGAAACAAATTCCATCAAACTAATGTAAATAATCGAGAATCTCAACATAGAATTGGCATTTTTAAAAAAAAGAAATTTTAGGAGATTTTATCTATCATGTTTTCGATTCCTAAAACCCTAAGGCATAATCAAATCCAAAAGAAATATAAACAATTGCTGAAAAGAAATACTAAGCTTTTCACTCACAAATTAGCCTTTTCTTTACTCAAATATATATATAGCCTTCCGTACTCTTCCAAAATCTCTCTCTTTTGATACACACACACGCACGCACGCACACAATATGGATAGGCGTATATTCATTAGATTCGGAATAACTGGAGAAGAATAGGATAAGATTATATTGGAGGAAGAAATAAGTTGAATCCTTACCTGAATTATCTATGGAGTTTCTGAATCTTATTAGAGAGATAGCGATGGCCGAGTTTTGTCGTATTCCCCAAAATAATATGAATAAAAGTGGAGAGGATAATTACATGATTTGAAATGCACAAGAACATAGGATGGAAGTAGGTAGGAAACGGTTAAATATGCAGCGCGCAATGAATAAAACAGAACTTATAACCCTAGCCGCCACTGGCAACAATTGTTGCCAAGAGGTGGACCGCTCTTGGGCGGTCGGTCGACTGGTTGACCTATTCAGGTCGGCCGCTCTCTTTATTCAAGGGACGTTTATTTATTTCCGTTGTAGTATTGTATTATTCCCTAATTAGCTTTTTAACATTAAACATTAACTAACCATTTACTTAGCCTCCAAGCGAATTTTTAAAGTTCAAATCGTAAATTTTATTTCTCATTTGAATTTGAATTTAAACTAAATTAATTTAATTATGAAAACTTCAAACGTTCATAGTGTCTTTATTTGAGGTCCGCTTTCAGCAGATTATATATGGAAACAAGTCAGTGTTTTGCCACGATCATAGCTAAATAAATTTCCTGGTCAAATTTCAACTTTTATAAAATTTCCATATTCAATCCTTATCATATTTAATTTAATCCATATGATCAATCATGTTGGTATTGCTACACTTTCATCACTCCAGACAAGTTTATATACTCCAGATTTATTCAAGACACTTCCAGCAATTTGAATGCTGGATAACACTACCTAAAGTATAGTTGTAATCCAACAATTTATTTAGGATATTATTATTAACACTCCTGTGTTTGATATGAGGAAACCATTTTTTCAAAAAGATTTTCTTATACTACGAGAGGTACTAAGTATTATCAGGTCTTTTGACCCGGTTATATTCGGATTGATTGGACAAGTTAGACTCAATGACAGACAAGGCATGTAGCCCGGAGAGGTGATCACAGAGACCACAGATCAAGTATAGGCAACAATATAAAGTAGCGATCAAGCAAACCAAAGAGATAGACTCTCTGGAATATTCTAATTATGGATTTGTGTCTTCCCCTAGGTTGGGTATCATATCAGATCATTGTGGCTATGAACAGCTTGAATTAGCGGTTCAACTCAACGGGAATCAATCGATATCTCAAGAAACATGAAAGCAACTATGCAAGAAGCTTGTATGGAGAAGGATCCACCATATCACTTGTAGCATGCCACGTGGGCACCTTGACCGATTGGGGATAATCGCTCTACGTTAAGAATTGGGCCTCGAAATTTTCTGTATAGCCTTGTCTGCATCTAGAGATTCTGCCGACGATTTTGTAGGAAGGTATCTGGTCGTCTATGCTTATAAATACATGGACCATTGCTCATTTGAAGGATCTTTACATTATTGTTTTCTTTGTACTCCATTGTATTACGGATTCCAATCCGATCCCTCTTGTGCTCAGAAATCCAAGTGATTAGTAAAGCTATTTCATCAAAGTGAACGTAGGCATTCAACGTTGAACCACTATAAATCTGTTTATTATTCATTTTTACTTATTTTCTACTTTTTTCTCTATATCAGTTTTGACTTAATCGTTTATTTCTCTACATATAATCTACTGGGCGTTTGTGCCAACTTTTCGTGCTTTCACTGAGAATCCAATTCTTAGCTAGATTGGATTTCATCGTCTATTTATGGATTCCTATACCCATAAGATAGATCCAGATTTCTACCGACGTGTTTTATTCTTCTTAGATTTAAAGAAGGTCTAGAAGGAAGCTATTAGCCATGGCCAAAGGAAAGTCTACTATTTCCCATGCTGTTGAAGGAAATGACGATTCTAGTGTTCAACAAGTTGATCGAAATGTATAACTGATGGCTGCCGATGCCTAAAATCTAGCTGAATATATCACCAGAGCTGAATTTGCAGTCATAATGAAGGAACTAATGGATAGTCCTCAGTGGCTTAATCAGCAAATCTAGGCCAATACCGATCTGATGAACCAGTTGAAAGATTGGTGTGGAAAGACTAGGAGGGAGCCTACTCCATATTCAGGATCGAAAAACTTCTCATCTGATGACTATAACAAAAAAAGACGCCGCGTAATGGATGCATACGCGGTTAGAGCATTAGGATGGGATCAGGCATTCGGCCATGACTGATTGGCACTGATCGGACCAAACCCCTCGGAGGGACCGGCACTAAACCTTCCAATCAAAGGGGATCGATAAGAAGGTGGAGGAGCATACTATAGAGGTGCAGTGATCAATTAATGTGCTAGAGCTCAAGCGAATTTGGTTGAACCGCAACCAAGAATGACGATAGAAATACTACTCAAGAAATGGATCAAGAGCAAGAGGAGCCAAGGCAACGCAGTACTGCCAAAGGCATGGATCAGCTCCTTCACATGAGGTGGAGCACGAATACCGCATGACACCAACTTTCCAAACATTGGACTTTATAGCTATGGTGAGGCAGCTAGTGGAAGAAAGTCAGGGCTTGACGAACGATGACTGTGGACTCTCCAAAAGTCATACTTATTCACCCACAACATTCTACATACAGAATATCTATGGAGGTTTCATATGCCCACGATGCCTTCCTATGTGGGAAAAATCCACCCTAGGCAGCATCTCTTGAAGTAGAAATGGCACATGGACTCCACCCGAGCCACTGATGTAATCAAGTGTAGGTGTTTTTCCATTTTTCTGGAAGATGTTGTGAGCATGTGGTTAACCAAGCTACCACCGCGATCAATCTCTTCATTTGATGAGTTAGCAAAGAAGTTCGCAAGGCCGAGATACCAAGGAACTGGCTGGAAAATAAGGGTCACATATCCTCAGTTTTGAATGATTGTCGGTTTACTACAAATATCGATGGATTTTGTCCAAGACTGGATCGGGCTGCAATTGATAAGACACGTCAAGCGAAGCTGTGGAAACCAACGTTCCAAATTTCGAGGCAATCCGAGTTCGTATGCTCAAGTTATCGCCAATGGAAAGTGGAGGAGACAACCTCAGTTCGAATCGATCAGAAGGAGTGTAGGTTCGAATCCATGAGAGAGCCACACAATCGAATCGATAGACCATGCATCACGTTCGAACCCATCCTCCCAGAGCCTTGCCTCGAATCCATGAAGAGCTCCTTTGCTTCGACTCCATCGGACAAGCCCTTCCTTCGAATCCATCCAAAGCTTTCCCTAGTTCGAATCCATCAAGTCACCCCTTCCTTTGAATCCATCCCAATGGCCTTCTTTCGAATCCCTCAAGGCGAGATGCCTCGAATCCATGGGACTACCCCATTTCGCTTACATCAGAGCATATGAGTTCGTATCCATCAGATGGCCTTCCTTCAAATCCATCAAGGAGGAGACATTCGAATCCATGCAGTTAGTTCACTTCGAACCCATCGTTGAAGCGCATGATCGAATCCATCGTCTTCCCCCCGCTTCGACTCCACGAATGCTGCCTCGAATCCACTAAGTCAAGACGGCTAAAGTTATGGACTCGACCCTATGGATTCGACCCTAAGGAATCGATTCGAACCAGGCTAGTTGATCGAAAGTGCAATCTTGAATCGATCATAACTCGAGATCTACAAGTCCAAATGCTATGAAATTTTCACAGGAGCTTGCATATACATAGAATAATGTCCACGCCAATTTTCATCACCATTGGACACTTTTTTGATCGATTCGAACCAAGGGTCGAATCGCTCCCAAAGTGGGCCCGGGTCTCCAGAATTCGGCCATGTGGGCCCCCCACACGTGCCAGAAGTGGTCTCCCCGAATTTTAGGTGAAATATCAGCCTCCAGCACCTATAAATAGAGCCCCTGGTCATTCAGAAAGGGGATCGGAGAATTGGAAGAGTAAGAGAACGCCCGAGCGCTGCCAGAATTGCTTCAGAGCACCACTACTGCCCTTGATTTCGAATTTTGGCTTATTACTTGCTGTACTTCGACATAAAAAAAGTTGTATTCTACGAATATCAAGCAATAAAGTAACAAAACTTCATAGTGTACGTAGGCGAAACGCCGAACCACTCTAAATCGTTGTCTCTTGTGCAATTTACTTTCTTCATTTGGAGTTTTTGTTAGATAATCTACGTTTTAATTTACTTTCTTCATTTATTATCTCTTCAAAAACTTCCGACGAGTGTTGTGCCCAATTTTGACACAAACACTTTGGTGCTTCCACTGAGAAAAAGCCAGTTTTTTCTCCTGCTCCCTGGATCTATCTTCGATACCGGATCGCATAAATCTAAAAGAGAGATCCAGACCTCATATTCAAATTCCTTCCATTCTATTCAGATTTGTTAAAAGTCTAGGAAAGAATTCAACGCTTCAAAATGGTAAGTACAAGAATCACTTCTAACATTGGTGATCAGGAAGGTCGGGATAGGCAAAATCCCACACAGCTACAGTCCACCAATCAAGATGCTGCTGGGCATACGGATCAGTCAGGTCCGGTCAAAAGACAAGAGTTCCAGGCGCTACTCCAGAAATTAACCCAAAGCAGACAACAGCTAACCGAGCAATTGCGCGCTAATGCTGAGTTGACCAATCAACTAAATCGCCAAAAGCGAAGAAGATCCAGAAGGGATCAAGTTCCTCGTTCTTCCACCGAAAGCTCTGCTTCATCTGACTACAATAACAGATCTATCCGTCCTAGGCTAGACGGAAATCATATGCAAGCTGCTGACTGTCAACAGGCACTAACCGTTGGGAAAATAAGGGTTGGCCCATCTACCAGCTTCCATACTGGACCTTCATCCCGAGGAGGCGCTATTCCATAATACACTGCAGATGATCGAGCCGCTACAGCCGCTGCGGTTGATATAGGAGTTGATGCTCGAGATCACTCCAATCAAAATTATCATCAGCAGGGACAGGCTCCAGAGCCATATGTCCCGGAAGACATCGAGCCAAGGAGGCGAGATGAGGATCGTCGACAGCGCCCGATCCCACCTCGCACTATGGAACCCGACCATACCTTGGCTCACCACCCACAGAATTTTCCAATACCAGACTTCTCAGCCATGGTACGACAAATGATTCGCGAGAGTCAAGGCCTAACAAATGACGACTAGGGAATCTCCCGGAGTCATACCCCATTTACTGATGACATATTATATGCTGAACCTCCTCGGCGATTCAGAATGCCAACCCTTCCCATGTATGAAAGAAATTCCGACCCAAATCAACATATTCTGAAATATGAATGGTCAATGACTGCTGCGAGAGCCGATGACGCAGTAAAGTGCCGCAGTTTTCCTATTTCCTTAGGGGGAATTGCGACAATGTGGTTCACCCGATTACCGCCACGATCTATTTCTTCGTTTGACCAGTTAGCTACTAAATTTGTTGAGCAATTTCGCATGCATATTGCCCGACCTAAAGATGTTAATACCCTATCAAGTGTCACTCAAGCTCCCGGAGAAACAATTAGACGATATTTGGAGAGATACAATGCCGCATGCGCAGAGATCACCAACCCCAATGATAATTCCATTCTAATGGCTTTAACTAAAGGAATCGACCCTGATTCCGAGTTTGGAAATTGGTTAGCCGGAAAACCTCCCGCATCGTTGGACCGTTTCTATTCCAAAGCCGCTCAATTCTTGAGGCGAGAGGATGCGAAATAGTCTAGGAAGCAGGACGATGCAAGGCCCAGCAGTGAAGGGATTCAAAGTAATGTTGCGATTAAACAATCCGGAGAAAGTTCAGGAAAAGTCAAATTGAATATCCAAAATAAACAGACCCAACGATCGAGAAATGGTGATAACTGAAGCAAGAAGCAAGATCAGAATCGTGATCCGAGACGTAGGGCCGCAATGTTTGACAGTTATACACCACTTAACACGTCACTGGAAAACGTATACTTACAGACTTGTAATACTATGCAATACAAGAAGCCTGCTCCGAAGCCTTCGTCGGAGAAGCAGATTCAGACAGGGAAGTTCTGTAGGTTTCATGAAAGTTATGGGCATAATACCAATGAGTGTAGACATTTGCAAGACCTCATTGAAAAGTTGATCAGAGAAAGAAAGTTAGACCAGTTTGTTCGGGCGCCGCAGTCTGGTGGAGCGGGGCCATCTAATCAAAATCGGACGCAGAATCAGGAAAGATAAGGTGAACCCGCTCGCACGAGCGGAAGATTGGTTATCAATACAATAAGTGGTGGTCCTCATCCGACAGACAGAAGTCGGAGAGAAATGGAGTCATATGCTAGTTCAATCAGGCATATAGACTTTGAATGCTATAGCAACTCGGAAGACGGAACACCGGCTAAACAACAAAAGACAATGGCTGATGAAATCGTGTTTAGAAATCGAGATGCCGATAAAGTCGAAGCTCCCACAATTGACCCATTGGTCATATCCGCTCAAGTTGGTCCTGCTTGGATGTAGAGGATCTTGGTAGACAGCTGAAGTTCCGTAAATATATTGTTTAAAAGAGCATATGATTTAATGAAGATGGAAGCTAAGGACTTAAAGCCTTGTCAATCACGGGTCCACGGCTTCAGCGGGAGTGCAACGATACCAACTGGAATAGTTGAATTGCCAGTAGAGTTGGGAGTGGGAGAATGACGAAGAGTTCGGATGTTGCAATTTGTCGTCTTGGATATTCCTTCTCCATAAAACGCTTTTTTGGGCCGACCGTCCCTTGCTGAATTTAGGGTTGCTATTGCCCCATGGTGCTTAACTTTGAAGTTCCCTACTGACCACGGGATAGGAGTTGTACAAGGAGATAAGGCTGCTGGGAGAGCCTGTTATGTTGCTGAGTTGCGAGAGGCGCAGCGAAAAGAGAAAGGAAAGGGCGTAGAGGAATCTCTCTGCGTCCGTCTTACCGATGATTGACAATTAGCGCCTGGGCCTCGGCCTGGGCACCACAACCAATTCCAAAAAGATCTTGATCCAAGGGACAGCGATAATAAAGAAGAATCTACGGAAAGTCAGGCTTCTCCTGCCGAGCTAACCATTGATGTCCCGATTGACGATGGTCACGATGACTCGAGAATGTTGAAGATTGGGTCTCAGCTTAAACAAAAGACACAACTGGAATTGGTTGATTTTCTCCGGGCGAATCTTGACGTGTTCGCCTGGACGGACTCTGATATGTGTGGAATCTCGCCTGACGTCGCGAGCCACACCTTGAACATTGACCCGCGGTATATCCCGGTCAAGCAGAAAAGACGTGGTATGGATCCAGAGAGATCTGCTGCCCTGAAAGAAGAGGTCGATAAGTTAAAATCAAATGGGTTCATTAGAGACGCTTTATACCCAGAGTGGGTGTCCAATCCCGTACTTGTCCGAAAACCAAACGGGAAGTGGAGAACGTGTATCGATTACTCCAACCTGAATAAAGCCTGCCCGAAAGACAGCTTTCCACTTCCCCGGATCGATCAACTGGTAGATTCAACCGCCGGACATGAATTATTATCCTTCATGGATGCTTACTCAGGTTACAACCAGATATCCATGCACGTACCAGCCCAAGAGCACACGAGCTTCATAACCGACTTGGGGTTGTATTGCTACAAGGTCATGCCTTTTGGATTAAAGAATGTTGGCGCAACTTATCAACGCTTAGTCAACCGAATGTTTGCCAATCAGATTGGGAAAACTATGGAGGTCTATGTAGATGATATGTTGGTGAAGTCACGATACTCTGATGATCATGTCAAAGACTTGGAGTCAATGTTCAATATCCTCCGGAAATACGGGATGAAGCTTAATCCACTCAAGTGTCATTTCGGAGTCGCATCCGGAAAATTCCTTGGGTTCATTGTCAATGCCCGAGGAATAGAGGCCAACCCCGAAAAGATCTAGGCAATCAGAAATATCCAAACTCTGAAAACCATAAAGCAAGTTCAGAGTCTTAACGGAAAAGTGGCAGCACTGAGCAGGTTTATCTCAAAATCGACCGACAAATGCATTCCATTTTTCGATTTAATTCGAAAGGGGAAACGAAACTTCGAATGGACCGCAGAATGTGAGGGCGCATTTCAGTCACTAATCCAACATCTTTCCGTACCACCAATCCTCTCAAAGCCTGTAGATCATGAACAGTTATATCTTTACCTGGCAGTATCAGAGAATGCAATCAGTGCTGCATTAATTCGGGAGGAAGACCGAGTGCAAAAGCCGGTCTACTACGTGAGTAAACAGTTGACCGGAGTTGAGAGAAATTATCCAAAGCTTGAAAAGTTGGCATATTGCCTAGTCATTGCCTCGAGGAAGCTCCGGCCATATTTCCATGCTCATCTTATTACTGTGTACACCGATCAGCCATTACGACAGGTCCTTACGCGGCCTGAGACGTCTGGTAGGTTACTGAAGTGGAACATCGAACTGAGTCAATTCGACATCACTTATACTCCAAGGAGAACCATTCACGGCCAAGTCCTAGCAGATTTTATAGCCAAATTCACTATTCCTGAAGACTTGCCCGAGAGCAGCAAATCTCCCGAATACATCTGGAAGTTGTACACCGATGGTGCGTCAAACGATCGGTGCTCGGGAGCTGGGATAGTGCTTGAGACCCCCGAGGGACGATCCATATGTTATGCTTTAAGATTCGAGTTCCGTGCAACCAACAATGAAGCCGAGTACGAAGCTCTACTTACCGGACTAAAACTTGCCCGTGATCTGAAAATCATCGCTGTAGAGATCTACTGTGATTCCCAATTGATAGTATGTCAAGTTCGAGGTGAATATCAGGCCAAAGATCGAAGGCTGGCCGCTTATCTAACTCGAGTTCTGGAGATACTTAATCAATTTGATTACTATGCCATTTTCTACATACCCCGAGAGCACAATCAGAAAGCTGATTCATTGGCAAAGTTAGCAAGTACGGGTGAGGCTCAACAGTTGGGGGTTGTTCCGGTTGAAACCCTATTATCTCCGAGCATTGATCGAAGGGAGACTGATTTCACATTTGAAGCTACCTCCATTAAGGAGTCGTGGATGACTCCTTATCAAGATTATATCGAACGCGGTGTATTGCCCGAGCGGCGGAGCGATAAAAGACAAGTTCTACGAAAGGCCTCACGATTTGTTATTCAAAATGGAGTCATGTACCGGAGAGGATACTCTGTTCCTCTCCTCCGGTGTATCGCTCACGATAAAGTCTAACGAGTGTTACACGATGTACACGAAGGAGAATGTGGCGATCACACTGGGGGGCAAGCACTTGCAAAGAAGATACTTCGGTATGGGTATTATTGGCCCACTGTTAATCGCGATGCTGCAGACTACGCTAGAAAATGTGACAAATGCCAGAAACACGCTCGAATTTCAAGAGCCCCGCCTACTGAGATAACCCAGATGGTCAGTCCTTGGCCATTTGCGGTATGGGGAATGGATATCATCGGCACACTGCCTCTGGCCAAAGGTGGCGCGAAGTATGCCATCGTCGCAGTTGATTATTTCACCAAATGGGCTGAAGCTGAACCCCTTGCGACAATTACAACAAAGAAAGTAATCAACTTTGTAGTACGTAACATCATCTGCCGTTTTGGTCTCCCACATACTATCATCACCGATAACGGAACTCAATTCGACAATGCTGAATTCAAGAATTTCTGTCAACGATTCCACATCCATAAGAAATTCTCTGCAGTAGCGCACCCTCAAGCAAATGGTCAGGTTGAAGCTGTTAATAAAGTTATCAAGTCCATTCTAAAGAAATGACTGGAAAAAGCTGGAGGCAAATGGGTCGACGAACTTCCTATGGCATTATGGGCCTATCGAACAACTCATAAAACTGCAACCGGTCATACCCCATTTTCTCTATCTTATGGCTCTGAAGCCGTTATTCCAGTCGAAATGGAAGTACACTCTCATCGTGTAACGTATTATGATCCGAAAACAAATGCCATATTACTTGCTGAATCTTTGGACCTGCTCGATGAGAAGCGCGAAGAGGCTGATTTGAGGGCAGCCGCTTATCGGAGCCAAGTCTCCCGACTGTACAATGCCAAGGTCCGCCCGCGAACCATCGAACTCGGCGATCTCGTACTCAAAAGGGTTTATCCGGTTCCTTCACACATGAAGCCAAATTGGGAAGGGCCGTATGTGATTTCACAAAAGCTCGGAGATGGCACGTTCAAATTATCGACCGTTGACGGTCTTACCTTGCCGAGAGCATGGAATAGCGAAAGTCTTCGTCGCTACTACATATGAAAGATTTTACTTATTTACTTTCTGTCAATTTATTCCTTTGCATTTTATTCTAGCATTTCGAGACTTAAATTTGTAATAAGGCAACTGACTTTGCCATATTTTCTCGTTTCAGCAATAAAATGCCATCTCTTCGAGCCAGAGCTGTGATTTACTGAATATGACGTACGATATCACAATGCACGAAGAGCTAAGTCCCATCACGCGGTGGGACTTATTCAAATAGGGAGTGACTGTGATGCGACCGGTCACTCACTAAGTGAAACCCGAGCTCGGGGGCAGAACACTACATCAACATTCACGGGGATTGATACACGACAATCCCTCCGCCAACTCCAAATTCCCACAGTGTGAATTGGAGTATAAACTTCAACTCTCGGTTCCCAGAGCACGAACCGAAGTACAAATCCATCGCTCCCAGAGTGTGAGCCAACTCCAAATTCCCAGAGTGTGAATTGGAGTATAAACTTCAACTCTCAGTTCCCGGAGCGCGAACCGGAGTACAAATCCATCGCTCCCAGAGTGAGAGCCAACTCCAAATTCCCAGAGTGTGAATTGGAGTATAAACTTCAACTCTCGGTTCCCGGAGCGCGAACCGGAGTACAAATCCATCGCTCCCAGAGTGTGAGCCAACTCCAAATTCCCAAAATGTGAATTGGAGTATAAACTTCAACTCTCGATTCCCGGAGCGCGAACCAGAGTATAAGCCTAAATTCCCGGAGCGCGAATTGGAATGCAAAACTCTATCTCCAAGTTCTCAGAGTGTGAACTGGAGTATTAACGTTAAGTACAAGTTCTCGGAGAGCGAACCAAGTCATAAACGCTAATAATTAATAAGTTCCCGGAATATGAGCCGAACCGTTAACTACAAATTATGTTAAGTCCCCGAAGTGTGGACATGTATACAAGGCTTATGGCATATGTGAGCACAAGCTAATTAATGCAATACTTGAGCAAAAAAGAAACGAGTTGTTTTCCATGTTATCAACAAACAAAAAAGGAGTTTGATTACATGATAAAACTAAAAACAATTCATAAAGTGGGTGCCGAATCCACACTCATACACGGCCTAGAAAAGGAGAAGTAAAAAGAATTGCCCTTTCTCAACTACATGGTAAAACAAGAAGTTCACTCTTTCTTCTTCCGGGGTTTCTTCTTCGGAGTTGAGCCACTAGACCCACTACCCGGCTTCTTGCGAGATTTCTTGTCCTTCTTTGGAGCATCCTCAAGGTCTGGCATGATATCCACGTCTTCCTCAGAGCTGGAAGGGACAGAGATCCTTTTGTGAGGACGAACCGGAGGCGGAGGAGCCGTAACAGGTGGCGAAGCTTCGACGCTAGAAGTTATAACTTTGCTGGTGAGAGAAGTAACCATTGAAGGAGTTAAGCTTGGCAGAGCAACATCACCTCCGGAACCACCAGCCGTCGTCACCGCAGCCATTTCAACGCTTATCTCGGCAAGGATTTCTTCTTCTCGGAAAGATCGAGCAGCGCTGGAAACACTGACGGTCGGCATAAACGAGCTAAAAGTAGGGGCAACTCCACCCATTGCAAAGGAAGGATCGGTAAAGGGTTCACAGGGTTGCTTAAGAAGCTCCTCAATCATCTGAACATCAAACGACATTGAACTCCCCTCTCCTATCTCGCCGGTTACGGCAGTAGTTGTGATAGCCTCAGTAACGACGGCTCCTTGCATTGGCTGTGAAGTTTGTGGTATTGGAAGTGCTGGAGCATCACTTTCAGTCACTGGTCAAAAAGAAATAAGAATAATTAGTCAAATGATCGGTTTTAAGTTCAACATTATAGATACACTTAAGCAACATTTAGAATACCTTCTTTGCCTCGGCTCGGTGATGGGACGAGCTCAGAAATGGTAGTTGTACCGAGAGACAGTTCCGGTCGATCCGGGTTATAAGCAGGGACAACATGTGGACCGACGGTAGTGGTGACTCCAGACGAGGTCGGGGCATCAACTGAAACATTCTCACTATAATGTGCAGCTCCAGAACCCTCACCAGTCTCCACATGGTGAAAACCAAGTCTATCTCTCTCAGCGGAAATCATCGCTTCATGAAGAAGTTTCCTTTCCTCCTCGCTCAACAAGCGAGATCCAAGTTCAAATTCGTCTACGGCGCCTTCAGGAAGAGACGCTCTCTTGTTCGCCACCAATTTTTTCCAAGCACTGAGTAGAAGCATGGAATAATCTCCGAGCCATGCAAGATTCCTGTGCTCGAGCACATTGGCATTATAAGTGTCAAGAAGGTCATCAAACTCGGCTTCTACTCTGAATATCTCTGCTTGAACTCTCCCTTCCACTTCTGCCTCCACTGCTTCAACTTTAGCAACCGCCGCATCTCGCTCAGCTCGGAGAGACACAGCTTGCTCGCACGCTTCCTGTGCAGCCGTGTTAGCATCATCTTTTTCCTTGTTTAAGTTGGCGAATTTAGCCTTTAACTCCTCAAGTTTCTTGACCGCCGCATCTCGCTCGGCCTCAACATTTTTGTACCGATGGCCTAAATCTTCAACTAAAGTACAATGCGCTTGTTGCATTTTCGCCATCTCAGCTAGTATCTCGTCAACCTTCTGTAGCGACTCCAGTTCAGCCTTGCGAGAAGATTCCGTTTCAGATTGAAGTACGTCAACAATACGGTTCTTCTGAGCCAAGTCTGCTTCCAATTTCTCAATAACTTTGGCTCGTTCGAAGGCTACTTTCGAGGCTTTAACAACCGCCCTGTACCATTCTTTATACTGAGCAAAGAAGTCACGGGTATAGCTGTGGGCGGTGCTCATAGCATCATCGGGAATTCTTTTGAGATTAGGAGGAAAGATATAGGCGTCGAAGCATATTTCTGGAAAATCCTTCTTCAGTTGAGCGATCCTAATAGCCCCTTCACCAGACGGTTCAAGAGGGGCTTCCTCCACAGTTACGGTCGTAGCCGTATCGGTCCTTGAACGATGAGGACCAAGTTTTGAGATTTGTTGAGATGGCTGTTGTCGCGAAGGTTCGGCTGCAGGTGCCTGACCCCTGGATGGAGGAGGAGAATGAGAGGGTGAACGGTATCTTCGGTCCCTATCAGGACGCTCCTGGCTAGAATAATATCGGGAATGGTCCCTTTCGCGATGCTCTTGCTCATAATACCTTCGTTTACGGTCACGGTCAGAATCCCTACGGCGAGACTCGTAATAGGATGAAGAATGATGCACTCGCCGAAGTCTATCAAGCGTAGAAGGACGATCCGACATGGCACCTGTAAAGAAAAAACAATACGGTTAAGTACCGAGAAAAGCACCGCAATGCATGTGGAAGTCGTGAAGTGTTGTGAAAAGTGTATAAATGCGCAAACCCCCCGACCAACCAGAAGCGTCGATTACACTAACGGGTAAAGATTCGCTTATATCAAGCGCTCCCCGGAGCTCTTCCAACCCGGACCCATGATGGAGAGATACGTATTCCGGAATGGGAATATCATCCAACCCTATGAAAAGGTCTCCGGACTGACAAGGAGAGGCACTGGAAACAGTAACCCCAGGTTGGGAACGAGTTACGGCTACAGACTTCCATCTCTTAAACTTAGGTACAGCAGCCTTGCCTTTCTGACCCTCTTCTATTCGGGAAAGGTCAGCTGCTATCTCAGTATCTGTGGGCGTTCTTTCGTCATCGCTTATTTCTCTTATCACAACGCCAGGTTTTCTTTTTGCCACTTTTTTCTTCTTCCTCGAGGCCGATTTCGCCAAACTTCAATCACAATACTCTGGCCCGTCTCAATCAAACCCAATGTACTTAAGTTATCGTCGGTCAATAGCAAATCTATGTGCCTTAAGTCATGGGGAACCCTTTGCAAGCTTTGAACGACACCCCTATAATGCCCACCAGTAGGTCTCGAAATGATGGCTGCAAGAGTAGCAGAGTATTAGTGTAAAGTATTAAAGGTGACCATTCAATAACGAATTATGATGCTTACGTCTGGATAACCATCTCCTGGCAAACCCTGGGGGGCATCGAACAAAAAACCACTCGTTCTTGAAATAACTAAGCCTGGTCCAGGCCCCAGTCACGACCTGACAGTTCCTGACCGCCTCCAGAAAAGTGAAAGACGGGCTATCACCCCTACTCTTAAAGTTGAAAATGTGCCTGATCTCGTTAGGTCTTGGCGGGCGAAAAAGGCAATCCATAAATATGACGAACACGCTGTTCAGTAGTGCATGCCCGTTGGGATGGAGCTACGAAGGAGCGATTCCTAAGTATGACAGCATCTCTCTGATATATTGGTTAAAAGGAGGAAGAGATCCAGCCGCGCAAGCATGACGGTAGAAGGCAGTATATCCTTCGGGAGGGTTGTGTGGTCTGTCGCTGACACTAGGTAATAAAACATCATCCCAGGATATGTTATGTTTTGAACATATCCGGCCCAAAAGAGACTCCGAGATATTGGACTGAACAGAATCGACAGGATCTTCGATGAATATGGCCTCCAGCAATTCATCCGGAGCCGGATCTAGACTTCAGGAGGGATGTCGGGAATTTCAAGCGCTGGAAGATGCGAGCTTTGTGCTTCTTGTTGTTGAGAACTCGAAGACTCCATAATTAACTAACTCACCAGAAAGCGGCGTTAAATACATAAAAAACCCATGCATTCCCCCGGTGCAAAGTGTATGAGTATGTCGTGCGGTGCAAGTGCTATGCAAAAATTTAAGCAGATTTTACAAGATGAAACGAGATGTCCGAACAATAAAACTTTGGAATTTAAGAATGAAAACGACCGTCATCGCTGACCGTCACTTTCACACCGCCCAGATGCTACTGACCAATCCAAGTATAAATTCGTTATATTTAGTTTAAGTCATGGTGCCATCGACGAGCTCCTAAAGGAAGGTCAAGTAAAAATTCGATTATGCAAGGCCGAAGCTCGCCGAAATCGAGTATATTAAAAATTCAGCCAGTTCGTCAAAGTTCATCTTCAAATTGGTCGTAGTTCAGATACTAAAGCAAATCAGAAGAGTGGAAGTCCCAGGAGCAAGAAGGTTCGAATCGATCGAATCGAATCGGCTCGAGTCAAATCGATGAACTTCGAACCGATACGCCCCAACTCCATGTGGTTCGACTCGATGAGACCTAGGAACATAGGAGCGGTTCGAATCCATAAACCCCTACATACTTCGGATCGATCAAAGATGAACTCCTTCGAATCGATCAAAGATGAACTTCTTCGAATCGATCATCATATCATTACTTCGAATCGGTCCATATTAAGCTCCTTCGAATCGATCCATATTAAGCTCCTTCGAATCGATCCACATTAAGCTCCTTCGAATCGATCAGAATATCACTATTTCGAATCGATCGCCGCAAGCCCCTTTTTTTGTGCAACCATTGATTCGTAGCTATGCATTCAAAATCGATTCAAAGTGGCTCATTCTCGGATCGATGCGAAGCGATGAGAGACGACACTTTGATCGATGCGACTCGAATGACCTCACTCCTCAGTCCCATTGAATCGAACCACCTTGTCCAGATCCCACCACTCCTCGAAATTTTCAAAAGGGAAAGATTGAATCGATGTCAAAAAACTTCAAGTTCCATCATTCCTCACTCGGCTTGATCCACCAATTACCTGACTTGGTGAAATCGCAAGGAAAAGCCTAAAGAATTCGATCGATTCGAGAAAAACGCGCTTGTTCTAAGCTCTGGAAGATCGATTCGAAGAAGAAGCCACAGCAGCAGTGAAAAGGGAAAAAAAGAAAAAAGAGCCCAGCCTCACATATTTATATGAATCCCAAGATAGAAACAGGACGATTCGTCTCCCGGTCAAAATGACCGACCCCAACCGGTCACATGCTATCGATTCGAACAAGCGACGTTCAAATCCATCACGTTCGAACCCATTGAATACGAACCTACTGCGTTCGAATCCATCCCAACTTAGTCGATGCGAGGAGTCATCGGTTCGAGGAAACACTGGGCAGATGCGAGACAGTCGATTCGAACGAGCGTAACTTCGAATCCATCAAGACAACATCGGTGCGAGGCGTCATCGATACGAAGCACATGAACAAGGGCTAAATTGAAAGATCCTATTGGTTCGAAGTGCCTATTCCATAACCATCAATTCCATCGATTCGAAACCCTATCGGTTCAAACGAACGTGTTTCGAATCCACTAGACACCATCAATGAAAACGAACGTGGTGCTTCGATATGAAAAACATACTTGTCTACCTTTTACATCAATTCAGGAGAGGATCGATACAAGAGGACGATTATAGACAATCATAAAACAGTGTCTCGACTCGGATCTCAAGATCGGTTCAGGAGAGGACTGATGCAGAATTCGATAACGAACCAAACTAACAACGACTAGCAATCGTGCAACGTTAACCAAAGCCAAAGTGGTACATATATGCACATGTGTATAACTAACACTTGATCTTTAACATTTACAGGGATCGAATGTTCACCTCGTCATGGTTACAACGGCCGATGACTTTCAGAAGAGCAAGTCCTGATTGTCCAACGTGAAACTGCAACTTTTCAAAGCACGTCATGTTTACACAAGACGTACTTTGGGGGGAAAATGTTATCCCGCCTTTTGGCAAGGCCGAGATACCAAGGAACTGGCTGGAAAATAAGGGTCACATGTCCTCAGTTTTGAATGATTGTCGGTTTACTACAAATATCGATGGATTTTGTCCAAGACTGGACCGGGCTGCAATTGATAAGACACGTCAAGCGAAGCTGTGGAAACCAAAGTTCCAAATTTCGAGGCAATCCGAGTTCGTATGCTCAAGTTATCGCCAATGGAAAGTGGAGGAGACAACCTCAGTTCGAATTGATCAGAAGGAGTGTAGGTTCGAATCCATGAGAGAGCCACACAATCGAATCGATAGACCATGCATCACGTTCGAACCCATCCTCCCAGAGCCTTGCCTCGAATCCATGAAGAGCTCCTTTGCTTCGACTCCATCGGACAAGCCCTTCCTTCGAATCCATCCAAAGCTTTCCCTAGTTCGAATCCATCAAGTCACCCCTTCCTTCGAATCCATCCCAATGGCCTTCTTTCGAATCCCTCAAGGCGAGATGCCTCGATCCAGGGGACTACCCTATTTCGCTTACATCAGAGCATATGAGTTCGTATCCATCAGATGGCCTTCCTTCAAATCCATCAAGGAGGAGACATTCGAATCCATGCAGTTAGTTCACTTCGAACCCATCGTTGAAGCGCATGATCGAATCCATCGTCTTCCCCCCGCTTCGACTCCATGAATGCTGCCTCGAATCCACTAAGTCAAGACGGCTAAAGTTATGGACTCGACCCTATGGATTCGACCCTATGGATTCGACCCTATGGTTTCGACCCTAAGGAATCGATTCGAACCAGGCTAGTTGATCGAAAGTGCAATCTTGAATCGATCATAACTCGAGATCTACAAGTCCAAATGCTATGAAATTTTCACAGGAGCTTGCATATACATAGAATAATGTCCACGCCAATTTTCATCACGATTGGACACTTTTTTGATCGATTCGAACCAAGGGTTGAATCGATCCCAAAGTGGGCCCGGGTCTCCAGAATTCGGCCATGTGGGCCCCCCACACGTGCCAGAAGTGGTCTCCCCGAATTTTAGGCGAAATATCAGCCTCCAGCACCTATAAATAGAGCCCCTGGTCATTCAGAAAGGGGATCGGAGAATTGGAAGAGTAAGAGAACGCCCGAGCGCTGCCAGAATTGCTTCAGAGCACAACTATTGCCCTTGATTTCGAATTTTGGCTTATTACTTGCTGTACTTCGACATAAAAAAAGTTGTATTCTCCGAATATCAAGCAATAAAGTAACAAAACTTCATAGTGGACGTAGGCGAAACACCGAACCACTCTAAATCGTTGTCTCTTGTGCAATTTACTTTCTTCATTTGGAGTTTTTGTTAGATAATCTACGTTTTAATTTACTTTCTTCATTTATTATCTCTTCAAAAACTTCCGACGAGTGTTGTGCCCATTTTTGACACACACACGACTTTCCCCAAGGATGTAACATCACTCTCTAGCTTGGTCCAGGTACCGAGGGAGTCATTGAAAGATTTTCTGGAAATGTTTATTATAGTTTTAAAAAAGTCAGTAATCCAAACGATGACGCAATACTCATGGCACTGACTATGGGAGTCCACTTCAATTCAAAGTTTGACGATTGGTTAGCAAAAAATCCTCCTTCTACATTGGACCGTTTCTTTACAAATGCAGCTCAATTTTTGAGAAAAGAGGAAGCAAAGCAAATCAAAAAGAGTGATGTTGTAGGCCCAACCGCCTAGAGTATAAAATAATGTTGCGGTAAAGCAGTTCGGTGACAGTTTCGGAAAAGTTCAGATCAATATTCGAAAAAAAACCTAATGAGCAGAAGAAAGTCAGTGATAGAAACCGTGACCAAAGATGGGATTCCGAAAGATGGAAGCCGAGGATCCCATCATTTGATACTTACACACCACTGAATACATCGCTAGAGAATGTTTATCTATCGACCTATAATACTATGTAGCACAGGAAACCACCTCTGAAGAAACCGAAAGAGAAGTAAAGACAATCGCCAAAGTACTGCAGATTTCATAAAAGTTATGGACATACCATGGATGAGTGTCATCACCTCCATGACGTTATTGAGAATTTAATTCAAAAAAGAAAGTCGTATCAATTTGTTAAAGAGCTACAGGATGGCAGGCAGGGGACATCTAACCCTAATCGAAAACAAGTTCCATCTAGTGCTAAGGGACCTCGACGAACGACATGGGGATTAGTTATCAATACTATTGTTGGAGGACCACATCTAGCTGACAAAAGCTAGAATGAAATGGAGCGTTATGTGAATGTTATCGGACATGTTAACATTGAATGTTGCTCGAACATAGAAGATGGTGCTACAGCAAAAAAACCTCAAACTATGACAAATGATATCCTGTTTCAGAGTAGAGATGCAGACAAGGTGGAGGCCCCTACGATTGACCCAATGGTGATCTTGGCCATGATCAGCCTTGCATTGGTGAGAAAGATTCTGATTGTTCTATGAACATCATTTTGAAGATGGCATACAACCAGATGTTGCTGGAAGCCAAAGATCTGAATACGGGGCTGAAACCGTGCAAAGCCCATATTCATAACTTTGACGGTATTGCAACTGAAGCGATAGGCAATGTCGAGCTACCGGTGGAACTAGGAAACAACAACCAAAGGAGAGTGCGAGTGTTGCCGTTTATTGTGATGGATGTGAACTCTCCGTACAATGCTTTTTTGGGCCGATCGACCCTTTTTGAATTCAGGGTAGCAATCGTCCCGTGGTATTTGGCTTTTAAATTCTCGAAAGAGAATGGCATGGGAATTATTTATGAAGATAAGGCGACTGGACGTGTTTTTTATGTGACTGAGTTGAGAGACGCTCAGCGAAGGGAGAAAGGAAAGGACGCAGAGAAGCCTCTCTTCATCAAAACCAATGAAGCTTAGCAATCAACATCTGGGCCTTGGCTCGGGCACCACGTTGGTTTTATAAAGATATACATCCGAGAGATGAAGAAGAGGAGTGCAAAAAAACCAAGGCTGCAACTTCTGAGCTATCGATCGATATCACGGTCAGCCACGACGACCCATCGTGGGTCCTTAAGATCGGATCACAGCCCAATGTAATGATGATGAAGGAATTAGTTGGCTTTCTTCGAGCGAATCTTAGTGTGTTTGCTTGGATTTATTCTGACATATGTGGGATCTCACCGACTATCGCAAGCTATGCATTAAATATCAACCCAAGGCATGTCTTGGTGAAACAAAGCTGGCATAATATGGATCCAAAGAGATCTGATGCAGTCTAAGAAGAGGTGGACAAACTTAAATACAATGGGTTTATCTGCGATGCCTTCTTTTTAAAATGGGTATCCAATCAAGTTTTTGTGAGAAAAGCTAATGAGAAGTAGCGAAAGTACGTCGACTACTCTGACCTGACAAGGCGTGTCCGAAAGACAGCTTTCCACTTTCAAGGATCAACCAGCTGGCAGACTCCACCGCTAGACATGAACTGCTTTCATTCATGGATGCGTACTCCGGATACAATCAGATTCAGATGCATGTCCCAGACCAGGAACACACCAGCTTCGTTACTGACCTCGGATTATACTGCTATGTTGTGATGCCCTTTGGACTAAAAAATGCTGAAGCAACTTACCAAAGACTGGTCACCAGATGTTTAAAGACCAAATCGGGCGATCAATGGAAGTATACATGGATGATATGCTCATGAAGTCACAGTGATCAAACAACCGCATTGATAACTTGGAGGAGATGTTCAGTGTTCTTCAAAAATATGGAATGAAACTCAACCCCTTAGAAGTGCTCTTTCGGTGTTGCATCAGGAAAATTTTTGGGTTTCATCGTCCACTCTTGTGAAATGGAAGACAATCCTGAGAAGATTCAACCGATAAGGGATATCCAGGTGCTGAAGATAATTAAGCAAGTGCAAAGTCTAAATAGGAAGATCGCTGCACTGAGCCGGTTCATCTCTAGAGCCACCAACAAGTGCATTCCTTTCTTCGACTTAATCAGGTGAGGGGACAGAAACTTTGAATAGATGCAGGATTTTATTAATGTGTTTCAAGCTCTGGTACATCACTTAGAGAGACCCTTCATCTTGTCCAAGCCACTAGATCATTAAGACTTGTATATTTGCTTGGTAGTGTCGATACATGGCATAAGTGTCGCACTGTTACCCGAAGAGAATCAAATCCAGAGGACGGGGTATTATGTTAGAAAGTGGTTGACAGGTGCTGAAAGGAACTATGAAAAACTGGAGAAGCTCATGTACTGCCTGTTGATTGCATCAAGGAAGCTCCGCCTTTATTTCCAGGCTCATCCCATCAATATCTTCATCGACCAGCCGTTACGATAGCTCCTATAGCGACCTGAGACGTTTGGAAGGTTACTTTAATGGAACATCGAATTGAGCCAGTTCAATATCACTTATCTTCCTCGAAGAGCTATCTAGGGACAAGCACTGGCGGACTTCATAGCCAAATTCACTACACACGACAACTCTCTAGACGACAGTGGAGAACCTACCACCCAATGGAACATGTACATGGATGGAGCATCCAACGATCGATGTTCTAGCATCGGAGTCGTATTGGTATCTGCTACGCCCTAAAACCTGACTTTCCTACAATGAATACTGAAGCTGAATATGAAGCCTTGATCGCTGGGCTAAATTTGGCTAGAGAGTTGGGAGTAAAAGCTTTACAAATTTTCCATGATACCCAATTAGTAGTGTATTAAGTACGGTGAGAATATCAGGCCAAAGGAGCATGACTTTCTCCTTACCTCAATCGGGTCCAAGAGCTGCTAATCGATTTTGAGCATTACACCATTACACACTTCCCCAGAGAATAGAATAAGAAAGCTAACTCACTGGCCAAGCTGACCAGTCCCGGAGATGCTTTGCAAATGGGCTTAGTCCTAGTTGAAATACTCAACGGTCTAAGCATTGACAAGATAGAGATCAATTGGGCCTTAGAAATGGAGCCTGAGAAGGAGACAGGGACGACTCCTGTTAAAGGTTATTTGCAAATGGGAATGCTACCCGAACGAAGGATTGAAAAACGAAAGATCCTTCATAAAGCGTCATGATACATCTTTAAAGAAGGAGTCATGTATAGGAAGGGTTTCTTCGTCTCCCTGCTTCGGTGTATCGCCAATAATGAAATCAAGCGAGTATTAAGAGAAGTCCATGAAGGAAAATGTGATGATCACACCGAGGGGCAAACCTTGGTGAAGAAGACACGCCTGTATGCTTACTTCTAGTCAATTGTCAATCGAGATGCAGATGACTATGCTAGACGACGCGGCAAGTGCTGGATGTTTGTGAAAATTCTAAGAGTCCCACCGACGGATCACTAGATGGTCAGTCCATGGCCATTTTCTATGTGGGGTATTGAAATTATCGGCTCCTTGCCAATTTCCAAAGGTGGTGCGAAGTATGCCATTGTAGCAGTTGATTACTTCACTAAGTGGGTTGCACCCGAACCTTTGGCCATGATCACTATGAAGAAAGTAATCAATATTGTTGTTCAAAATTTCATCTGTCGTTTTAGTCTTCCTTAAACAATCATAACTGACAACGGGACCCAATTCGATAGCGCTGAGTTCAAAGACTTCTATCTCCGACATCATATCAAGATAATATTTAAGGCAGTTGCTTATCCTCAAGCTAATGGATAGGTCGCAGCTGTCAACAAAATCATAAAGTCCATTCTGTAGAAGCGTTTATAAAAGGCTAGAGGCAAATGGATCGATAAACTTCCATCAGCATTACGGGCATACAGAATCACCTACAAGTCCATGACTGTCCATATTCCATTCGCTCTACCTTATGTCTCTGAAGCCATGATTTCTGTAAAACTTGAAGTTCCTTCTCATCGAGTGAGTTACTATGACCCTATAACTAACAAAGATCTGCTTTTGGAATCTCTGGATACGGTGGACGAGAAGCGTGAAGAAGCTGATTTGAGGGCAGCTGCAAACCGACACCAAGTCGCTCGATACTACAATGTCAAAGTCAAAATAAAGACCTTTGGAATTGGCGATCTTGTGCCAAAACGGATCATTCCTAGCCATGCAAACATGGTTACGAGATGGGGAGGACCATATGTCATCAATCAGAAGCTTGGAGATGGAACTTTTAAGATAACAACTGTCGATGGCATCACACCTTCTGAAGCATGGAATAGCGAGCATTTACAACACTATTTCACTTAGTTCTGTATCATTCAATTATATTTTATTTGCTTCTACAGTTGAACTCAAAACCATGTGATAAGACAGGTTATGTCGCTTCTTTTTCAGTTTATAATAAAATCTTAAGTTCCTTCCATATCTGTGAATTGCTTCTACAATATTATAATATTTATGATATACGATCAACTTACATCCACATATGCATAATATAAACCAACAAGTACCCAGAGTTTGGAGCCAGCCAAGTACTTAGGTCCATACTTAAATTAAACAAAATGAATGTGATTTGACCGTTCATCCATTGACTATTACCTTCAATCTGACGGGCTGAGTATAAAGCAGAGAAAGGGTGTAACTAGACCACTCGTTAACTAAATCCATCTCCTAACTCGATGGGATGAATGTCAACTAAAAGTAGCCTTGATATGGCCGACCACTCTTGTACTTTTACCCTGGACTTGGAGGCAAGGGAGTTAATTAAAGGAAACGTGATTCGACCATTTTCCAAAACAACTTTTATCCCCAAGTGTGGGCTAGATTATGAATATCAAACAGGTGTGATTTACCATCCATCGACTAACTCTGGTCCCCGGTGTGCAGATAAAAGTATAAGAAAAACGGATGAGTGTGATTTGACCATTCATTCTCAAACTTTTGCTTGAACCGGACAGGAGGAGTATAAACTCATTATGGTTAGGACCCGACCATCCACGAAGTATTTTTGCCGACCCAAGACTAGGGGCAGGAGTATAATCACTTGGTCGTTGAACACATAGCGTAACATTGTGACTTGCACCTAGTGTTTGGCACGACTTAAGTCCATGATCGAAAGGATGCCTTGAGATGGATTTTTCGGATCGACGCCCGAAGCAATAGGCGACCGAAAGACATTGCAACTCGAACAACGAGCAATAAATACAAGTATTTTGAATGGGAAATGTAATAGCTCAAATACTTAGACAAATTTTGTATAAATGACGAACAGAAATGGAAGAATCTTTATTCACATACCGAAACTTGGAAACTAAGTACAAGTTTATTTTGGAAACTAAAATCCAAAAATAAGGGCCGTACCCGCACAATTGCAGCAAACAAAAAGAGACTAGCTACCTAGCTACGGACTACCCAAGCCGGTTTGACAATTATTCCTCCTCTTTTTGGGCTTCTTAGAGATAGATTCTCCGGAGATACCACCTCATCCTCTCCTTGTTGCCCTCTTTTTGCCCTTGCTACCCTTAGGAGAGATGCTTTCAGAAATAGAGGTCGTCTCACTTTAGGATACAGAAGGATCGACCTCCTCAGGAGTGACGCCGCCCAACAGTATAACTTGAAGTGGAGTAATATCCACTTCGTCACTTTTCTTATGGTTTGCAACTCTAACTTCTCATTTTCGCCATGCTCCTTTTTGCTAGGTTTATCAATGTGTTCAGAGGCAAGGGTCACTACGACGTTCTCTGCTTCATCCTGGCCCTACTAGTTATCAGTCTTCTCTTCATCTAGAGCTCCTATGACTTTAGCATCTAGGTCGGGAGTCTTAATAGGTTTACTAGTAGGAGTCACCTGTACAGTGATGGCCATAGGGGATCCTGTGGTTAGCGCCCACTGTCCCAGGAAAACATCATCATCAGGAGCATGAACAAATGCGAACGGATCTGTAATTTCATAGAGACCAATGGGTAAGCCCATGACTATCTGATGCGAGATGTAAACCTTCTTGAGCGTCGAAGAGGTAAGAGATACACCTTCACCATATTGGCATTCGGTTATAGCTGGAGTGATGCCTTTCAAAATTAGAGACAACCCAAAAGATTTTTCCATCCTTGGATGATTTTGATCATAGCTCGCATTCTTTTCCTGGGCATGAGAACTTGAAGTACCGGTTTCTTGAGTAATATGAAGGTCTTGGGAACCAAATCCCGAGGCTTCGCCGCCATCTTTCCCTTTTTCGCTGATCACTGGATCGTTAAGTAAACTGAGTCAAGTAGCCATGAGTCCATTGAGTTCTTCATCGTGCAAGATTTCATGCATGGGCTACTCTAAATCCACTTCAGCATCACCGAGGGACTTTTTTTCAAATCTAAATATGGTCCCAGGCTTCGATGAGCGACTCAGGATACCCATCTCCAAGGAAGCAGAGGTTGCAATTCATCAGGACGCATGCATTGTAATACATCAACAGCTGATCGAACTCGTCCTTTATCTATGTCCCGCCCGCCTCCCTAGGCTCTTCCCTGAGGGCCTCTATCTTCACAAGTTGATTGTTAGCCTCTATTTAGCTTTTCAAGCCTCGACGATCCCTTTATAGTATCATTGGGACTCTAACTAGGCCTTAAGCTTCTCCTACTTTTCCTTCTC
Source organism: Allium cepa (assembly GCA_030765085.1). NCBI lineage: Eukaryota > Viridiplantae > Streptophyta > Magnoliopsida > Asparagales > Amaryllidaceae > Allium > Allium cepa. The sequence goes on along the minus strand of CM060934.1, from coordinate 196,108,848 downwards.
AAGCACTTCATCAAGCTATTTAATACGAAGGGACAAAGCATCGTTATCTTTTTTCAGCACCTCCTTCTCCTTCTATAAAACGTCTTTTTCGAGGTTCTGCTACGACAAATGGTAGTTTCCAGTTCATCTTGATGCACTTTCATTAAACGCTTGATGCCTTCGGAAGATTCGTTGGCTTTTTTCTCAGCATCGACCAGTTCCATACTCAACTGCTTGACCTCCTCATCCAAGTACCTGATGATGTCTTTGTCATGGATTACTTCAAAAGTTCAGCAATCAATTTCGTGTTTCCTTTCCATCGACACCTCGAAAATTCTCTCAGCCACATAGAGAGTTATACCATGTTGGACATAAACATCATTAACGTAAGAGAGCACTACGTCCTTGACCTCTGGAGGAATTGAATGAAAAGAGGTAACAAATTTGGATTGGTCAAAGCACAACTTAGGAAATGTGACCTTGAGCTCAGCCTTCTTCTCAACAGCAGTGGCATCAAGAGTAGTTCATGCTTAGAGGGTCTATATGTCGTTCTTGTGGGATGAAGTACAGGCCCTTCTATGCTACACTGGCTTTCCAAAGATCGACGGATGCCAGAAGAACTCGAGTGTTGCTTGAGAGCAGTAGCCGATGTGGAAGCATGAGGCAGTGACTTACTACTACCACTATATGTAGTGGGGTATTAACCTACACCCTTGTGTTGAGAAGATGAGATTTTGATTTATGTTTGGACGATGAGTCCTTAGATTGGTGGCTTCGGTCTCGGTCTTCTCTTCCTTTATACCCTTCTCTGTCTTAGCCGGGATCCGGACCTTCACTAGACCAAAAATAAGATGGCTGAGAGTATGCTGATCTCTACAAGCGATCATAGTTTCGAGGGCGTCCCATCGAGCCTGTAAACAAAATGAAGGTGTATAAGAATCACTGAAGTTAGAAGTGGTTAAGTATCGTGCAGTACGATGCACGTGATTGTGAGTGTTCTAGTGTCCCCTTTACGGACTAGTTACTGGAGTTTTGCTCGTCAGAATCATTTCTCCCATGCTAGTAGGAGAAACGTCAGCACCAAATCGGATAGGAGATTCAGACACGCCAAGGCTTAGTTGGGAAAATCATAATTTCCGACATCATCTGGGAGCGGGATGTCCGACGACCCCTCAAATAGATTTTTTAGAGGCAAAGATCTAGACAGATCTGCAGCAGCAGAAGTTGACTTGGATTTCTTGGAGACCTTCCCTCTGTGAAGCTTATAAACAAGCCTTTCTTTCTTTTCTCTTCTCTGAGGTAGAGAGCTATGTGCCTTGGGAGGATCCAATTGCAGGCTCATGGCTTGGTGTCGCAGTGTCATGACCAGGCTCATTAGCACCGCCTCTCACCTCGCCTTCCTCGGTGACATCCTAAGCCTCTTCAACTGGGGGCATGGCAGGATCAGCTTTATCTCCTCCTTGCCAAACGACACCTCTTCTCTCTACAACTTCCTCCTTGGTATTTCTAGGCAATCCCGTACTATGGCCTTCTTCTAGTAAGCCGAAGACAAAAGGTCGCTCATTTGTGAGAAGAGATCTGATGTCCCTTTCTGCCACCGATAGTTTTTGAGTGCTAAAACCATCTTCGAGTATATGTCACCGGTGGGACGTGGATGACTATCTGCAATGTTCAATAAAAATCTACATAGTTCGAGATACGACTCGAATAAAAGCACTTAAAGTTAAGTTTAAAGTGACACTTATGTCCTTCCAACCACCGTCATGCAAAACTAGGTGAACATCACATGTAGAACCATCCATTCTTAGAAGCACTCAGTTTGATCCAAGCACCGTATATGACCTGACAGTTTGTGTTTGATTCGACGAAAGTGTACGAGAGGCTTCCCCTTTGCCGCTTGAGGTTGTAGATGAATCTAATGTCTTCAAAAGTTGGCTCACGATATAAAAACTCGAGGGACATCATGCACGTGCAGTGCACAAATGCGTAGCTATACGGATGCAGTTGAGCCAGCGCCAATCTTAAATAATGCAAGATTTTCCAAATGAATGGATTAAAGGGGGGAATGAAACCAACCTAGCACATGAACTTTTTGCATGTAGTATACCCTTCCAGGGGAAAGTGAGCCTATCATTACGAGACGGGACTAGCACATCATCGTGCGGAATCCCATGCTTAATGCATGGCCTACAAAGAGAGGCCTCATCAACCTTTAAAGCCATTAAGTCCTTCGGATCAATAAAAAATATAGCATCTTCTCAAGTGTTAGGTGTTGGTTTGAATTCTACTTCTAGACTCGAAGGAATTTTTGGCATCTTTTCATTACTTTCGGGAAATTCAGTCTGATGGTCTGAAGAGTTTCAAACGGATATTGTTGCTGATCTTGATTCAACATCGGGATTGTCATGTGAAGTGGCTTATTCAACATAGCAGCTAAATGCTCCGAGCGTCTGAAACCCATAGCTATCAAACTCAACAGATAGTGATCATTAGAGAAGTTAATGTTCCCCTTATGTAAAGTGTAAACTAGTGCAGTTCGATGCAATGTTGTGCAGTGCATTGATAGACAATTCAGAATTAAAACAACGACTGTGATGAGACTCTGGCATTCAACCGGAGTGACCGTGATTGCTGACCGGCCCAACACGCTTTCACGTTGATAGCTATAAATTTCATCTAAACTTTGGGATCAATCATCGGCATTCAAAATTCGACACTCAAATTCAAGTTTATATAGGCGTTTGCAAAATCCAATCAAATTTCTAGTCATATGCATTTGTACGCAAATCCGAGTTCATGTATATGTATTAAGTCCCATCCCATTACAAGGTCTAAATATTCGAATTCAAAGTCATATGCTACCATGTTCAAGTTTAAGGCAAATGGCCGTGTTCAAGTTCGAATTCATGTGGTCATATATGCAAGTAAGTGTTCAGTTTTAGTTCACCAAACTAAAAAATGGCTAAGTCCTCTTTGCGAGAGGGATTATACCCGATCCCTCACATAGGCAACATAGAGCTATTCCATTTCGAACTCAGTGCGCCAATAACCAATCCCATCAACTCAAACCACGACCAATCACATATCCATCACTGATCGCCTTTCATTGCTTCACTCAATTTCAATAATCAGCCAATCCCTCTCTCCATACAAAAGTAATGTCCATCTTATGCCATAACCGTACCCTCTATAACGATCGCTCCATTCCAACGTGTGACCGATCCCATATTCAAACTGCATCCCTGAACGTTTCATCACCCTAGTAACACTGAACACTTCAGTCGACCGATCGCCAATTCCACACTTAATTGTAGCTCCGTCCACTTCATCCTTTCCAACCCGTCATAGACCCGCTCCTCTAAAAAAACATGAATCCGATAATCTTGTCGCGAATTCTCATTTCAATTGATATACTACAAAGTCGAACTCACATATCTATGTAAAATCAAATACCAACATAAGGCTAAGGGTCGAGTTAATTCAAGGAGGACGAGAGCAATGGGGGTTCGAGCATGGTCAAAAGCGGAAACGATTTGGAGTGCTTACGGAGGCTTTTAGTGTAGTGGAAGGATGGGATGATTACGGGGTTATGAGGATCGGTTGGATTCTTGATTTCAAGGAATGATAATAGTAAAGGGGGAAGAATGCAAGGGTTTGGTGTTGATATGCGTAAACGAAATGAAGTGGAGACAAATAAGCTAACAATCACCTTATATATAATATCGACCGACATTCACAAAGCCCAAAACATCTAAACATTCATAAGCAAAGGGATCGGTCCAGGGGATTAATACTGAGACCCTTGTAAAAAATGTGAAAAGGAGGAAAAATTGCAATGCAAATATATTTTAACTACATGAAATTGGCAACGACCCACACGTGTACAAACACGTTTGGGAGTTGATCATCATGATGTTTACGTAAACATGCACATGCATATCCAACATTCGATTTCTTGAATGGATGGGAATTGAATTATTACCTGAATTTCTCAAAAAAAAAGTCACCACAAGTAGCCAAGGCCTATTAGCTCAATTGATTAGCTCAATGGAACCAAGCATGGAACATTATCGACAAGTTACAATCCAATATTTATTGTGTCAGATATGGACCAAGCATCGCAACAAATAGAGGGAGATACGGCTCTTCGGAAAGACAATTCAACTAAAGGGTAACAACTATTTGGGAAACTGGATGAAATCCTTCACAATGACTCTAACTTGCTTTGACTCAAACCATATCATGTTTAAAACAAGACGTACTTTAAGGGCAAGTTTTATCCTACCTTTTGATCCAGCTATATTCGAATTGATTGAACAAGTTAGATTCCGATGATAGACAAGGCAAGCAGCCCGAAGTGGCAATCACAGAGACCAGAGATTAAGTATATGCAATAATATGAAGTAGCGATCAAGCGAAACCAAGATACGGACTCTTCGGAATATTCTAAGTATGGATTTGTGCATTCCCCTAGGTAGGGGATCGGATCACTATAGCTATGAACAGCTTGAATCAGCGGTTTAACTCAACGGGAATCGATCGATATCTCAATAAAACATGAAACCAACTTCGCAAACAACTTTGGAAACATGAAGCTAGCATAGAGGGGGACCCACCATACCAATCGTAGCATGCCACGTGGGCACCTTGACCGATCGGGGCCAATCACTCTAGGTTAGGAATCGTACCTCGAAATTTTCTGTGTGACCTCGTCTGCATCTGGAGATTCTGCCGACGAATTTTTAAAAGATATTGGATCATCTATGCCTATAAATACAGGTTTATAGCTCATCTGAGGGATCTTTATGTTGTTATTTTCTTTTTACTCCATTATAATTACGGATTACAATCCGATCCGTCTTGTACTCAGAAATTCAAGTGATTAGTAAAGCTATTTCATCAAAGTGGATGTACGCATTCAGCGTCGAACCATTATAAATTTATTTGGTATTCTTTTTTACTTATTGTTTACTTGTTTCCTCTATTTTAATTTTGATTTCTTCATTTATTTATCTACATTTAATTTATTGTGTTTGTACCAACTTTTAGTACAAATACTAACCAAACTAGCCTCCTAAAAAAATTACAATCACAGTGATGTAATTACCTATTCTATTATTTACATTAAAATTTTTTCTTAATCACCAGTAACGTTTAATCCAAAATCATCAATCAAATAATGGAAAATTCAACATAACTCTAGATGAAATTGCAAATATAAAATAGACGAGATTGAATTCCTACTCAAAAAAGCATTCAACATGCAGATTTTGTTGAAGAAAATGATATAAGCTGATTATGATGGGAAAAATTTAGTTATAATTTTAAATTCAAATTTTCACTGTATTTAAAAAACCGCGTAATGATTTAGGTTAAAAAAAATTATATTTTCATCATTTTCTCAATAAATTGTAGTTTTGATTTTGATGATTCGGGTTGAATCTATTATTTTATTTTTGAAAAGGTAGAAGAAGGAAAGAGTAAATGAAATGTTTATACTTTTGATGTTTTCATTAAGGGCAAAAAAGGTAAAAATATATTTTTTGTTATTAAAATGTGTACCTCTCATAAAAAATTAATTTTGTATGGTGTGCTCATAAAATTTGACACTCTCCTGTACAAAACTGAATTGTCGATAACAATACCATTTAGTTATTAGGCTACCGAAAAGTAGAAAAATATTCATCATTTTCTATTCCAAAGAGAATAGAATCATCATTACTGCAAATAACAATCAATTTCTAACCAACCTTTTATGTTGTAATTGGGAAAACACATAAATCGGGCCTATATTAAGATAAACACATAACATAACATCTCCATCGCCGTAAATAATTATCAGGATTCTCCCTTTTTCTTCCCTGTCTGTTTCATATGAAAAGCGTGGAATCGTTTCTCTTTTTCCTTCTTTTATATTTTTTTTTCATGAAAATTGCAGAATTGTTTCTTGGCCCAACTCTATCTTACATAAAGGAATAATTGAGTTCTTGCCACCAATCCTTTGCGATCCAAAAACTAAATGCATCCAATGTTGTGCAAAAGTTGCACAAATGTGGAAAAACAATAAACAAGATCTAGATTTGCCAATTTGAACATCACTTAATCTAGCAGCAATTATTCTATCACTCTAAATAAATACTAAATAAATATAAAGAAGAAAAAGAGACGCGTGATATTTATACTGGTTCCACTATCATCAACATAGTGTACGTCCAGTCCAAAGGAGAGAGATTTTATTACACATGAGAGAGTTATAAGATAAGAGTGTATGTACCAAAGCCCTAATTTAGGTTAACAAGAAGAGACACTCTATCTGGAGATCGCCAGTTGAATGTTAGGGTGGGTTTAAAATGAAGTCTACCCTCAGTATATAGCCAGTGCAAATCCATGAGAATCATCGATTAAATTACCAAGATATGGTAAGAAGATAACAGAGGAAATTTACAATGGTAACAAATGATGCAATCATAGCAAGTAATTCACTCATTCCTTTAATTAGAAAAGATGGAAATAAATAATCCCAAAGCAATGCGTTTTCTGAGAAAGAAATAATATGAATATCCTTTTGCATATATTTTATTCCATAACGTGCATGTATTTATTTCCTTGCCATCTCATGCAAATGCTATCTAATAATTTTGCAGTTCCATATTAAAAATAACGAACAGACCTGATTACTTCCTTTGTTACCATAACTTCCTCCTCGATGCTCCGAACGACCTCATGTCACTTCCATAGTGAAGAACACATAATCCTCTTCAAAATAACATATAATTTGAATCATAGAATCTCAACATTCCGCCTCGATTCAAATTCTCTTTTAAACATAAAACTCATAAAAACGAACTCCACCTTCAACCAAAATCTCATAACGAGATAAATGCCAAAAATGAATACTTACCCAATGGGTTCCGGTAAGGTCACCCCTCATCACACCCTTCTAACGTGCATAGACTATGTACCCGTTCGCCAACAAAATGTTGCAAATATTCAAAATCAAGAGAAAATATGTACCAATATAATCCCAAAGCCACCAAGATCAAAAAATCCTTTCAACCACCAATCAAATCTCTCTTCTCCCACATACCTTATATGCCAAACAATAAATTTTCCATAGAAATCAACATAAGACTCTCACATCAGCATTGAGCCATGAAGCAGATATAGGTTCCCAAATCCAGTTGTCTCTTCAAAACACTAAACTCCTTACCACCAAAGTTCCAAGACTTGAACGCTCTTCTCTCTCGACATAATCTCCTCCAACTTTATCTTCTGTATTGCACAAATCTTATTTTCCATCAAAATGAGTAATAGCATAATTACCACCGGATCTACCACTCTTTCTAAAAACCATTGATTCATAAATTTAAACAAATTGTCTTGCTCTGATACCAATCTGTTGTGCACAAATTGCACAAATGCTGATAAAAAGATCTAGATTTGCCAATTTGAACATCATTCAATCTAGCAGCAATATTCTATTACTGCAAATAAATATTAAATAACTATTGTTATCCCGCCTTTTGGCAAGGTCATGATATCATCGACTTGACTACGAACGGATGGTTATCAGACTTAAGAATCGATTATACACAACACTTTGGACAATGGTCGGACAAATCCAGATCGGGTCCCAAACTAGATGCAATCAGTATGAGTGAATGGCATAGCTTCATGAAGTTACATTTCAAATTTCAAGACGATTGGAGTTCAGATGCTTGAATTACAGAAAAATTAAAGATTTATATGGATTGATCGGGAACGATACACAAAACAGCTCAAATAAGTGAAGATCGATCGATATCTCAAAATCCACAAGGCCAATCCACTTGAAACTTTTAGAGTGTCAATATATTGAAGAGTGAAGCCCACAAAAATGATCTTAGGTCAAAACCTTAAGATATAAAGGCCGATCGTTTTAGGCCGATCATCTTTGTCGATCCTTCATAACGACCGACGTAGCTCAGTGAGCGTTTCAAATGTGACAAGGGTTGATCTATATCTCGCAATCTATAACTCAAAATGACTTCATATATTAGGGGCAAGTTCAAGAGGTATGTGGGTCCATGCAAAAACGATCGCACGTCATTTGGAGACCAAAAATAACAATCGGCATAACTATAGCCGATCGTTCCTAAATATCGAGTTAGGGCCACAGATCGTTGTGGTGGGCCTCTATGGACTTAGAGAGCCTTCTGTTGAAATCTTAGCGAAAAACCTCATAATCTCACTCTGTAAATATGGACATGTTGGTTCATTTTCAAGATCTTTTAAGCTTCTTGTTACTCTAGACTCCATCGTAATCATGTATTAGTTTTAATTTACTGTTGTAATCAGATTCACAAGAGAGTAACAAAGGGTAATCTTCAAAGTGGGCATAGGCTGACAACGCCGATCCACTATAAATTTCCGTGTCTCGGATTATAACTTATTCTCTGTTGCTTGCTAATTCACCTACTCAGTCTAATTTTGCTTTTCTATATTTACTTCTCTACAAAAGCTATTCTCGAGTGTTTGTCACCAATTTAGTTATAAAATTTTTGGTGCTTTCACCGAGAATCTCAATTCTTGGCTTATTAGGATCCCTTTGTTGCCACTAGATTGGGTAAATCCCACAAAAGAAGATCTGCAGTAATCTTCAAGAAGTTTCTCATTACTCAGATTTGTAGAAATCTAAGCAGAGCTATCAATACTGGTGAGGAAATCTAGATCTGCTTCTCAGAACATGAAAGGAAATGAAAACGCTATTATCCAATAAGGAGGCCCGAGCAGTCAACCAACGAATGTGAATGTTGAACCAGTTGAAGTCTAGAATCCAACTGATTCTATTACGAGAGTTAATTCCAGAATATGATGAGAGAGCTAATGAATAGCCTTCGAGAGTTAAATCAGTAGATCCAGGCCAATATCACCTGATGAATCAATTCTCTCAGTAACAACGATGAAAAGCTAGGAGGGACTCTACTCCTTACTCGGCATCGGAGAGCTCTAGTTCATCGGATGTGTATCACAGGTTAGGCGCCACAGGACAGAAGGATATCATGCAGAAACTTCAGGGCATCAATAGGCAGACCATCATGACCTGCCAGGAATGATCAGTGTTGATCCCTCCACCAGACAAGGGAGCTTACATGGGCGTGCTAGGATTCAAACTGGAGATGCTACGGCTAATTTGGATGATGGAGTTCAGTTAAACATTGATCAAATGCTTACCTGGAATAACGATGAAGTGAATTTACGAGATGCACATAGGGAAGATGGTGAGCTAAGAAGGCGTAAGACGACTCGCAGACATTGATCGGACCATTCACACGAGGTGGAACGCGACCACCGCTTGGCACCAACTATCCAAACGCCGGACTTATCGGCATTGGTCAGACAGTTAGTGAGAGAGAGCCAGGGCTTGACTAATGATAACTGGGGAATCTCAAGAAGTCATACCCCGTTCACTGATAATGTTCTACATTCAGCATATCCAAGGAGGTTCAACATCCATTGATGCCTACCTATGAGGGAAAAGATGATCCCAGGCAGCACATCATGCGATATAAATGGCTAATAGATTTCGCATGAGCGGATGATGCAACCAAGTGTAGATATTTTCTCATAACTCTCTCTAGAATAATGATAATATGGTTCATAAGGTTACACTCATGATTAATATCTAGATTGATGATTTGGCAATAAAGTTTGTGGAGTAGTTCCAAATGTATGCAACTTGTCCCAAGGATGTAATATCCCTGTCCAGCTTGATCCAGGCTCTAAGAGAATCGTTAAAGATTATTTGGAGAGATTTCATACAGCTGTTATGGAGATCAGTAATCCGAATGACCATGCGATATTGATGGTTGTAAAGAGAGGGATAGATCCAGAATCTGACTTCAACGATTGGTTAGTTGGCAAGCCACCCGCAACATTGGAATGCTTTTACATAAAGGCGGCTGGTATTTGAGGAAGGAGGAAGCCAGATACTTCAGGAAGAAGAATTTTGCAGTACCAAGTGGAGAGGGAGTGCAAAGAAATATTGTAGTAAAGCAGTCCAATGAAAGCTCTGGAAAAGTTCAAGTGATTGTCCAGAACAAACTGAATCAGCAAAAGAAAGGCGGATATAAGATCCGAGAGCGAAAGAGGGATTTTAGAAGAGAAAAGCCTAGGATTCCGATTTACAACACTTACACACCACCAAAAATGAACCCGAAGAATGTCTATTTGTCTACCTGCAATACTTTGCAGTATAGGAAGCCGCCTTCGAAAGAATCAACAGAGAAGCAGAAACAAACCAGGAAATATTTTCGGTACCAATGAATGCTAACACCTCTAGCATATAATTGAAAAGATGATTCGAGAAAGGAAGTTACAATAGTTTATAAAAACCCATAGGATGGCGGGTATGGGACATCCGAACCCAATCGAGGACAAGTATCGTATAGGGCCGAGGAACCTGCGTGGACCAGTAGGAGATTATTGATCAATGCAATAGTCGGAGGATCACATCCGCCTGATCAAAGTGGGCATGAGATGGAGCGCTATGCTAGTGCAATTAAGCATGTGGATTTTGAATGTTGTTCAAACATGAAGGATGGAGCTCCGGCAAAACAACAACGTATAATGGCAGATAATATCGTGTTTAGAAATAGAGACGTTGACAAGTTGGAGGCTCCAACGATCGACCCAATGGTCATCTCGGCCATGATCGTCCCCGCTTTTATGAAAAGGATATTGGTTGTGTTGAATATGCGCTTGGCGCTTATATGATTTTTGTTTGATGATACCAAACATATATACATTCATTTAAATGTATTTTTTAATGTACTATTTTATGTTTCATAGATTAAACAAATATTTGTTGAATTAAATAAATAACACAGATTTTGAATTCAAACGAATATTTTATTCAAACAAATATTTATTACAATTTTGAACAGTACAATTTCAAGCTCTCACTATCACTATACAAATTCAATTTACATTCAGAACCTCACTACATATCACTCACACTCATATTTCTATCTTCAACTGCATTCCAGTTTGAATCCAGCATCTGAGAAATCTGCAAAAACATTCACTAACACAGTAAAATTGAAAAATAAATATTTTTGCAATATAAAATGAAACATGACTTTTGAAAATATAATTTGCCTCAGTTATTTGGGTTGTTCGTCATCATTCACATTTGAATTCATCACACACGAACAATGTGACATGCACAGCGTATCGCTGTACATGCCACAAGGCCGTGCACACCGATATACACTTGATTGATTTACAGGGACAGGTGAGCACATGTCAAACCCAAATGAAAAGCCGGGTTCAACTCAGGTGCAATAAAAATAAAATCTCGACTTCAGCACAAGGTCAAACCCGAGCCTCAAACTGGATTCAACACAGCTGATAAATCAAATGAATTGGTCAAGATACATAATTCATAGGGTCGACCAAAAATCCAAATGCACAAAAGCATGATGCAAACTGAACAACAGATCAGCCATGACCAAAGAGAAGCCAAAGTGCATGAACACAGTGAAGACCACAAAGGCAATGCATCAGTGAATCAACTGAAGAATGAACTCGAATAGTAAACATATATGCACAGGTACAAACAACAGTGAGCACATTCATATGTACAAATGCAAAGAACAGTGGTGATGCAGTGCAACATCTACGACAGCAAGTACATGAATGCAAACTACAGGAATGAATATCAAGCGATACAACTGCAAGTATCAAGACTAGTGAACAAAACTGAAATTCAAATACCAACTGCAAATATCCAAGTACATCAGCTCAATAACAATCTAGGCAAACCAGGTTGAACAACTACAAGTACACGTAGCATTCAATTCAAGTACTGCAAGCAATGACCAGACACACAAACAAGTCAGTGCATCAGTGTGCAAAAAAAAAAAAGGCTCGAGCACAAGAATATGACAGCAAACAAAAGTGCACTGAACAACTTACAAATATGCAACCTTACAGCAGTCATGTATGCAACAGGTTCAAGGCCAGAATGACCAATGAATGCAACTACAGGAAGTCAACAAGAGAATTCATGAATGTATACTGAAAGTAAAATCAAGTGCGTATGCAATTACAACCAAAGTCGAATGAAAATCAACTATGGCAGCCAAGGAGTTAATCGCAAGCAAAGTCACGGGTAATCAAGGATTTGACTAGGTTAAACATCGAAGTCGTGAAAATATACAAGAGTCAAGTGATAAAAATTCAAGTGCGTATGCAGTATTGACAAAGTCAAAAATCAACACCGTGATGAGCACGGCAATTCAAAGCCGCAATTCAAAACCGCGGGTATCAAGCATCAGAAATATACGATTATGAACAAGTCAGAGAAAATCATCATCATCCACACGATAATCGAATGCCAAAGCACAGAATTGACGAATTCAAACAATTATATACGAACGCAAATATAGGAATTCGACCTATATATATAAACCATTCATCATCGGCAAATTTAGGCATCGAGTTCAAGCATCAACCCAATAAAGCAAAAGGATAAATTACATACCGAAATCGCAAACGTCGAACTCGATCAAGCAGCAGTGAGCAACTCAGAGAAATAATCGATCGACATAGAGAGGAGCCAAATCAATCATACGATCGAGCAACTATCGGCTGCTTATTTCACAACCCTAATTTTGGAAGCAAGGAGCAAAAGAGCCGAAGCCCTAATTTAGTTGCAGAGAAGAACAAGCCGCCATCTCAAAGAGGAACGAGCAAGAAGAACCTAGCTAAAATAAAGAGGATAAGAAAATAGGGCCGGCCTTGTTTTATTATTAAAGCTTAAGTTTAATTTTTAATTAGGGTTTAAGTGTTATTCAATTGTTGTTTTTATTTTTCAAATCAAAACTTGGTAAATCACCACCTAGGGAGTAGGTAGTGTCAGATTGTCTAGTTAGAATTAGTTCAGTGAGCAGGGTGTGCGAGTTTGCAAAACTCTATAGGCGGGAGCAGAGTTTGCGAGTAAGCGAAACTCTATAGGCGGAGCAGGGTGTACGAGTCTAGTAGAGTGTGAGCGGGAGCAAATGTTTGCGAGTCTAGTAGAGTGTTTGTAAGCGGGATACTGTTTAATTCTAATAGAAATCTGGGAATGCAGCAGTAGGCAGGGGTTGCCGAAGCTGGGTAAATTTTGTGTGTGATTTACTTTTCAGCATATTTATTTCTGCAGTGTTTCTGTGTTTAATTCGAGAAAATTTGCTATAACCCTATTCACCCCCCCTCTAGGGTTAATCTAGATCCTACAAGTGGTATCAGAGCCCGGTATTTTTTTAACTCTAGAGTCATGAATCCACCAGATAATACTTTTGTTGAGGGTCGTTCCAATATTATTCCTTCTATTTTCGATGTAACAGATTTTTTGAACTGGAAATTGAAAATGGAATTTTATTTAAAATCTGTTAATATTAAATTTTGGGATATTATTGAAAATGGGTGTGATATAACAAATAAGGAAATTCTCTCGATTAATGTTCTTGCTATGCATATATTATATTCTCATATCAATCGTGATAATTTTTATTTCGTCTCTCATTGTGAAAATGCACAGAAAATCTGAAATACTCTCGATGCAATATATGGTGCAAAAGTCAACAGTAATGAGATGCCCGCCACAACCGACTCAGTTAAAGAAATGTGCTTAATAGGATTGGTAAATAGCAGTTGTGATGAGGATGATGATGATGGAGCCGTCGAGCTGGCATTACCAATGAAGAAATTCAAAAGGAGGAACCGCAAATACGGAAATCCAGCTATAAATCAAAACTTAAAAAACAGAGAGCACAATATGAATCCAAGCGAGGTATCGAAACTCACTCACTCTGAATTACTTATTTATTTCCACGAAGTGAATGGCTATTTTGAACGACTTAGGGAGAAGTATGCCAAACTTGAATCTCAAAAAGATACTTTGATAGAATTAAATGAACAACTCGAAAAATTAGTTAAAACCTATCAAAGTAAGATCCCTAAGTGTGATAAGTGTCCAACATTCGAAAAGGAAATTAAAAAATCAGAAATCAATATAAAATCACTTGAAAATGAAATTCTAATTTTAAAAGAAAATGAAAATACTAGGAGAGAGAATTCTATTAAAAAGTGCACACAATTGATAAATGAAAATGAATCTCTCAAAACACAAGTCCTACAATTGTCAACGACTTTAGATAAATTTTCAAAAAGTGAAAAATCGTTGAATGTGCTATTAGGAAAGCAAACTGTTAATACGGTAAGACAAGGACTTGGATATAATCAATCTAAAATTGCTGAAAATAAGATTAATCAAGAAAATTCAATGTGCACGATTTGTAGAAAATATGGACACAATCACAATAATTGTTGGTACAGACCCAAACATGTGAAAACTATACCGATTTGGGTTCCAAAAGGCACAAATATAAAATCTCTCAAAGTTAAACAAATTTGGGTGCCAAAGGGAACAATTATAAATAGTTTTGGGTCTCCACAAAATTGTTTTTCAAAATTTTCTGCCACTAACAACCATGGACCTATAAAAACAAATAGGTCACATAAATCTTTTCCCATGTAGGTGTGGTGGCAGGCTAAGGAACAACAACAGTGTTCTCTGGATTTTGGCTGTTCCAGAAACACAACGGGTGTCAAAGCAAAGTTCCTTAGCCTAGTATAAAGGTGACAGAATCACAATGGACAACAACGAAAAATTCTCGTAAAGGTAAAACAGGTAAATTTGTTTTGAATGATATATTAAATGTGATAATCTGCACCGTAATCTGAATTAAACCAGCCAGTAATGTGATGATGAAATGAATGATGTCTTTAATTCTGACCTATTCTTAATTGATATGATTTTTTTTTGACTTGTTCTTATTTATGACCTTGATTTGTGCTTAAATGATGACCAATCGAATTTTCAACTTTGAACTAATCCATATAAATTTGTTCGGTCAAATGATGGTATTTTATTGATCTTTGATTACTCATGCTACACGTAGATATATTTGTTTTGACATTTTGGTCACTGCTTGTAAATTTGCAGGATTTCAAATTTCATGTGAAAGCTGTTAAAAAGGATTTTAAGAAATTGTTGAAACTTCAAGAAATTGTTTTTGAAATAATTATGATGTTGATTGACTGTTGATTACTCATGAATATAACTGTTTATCCTACGATTTCTGAAATTAACACTATGATATTTGTTTGAGTGTTAACATGGCTTCATTTCAAATTTCATTCTGAGATAGTTTGTTGAAATTTCACAAATCTGGTCTTTGACATCCATCGAGTGAATATTGAGTGAAATTTACATTCAGATGCAGATTACACTGGTAATATAGTTGATAGAAAAATTACTAGTGGAACGTGATTAATCTTTGAAACATTTATTTGCTGCATCATTTTTCAAAGAAAATATCTGCATATTTTTCACTTGAAATAATTTTTCAAATAGCAGAATTTTTCTCATATAACCCCTTCGAGAAAATCATCGTTGACCATATTTTCAGATTAGTCATTCTTATTTGATTTTAAATGACAAATTTTGACTAATCCGACTCCCTGCTGATTATCGAAAAGATAAATAGTGATTGAAAAAGTGATGAGTGTCGATATTTGTCATACATTACTCAAGACAGTATATTTAAAAAAAAATTCTTTAGAATTTCATAACAAGAGTTATAAAAACTTTTTGTTGGGTAAAAAATTCCATGATCATTTCTATTTCTATCATCTTTCTATCGACCATCACTCATCAAAATCATATATAGTATGTAATTTCGTGGTAGTTTACAAAGGAAATTATTCGTTCTTCAATTTATTATTATAAAGGAAATTATCTGTGCTTCAATTTATTATATTCTTCAATAAAAAAAATATCCAAAGTATTCACTCTCATTTAAAAGTCCTCACGGTTATGCATGGGTAAATTACTTGGATTTTTGATTATGTGCTTTCATGCTCATTTAAAAGTCCTCACGGTTATGCATGTACGGAACACATATCAAAATTAATTGATTAAATAGACAAGTTGATTCTAATCCCATTTAAAAGCCCTCACGGTTATGCGTGGTTAGAAGATACTAGAATTCATTTTAAAATAAAAATAAAAATTGTGAATACTACTAATCTCATTTAAAAGTCCTAACGGTTATGCGTGATCAGTAGATATTCAAATTTTCTGAAATAAATATACCACAAATTGACAGAACTGTATGATTTTTGATGATTTTATCCCCATCACTTCTGAAAGTGGAATATGCGCCTGACAAGGGTAATTATGATTTTTGTTTGAGTTTTATTGAAATTTGATATTTATATTCAATTGAGTTAAATGTTTGGTTCATGTCTGTCACTTCATCCCTATTTTAATAACACTATTATTCTTTTGCTGATAACAAAAGGGGGAGAGAAAAGTTAAGATTTTGTCAAATAGAATCAAGCAAAGGTCAAATAATTTTCCATTTGCACCTAGGCTCACTTGCATATTTTTATTTGTATGCATATATGTAGGGGGAGCATCATGTAGAGAGGAAGCATTTAAATAGAGGGAGCAATTAGAGTATATCATTGACCAAATATATTTAAAATAGTCAAAATCTTAATTATATGTTTGTTATCATCAAAAGGGGGAGAATGTTGAATATGCGCTTGGCGCTTATATGATTTTTGTTTGATGATACCAAACATATATACATTCATTTAAATGTATTTGTTAATGCACTATTTTATGTTTCATAGATTAAATAAATATTTGTTGAATTAAATAAATAACACAGATTTTGAATTCAAACGAATATTTTATTCAGACAAATATTTATTACAATTTTGAACAGTACAATTTCAAGCTCTCACTATAACTATACAAATTCAATTTACATTCAGAACCTCACTACATATCACTCACACTCATATTTCTATCTTCAACTGCATTCCAGTTTGAATCCAGCATTTGAGAAATCTGCAAAAATATTCACTAACACAGTAAAATTGAAAAATAAATATTTTTGCAGATTTCTCAGATGCTGGATTCAAACTGGAATGCAGTTGAAGATAGAAATATGAGTGTGAGTGATATGCAGTGAGGTTCTGAATGTAAATTGAATTTGTATAGTTATAGTGAGAGCTTGAAATTGTACTGTTCAAAATTGTAATTAATATTTGTTTGAATAAAATATTCGTTTGAATTCAAAATCTTTGTTATTTATTTAATTCAACAAATATTTTATTCAAGCAAATATTTATTACAATTTTGAATAGTACAATTTCAAGCTCTCACTATAACTATACAAATTCAATTTACATTCAGAACCTCACTACATATCACTCACACTCATATTTCTATTTTCAACTGCATTCCAGTTTGAATCCAGCATCTGAGAAATCTGCAAAAATATTTATTTTTCAATTTTACTGCGTTAGTGAACATTTTTGCAGATTTCTCAGATGCTGGATTCAAACTGGAATGCAATTGAAGATAGAAACATGAGTGTGAGTGATATGTAGTGAGGTTCTGAATGTAAATTGAATTTGTATAGTTATAGTGAGAGCTTGAAATTGTACTGTTCAAAATTGTAATAAATATTTGTTTGAATAAAATATTCGTTTGAATTCAAAATCTGTGTTATTTATTTAATTCAACAAATATTTATTTAATCTATGAACAGTACAATTTCAAGCTCTCACTATAACTATACAAATTCAATTTACATTCAGAACCTCACTACATATCACTCACACTCATATTTTTATCTTCAACTGCATTCCAGCTTGAATCCAGCATCTGAGAAATCTGCAAAAATATTCACTAACGCAGTAAAATTGAAAAATAAATATTTTTGCAATATAAAATGAAACAAGACTTTTGAAAATATAATTTGCCCCAGTTATTTGGGTTGTTTGTCATCATTCACATTTTAATTCATCACACACGAACAATGTGACATGCACAGTGTATCACTGTACATGCCACAAGGCCGTGCACACTGATATACACTTGATTGATTTACTGGGACAGGTGAGCACAGGTCAAACCCAAATGAAAAGCCGGGTTCAACTCAGGTGCAATAAAAATAAAATCTCGACTTCAGTACAAGGTCAAACCCGAGCCTCAAGCTGGATTCAACGCAGGTGATAAATCAAATGAAATGGTCAAGATACATAATTCATAGGGTCGACCAAAAATCCAAATGCACAAAAGCATGATGCAAACTGAACAACAGATCAGCCATGACTAAAGAGAAGCCAAAGTGCATGAACATAGTGAAGACCACAAAGGCAATGCATCAGTGAATCAACTGAAGAATGAACTCGAACAGTAAACATATATGCACAGGTACAAACAACAGTGAGCACATTCATATGTACAAATGCAAAGAAAAGTGGTGATGCAGTGCAACATCTACGACAGCAAGTACATGAATGCAAACTACAGGAATGAATATCAAGCGATACAACTGCAAGTATCATGACCAATGAACAAAATTGAAATTCAAATACCAACTGCAAATATCCAAGTACATCAACTCAATAACAATCTAGGCAAACCAGGTTGAACAACTACAAGTACAGGTAGCATTCAATTCAAGTACTGCAAGCAATGACCAGACACACAAACAAGTCAGTGCATCAGTGTGCAAAAAAAAAGGCTCGAGCACAAGAATATGACAGCAAACAAAAGTGCACTGAACAACTTACAAATATGCAACCTTATAGCAGTCATGTATGCAACAGATTCAAGGCTAGAATGACCAATGAATGCAACTACAGGAAGTCAACAAGATAATTCATGAATGTATACTGAAAGTAAAATCAAGTGCGTATGCAATTACAACCAAAGTCGAATGAAAATCAACTGTGACAGCCAAGGAGTTAATCGCAAGCAAAGTCACGGGTAATCAAGGATTTGACTGGGTTAAACATCGAAGTTGTGAAAATATACAGAAGTCAAGTGATAAAAATTCAAGTGCGTATGCAGTATTGACAAAGTCAAAAATAAACACCGTGATGAGCACGGCAAATTCAAAACCGTGGGTATCAAGCATCAGAAATATACGATTATGAACAAGTCAGAGAAAATCACCATCATCCACACGATAATCGAATGGCCAAAGCACAGAATTGACGAATTCAAACAATTATATACGAACGCAAATATAGGAATTCGACCTATATATAAACCATTCATCATCGGAAAATTTAGGCATCGAGTTCAAGCATCAACCCAATAAAGCAAAAGGATAAATTACATACCGAAATCGCAAACGTCGAACTCGATCAAGCAGCAGTGAGCAACTCAGAGAAATAATCGATCGACATAGAGAGAAGCCAAATCAATCATACGATTGAGCAACTATCGGCTGCTTATTTCACAACCCTAATTTTGGAAGCAAGGAGCAAAAGAGACGAAGCCCTAATTTAGTTGCAGAGAAGAACAAGCCGCCATCTCAAAGAGGAACGAGCAAGAAGAACTTGGCTAAAATAAAGAGGATAAGAAAATAGGGTCGGCCTTGTTTTATTATTAAAGGCTTAAGTTTAATTTTTAATTAGGGTTTAAGTGCTATTTAATTGTTGTTTTTATTTTTCAAATCAAAACTTGGTAAATCACCACCTAGGGAGTAGGTAGTGTCAGATTGTCTAGTTAGAATTAGTTCAGTGAGCAGGGTGTGCGAGTTTGCAAACTCTATAGGCGGGAGCAGAGTTTGCGAGTAAGCGAAACTCTATAGGCGGAGCAGGGTGTGCTAGTCTAGTAGAGTGTTTGTGAGCGGGAGCAAATGTTTGCGAGTCTAGTAGAGTGTTTGTAAGCGGGATACTGTTTAATTCTAATAGAAATTTAGGAATGCAGCAGTAGGCAGGGGTTGCCGAAGCTGGGTAAATTTTGTGTGTGATTTACTTTTCAGCATATTTATTTCTGCAGTGTTTCTGTGTTTAATTCGAGAAAATTTGCTATAACCCTGTTCACCCCCCCTCTAGGGTTAATCTAGATCCTAAAGGTTGACCGTGGAAGTTCTGTAAACATAATTTTCAAAAAAGCTTATGATCAGATGAGTATGGACGCAAAGGATTTGAAACCGCCTAAAGCCCGTATTCTTGGCTTTAATGGTGCTGCAACTGAAGTCGTTGGTTACCTGTAGAGTTGGGAGAAGGTGACCGTAGGAGAGATTGGATCTTGCCGTTTGTTGTTTTTGATATTGACTCTCCTTACAACGTTTTTATAGACTCACCGACCGTAATCGAATTTCGGACAGCCCTTGCCCCATGGTGTTTGACTTTGAAGTTTCAAACCAATAACGGAGTTAGAGTTGTTTATGGTGATTAGGCAACAGGATGTGCATGTTAAGTAGCTGAGTTGAAGGATGCTTAACGCAAAATGGAAGGTAAGAATGTGACAAGACTGTCCACATCCAAACTATCAAAGATTGACAACCAGCGCCTGAGCCTTGGCTCGGGAGCCATAGTTGGTTCTATAGAGATGTAGATCTTAGAGATGATGAGGTGGAGCCCAAAGAGACCAAGGCTGCACTGGCTAAGCTGACGATTGATATCACAGTCAGCTAAGATGACCCATCACAGGTTCTAAATATCGGATCACAGCTCAGCCCCCCGATGATGAAAGAACTTACTGAATTTCTCTGAACGAATCTTGACGTGTTCGGACTCACTTTTCATGTGTGGAATCTTGCCTGCCATTGCGAGTCATGCATTGAATATCGACCCGAGGCATGTCCTGGTGAAACAAAAAAGACGTAGCATGGATCCGGAGAGATCTTTCGCTCTCAAAGAGGAGGTGTATAGACTCAAAGATAATGGGTTTATCCACTGCGTCCTTTACCCTAAGCGGGTATCTAATCCCGTACTTGTGAAAAAGGCGAATGGGAAATGGAGAAATTTAATTGATTATTCAGACTTGAACAAGGCTATCCAAACGACAGTTTTCCCCTTTCGAGGATCAACTAGCTGGTGGACTCAACCGCAGGACACGAATTGCTATCTTTCATGGATGCATACTCGAGATACAACCAAATCCCAATGCACATTCCCGATCAAGAGCATACCATTTTTATTACCGATGTTGGATTAGATTGCAATGGGTTGATGCCATTTGGAATAAAGAATGTAGCAGCGACTTATCAACGCTTAGTCAATAGGATGTTTAAAGATTAGATTGGAAAAACAATGGAAGTATATGTGGATAATATGATCGTAAAGTCGCGGTGATCAAGTGACCACATTAGAGACTTGGCAGAAATGTTCGACATCCTCTGACATTACAAGATGAAAATTAATCATTTAAACTGCTCTTTTGGCGTAGCGTCAACGAAGTTCCTGGGTTTTAATTTTAACGCCCTTGGAATCGAAGCTAATCCCGAGAACATTCACTCTATCTGTGATATTCAAGCGCCAAAACTATCAAACAAGTGCAAAGTCTGAATGAGAAAGTTGTTGCCTTAAGCCGATTCACTTCCTAAGCTACCTACAAATGCATTTGATTAGGAAAGGGAAAAGAAATTTTGAATGGACACAGGATTAAAAGACGCACTTCAAGCTTTGGTGGATCATTTGGAGAGACCCCCCATCTTGTCAAAACCGGTGGATCATGAAGTTTTATACATCTATTTGGCCATTTAGGTACATGCTATAAGTGCCGCATTACTTCGTGAGGAGAATCGAATTCACAGACAGGTTTACTACATTAGCAAACGATTGACGGGAGCTGAAAGGAATTATCCGAAAATGGAAAAACTGGCATACTACTTGTTTATTACATCACGAAAGCTTTGCCCGTACTTCCAGGCACACCCGATCAATGTTTACACCGATCAGTCCTTACGACAGGTCCTACAGCGACCTGAGACGTCTGGAAGATTACTTAAATGGAATATCAAGTTTAGTCAATTCGATATCACTTATCTCCCTTGGAGGACTACCCAGGGTCAGACATTGGCATATTTTATAGCAGAATTCACTGCGCAAGATGATTCCTAGAAAATAGCGGGGATCCCTACACTACGGTGGAAATTGTATACTGATGGAGCATCCAATGATCATTGTTTTAGAGTTGGAATTGTGCTTGTAACTCCTGAAGATCGGTCGATCTGTTATGCTTTAAAGCTTGGTTTCCTAGCAACAAATAACGAAGCTGAGTATGAGAATCTGATTGTCGGACTTAAACTCGCTAGAGAACTGAGAATAAAATCTCTCAAAATATTTTGCGATAAACAATTGGTAGTATACCAAGTCAGGGGAGATTATCAAGATAAAGGACAAAGACTAGCTCCATATCTAGCCCAAGTTCAAGACTTATTGACTGAATTTGAATACTACACATTTCACATATTCCACGGGATCAAAACATAGAGGCTGATTAATTAGCAAAGTTTGCTAGCACCAGTAATGCATAACAGATGGGCTTGGTTCTAGTCGAGACACTAAATGCCCCGAGTATAAATCTAATCAAAATTGACCAAGTATTAGAGATGGAGCCTGATAAGGAATTGTGGATGACTCAGTTTAAAGATTATCAGCTACAGTGAGTTCTTCCCGAACGAAGGAATGAAAAGCGACAAATCCTTCGCAAAAATTCATAGTATATTATACGGGAAGGAGTTATGTGCATGAAGGGTTTCTCCATTCCCCTTCTTTAGTGTATCGCTCATGATGAAATAAAACGAGTCTTATAGGAAGTCCATAAAGGGGAATGTGGTGAACATAATGGGAGGCAAACCCTAGTAAAGAAAATTCTTCGTTATGGGTATTATTGACCGACAGTTAATCGAGCTGTTGTCGATTATGCAAGGTGATGCGACAAGTGCCAGATATATGCAAAAGTTCTGAGAGCTCCACCGACCGAAATTACACAAATGGTCAGCCCATGGCCATTTGCCATCTGGGGCATAGATATTAATGGTTCCTTATCGATCTCTAAAGTTGGTGCAAAGTACGCTATCATCGTAGTTGATTACTTCACTAAATGGGCCGAAGCGGAATCTTTAGTCATGATCACAGCTAAGGAAGTAGTCAATTTCATTGTCTTGAACATCATCTGTCACTTTAATCTTCCACGAACTATCATAATAGATGATGAGACTCAATTCGATAGTGCTGAGTTTAAAGACTTCTACTCATCGGCATTGTATCGGAAAGAGATATGCGGCAGTCGCTCACCCTCAAGAAAATGGACAAGTTGAAGCTGTGAACAAAGTCATAAAGTCCATTCTGAAGAAACATTTGGAAAAGGCTAGAGGCAAGTGGGTGGATAAACTACCGATAGCATTATGGGCTTAAAGGACCACCCGTAAGTTCGCGACTGGCCATACTCCATTCGCCCTCGCTTACGGTTTCGAGGCTATTATTTCTGTTGAGCTTGAAGTTACTTCTCATCGAGTAACTTATTATGATCCTAGAACATACAAAGATCTCCTTTTGTAATCCCTGGACTTTATAGACGAGAAACGTGAGGAAGCTTATTTGAAGGTAGCTGCACACCAACTTTGAGTTACCTGATACTACAATAGTAAAATCCGACATAGAACCTTTGAAATCGACGATCTAGTCTTAAAGCTGGTTTTTCCTGCCCTGTCACATATGAATCCAATCTAGAAAGGACCACATGTCATCAAGCAGTGGCTTGAAGAGGGAACCATCAAGCTAGCGACCGTTGATGGCATCACACTCTCGAGGGCGTGGAACAGCGAGTACTTACGACGCTATTTCACTTAGTTTATTTCCTTCTCATTCAGCCTTATTTAGTTTTAGAATTTGATTTAGCGTTTTTTTCCCAAATATGTAATAAGACAAGTTATATCACTACTTTTTATTCAGCGGTAGAACTTTGAATTTTCTATCATATCTGTGACCTGCCATTGTGGTACCTGTTAGTTGTGATATACGATCAACTGAGTCTCACTGTTCGATGGGACCGACATAACTCTGAAGTGATTGAGACTCGACCTGCCACTTACTGAATCTAACCCCATACTTGAGAATAGAACGACTAACCAAAGAAAACTGAACTCAACAGTTTTTCAAAAAACCCACGTCCCCAGAGTGTGGATATGAGTATAAATGTTAAACGGGTGTGATCGATCGTCTATGAAATGACTTTCACCCTCAGAGTACGGATAAGAGCATAAACGAAATAAAAGGGTATGATCCAACCGCCCACTGACTAACTCTTATCCCTGGATTCCGGATATGAGTATAAACAAATAGATGAGTGCGGTTTGACTGCTCGCTATTCCATAAACTCTGGCCTAAAAATGATAGCAGGAGTTACACTCGTTAAGGATGGAGTTCAACCATCCACCAACTAACTCTGTTAACCTGAGACTGGGGGCAGGAGTATAGTTACTCAAACCACTGAATTCGACAAGCATAACACTAAGGCCCAAGCCTAGTGTTTGATATGACTAGGGGCCACGACATCAGGGAGGTTTGGGGATGGATAAATCAGATCGATATCCAATCCAACAAGCAACGAATCACAAATACATTAAATGGAAGACATGATAGCTCGATCATTTAAACAAGTGTATACGATAATTCTACACAAAAATAAAAGAATTCATATTCACACTAAGCTTGCTGTACACAATACAAGTTTATCCAAAATGAGAAATAAAAGTAGGGGTGGTACCCAAACAAACACGACTAACGAAAAGAAAAGTAACCATCCAAGCTATTTATGCGTCACACCAACCCAAATATTATTTCTTGGACTTCCTATATTTCCTTTGTTTTTTGGAGTGGCTCCTTCTAAACTACCCTTTGATCCCCTCTTGGACCATTTTCCACCTTGGCTTCTTTTCAAAGAAACATCTTCAGTTCTGTGGATCGAGGCAGCGTCATGTTTAGAAGCAGGAGGAATCGAGACACTCGCAGCACCAGAAGCGGAGGATACCTCATCCCGGGGAATTGTCCCACCATGAGGGATCATCTGGAGTAGGATAGGAATCGGTTCATTGAAATCTAAATCAAGGGGCTCAGTTTTTGCCTTCTTTTTCAATAATTCTTCCTTCTCAACGTGCTCTTTCTGTTGAGCTCGTCAATTGGTTGGAAGAGCCCATGATTACAATGTCCTCATCAAAGGAAATTTCATGGTGTGGGTCACTCCCTTCCTTGAACAATGCCCATATGAATTGATCATCAATAACAAAGGCTTCTTCTAGAGCACCCCGAACAATAGCCGAAATTGTAACTTTAGTGGATTCTATCACGACCGCTTGTGATCCCAATTGACGGTCTTGCAAGGGAAGAGGAACAACACTTGATAGATTAAAAATTGAGAAAAATTAGACGAAAAGATTAGAAATATCAACTGATAACACCCCAACTTTTTGAAATACGGAAAATGTCGTGAAATACCTTCCTTGATGTGGCTCTCAAGTTGAGCAGAAATATCCTCAGAACTGCGTTTGGGAATTGGAGAAAGCCGAAGCTTGTCCGGATCATATCCAAGGATGATTGAAGAATCTGCCATGGAGATAGGGATAACTTGGGGTGCTAACGGCAATTCAGTTGTAATATCAGGTTATGCCGACCCGATTCCTTCACCCACTTCATGAAGCAACATATTCTTTCTGAAGTGTAAGCTGGATATCATGTAATGTTTTGGGTTCATCGCCCAATAACATTTCACTTTCATGCCTAGACAGGTCGATATCCTCCATATTAAGAAGTTTCTTTTCTTCTGCAACAAGAATTTCCCACGCATGCCAAAGAGGGTAGGGGTAATCATAACCAAGCCGTGTTAAATTTCTATGTTTAAGAATGTTTGCATTGTAAAGAATAAGAATTAGGTCGAGCTCGTTCGTTATCTCCTCCCTAACCTTATCCATGGTAGCTTCTGCTTCACACTGAATAAGTGCATTAACATCTTTGGCCTTTTTAACAACCGTGTCTCTCTTAAGTCCAACACTCACTAGCTCTTCACAAACATCTTGAGAGATTTTCTAAGCATAATCTTTCTCCTTGTTTGCGTACTCGAGCTTAGCCTTGAGTTCAGCTATCTCCTTTAAAGGTTACAGATTCATTACTTCGAGTTGTATCCCTCTCGAGTGTTATTTCTTAATTTCGATGATGCAACACCTAAACCACATCAAGATGGCTATATTTCATCTCCTACATGGATTTGACAGCGGCATTAGCTTTTGCATCGGCCTCTGCTAGGAAGGTCCTAGAAGCCTCTAACTCGCTTGTCAAAGTGTCGATGATTCTTTTATTTTGACTTCCTAGCGTTTTAACTTTTCAATTTCCACCGCGCGCTCGAGAGATACTTTCGAGATTTTCTCTGCTGCCTTCATTCATTCACGGTATTGCATGTGGATGTCAGTGACGCGGTCAATAGTCATTTTATGAACATGATCTGGGACCCTCTTACGGTTAGAAGGAAAAAAGAACCCTTTAAAACATAGATTTAGAAACTCTTTACGAAGTTGTGCCATGCGAGCAGCTGGATTGATCGTAGGATCCTCAATAGCGGTTTCGACTTTAGTACTTCCCTTGCCAGGTCTTTGGGTAGCATAATGTTTGCTATGGAGACAACGATTACTGGACCGCTGAGAGTGAGAAAGAACTAAAGGCTGTAGAGGAACTGAAACAGGAGGGGGACCACTAGAGGGATCGATAGGTAGATCCCGGTGATAAGTTGGCTTATCGGAACCATTTGGAGGAGGGGACTCAATCTTGATCGATGCTTATCTTGGGATGGTTTATCCCTATCACCTCTATCTTGATAACCCCGGTCCCGATCAGAGCGATAATCGAAATCATAATACTCTCGACTACCACCTTGACGTTAAGAGCTAAAGCGTGAACTATAGGATTGGTGGTGTATATCCCGAAGGGAATCAAACATATTCCTTTTCTTCACCATCGTTTCTGCAAAGGAAAATAAAAGTCAATCAGTTTTAAGCATTAAAAAGCACAAGTCGAGTATAATGCAATGTTGAGGGGTGCAATTGTGTGCAAATGTGTTACCCCCCGACAAACCAGGTGCGGGAGCTTTGCTCATTGGAGTAACTTCTCCTCTAGAAATTGGAATCTCAGTACCAGTCCTGGTGGGAGATTTTGACCTCGATGCTTACATCAGTAAAATGAATAGTTTCAATGTCATGCGGAATTAGTAGACCAAACAAAGAATCAAGCGGTAGACATGAACGCTTTGACGGATGAGAAGGCGATTCATCTTGAACAATCTTAGGAGCCATCGACGACTGGAGTTGATCAGAAAGATGACTTTTTGGAAATTTATAAACAAATATTTAATTTTTTCTCCTATCGGGAACCGAGGGCTGTGAGATTTGTGAGGATCTAACCTCGACTACAAGAACAGATTCGTCATCATTATGACTGGACACATCACCTTTATCTCCTTCGGCATCTATACCAGTGAATTCATGAGCACCCATGGCTGGGGGCTCGACTGGATCGGTTCGATTGTCCCTTTGACTGACTACCGCCCATGGCTGAGGGCTCGACGGGATCGGTTTGATTGTCCCTTTGACTGACTGCCTCCCATGGTCATTTCCTTGCAGTTTGAGCGACTTTTGTTACCCCTACGTTGAGGCCTTCTTCTATAAAACAAAAAAGTAACAAGACGTTCGTCTATAAGCAGATACTCGATGTTCCTATCCTTAGGCGGTGCATTTTTCAAAGTTGTGACCGCCTCCTCATAAAGATTACTGTCGGGCCTAGTGATGGTACATGTAAAAGGAGTTACTTAGTCAGGAATACGACCCGAATATCGGTTTTTTATGCTAATATAAAAATAATGGATAATAATTATGTCTTTCCAGCCAGTGTCGAGCGGACAGCGAACGAAGAATCACTCACCTTTAAAGGCCTTAATTTGTTCCATGTGCAGGTTAGAACCTGGCACCTCTTTGTTGACTCAAGAGTATAAACGAAAGACTCCATGTTCGTCGCTTGAAAGAAATTTAAGCCGAATGTTATCGATGGTTGGAGGACAATGTAAGAATTCCATATATACCATATAAGTAAAATTGAGAAGTGCGTAGCCGTTCGGATAAAGCTACGCTGGAGCTATCCTTAAATAATGAAGAATTTCCCGAATGTATGAATTAAATGGCAGGATGCATCGGTCCAGCACACAAACTTGTTGCATGCCGTATATCCTTATAGAGGTCTATGAGTCCTATTATCCCACGATGGAACTAACATCGTCAAAAGAATTTCGTGCCTTACGCAGATTCGGCGAAGAGCATCTTCCTTAATTTTAAAGGCTATGGAATCAGCAGGGTTCACTAGAATAACTATATGTCTAGAGTGTCGAAAGCAGGATCGACAACTTTCGTTGGAAGAATGGGAACCGCATTAGAAAAAAATTAAAGGCCTGCGCTTTCCGATTGCTCTGAATTATGACTAGAGGACAGAGTATCAGACTCAGTTGTAGAACTTGATTCCATGTCAGGATCATCCTTTTGAGAAGATGATCCAGTTGGCATAGCCGCAAGACGCCCAGAACGTCTAGAACCCATTGCTATTAAAATTAGTAAAAATCATGATTAGATAAAGTAATATGTGCCTCCGATGCATAGTGCGTGCTAGCATGGTGTGGTAATGTGCCATGTAATGCCGTAATAAGTTATATGAAACTAAGACGGAAAAGACGACGAGACTTCGAGGTTCGACCGGAGAGACCGTCATTCCTGACAGTCTCAGCCGTTTCTCTATGTCATTAGGGAACGATGTAGTTTAAATTTCACGACTGGTAGTCAGTAAGTAAAAGTTCAATTTTTATGTTCATATCACAGATGAGCTAGGCATTGTTTTATGTTAAAGTTCAGATGTCATATATTACAAAATATGCGGTTCAAATCCAATATGAGTCATAAGTGTTCACTTAAATATGCAAGGCTGAAGCTCATCTTTAAACTCAATTTCGTTTATTTGGATTTCATTTTTGGATTTCGATAGCTAACAACCGACCGTTCAACCTAGTCAAACATCCCGATCATTCACCCTATACATTTTACCCCATCGTTCGCATCATCTAATAATTCGATCGTTCAAGTAATTATATTCCTCCCGATCGTTCATAATTGGCCATGTTCACCGATCGTCCTCCATAATCTTCTATGTCGATCGTTATCTGCATGCCATCAACTGATCGTACCACTTTACCCTTTCCACCTCAAAAACCTCCAACTCCAAAACATTGTCGACCGTTCATAGACGAATGTTAAACACCCAAGCTTCAACGTCACTCCATAACGATCGGTACATCGTTACCATCATCCACTCCAGAGTCATCTAAGTCTAAGGTTTTGCCGATCGTCCAAGAACGATTGTGTGCATTGATTCATATCATTTCCTTTACTCGACAATTTCATCTTTTACAATTCTTATTCTCTCCAACTTGATTCAAATCAAACGACTTCCCCAACTAAACTAACCTACACGAGATTCTCAACACTCAAATCTCATACTCAAATTACAAAATATATGTGGATTGACCTTCCTAAATTAAAGTCAAGAGAAGAGAAATGGGTTCAAACTTGAAGTCGAGAAAGACATGGAGGAACTAGAAAGATGGTGATTCGTGAGGAGGAATTGATCTAGAAAGTCCGATCGTTCTTGGATCGGTAAGAAAAGAAGATGGAGCGGTTCGTGTTTTTCTCTTTTAATCCCAGATGGAAACAATGCGAAGTGAATGAGGGAAGTAAAGGAAATGACTAAGTTTGTGGGCTTATATATGAAGAGAATATGCCGATCGTTCCTTGCCAACTTGAAGCCATGATCAATTAAGTTGTGTGCTTTATACCGATCGTTCCATTCAGTCTCAATGCCGATCGTTTTAAAACGAAGTCCGTGGACGATCGGACAAACAAAAAAAACAAAAAAGCAAAAAAGAAGGGAAATAACGATCGGTAGGGAGCATTTTTCATAAAAATGTATATAAATAAATAAGAATAACGATCGGCAGAGGTTGTTTATAAAAATTTCAAAACTTAACGACGACCCGTGAATGTGTGACTGTGATCGGAAGTCAGGTACAAACACGTATACGTACTAGTATGCGTTTCAAAATTCAATTCTTTGAAATCAACAAAAATTGAATTTTCACCTTAAATTGACTGGAGAAAAATTTGTACCAAGCGGTTGAAGCTTAGAAGTCGCCAGAAACAAAACAAGATAATCACCAACAAGTTGTGATCCCTTATTTATACTATTGGACGTCACGATGAATAAGGAAATGATGACCCTCGACAATATAATAATTCAATGGAAGGATAACGACTATTTGATAAACCGTATGGATTTCTTATCGACGATTCTAGCTTATGACGATTCAAAGCATGTCATGTTCGTAACAAGATGTACTTTGGCATGCAAATGTTATCCCGCTTTTGGCAATGCTGTGATATCGTCGACTTGGTTAGGAACGGATGGTTATCAGCCTTAAGAATTGATTATATACAACACTGTGGACGATGCACGGGAAAATATAGACAGGGCCCCAATCTTGGTGCAATCAGTGTGAGTGACTGGCGTATCCCCATGAAGTTACATTTCAAATTTAAAGACGATCGGAATTCATATGCTTGAATTACGGACAAAGCAAAGATTTATATGGATCGATCGAGAAGGATCCATAAAACAGCTCAAATCAGCGAAGCTCGATCGATATCTCAAAACCCACAAGGCCAATCCACTTGAAACTTTTAGAGCATCAATATATTAGAGAGTGGAGCCCACAAAAACGATCGCCGGTCAAAACCTTGATATACAAAGAAGACCGATCGTTTTTGCCAATCCTTAATAACAACCGGTGTAGCTCAGCGAACATTTCAAATGTGACAAGGGTTGATATATATCTAGCAATCCACAACTCAAAATGACTTCATATTTTAGGGGCAAGTTCAAGAGGTATGTGAGATCCCCCAAAAACGATCGCACATCATTTAGAGACCAAAAATAACGATCGACATAACTATAGCCGATCGTTCCTAAATATCGAGTTAGAGTCACCGATCATTATGGTGGGCCTCTATTGACCTAGAGAGTCTTCTGTCGAAATCTTAAAGAAATACATCATCATCCCACTCTGTAAATACAGACCTGTTGGTTCATTTTCAGGATCTTTTACGCTACTTGTTATTCTAGACTCCATTGTAATAAAGTGTTAGCTTTATTTTATTGTTGTAATCAAATTCATAAGAGAGTAATAAAGGATAATCTTCAAAGTGGACGTAGGCTGATAACGCCGAACCACTATAAATTTCTATGTCAGATTCTCTGTTGCTTGCTAATTCGCCTACATAGTTTAGTTTAGTTTTTCTTCATTTTTTTCTATAAACTATTCTCAAGTGTTTGTGACCAATTTAGTTGCAAACAACTATAAAGAAGAAAAAGAAACGTTCAATATTTATGCTGGTTCCACTATCATCAAGACAGTGTACGTTCAGTCGAAAGGAGAGAGATTTTATTGCATGAGAGAGTTACAGAGATTACAAGATAAGAGTTTACGTACAAAAGCACTAAGTTAGGGTTAACAAGAAGAGACACTATATTTGAAGATCGCTGACTGAATTCTAGAATGGGTTTACAATGAAATCTTCCATCAGTAAATAGCCAGTGCAAATCCATGAGAGTCGTCGATTAAATTACCAGGTAAGAAGATAATATAGACAATTTACAATGGTAACAAATGATGTAAATATAGCAAGTAATTCATTCATTCCTTTAATTAGAAAAGATGAAAATAAATAATCCCAAAGTAATACGTTTACTGAGAAAGAAATAATATGCATATCTTTTTGCATATATTTTGTTCCATAACGTATGCATATATATATATATATATATATATATTTATATTTCTTTGTCATTTCATACAAATGCAATCCAATAATTTATGCAATTGCATATTAAAAATAATGAACAAACGTGATTACTTTCTTTGTTACCATAACTTCCTCCTCGATGCTTCGAACCACCTCCCGTATCTTTCATAGTAAAGAACACATAATCCTCTTCAAAATGACATATAATTTGAATCGTAGAATCTCAACATCCAGTCTTATTGATCTCACTTTCAATACTTTCATACAACAACGCATCAACCTGTTTCAAAACATTTCAATTATTATTACATAACTGTTATACATAATTTCGAAGAAAAGACGAATTAATCAACATAACTTTAGGTTGCACAAGTATTGTATTCTGAAGAGAAGACTTTGATTAGGAATGCGCCTATTTCAATAAGATGCATTAATTTTTTTTCCTTTGAAAACCCAGAAGAACCTGCCAGACTGGTAAACTCCTGAGGAGGGTACAATAAAGTCGTCCGCTGATCCAAACCTTCATACCTCGGGTAAATTTATATAGGATGGAAAAGCGCATTATAAAAACTGAACTTTGGTCTTTTTATCAAAACCCAAACATTCTTTCCACTACGCTGCATCTGCGGACATAAGATCATTAGTTATTCAGGAGGCAACCTTTCAAAAAACAGTAAGCCTAAATTCCCAAATGCACCTGGTAAATTTAGAAAACAAAATATCAAACCGTTGCTTATTTTCTCCACATGCTTCTCTTCCCCTCACAGTAGATACCACATAGATCCTTTCAAACAGTATATATTTGTCGACACAATCATCATCTCATCACACCACGTTTACTACGTTATCGTTACAAAATGCCTACCATTCAGAACATGATTGCATTCCATGGACTTGAACGTAGATTCTAGAACAGAATAATTTCATTAGGAAAGCCTTCACCAGTTACACGTAACGTTGTTGCATTATGGATGTTTTTGCAGTACATCGGAATAGACACTATGACCTTTCTGAGTGATTGCCGCAATGACTTGGTCGTACAACGCTTTGTGAATGAGGCACTCTCCATTCTCTCTTGCATCAACAGCAACGGTCCATCGAGGGAAGCTTCTTTAGCAATACCACTTACGAATGCACTTGCAAAAGAAGAACCGAACCTTCGCTTCTTTCATTTCAACAGAGACGTCGTGGCAAGAACGATCGGTTATATAATGGCTGGAATCGGAACCATTATTTTTGACCTTGACATCGATAATGTTGATTTGAGACAAGAATGCTGCAGAAGGGTTGGTCCCAATGCTGTGGACATGAGGTCATTGTTCTTCCCTTGCGATAGTTCCAATCTAGGAAAAAGCGACATTCTGGAGTTTTTCAATAGGTAAAATTATCTTCTTCTTGATTAAGTGATTTATAAATTATTTTTAGCTTTAAACTTGTAATATTTCATTTGTTTTCTTGAAAATACGCAAGAGATGGAATGACTGCATAGAGAACATAATGATGGAAGAAAGAAAAGGGCAACTGCCGATTTATGGAAGGATTATGCTGATGGAAGAGTACTTTGTGAACTTGATATTTCATAATGATCAGGTTCTGAAAATGAATATCAAGGGAAGCGTGATGACAGAAGTTTTAAGATCTTTTTATTCAATGAATTACTGTTGTGAGTTGTGGATACAATGTTACCAGTGTGAAAAGTTTGTTTTATTTATTTGTTTTGAGAATCGTAATGTAGAATACCACTGGAACATCAGGTCTTCATGCTAAATTTCATTTGCAACATGTGGTAGCTACAGCACAAATCGGTTATTCATATTCCTGTTCATATAACAAATTGTTTACTAGGTAAAACAAAAAGTGAAAACTATGTTTGCACAATAATTTAGAATGCCATAATTTATATGCACCTTAAAAGACCTTTTAAGGAAGTACGTAAATAATTCAAAATAAAAAAAACATGCTTTCTAGTGTTGTAATATACATTAATAATAGGGATGAATATGCTAAATAAGAAAGGGCATTATTGTAATCTGCACCGCATAAGTAGTTTATAAATATGGAGCTTGATTGTATTGTAAGATCTATCTCTCAATTCAATAAAATTGTTCTCTCTCTAATGGCCTTCGTTCTCTTTATTCTGTAACACGTTATCAGCACGCATGAATGCGAATTAATTATTGATCTCAACCTGTTCACCTTCAAACTTTCCAACTTCTCAGCAAGTAATTAAATATTAATTACTCTGAATGTTTCTCTTCTGACCATTCCAATTCTAAGGCTATTTATATTCAAAATCCTATTATATATATTAGTGCAGACGAGTCTTTTAGAATATATCCACATACATTCTATTTCTTATTTCCTTTAAAACAGCAGGTAAAGGAATTGTTCTTGCATTTCTTTATAAACTCGTTACTTTTCCTCTCTACAAAAAGGTAATTGTCAATATCATGTTTTTTCTTGATAAAGCTGTCTAGTTTGGGGTTCGCTTCTATATTTTTTATGTCTTTTCTTGTATCACTCTTATTTTAATTCTTTGGCTTCTAAATTCAATATTTCTTTTTTTTTCTTTGCGGATCTGTTGCCAAATAAAATTCCAAAGTTTGCAATGGAATATACGCAAAAGCTAACTTTCCTTTCTTATATAATAAATACATGAAAGTTGCAAAATCCAAATGTTTGGTTTTGTTGATATTTTTTTTGGGGTACAGTTGTTTGATACCATGAATGAAGACTTTCCATTTTTTATTTTTATTTTTTACCTTTTAGTTGGAAACAAACAAATAGTGAATGCTGTTGTGGCGAATATTTTCACTTTATGCAATTTATTTTATGAACAGTTCACAAAGTGGAAAACTTCGCCAAGCTTGAATTTAAAGCTTTGGATATATCTGGAGACAACTACTTATCATGGATACTGGATGCTGAGATTCATTTGCAATCTCAATGCTTAGAAAATGCCATTAAAAATGGCAATACTATGTCCCAGCAGGACAAGGCAAAGGCTCTAATATTTTTAAGACGCCATATCCATGACGATCTAAAAACAGAATATTTGACTGAAAAAGACCCTCTCCACTTATGGAACTCCCTGAAGGAGCGTTATGACCACCAGAAGACGGTTATACTTCCAAACACTAGGAAAGAGTGGTTGAACCTGAGGTTTCAGGACTTTAAGTCTGTAAGAGAATATAATTCTGCATTGTTTAGAATCACTTCTAAACTGAAATTATGTGGAGAAAAAGTGGATGACGCACAAATGCTTGAAAAGACTTTCTCAACATTTCATGCCTCGAATATACTCCTGCAGCAGCAATATCGAGAGCGTCATTTTACAAAATATTCTAAACTCATAAAATGCTTACTGATTGCTGAACAAAATAATGAATTGCTTATAAAAAATCACTCCTCGAGACCAACTGGTTCGATTGCATTACCCGAAGTTAATGCTAATTTTTCCCACTCTGGAAGAGGTAGGGGTCGAGGTGGAGGACATGGTCATGGACGTGGATATAACTCTAGCAGAGGAGGTTATGATGGTTTTAAAGGTAACAAAACCACCAACTTTAAAAAGCAACAAAAGAAAATTGAGCCTGTAAAAAACAATGATTCAGCTTCAGAAAATAAAAGGCACTATGAGGAAGTTTGTTACAGATGTAGACGATCTGGTCACTGGTCACGTACATGTAGATCATCAAAGAAAACAGTTGAAGAATATCATCGCTCGAAGAATATTGAGGCAAATAACACCGAAAAGTTACCTGAAAACACTAACCTGAAGTTCGATGATTTCTTCGAAGATGACAATGGAAATTTCATTAATGATGAAAATCTAAGTGCAATGATCAACGATATGACCGAGTTGATCAATTAGAAATATCTTGAAATTTGTTATGTGGATTTCGTTTTATTTTCATTATCTTGCATCAATAAATTAGTTTGAAGTTTGTGTTCGTTTACTTGTATTTCCCTTTGCAGTACTAGTTAAAAATAATGTGTAATGTGGACGTTATTTTTAATCAGTAGCCTATTTTAATCATATTACTTTGTTTGTTTACATTACATTTATTTATGCATACAAATTTTTAATGATTGACTAATTATTGCCTTTAATTCTTAAGGTATGAAACGTCATTTGGGTGATGATATATGCTTACTAGATAGTGCAACTACTCATACAATTTTGAAAAACCAGAAGTTTTTCTCTGAACTATCTGAAAATTTCTCAGCTAAAGTCTCCACTATAGCTGGATCTGCTAATATAATTGACGGGTCCGGAAGAGACCATATAATATTACCAAATGGTACGCATATCTTTATTCAGAATGCATTATACTCAAGCAACTCTAAAAGAAATTTGCCGAGTTTCAAAAATATAAGAATGTATGGATACCATATTGAAACTATAAATGAAAACAACAAAGAATATCTTTGTGTTATTTCTAGAATTGAAAGCCAGAAGCTTATCCTAAAAAGATTTGGTACAATTTCAACTGGTTTATATTTTACAAAAATTGGCATAGTTGAATCTCACTCTATAAACACGAGCCAGAAGCTCACAAATACAAAGACATTGATTCTTTGGTACAATCTCAAGTACAATTTCAACTGGTTGGGAATTTATGTGGGATTTGATTCTCCATCGATAATTCGTTACCTTGAACCTCTTACAGGTGATGTCTTCACTGCAAGATTTTCAGACTGTAAATTTGATGAGACAATCTTCCCGCCGTTAGGGAGAGGAAAGACCGTTCCAGTAGAACGGCGTGAAATATCATGAAATAATCCATCTATGCCTTATTTGGATCCACGTACCAAACAATGCCAATATGAGGCACAAAGAATTTTGCATATTCAAAATATTGCAAATCAACTGCCAGATGCATTTAGTGACACTGCAAAAATAACTAAATCTCACATCCAGCAGCAAATGCACCAGCAAAAATTGATGTCCATGAAGGATCAAAAGTAAATATAGCAGCAAATGAATCTAAAGCAAGACAAAAACGTGAAAGGCCAATTGGTTCAAAATACTTGGCGCCTAGAAAAAGAAAGTCTAACGAAAAATCATCAATTAAGGAACCTCCTAAAGAGGTTATAAATGATCAAAATGATCACTCAAATGAAAATCCCAATTCTCCTAGAAGTATGGAAGGAAATATTATCCCAGAAGAGATAAAAGAAGATTCCAACGATAAAATGGTACCTAATAATAATGAGATCTCAATATTTTATACGAACTATGAGAAAATATGAGATCAAAGTAAAATAATAATTGATGATGTATTCTCATTCGCAGTAGCTACTGAAATAATTGAAAGTCATGACCATAATGAGAATAATGAGAATGACGATAATAAACCAAATAGCATAAATGAATGTCGAAAAAGACACGATTGGCCAAAATTGAAAGATGCTATCCAAGTGGAACTAGATTCACTTCAAAAACATGGTGTATTTGGACCAATAGAGAAAACACCAGAAAATGTTAAACCAGTAGGTTATAAATGGGTATTCGTTAGAAAACGAAATGATAAAAATGAAGTCGTGAGGTACAAGGCACGACTTGTCGCACAAGGTTTCCTGCAGAGACCAGGTTTTGACTTTAAAGAAACTTACTCCCCTGTTATGGATGTCATAACATTCCGATATTTGATAAGCCTTGTAGTTTCTGAAAAACTCGATATAAGATTAATGGATGTTGTGACAGCTTATCTTTACGGTGAATTAGATACCAACATTTACATGAAAATTCCAAATGGATATAAATTGCCTGAAGCAAAATCAAAGTCCATGTACTCATTAAGACTGAGACGATCT
Organism: Allium cepa; assembly: GCA_030765085.1. Taxonomy (NCBI): domain Eukaryota; kingdom Viridiplantae; phylum Streptophyta; class Magnoliopsida; order Asparagales; family Amaryllidaceae; genus Allium; species Allium cepa. Next base: position 196,071,256 of record CM060934.1, on the reverse strand, counting down.
CTATATGGATTGAAACAATCTGGAAGGATGTGGTATAACCGTCTTAGTAAATATTTGGTAAAAGAATGATACGAAAACAATCTCATTTGTCCATATGTCTTTATAAAGAAATCGGTAAAGAGATTTGCTATCTTAGCAGTTTATGTTGATGACATAAATTTGATTGGGACTCCAGAAGAGATTGATGAAATAATAAATTATTTAAAGAAGGAATTTGAAATTAAAGATCTTGGCAAAACTAAGCACTGTCTCGGTCTACAGATTGAGCATAGTACTAATGACATATTAATCCATCAATCAAACTACATTGAGAAAATTCTAAAGCGTTTTCAAATGGATAAAGCATATCCACTTAGTACGCCAATGGTTGTTAGATCTTTAGATATTAAAAAGGACCCTTACCGTCCAAAAGAAGAAGATGAGAATGTGTTTGATCCGGAAGTGCCATATCTTAGTGCCATTGGTGCATTATTATATTTGGCCCAATGCACAAGACCAGATATTGCATTTTCAGTAAATCTTCTAGCAAGATACAGTTCAGAACCAACAAAAAGACACTGAAATGGTATAAAACATATCATGAGATATCTTCGTGGAACGACAAATTTGGGTTTGTTTTACTCTAACTCAGGCAATAATCCAAATCTAGTTGGCTATGCTGATGCAGGTTATCTTTCTGATCCACATAAAGCAAGATCACAAACTGGATATGTGTTTAATAACAGCAATGCAGCAATTTCATGGCGATCTACAAGACAAACATTAGTAGCAACATCATCCAATCACTCTGAAATACCAGCACTACATGAAGCAAGTAAAGAATGTATTTGGCTGAGATCACTAATTGAGCATATTCGAAAAAGCTGCCAACTTCCATCATTAACAGAAGGGTCAACCATTATTTATGAAGACAATGCAGCTTGTGTAGCTCAAATTCAAGCGGGTTACATTAAGGGTGATAGGACGAAACACATTTCTCCTAAATTTTTCTTCACACATGAGCTACAAAAGGATAATAAGATAGAAGTGAAACAAATCCGATCCCAAGAAAATCCGGCGGACTTATTCATAAAGGCGCTTCCAAAATCAATATTTCAGAAGACGGTGTACAAAATTGGTATGCATCGGCTGCATCAACAAACTAATTGAATAATGCGTTATAATTCAGGGGGAGCATATGAAATACGCTATAATGTACTCTTTTTCCTGCACTAATATTTTTTCCCACTGGGTTTTTATTAGTAAGGTTTTAGTTAGACATTATCTTGATCAAGAAGTATCAACCCTCATAGTAACATTATAAAATATATGTTACTTAAAGATGAAATCATGTTGTATTCTTTTCCTTGTTTATGATTTTTTTTCACTGGGTTTTTCATAACAAGATTTTTAATGAGGCAACTACTCTTATCATCTTTACATACGTATATTCAAGGGGGGGTGTTGTAATATACATTAATAATAAGGATGAATATGCTAAATAAGAAAGAGCATTATTGTAATCTGCACTGCATAAGTAGTTTATAAATATGGAGCTTGATTGTATTGTAAGATCTATCTCTTAATTCACTAAACTTCATTCTCTTTATTCCGTAACATCCAGTTTCTATTCTGATATATAAAGAAGACTAACTGACCCTGGCCACTATTTACCGTTAGAAACACAGTTTCTACTGCCAAGACACACTCTGTTATTTTGTTACTAAAAATAATTGTTTAAAAAATCCAAACATTTAAAGTCATCCCATCATCGTACTTTGGACAGAACTAAGGTGTGAGTTTGCATGTTGCTCGTGATTTTGTTTGGTACCTTTTTTTGGCGGTAGTACAGATATTTACCTTCTGAATTTGAGCTTTTGCACTCTTATGACTATAGGCTTTAGAATCTTGAATATATTCCCCTTCCAATCCAAGCTGAATTCATCTGAAGCAAATCAAGAATCGGTGACTTTCGGACTGCCGATTCGCCAACTAGCACTACATTAAAAGCGTTGTTGATCTTCTCCGCAACCATCTACTTTTCTTTTATTCTCTTAATTTTTTTTGCGGTAATTTCACCTCGTTCGTTTTGCATTATGGGATTCAGAGTGAAAAGGGAAGATGAGAAAGAAGCACATCTTGAGAAGTTTGTTTTGGGAAGGAAATCCTGAAATATCTTGCGTTGAATAATTTTTTTGGTAGTGAAATAGGATAACACCCCTGCATACCTATCAATTAGAGTACTGAGGGTGCGTTCGGATTTTTTGCCAACGTTCGCGTCAAACCGATCACTAGAGAGGTTTCTTCCTCAACTCCTACGCTCCTTTTTCCCTCTCGTTTTCTCTCCTCCTTTCCTCAGGTCTAAATCCTTGACCTAATCCTGTGATTAACAATTTGTAAATCTAATTTTCGGAAATTAGTTAATCCATCTTCCTTCCGTGTCTAATTTTTTTCCCCAGATGAATACCTAAGATCCCAACCTTGAAAACAAATTCATTAATTTGGAGATCAAACGCTGTCTAGATACTACTTCCATCATCAACATGCTGCACACAGATCGTTGATTCTGCCTCCATGATCAAAGCTAATCGCCGATTTTGCCTCCACGATCGAACGCTTATCGCCGATTTTGCCTCCGGCGATCAATTATAAAAGGTATTTTTCTTCTGTATTTAGTTTATTTCATATTATTGTCGAATGATTTTGGGTTTTACTTGGTTATTGTTTGTTTCTATACGTCTACTGTATAAGTTAATCCAGTATGACTTTGTTAAGTTACTCCTCCATTAATTCAACAAGCTATATGACCATTTGTTTTTACATAACACGTATTTGTATATAAAAATCTATTGGCAAGTTATACGACTATTTTTCATGACAAGCTATAGTCGTATTTGTATGTAAAAATCCTCCATCCTCCATTAAAATCCATAACACACTAACGAGTTCTGTTGCATGTTAATTATCAAGTGTAAAGAGCAACAGAACTCGTCACATATAACAGTATCTGTTAAAAGTGCAAATAGTATCCATAATAATATCCATTCCTATTATTTTCTTACTAGTATATCAGAGGATATACCGATCTTTAGAAGAAAATGGAAGGACCATAATGATGAACAAAACCATCAGTTTGCTCAAGTATTGTAGCATTTAATCTTTCAAATGATGACCGTTAGTATATTATTTAGTTATCGGTTCATACTATAAAGTATAAACTCATGCATATTATTTGCTGTAGCGGAAAGTAAGCAGCTATGTTGTTTCTTACATTGGCAGCAACGGAAGAAAGGCCACCTTTGTTGATGTTACAGTTTGTTTAAACAAAGCTTTGTTGATTATTGATTCATCGCATCCTTCAAATAAACCTTAATACTTGATATCTCCCATTCTAATATGCAAATCACATTAATTTACTTTTATATCTCACATCTCTAATATGCAAATCACATCCATAACATGAAATGGATTGCGGTGATTACCACTTTATGGAGATTCCTATACACACACGCACTCTAGTTGTTAGGTTAGCAGAGTATGATGGACCCAATAGCTCATAAAAATGCCTCAAGACATCTTACTTTTAACTTCTAGTCAAATAAAAGATGCATAGTAGAAAATGTATTTGTACTGCAAATTTTATTGCCGAGTTGAGCGCTCATCTAATTTTTAAGTAGATAGCTGTGCAGAAGACATCTTGCTTGAATAATGTAGAACTGTACTAGCTTGAATTGTTGGTGAAAAGTTGTTTCATTTAAGACTTTAATTAGTAAGGCACTTGCAAAGATTTTGTAGTTTGCCTATAGTTAACTCAAGCTAAAATATTTTGTTATAAATATGTAATCATCCATCCAAAACAGGTTACCCAAATATTTCAAAACATAAAAGTCATCCTTGTTATTCCCTAACCAAATTCAACTGTTTTTAAAACATTAAAAAAAAATAACGTATACAAATAATCAAAAATAAAACAGTAAATTTTATTCTATCGATCGTTTTTAGAATGATGAAATTTTAAATAAACACTTATCTGATCGATTAAAAAAAGGCTTGTCAAATCAATTTGCATGTCTTTTGAAGCATTTGATCGATCGTCTTCTTACATATTTTAACTATCAAATGCCTTTATTCAAAATGATAGGTGCATTCCCAATTTTATTATGATCGGTATCCTCCATCTAACAATCAAAATAAAAAGAAAAATGTCAAACTTTGTATTATAATCCATTATAATTCACCAAGTTACATTGAGATTTTCAATTACAAACATCATCAAACTAGTATTACCACATCTTTGGTCGAGATATTGCTACTCACTTTATCGGCTTGATGGTGTGTCATCAATAACTAAAGGTAATTTAGTCCTTTACTACGAATCATACATAATTACTATATGGTTTTGCACAATTATACGACTATAATCAATTCAGGCTTTGCTCGCAAGCTGAATACCAGCTTGCAGTTTTTGGTTGGTTTTTAGTATATTTACTTGTTTAATGTTGTTCAAGAAAAAATAAAAAAGTTCAATTTCATGCTAACTATATCACTTTTGTTTTCTTAATTAAGTTATTGTTGTATGCACCATAACAAATATTTGTCTTATTCTAAGTATAATTATAGTTACTCAAAGTATATTCGTTAATTATGATCATGGTTTCATAAATTTACTCATATTTTTATCAAATGTTGCGTCAAGAGTTATTTACACCATGATCCTCGTGAACAATTAACCTTTGTGATCTTGTCTGTGATTGTCGAATATGAATTACTTCTGTACTATTGGTTGCTTATACTGAATTTGTTTCATCATGGGTCAAAAGAGTTTATATAATTTATTTCAGGTCACCATCGATTTCCTTCGGTCTTAGTTCACATTTGTTTTTCTCCCTAACATGATATCTTGACCATTACTAAACTAAGATGTCATATAATATATATTATATAGTTCAAACCATTGGTTTACTAATACAAACTTTCACGATATAAGAATATGGTACATCATAAATCAACTTAAATCCAACCAAACTTGAAATATGTATTTTTCCTACAAAATATCACCTAAAGTTGAGTTTACATTCTTGTTTGCTTAATGCTACTTGTGCAACTCTCTCTTTGTAAATACTATAGCGGTATACTTATGTATATCACTGACAAATGATGCCTTTAAATACGGTATTTGATGTTTATTTACCATTGCTAAACGATTATTTTTCCAATTTTACTTTTGAAAATTAAATGGTTGAACGGTCGGTTTTTCCACCGTTGTGCGGTTATACTAATATATACTGAATATTTTATGGACATCAACTGTACACAAATGAGATATACTATTTTTCAAACGGGGCTCTATCTACTGGACCTTCGTGACCTGACATTGACGGGTCAAGTCGACCGCCGTCAATGGAGGCGTTGCCCCCACATCGCACCTTGGGGGTTGTAACGCTCTCTTCGTAGTTGCAATCAATTAATAAAGGTTAATATTCTCAAACATACATAAAAATAAATAAAAGAAAATTAGACATAAGGACGAACTTTGTAAAAAGTAAATTGAAGGACAACAATTTTTTTTGTTGAGTGACACTGCTAATTATAACTAGCATTTGTATAGTGTAAACCGAATATAATGCTAGTTATAACTAGTATTCTATATACTATAAAAATGAATATAATGCTAATTATAACTAGCATTTGGTCTTCAGTCTAGAAATAAAAATCGATGCCCTTCAGCCAATTTTTTTCTAAAGTTTGTCTTTCTCGCTAATTCGCTCAAATAATAATTAATATTCTCAAACAATTAAAATATCCCGATTAGAATGTCCATTTCGTAACACAAGATGACGTTATCGTTTCGTGAACCATTTTCCTTTCATGTCTCTTCCAAATGCCACTTTCACTATCAATGCTTAGATTTGTTTCGGCATCCAACCAAAGTGATATTAATATGTAACTTCAAATCTCTCCTCAACGTGAGGGTAGATTTTGTAATCGGTTACAAGTTCAGGCCATTTGGTTCAGAATTTACAATTGATTTGGATGCTTATTTAACAAATGGTCAAACTTTAGATGCTTTTGAACAAGGCCTTAAGTTTGAGCGTTTGCTAAACAAATGCCTAATAACGACTATTTCCCGACGGTTAACCAACAGCCTTTTTTCCCCTTCTATACAACTACTCACAAACTTCAATTTCTCACTACAACAATCAATTCGGTTGCCTTTACTATGAGCCCGTTAACTGTGGTTGCCCGTCGTTTTAAGCTCATTATATCTTCGCTCATTTTGGGCTCTGCCGCGTCTTTGACTTCGCTCATTTTGGGCTCTGCCGCGTCTTTGATTGCTTTTATTTGATCAGGAGCTTCAAGTGCTCATGCGCTTATTATATATCCTAAGAATTTCTCGATTATATCCTAAAAGAACATTTTGCAGGTTCATTTTTATCTTATATTTGCGTAGCACTTCAAACATTTCAATCGATCCTTTATGTGATCAACTTCTTCTTTAAATTTCACCAATATGTAGTCTACATATACTTCCAAGCTCTTTTCGATTTGGTTTTTGAACATTCTATTTACCAATCACTGGAAGGTAGTCCCTACATTTTTCAATCTGAATGGCATAGTCATATAACAATATACTCTCCTGTCAGTTACAAAACTTGTATGCTCTTCGTCGGGTTTAAACATTGGAATTTGATTATACTCTTGAATATGCATTCATAGATGATAATAGTTTATGACCACTAGTGGCATCCTCCAACTAATCAATTCTTAGAAGAGGATAGCAATTCCTTGGGTACGCCTGATTTAAATCCGTTTGGTCATCACACGTTCTCCATTTTCCATTGGATTCTTAATTAGCATCGGATTGCCAACAACTTAGGGTAATATACCTTTAAGATGAACTCCTTTTCCAATAATCTCTTCACTTCCTTTTGTAAAGCGATCGTCCGAGCTTTATTAAATTTTATTTTCTTTTTCCTTATGGGAGTTAAATTTGGACTTATATCAAGCAAAAGCATTTATGCCTGATCGAAGGAATAGAAAAGGTTTTACCTTTGTATCAACCTCTAATCCTCTTCCTATTTTTACAACTTTATTTGAATCATTAGGTTTATGCCGACTTCCTCTAACTCCTCTACACATTTCACATTATCTTCACAATCACTAGAATTAATGTCAGAACGACTTTTCTGTCTTTTCTTCAGGATTTATGTCCAAATCTATTTGATTCAACTCGACATTCTTTCTCTTATTTTCACGCACCTTAATCTTTCCGTACAACACCTTCAGTTTCTCGGTTGAAAATTTCTGCTTGTTTGTTGCAGAAGTCGGTTAGTGATGACTGATATCCAAGGGCTTTAGATTTTTGTCTTCATTTAGTTTACTAAACATGGGAACATAGCATAAATCATTCTCTTTATTGAATTGCTTCAGGATCACAAAATACATTTCCTTTGAGCTAAATTGCTTTCCCCGCACTGTTCTTCATCCAGCTTTTGGAAGGAACTTTAAAATTAGGTTCTTTAGTGAAAAAAAATGCATCCATATCATCTAGAGCACGCGTCCTAAAGAAAGTGTTGAAGTAGGAGGGTTAGTCCATTATTACAAATAGAGTTCCAAAGGTTCTCTAAAAGGGCAGAATTCCTATATGAACCTATAACTTTATTTATCCCACTTGAGTTGACCTCTTATTATTTAACCCAAATATAGATCCCGAGCTTGGCTCTAGTTTTCCATCGAGAATGTTCATTTAATTGAATACGTGCTTGAAGGTCACATTTACTGCATTTTCCATGTCCACCGAGATTTTAGAAACCAAAAGTTCAATCTGTACGGTAATCATTGGCAGGTCACAATGGGGATGACTCGCTCCCTTTAGCTCTTTTGGAGCGACCACCAAGTCTGAAACCGAAGTAGCGCTTTTGTAAGCTTTCATTGTAGCTCCTCTCCCACTGAGTATATTCCTTTTTTAACTTATTGAATATGTATGCTCCTCCTCACTCCCTTCTCATCCCCGTAATATGTGGTCCACCTTGAGTCACATCAATGTGATTTATTGGTAATGAAATTTTTTGGGACTCATTCTCTGGAAAGTTTTCACTAGTCGTGTAACGACCCATAATTTTAGTCATTTGAATTGGAATTATTAATTAATTTAAATGTGGAAAAGTATTTTTACAGGTTAAATAACTTGAATTACAAATATAGCAATTTTTTGATAATTAAATTGTTGAATTAAATATTTGGTAATATTCAAATAATTGAACCTTGAATTTGAAATGAATGAATAATTTTGAAAAGTTGATTTCAAATCTACTAAATAAGAAGAAAGATAGTAAATTTTAAAATTGAATTTAGAAGTGATTTAACTGATTTTGAAATTAACTTATTTTAATTAACAATTGAAAATAGCTTTCCAGGGCACCGTCTAGGATTTTGACGAAACTAGTGTTATTGGATCGTAATAGTGAGTTATTGTATGCCGACGATTGTATGCCGACGATTTCCATAGCAATCGGGCGTACCGTTTGGTCGTGCGAGATCGAAATGCTTATAAATTAATTTCAGAAATTAATATAATATGATTGGGTTTGAAAAGTTGTCTTCTGCATATGATCGAATTATACTTCGAGACTTGTTCCATTGTGTTCGAAATAAGGATATAACATATAGAACGCCTGGCGGCACAGCTTATTTGGAGTTCAAGATTTTCGAACATTTTATAGTTGGATATTTTCGAATATAATATATATATGTATGTATACATACATACATATATATATATATAATTTTATAACCCTACGTCCTTAGCCATACCCACCTTTCTTTATCAACAACCCAAACCAGAGAAGGATGGTTTGACATTTTCCAAATCTTTAAACCAAAATCAACATTTGCCTAATCCAACGATTCTCATCTTCTTGGACCAATTTATGCATTTTAAATGTAAAATAATTGTATGTAAAAATCAATTTTAGAAAGCTGAGGCGCATGATTCCGTGGGCTATATGAACGTATTTACTCGTACGCATGCTGTCGAGCATGTAAATCCGGACGGGACAGTTTCGTATATATGGCACGACGATAAATCCAACTAGAGTCATGTAAGCATATTTCATTTTATGTGGTATTAGTAATTGTTCTACTTGTTAAAATATAATGAAATAAGATATGATGGTATTAATTTGTTAATGTAGGAAAAGTTTATGGAGCAGCACCAGAAACTCCTTGCTGATACGGGTCGAGATCAGCTGACGACGGATGAGGAGGATGCTATTTTTGAGTCAGTTATAAATCCATCGGTGCATGGCAGATGAAACAGATTTGGCAATCAAGTGGTAAGTAAATAATATATTGGGTATCATATAAGTTTTCAAATTCAGTACATTGGTTTTGAGTCACTTCGTTATGAAAGCATTATCCATTACCAAAACATATTAATTTGTTACTTGAATGTCATTTCAAAAAAAAAATAACGAAAAAGACATGTTATTTAATTTAGTTTGCCTGATATATGCTGTACACATGCATAAATTTGTCACATTCACTGTACACAACTGTCCGTATCTATAAATTGGCCAACCTCCCTCTTAGTTGAGAGATAGAAAATATAGTAATTTCAAATTTATTTCTCTCATCCTTTCCTGTAGTTACTTTACTTATGCTAAAAAATTTCAAAGTTATAATATTTCAAAATATAAATCAACAATCTTGTCACTATAGTTATTTGGCGTTACCACAATCTAAGATGTTATCAACATGCACACACACTTACATAAACATGCATAAACTAAATTAAATAACATTATCACACTGCTAATCATTCACATACCTGCACACACACTTACAGAGATCACACAACTAAATTAAATATTTATTACAGGCCAGTAGTCAGAGACGGGGTAGGCAGATTAGAGCTCAGATCAATCTAGCAAAGATCGAAAATTTGCGGGCTAGAGTGGCGCAGATGGAGGAGCAGAACCGTTGGCAGGCCATAGAGACCACACGGTTGTTAGATCAGCGTATCGCCGAGTACATGCAGCAGTATGGTGGCCGCTTCCCTTCCTCTGTTGGCTCAGGTTCTGGAGGAGATTGATTGATTGCTTTGGTCGATATGTTTTTTTCTGTTTTGTATGATTTAGTATATGGTGGAGGTAGTTGTTGATTTGTATACTATGTTATGATACACTTAGCTGTTTTGTTGTATAATTATGTGGATGTTGGGAATGTTGTGGATGTATGAATTGATAGAACATTTGGTGTTGCGGATATTATTATGTACTGTACATTAGTTTGGGCAATGATTATGTGTTTTGACTTAATTTTATGTATTTTATTTGTTTGGTGAATTGTGTGTAGTTTGGTTTTTGATATTTGGTTGAAATATTATATATTGGATTCTGCAGTATTGGTGAAATAGTGTTTGTATGGAAAATGTGGATGGAAGGCTATATTGCAGCAGAAATATTAAAAAAATGCAGCAGATTTTTGACGGTTTCCGACAGCTTCAGGTTATATTTTCCAACGACTTTCGACCGCTTTCGGATCAATTTTTCCAACGATTTCCGACGGCTTTCGACAAATGTCGGAATCCGTCGGAAGCCATCGGAAATACGAACAGCGAGATGTGTCGGAAGCCGTCGGAAATACTGCACCCCGACGCCTTATTTTCCTACGGCATTTTCCAACGGCCTCTGACGGTTTTCTTCCCTCGGAAAATGCCTTTTTCCTTATAGTGACCCATCCCCTACCACATTGACTACCCATCACATATGTTCAATTATTCAAAGTATATGGACTATCCATCACATATATTTCATTTAACTTAAAATGATGTGGACTATCCATCACATATCCCATAGTTTTTCCTAAGATGACTATAAACCCTTCATTATTCTCATAGAGGCTATCCATCTCCAACATGATGTGGACTACCCATCTCATATCTCATACTTTTTCGAGGATGACAATAAACCCATAATTTCATTCATGTTACCCACTTGTTTCAGTCTTAATCCATATTACCCACATGATTCTATTCTTATTCATGTTATCCACATGATTAACCTATGTCTATTGGTATCGCCAATTAGGTTATCTCCCCTTAAAGTTAAAGCATTTCAGAGTGACGTACATTGGAATCGCCAATTGTTTCATGTCGAACTTATTAAAAATAAATTATGGTATCCCCAAGGTTCAAAATCGAAGTCAATAACATATTTAGTTTGTTGAAACCAACTTACTTTGGTATCTCCAATGATGGTGTCAACATCCATAATAAAAAAGCATTGGTATCCATAATGTTTATAATCGAAGTCATAAAACAATAGGTTCACTGCCCATATTATGTTAATAAAGTTCATTATCGAAGTTCATCTATATTGGTGTCTCCAATGATAGTGTCGAGGTTTACAAATTTTAAGACGACATTGGTATCCCCAATGACTACGTCAAAGTAGAAAACATAAGGCTCTCCGCCTTTAATGAAATACACATAGCACACGCATTGTCAAATAAACGTCGACGCCTATCCAAAGTCGAAGACAGAAATTAATTTCTTTTAAGTTCAAGAAAAATTCATGTCGAAAATGGTGTCGTCAATCTTCATAACCCATAGACACTACACCATAAATACGTATTACAACAGTTTTTTTAAGTCTGCTGTGATGAATACCACTTTTCAACAACTATTTTCCTCTATACGTTGTAGTAGACACCTATTACAACGTCTTTAATTTGCCGGTTGTAATACGCCTATTACAACCGTTTTCTGTCCGTTGTAATAGATATAAAATTTCATCCATATTTGTCCGTTGTAATAGATGCCTGCTACAACTGTTTCTTTTGTTCGTTGCAATAGATATCAATTTTACAACGTTCACAAAATGCTTGTTATAATAAATTCCGTTATCAATTTTTGATAATTAATATTCAATGATTAATAATTACAGTTCTTTCTTCAAACTTATTAACAAATTATTATTTATTAATATTTAATAATTAATTATTAATAAAATTAATATTAATCGTAGGTTAAATTTTTTTGAGGAAGCGTTCAATATAGGAGAAGACCAAATTACATTAATTTTTTGAATACATTTACTATTGCTTTAAATATTATAATAATTAATAATTTGTAATTCGTAATTAATTATCAATAATACTTACTTAATAATTTATAAATCGTAATTTATATATCATACTTATAAATGTCAACTTATATGTATGTATAATATATTATAATTAACGATTATTAATAAATAATTTATAATTGCTAATTATTATCTATAATCAATAATTATTATTTTTATTTTATAATTTATTATGGTTAATTATTAATAGTTAGTAACTTACATTTAATAATTAATAAATATAAATAAAATTTAATATTAAATAATTAATATTAAATATTACTGTTAAATAATTAATAATTAACTTTAAATATTTAATATTTAATAATAAAATTTTAATATTTAATTAATTTACAATTTTAATAATTAATATTTAGTAATTTACTATATTTTAATAATTAATAATTAATAACTATCGATTACTTTACTATTTAGTAATTAATAATTAATGATTAATAACGACTATTACTAATTAATATATACAAAATAAATAGTATTTAATTATTAATATTCAATTATAATTAAGAAGTAATAGGTAACAACTGATAATTAATAATTAACAAATAAGAAGTAATTTTTAATAATTAAAATTACTATAAAATAATTTTTATTATATAACTAATGACTAATATATAATTAAGACTAACATGTAATAATTAGCAATTAATAAGCAACTAATATTTAGTAATTAAGAAGTAAAATTTATTATTTAGCATTTTATGTTCATTTTAATATTAATTTAAAATCTTATAAAATATTCAGATTTCAGAAATTTGAAAATGTTAGAAATATTTCAAAATTCAACAAATATAAATAGTACATTATAGATTATTACTTCAATATGCATTTATGCATTTTCCTTTGTAAGTATCTTTTGTAATATAAACAATTTTTTATTTACTTTAACCAATAGTAAATTTGTTGACTTTAATCTGAACTTTTCCCTTCAATTTTGAAATTTTGGCTCCCTTCACTTCCTTGGGTATTAACTCCAGATCGTAACTCATAGCACGATCTGATTGTTTCTTCCGCCACCAATTGGTTTTTGGCTACCTCTCATTGTTTCTTCAGTCTTTTCTTCTTTATCCCCTAAAATTAGATCTGATTACATTCACTTCTTTTTTCTCCTTTTCCATCTCTCCACCTCGTCTATGCCCTAACTTTCCGCGTTATTGCGAGTCTATATTTCTATTTACATCCCTTCGCCTCCTTCCTAGCTCCGGCTGTTCAACCTTCGCCTCCGTTCCTGATTTAGTTTCGACGTTGCTAACAATTGTTTTACCATGTTTTCGCTCAGTCATCTGAACTCCTTCTATTGAATGAAGGCTTGACTTTTGAAGAGTCATCTGGTCTTCGACGCCTTGAATCGATAGCGAGTTTGGCTATTGGCAGTTTGTTGTTTGAGCTTTTGGTTGGTGGTTATGTCTAGTATTTTGCTGCTTTGCTTACAGGAATTAATTCTGCTATTTTTGGGAATGTTGAAAAAGAGATTGATGATAGTGTGGAAACCGTAAGAGAATGGAGGCTTGGCGAACGTGAGGGCTTACTGTGGTGTTGCTTTGCTTTATGGGTATGATTGCTGGTATGTTCTTAAGTTTGTCAGTGTGACTAATCAGGTACTTCTTTTTGTTGATTAATTGTTAATTCGAACTCAAATTCATATATTCTTCTGTTTTATCGAATACTCAATTATACATTTGTTTGGCTTCATCTAAATTTGAATTTACACGTAGCGAGGTTTGAAAATTGATAACTAATTCACAAGCACATGTGCTGAACCTAGAAGCATTACATTTAGACATTGGCCATATGAATCAACCACTCTACATCTTTGATGCTCGCCAAAACGTTTTTACAATCAACCTAAGAGCATTGGGAACAAAAGTAGTACTGAAACAATACATGCCACATGTCGCGTCTCAGATTTACTAGACAATAAAAATACTAAAAAATCATAAATTAGAGCGACAATCTACAACATCTACCATAAGTCGCATCTCAGATTTCCTGGATAATAAAAGTATATAAAAACTCATCAAATTAGAGTGACAGTCTACAACATCTACCACTTATTGCTCATTTCTAACAAATCTTCTTCCTTCATACAATAACAGGAGTTGAATTATATAGGAGCAAGAACATTATGGTAATGAATCTCAGACCTATCGGCTGATATCCAGCATTTATTACTCGACTTCCTCACAAATACGTTTGATGTTGACATCAATGGTTGCTTGATTTCGTGCAACAATGTAGTGGTCTCTTACAAAAAAAAAGGTTAAAAAGAAAGGCTTGATCATGTTAGACGTCAACTGTCTACATCAGCTGCTTCTGGTTATGTTATATATATTGACACTAATTCCATCAAACTCGATCTCCATCAGCACCACAAAAATCATGGTCAGTCAAATTTAACTTCTTGTTACACTGCAATGTTAACCTCGTTATAAAAATTTTAGTAAATGAGTCATGGTTTAGTTTTGATCCAGACAAGACAATCTAGCTTTTCTAAAACTAAGTCGAATAATATGCACACATTATGTGTGGTTTAGGTATGATAAAACAGTAAGGGCCCATTTAAATTGTACAAAAGTGAATTTCGTATAAATTAATATAAATAATAATAATAATATCTCGATAAACTTATTATACCGTAGCTTGTAACGTGTTATAGAAATGAATTGTTAATATATATATAGATACACACACATATATATAGTGTCTAGCAGCATTCATTGACGTTGATTCAATAGTTTAGGGTTTTTGAGTTTAACTAATTTGTATTGTACGGTTACTGAAAGCATTGGATTGGAAGCTTATGCTTGAAAAATATAAAGAAACAGTTCAGGTTTGAACATTATATTTATATTAAGTTTAAACTACCAGCATTTATTTTTATCACATGAAGCCTTTTCCGATCTCTAGAACAAATTGTATGATACTTAGTTGAATGACTTATATAGTATTAACAACTTGGAGTGATGTTTCAATTTGTTAAATAGGATCGGCTAACCTTAAACTAAAATTCTACTACAACTGAAATTCTGCTACAAATGAAGAAATGAATTATTTCTTATGCAGGTAATAAAGCTTTCGAGTTGCCTGGTTGTGGTTATTATGTCTATAAATAACAAATAAACTTGGAACTTATCACAAGATTTTTGTACTGCATAAACTGATAAGTTAAACACCATTTGTATGAATTTTGCAGGCAATTCAAAATCAAAGAGAAGTAGAATCACTTCGAAAGAATTTGGCGCTCTGCCTATATGCAAAAGAAAAACCGGAGAGGTAATGGAGTAAACTGATGGACTTGGTGTGCTAAATTTTCTCCATCCAACATTGTTTCTAGTTTCAAGTTTTAAGTTTATTGGTGTAAATTCTATCTTCAAATTGAAATATTGGCTTTAAGTTTACTGGTGTAACAAGTACAAATATTACTGAAATATTCATTTGTAAACATATTTAAATTACATATTGTTATATATAATGCTTCATATATGTTTGTATATGTGTATTGTCTGTCTTCAACTTCTTTTATATTAGTTTTGGCTTGAACGATAATAATTTGTAATTATATCAAGACTTTATAAATGATATGAATGTATAATTCGTTTTAGATTTTATTGCAACTGTGAGTATGATCTTTATACATGTTGCACCAATGGTCTAATTTTTTTAAATTTTGCATCTTTTTTGACAATGGGCAAAAACAGTTTTAAAAGACTTCTATTACAATGGTCAATGCCTATATGGCTAAGCATACTGCAACGGACGATATCCATTGTAAAGACTCTATTATAACGACATTGGACCGCTGTGAGAATATTTACTACAACGGTTGTTGTAAAATCTTTTAGGTCTATTACATCATCGTATTATAAGACGGGCGTTGATCCGTTGCGACGCTCTATTACAATGGGTATTGTCGTTGTAAAAAGGGTATTTTGTTGTAGTGAGACTATCCATCTATTAAATAAAACTTTAAACTTTTATAAGTTATATGGCTAACTGCCAAAATTACAGAATCATCGACCCTTTAAAACATAGGCCTCTCCCATCAACGATTTTGATTAACTTCGAAAACAAGTCTCTTCGGCATTAAAGAGATGAAGTGCGACGTCATGGCCAAAAGGTATCTACACTCAAGCGTAAGGTCACCGACCTTGATGCACGTTGACCCCAAGACCCTCGATGACGTTATAAAACCTATATACTTAAACTACTTCGGCTTTTTGCCTTTTTTATATAGAGTCGAAGACATGAGAGCAGCGTTATTTCCTTGCTTTAAAAAAACCCGAAGAGATGCGGCATTATTTAAAACAGGGATGAAGGTATGCGACGTCGTCAATGTCGAATCTAAAGCTTTTAAATGTTTAAATGCATCACGAGAATGCATTTCCATCTCCAATGGTTCGCTGTCTTGATTGACGTCAACGAGGTTAAAAACACTCCAAAACTACATAGTTATCCTACGCCTCTTCTTCTTGTTGTCGACACTCATAGGGGCGACGCTGTGTTACGCGTGGTGACATTAAGATGGCATGACATTATCAAATTCATGCAAAAATTGTTTTATTACTACTAAAGCATAAGCTTTTCATCAAATCTAAATACTTGTCCAATTTCTATTGAATAAAACAATCATTTCCAATTTCTTTTCAGAAATCTCAACCGCACTTATTATTCAAGTTCCAAAACATACTTCAAAATAATTAATTAATATCCATAAATAATTAACTTTTAAAATGCTTATATAACATAATAAATTTACTATAAGTCGAAATCACTTGGGAAAAATCCCAAAAGTATACAAATTAGAGAATATCCTTCTCTTCACCATATAAAAATTTTGAAGCAAAAAATCATATTTAATTATTTTAAATAATTAAAACCTGAAATTAAACTATTCCTTCTTAGAAAATTCATAAAATTATATATATAACTTGGAAAATTATGAAATGAAAAAAAGATCTCCAAAATAATGTTTTATACTACATATTAGAAAATCAAAGTATTTGGAGATTAAAATCTTAGGTTTTACCCTTAACACCAATTAAAATAATTTCATAAAAATTCCAAGAACCATTATTCTATCCGAACAATGATTAAACAACCATGTCTTAGCAAAACAAACATTAATCATTTGGATATTATCCATAATCGAATTCAAAAGCAAAATAGAGACGGAATACTTATTATTCACCTTAGGTTTTAGATGTTAAAGTTGAGATTTGATATGGTTTAATCTTTTTAAGATTCTTCTCCTTTGAATCCTCTTGATTTCGTTCTCCCTACTTGAGTTATGGCCGGTCTCTATATTTTCTTTGATTATTTTGTGAACGAGTAAAGCAAGAATGTAATGAAGAAGAGGGTTTAAGGGGCGAAAATTGGATCTACCTAAATTGCTCTTCTCATATTCTCTTATATGTTAAGTTTGAAACACTCTTTCTTAATTGATTAAGTACGGCATGACTACGTTAATTAATCAAGTCTCATTCTGCTTAACAATTTACATTATTCTATTTAATCTATCCAATTAAATGTCCCGAATAATGTTCAATTAAATATAGGGGTGTTACACCTAGTTCCAATAGATTGGTCATTAATTTCATGCCATTTCCCTAGGTTTCGATAAGGTCTAAGGGGGCTTTTCACAGAATCGACTTTAGTTTCATCTTTTCCTTTTGGTTCTAGAACTCCCTTCCCAAGGTTCTTACTTTTCAGAAGTAAAACATTGATATCCCTACAACCAAATTCGACTTCATCTCCATCATCTTTTGTCATCTTGGTTGTCCTTAATGATTTCTATGATGAAATCATTTCGATCAATTCATGTGTAGTTTGGATTATTTCTGCATAGTCCTGACAGTTGCACTTTCATTCCCTACGTCTACGAATGCTAAAGTGAAATGACCCTCCAATTTCACCTACATTTATCTAGGATTTTTTTTTTACATTGCTCAATTTAACCTAGTTTAAATTCCTCAGGGCCATTTTTTCTTTTCAAACAATTTGCCCGGGATTTAGATTCTCTACTAATATAGATATATCAGTTTAATTCATAGAAATATACACATACATATGATGATGTATGTGCTCCTCTTGTTTAAAATCAGAGTAATTTTTTTTGTAAACAAGAGCCAGTTCTGTTTGATTTGAATTTAAAATTGATCTACTCATACTTTAAATGCACATGTCCTTAGATATTTGCATTATATAAGTAGGTCTTGTTCATATTTATTTGTACTGGATTTTTGATCATATAAACCATGATTTTTCCAGTATTTATCTTGGCAGATAATTTCAAAATACTTTAAGGTTATTATTATTATGCTTCTCTTTTTTTTTGCATAGTTCAAATGTTGGATATTTACCTGTGTGCCAGAAAATGATATTTACATTTATCATTTTCAATTCACCGTTTTCTTTGAGTCTCTCCCACCCTTGACTTGTACAATACGACATAACATAAGTAAGTCATTTATGTTACTTGTTTTTAAGTTTTCTATGATAAAAGTACTGGATTTAAAAATGTTTAGAAAGTGAACAACCACTATTTTCTAAGTGAACCAGATTTTGAATTCAAAATTCTTCCTGAAATGATAATACCAAATCAGTTAAAAAAATGCATGTTTGCCATTAGCATTTGAAGGAGATTTTAACATAACATTTAACAAAAGGATGTAAAATACATTTTGTTCTCAAATGGCAGGCCAACATGCTCAACCAAGTTCCCATTTTTTTTTTGAAGCTGGTTGAACCATGTTGTTGTGCTAACCAAACACTTCAATCATGATAATTGAAATGCTATTCAGTTGCCAGGTGCTAAAAGCTTTCTTCAGATGGATTTATTTCTTAAAGCAACTCACAAATGAGCTTGAGTTCTTTTTACAAATTACCTTTAATTAAACAACTAAATGCTTGAAATACAGTTCAAATTTGAAGTCAGGTTTTATTTCAAAGCTCACTGATTTTAAATGATTAGAGCCTGGCTACTACATATTATAGATTTTGTATGAAGATTACTTAAATATAAATACACTTCTTTCCCAGATTTTCAAATCCTAATACATAGCTAAAGTCAACAGACAAACAACTGATTTAATCAAACAAAAGAAGTTCAGTACATATCAGGAAATTCAAACATAACTCTCTCATAAATATGCACATAAAATCATCATAGGCTCTTATTAAAATTAGCTAGCATGTTCATTCACTCCTTCACATTAGCCATAACTTCATTTTTCTACTTAGTTCCAGCATTACCTGAAAGAGCATTAGTGACTGCCTCATTTCAAAAATGAGACACCCCCATACGCCATGAGCAAACAAGGGTCAGATCTATGATCTGGTATGAATAATATCATTATATTCATGATATTAAGTAAAAGAATGAGACATGAGTTCTACCCAGTTGCTTGAGTAACTTATTAAATCAGCTATATTCTATGTTTCCAAGTTAAATTATTATGCAAGTGCAATAACTTCATAAATCAACTGTTTGCACAAACATAATCATACAAACTTTCACATTAATCTACAGCACTTAGATGCCCTGGAATAACCATGATTCCCATTCAACAATATCTAAGAAATGCTAATGCCTTTGTTTCCTGATTAAAAGGTTGCCTATACATATATCAATTTATGTTCTAGCCTCATCTGCTATTAAGGAATCACTGGGGCACACTGCAATAAATTAATTCACATTATTGCACAAAGATCTCAGGGCTTAAACAAACCATGTGCCAACTTGCATACTTCAAATATGACAAGCATTCCGGCAGCCTTCTTGGCTCATCATCCCTAGTTTATCTACTAGAAGTATTTGTTTGATTTTATCGTCAGATATTTAGATGAAGATGCCACTGCATACACGAAAACATCATATGCATCTTGCAAGCATAATTTCCAGAAACAAATAAATAATCATTTTCTATGATGTTGTCAAGAGATATCTGGGTCTTAGATCAATACAAGAATATTTACAACTATAAATAGATATATGGCATGTTAAGTTAATTTTGATCTGCAAGTAACTAGGGTTGAACCAAATTCATAATCTAGCTTAACCATAATTTTAACTTGTGGGATTATGATATTATTTTTTTCCTTTTTGATCAGGGGTTCAGCACTCAAGTACACCCCTAATACACTGTTATAAGCCTCAGCACTTACACATAGTATAATGCAGCTCATAATGTTTTCTTCCACTAAAATTTCCATGTCATAGATCCACATTAGTTGTGAGTATTCATGCCTTGATTTTAAGGTTTTATGCCTCAACTTTTCTGGGTATAATAAAACAGTAAGTTGCACATCCAAAGACAAACATCACAATAGATCAAAGATCACTCAAAAACATCCATAATAAAATCATGACAGATCCAACAACATCCAATGAATATTGAAAAAATCATATTTAACAAGACCAGAAATAAGTAAATAACAATATGAGAATTGGTTGCCTCATCTCAGGTCTTAATGCCGAATTTGATGAAGTTACTCACCTAAATATTTCCTTCTAGTTAATCCAGAAAATCCCTGAGTATTATTTTCCTTCCTCTAAAATGTTTTCTTTCTTTTTCTTATTTTAAGTATTTCGGGTAAACTGATTCCCCTGGCTACAACTACTTATTTATAAGTATTTTTTTACTAGGGTTTTATCAAACAAAATTCCATTTTTGTCCTGACTAATATCATGCATTTTGTATTTATATTTTAACATTCTCATTCTCAATTACCCCGGCCATATTTCTTTTGTTAAGGCAGCATCTTCTTTTCCTTACTTTTTCAGAAAATGGCCAGTCTACCCAAATCATGTTAAAGGTGGTGTGACTTAGCTGCCTTTGCACATTTGTTTATTTCTGGGAATCCCCATTTTCCTATTTTTGCCTATACATAAAATACTTGCTTATTTTATATCTCATGCCATTTTAATGTTATTACTATTTTCTTGCTTAGTTCCAATATATTTCTACTCACAGAAAATATATATGTGTATAGGTATATAAATACTTATTTTATTTAATTTCCCCTGTTTCACTGAAAATACATTTAAGCAAATATTTCATTTTTAACTTAGGTTATGCTTAAGTTACAATCCAATGCTTTAAATAAAGAATTTACTCTCTTATTTTTAATAGGATTTTTCTGTCTTTTTTTTTTATTTCAATATCTAAATATTATTCTAGTTTCAATACGTATACATTTTTTTTTCCACAGAAAATCTTTAATTTCAATGTATATAGAAAACATATTTAATTTGATCAATAATTCATTTTTCAAAATCATATTTGAAATGCTTCCTTCCTTTGTTTATTTATTTTATTATCATTATTACTATTTTTTCAGAAATTTTAAATCCTTTCCTTATGCCATTTCCAGTGTGCATGTGCACACATACTTTTTCACATCATTTCATCAAGAAATCCTTCAATATTTGATCCAAATATTTGGAAACTGAATTATTTTATTAAAATAATTTTCCTCAAAATTTTTTGGGGCATTACATAAAGGTTGTCCTACCTCACTGTTCTCCATATTGAATTGAGGCATCATGTTTTCCTCAAGATTGATGTCGTGCACCACTTCTTGTTTATGTATATTAACTCTCTTTGTCCTTCCCATCGAGTTTAATACAAGTAAGGTAAGATAGTTCAAGTTCGTAGGAGGTATTTTCTTGCTTTCTTAGTGAAGGCATCAAAAATGTAAAGCAAAAAATTAGGCCTAAATTATATGTTCGATTCAAAAGAGTTCAAAGATATTTGACACATTGGGGGAGGGGGGTGGGTGGGTATATGCCTAATTTTAGGAAAAGTTAAATGATTCAAAAGGATTCAAAGAGTTCAAAAGAGTTCAAAGATCTTTGAGTACAAGTGAAAAATATGAAGAATAGAAATTAAATGATCGCCAATTTTTAAGTGGAGGTATATGCCTATTTATAGGAAAAATGCTCAGTTAGATCCTTGACATATGGTTATTATCATATTCCAATGGCTAAGAAATTGTTGACGTGGCACACTATCGAAGTGACACGTAGCACAGTTTACTTTACACTTTTTCATGTTGATGTAGCATGGCTGGACCATTTGGGGGCTGCCACGTGGATATCTAAAATAGATTTGAAGACGATTTTTAGATGTTCGATAGCTTCATTTCTTATTTTACGATAGCGCAATTCTCTTGCTTTACGTAAGGCTTCCTTTTTGTTTGCAATAGCAACATTCCCTTGCTTTCCGATAAGCCTTACTTCTTGTTTTACGAAAGCACTATTCCCCTGCCTTACGACAGACCTTTCACTTAGTTTTACGACCTTCTCTTCTTGATTCACTGTAGCATCTTCTTTTTGATTCATAATAGCCTCTTCTCTTTGGAATACGAGCATTTTCTTCTTGATATACGATAGCATTCTCACTTTGATTTACGATAGCATATTCTCTTTGACTAACCATACCTTCTCCTTTTGATTTATAGTAGCATATTCTTTTTGATTTACGATAGCCTCTTCTCTTTGATATGTGATAGCCTCTTCTCTTAGATTTACGATAGCTTTTTCCTCTTAATTTAAATAGCCTTTTCCTTTTGATTTAGACAGAATTTTCTCTTTATTTTATGATAACGTTTCACTTTGATTTACGATATCATCTTCTCTTTGATTTATGATAGCCTTTTCCTTTTGACTTACGATAGCCTATCCTCTTTGATTTACAACAACCTTCTCCCTTTCATTTACGGTAGCATTTTCTCTTTCAATTACTGATTACAATAGCCTTCTCCCTTTGATTACTATAACATCTTTTCTTTGATTCACGATAGTCATCTCCCTTTGATTTACGATAGCATCTAGCCTCTTCATTCATTAAACATGATACCCCTGTTTTGAATTAAATTTTTTGGTGTAACACTAGGCAACTAACTTAGTTTTTGAGTGTTTTTATTCTTGATGCGCCCTTTAGCTCTTTACTTTTCTTGCATTATTTTATTTACTTTGTTTGGGTTTACTAGGTTTAATCATGTTGTTTATTTATGTTCTCTACTTTCCATTTGACATTTACTCAGAATTGTTTGTTTAATGTTGAGATTCGTCCCACATCGGGGAATTTAAAATATTAATACTGCATAAATACTAAGAGACTTTCCATCACATTAACCATTTGGTTTTGTGATAATATGAGGTTCTCTAACATGGTATCAGAGTGAGTTCAATTGTGTCACACGTCACCCTCAATGAATGTCCACGTGTTTAAATGATCATACCCAACACGTGCGGGGGCGTGCTGAAATTCGTCCCACATCGGGGAATTTAAAATATGGATTCTGCATAAATACTAAGAGACTTTCCATCACATTGACCAATTGGTTTTGTGATAATATAAGGTTCTCTAACATTTAACCTTTACTTCCATTCGGTTTGTTCTGTTTATTTGTGTTGTAATCTTAATTCATCGATCCTTCATTTCATTTCTTTTTTCTCTTGTATTGCTTAGTTTATAGTGTCCCTAACCTGGTTTAATCAGATTATTGCTAGTTTTATTATTAGTTTATTTTTCTCTTGCATATACATACATGCATATAAATATTTATTTATATACATATGTGTATTGCAAGTCTTATGTTGTTGTTGATTTTTTTTTTCAATATTTGATGTGTTTGGGATGGATTTAGATGTTTCACTGTTTTGGATGGGCTGAGTTTGCTGGATTATTGATTTTGTTTTGTCATTGATGATATGTTGTGACTGTGCTATCGTTGGTTATTTTTGAGTTACTGGATCTGCTATATTTTGCTACTGGTGACTTGTTACGCTTTTTGTTGTCTTATTAACATTGTTTTGGTGGTTGACTTGATTTTTTTTAATATTTATTGGACATTTGGAGGTAGGGTATTGGCACAACGATTATGTTACCGCATGGTAATCTGGTTGTTCAGGTTGAATCTGAAAACAGTCTCTTCATAATGCGAGGGAAAGACTGCGTATATTATCGATCTCCGCAGAGCCCGCTATCGTGCGGGAGCTCTTGTACTGGGTTCCACCGTTTTTTAAAATATTTATTGGACATTTATTATTATTATTTTTGTAAAAAGAAAAAAAATACTAAATTTAACTCAAATAAGATTAAAAATGGAAACTTATGAAAAAGAAATTTCAACGTGTCTGATCTAGATCATTTGTTAAAAAAAAAATTGGAAAAAGGAAAATAACAGTGATGGTTCAGAACTGTTAGATCTCCTCCTATTCTATGATTCAAAACAATCCATTAAAGTGTAATGCCCGTTTATCTTATGTACCTTGAAGAGGATTATTTTCTTTTTTAAATGAACAGGATAATGATTACTGAAATATGGTGGTTCTTCTATTTTATAGTTTTTGTGATGAATGGCTGAGTTCGTGTGGCTCAGGGTAACAGTAAATAAACCTATGAATCTCCTTTCGAAATGAAAAATATACTGTACAATAGATAAATAGATTACAAATCTTAACAGCCAAAAGTGTTAGGAAGGTCCGAAGAAATACTGAATCCTTCAGCAGTAACGAAAGCAATTAGGTCTAAGAATGCATTTAGGGTTGGATCGCCTTTTTGTTCATGCAGATTGAAGAATACCCTTAATCAACTGAACTCTGCCGCCTGTAAGTCAGAAGAATACAGAAAGTATAAAATAAATTTCAAAGAAAAGACACATAAAACTTGGTAGGGTCAGTGACAATTCAGTTTCAAGAGGCACTTGTTCAGTTTTAAAAAGAATGGCGGGGATTGCAAACAAAATTACAAATCGTTGCTTCTTTTCCATGCATGCATGCAACTCTTTCTGCCTCAAAAGATGCTGCACAGGAATACAATTTTGTGCATGAACAAAACACCTTCCTCATGTTGAAAGAATTTGGTAGGTTAAATATGAAACTCCTTTGAATTCCTCCAACAGAAACCGAGTGTTTTGTTCACACACGTTGAAAAAAAATTGTGAACAAAATAATTCTCTGCTACACAGATCCATTCAGTACTATAAATCACTTTTAACACAATTAGCCGTACTCTGTCAAATCAATTTACCCGTCTTCAAGAAATCAACAAAATGCCTACCATTCAGGACATGGTTGCATTCTATGGGCTCGAATGTAGATTCTACAACAGAATCATTTCTTTAGGAACCCCTTCACCGGTTTCGCGCAACGTTGTTGCATTATGGATGCTTTTGCAATACATCGGAATTGACATTATGTCCTTTCTGAGCGATTGCCGAAACGACTTGTTTGCACAACGATTTGTGAATGAGGAACTCTTCATTCTCTCTTGCATCAACAGCGACAGTCCACCGAGGGAAGCTTCTTTAGCAATACCACTTACGAATGCACTTGCGAAAGAACTGAACCTTTGCTTCTTTCATTTCAACAGAGACGTTGTTAGAAGAACAATCAGTCATATAATGGCTGGAATCGAAACCATTATTTTCGATCTCGACATCGATCATGTTGATTTGAGCCAAGAATACTGCAGAAGGGTTGGTCCTAATGCTGTGGATATGAGGTCATTGTTCTTCACTTGCGATAGTTCCAGTCTAGGAAAAAGCGACATTTTGGAGTTCTTCAATAGGTACTTATCTTCCTCTTGATTAACCGATTTATAAATTATTCTTAGCTTTAATAAACCTTGTAATATTTCTTTTGTTTTCTTAATTAAAAATGCACAGGAGATGGAACAACTGCATACAGAACGTGGTGATGGAAGAAAGAAGAAGGCAACTGCCGATTTATGGAAGGATTGTGCTGACGAAAGAGTACTTTGTGAACTTGATATTTCATATCGATCAGATTCTGAAGATGAATATCAACGGAAGCGTGATAATAGCCAGAAAGTTCTCTCCGAACTAGCCAAGGAACAATGATAGCAGTTTCGATTTCACTAAATTTATTTTGTCAAAAAATGACTAAAGTTTTAAGATCTTTTTATTCAATCCACTACTGTTATACTTTGTGGAGATAATGTTACTAGTGTGAAAATTTCTAAAACTTTTCAGTTTTATTTATTTGTTTTGAGAATCGTAGGTAGAATACCACTGGAACATAAGGTCTTCATGCTGAATTTCATTTGCTACATGAGGTAGCTACAGCACAAATCGGTTATTCATATTCCTGTTCGTATAACAAATTGTTTACTAGGTAAAACCAAAAGTGCAAACTAAAATTGCACAATAATTTAGAATGCCATAGCTTATATGCACCTTAAAAGACTTTTTAAAGAAGTATGTAAACAATACAAAATAAAAAAACAAATGCTTTTCAGTTTCTATTCTGATATAAAGAAGACTAATTGACCACTCAGATCAGATGTTCTAGATTACTAATGCCGTCCTCCAACCACTCAGATCAGTAAGTTAGAAGATACAAATTGCTAAAATTAACTGACCACTATTTACCGTTAGAAAGACAGTTTCAACTGCCAAGACACACTGTGTTATTTTGTTACTAAAAATAATTGTTTAAAAAATCCAAACATTCAAAGTCATCCTATCATCGTATTTTGGAGAGAACTAAGATGTAAAAAATTGGATACAACAATAAACTAATGGTTACCATTTTAATTACAAATTAAATTGCTAAACCATCAAAGATCAAACTCATAACAGCCAACACGGGCAAATTTCCTAAAACCTTTAACAATTTCGCAACTACTCGATAGCTATTACCATGGTCGAATAGATGATATTTTGTATTCTTAATTATCGGATAAATAAATTTTTAAAACAAACAAGAACGTCAAGCACCCGTGGCCTAATGGATAAGGCGTCTGACTTCTAATCAGGCGATTGTGGGTTCGAGTCCCATCGGGTGTGGATTGCACAGTACTCTTGATTTTGTTTGGTACTTTTTTTTACGGTAGTTTACCTTCTCTGGCTGCATCCAGATCTGAGCTTTTGCACTCTTATGACTAGAAGCTTCAGAATCTTGAATATATCTCCCTTCCAATCCAAGCTGAAGTCCTTTGAAGCAAATCTAAAATCGGTGATTTTCGGACCGCCGATTCGCCGACCAGCACTACATTAAAGTCGTTGTCGATCTTCACCGCAACCATCTAATTTTCTATTATTTTCTTAAAAAAATTTTGCCGTAATTTCACCTCGTTCTTCTTGTATTAGGGGATTCAGAGTGAAAAGGGCAGACGAGAAAGAAGCAGATCTTGAGAAGCGAACGTTGTTGGTTTAGGGAAATACTGAAATATCTCGTCTTGAATAATAGGTGCAACAAGTATGACGATAATACCCCTGCATAGCCATCAATAAGAGCACTGAGGGTGCGTTCGGATTTTTTGCTCTCGGTCGCATCAGGCCCGGCATGTTTGACGTTCGCAGGACTTAATTACAATTAGAACCACCGTCAATGAAAGCGTAGCCCCCACTGTTCTTCATCCTGCTTTAGAAAGGAACTTAAAATTAGGTTCTTTAGTGAAACAAATGCATCCATGTCATCAAGAGTGCACCTCCTAAAGGAAGTGTTGAAGTAGGAAGGTTAGTCCATTGTTACAAATAGAGTTCCAATGGTTCTTGAAAAGGGTGGAATTCCTATATGAACCTATAACTTAATTTATTCTACTGTAGTTGACCCATTATCATTTAACCCAGTGATAGGTTCCGAGCTTGGCCCTAATTTTCCATCGAGAATGTCCATTTGATTGAATACGTGCTTGATGGTCACATTTGTTGCACTTTCCATATCCACCAAGATTTAAGAAACCAAAATTTCAATCTGTGCGGTAATCATTGGCAGGTCATGATGGGGATAACTCACTCCCTTTAGCTCTTTTGGAGTGACCACCAAGTCTGAAAATGAAGTAGCGCTTTTGTAAGATTTCATTGTGGCTCCTCCCCCAATGACTATATTTCTTTTTTAGCTTATCGAATATATAACTCCTCCTCGCTCCCTTCTCATCTCCGTAATATGCGATCCACCTTGAATCTCATCAATGTGATTTATTGGTAGTGAGAACTTTTGTTGGGACTCATTCTCTAGAAAGTTTGCACTATTGGTTGGAGGCTTTTTTATTATTATCTAGTCGAAAGAATTATTGATAATCCCCATGTTGGAACCAGGTTATCCCGTAGTGGAAGTTATGAGTGAATTTAAAAAAAATTCATATATTGGATCTTTATTGGGCATACAAAGTCTAATTTATCTAGAATATTTCTAAATTTTAGTTAAATAAAATCTTTTATTTTATTTAAATTTATAAATAATATATAATTTAATTTATGTTTTATAAGTATAATTTTACACATATGTATCATATACATATATGTATATGTGTGCATGTGTCACATGATAATCTGTGCAATGTATAACATGTCATGTAGATGTTGGGATTTACATCATAATGAACACATTAGCTCATCCAATATGTACTATATGTTGTCCAAATATATGTATCTATTTAAATTTATTATTTATATAAATATTATAAATCTATTTATATATATGTAAAATATAAATAATTTATAAATATGTGCATAATTGAAATAAATGTTAACATATATATACATAACATATAAAAGTTCCCTTTTTTATATTATGCACTAATATATATATATATATATATATATATATATATATATGAATTACAATAGTAAAATAATAATTGTTTAATATATATTGACACACACACACAAAAGCATATTTATAATATCTAGATACATACATACATACATACATATATATATACATATATATATATATATATATATATATTAATAAATTAATTAATTTTTTTTAAACACTTTCAGATCATATAGACTGCAAACAAAGTTTTATTATAGATTTTATCATATTAATATATATATATATATATATATATTAATTAATCAAAAAATGAAATATTAGCACAAGATATTTTCAAAACTAATTATCCAAAATTTAAACTTTCAGAAAATATAACATGCTATTTTGAGGATTGGAGTATTTTCCATAATTTTACTAGATCAAAATTTATTTTCAATGATTAATTGCTTTTATGACCGTATATTATAATAAATTTGAAAAATATTTAAATTGATATTTGAATTCTGATTTTTTAGCCGAGAGCTTATTTCATGATTAAATAATTATATAAAATTTAAAAGTTAATATTCGAATACAAATATTTTACATAGTATATTGATTTAAATAACATTAAATAATAGTAAATAATTATAAAAATAATTAATAGCTACTAAAAAATATTATTATTGTAAATATACATTTATAAAATATATGTTCAACTATTAACATGATATAATGACGTAATTAAATACAAACCATATAATTATAATTAAGTGACATGTTTATATATGTATATTTAGTAATAAAATAATAACTATTGTAAATAGATTATTCTACCGTGCACATCCGATCCATAAGGTAAAAATAGTTTTTTAATGAATACATACATATAACTAATCAAGTATGCGACGACATCAATACATATAAGAATCGTCTCCTAACTAACAATATAATAAAATATTATTTAGAAATTTTAAATCATATAACACAGTAAAAACATATTAAAACTAATGCCTTGAAGTGCACCTAGTAATGATAACTCTTTATCCTTTGAAAACTTTGTGATTCGGCAAATTGCTAGTACTTGAACCGTAGACTTTGACTATCCAATAGTTGTCGTCTTTTGAATTGATTTGAGTTGAATTTGTTAGAGCTCCTTGAAGGTGAATTCAGCCAACAATAAAGGGGACAGTGACTGCCAAAAGGTTCTAAAACAATTAGGGTGAGAGATCCTTTTATAGTGGATGAAAGAGAGAAAGACATGGATCATATCTCATACCAATTCCCACGAAATCTAATCCATCCATCTCAAAACACCTCAAATCTTTTTAGCCACCCCTTATAAACTCAGATTGTTACCACAATTATCATCTTATTATTATGGGCTAATATCCCATTTAAGGCCAAATAAATATCATTAATTAAATCTAATTTAATTGCTTATCTATATCACATATCTACTGATATATTTATAACTATTATAAATATATATACTAATATTTGTTCCTCAAATCACATTCAAAATTTTATAATTAATATTTCATAAATATTAATTAATTTAATTAATTTATAATAATTATAAACTAATTAGTCTAAATTGAATTCATCATTTCGGTTGTGTGACCGCCATGTGTAAATTTAGTCAGCGATTAACATCGGACTATTCGAATGTTAAAGTTCACACTTTACTTAGCAGATGATGTGACATTTTGGCTAAGTTTATTTCTTACTTAGTTTCGGTAAAATTCATTTTTACATTATTAAGCGTTACCTAGTCATGACATTTATTTACAACAATTCTCTTCGTCAAAACTATATCATTTTCGACTTATGGAATTTGGTAATGGTCAAAATTTCAATACAGTTCATTTAACTCTATAGTCCAAACACAAAATATTTAGTTCAATAATAACAATTATTATTAACCAAACTACTATGGCTAAAGATTTTGACTTTGAGTTGATCGTGATACTAAACCCATATAACCAAGGAGACGAATCCTCTCTTGAATACTGCTTTACTTCTAATACTTCTATTTAACCCAAACCATAGTCACCTGATGGACGTCACACCATGATTTGACTATAATCAAAGCAGAGCTTTCTTATAGAAGATCCATAGTATTCTCAAATCGAGAGAACTGTGTAAATCAGTCCATCGATATTTTATAATTTACCTTAGTTATATCCAACGAACTATTAAGTGAGTCCTTCCATAGTTATCCAATAACTGTTGGTACGTAATCGCTAGGTGTCCCCAACAATCCTGAGCAATCCATTACCTAACATTTGGAGAGCATTACGTACTCTAGTCTCAACGGATACATCGATATCCAATCTCGATGCATCTTGACTAGGAACATTTAAAATGATGTGCTTTTATAATATTGCGATACAATACTCAAGATTACAACTATTTATAATTACTACACAAACACACCATTTATGAATTTCTGTCAAATATATTTTAGTTAAGCATTTAATTATTTATAACATATTATAACAAATATATACCAAAAAGAAAATACCTTTATTACAAACGAGAATTGATTATAGTTAACTAATTTTCAATAAATTGAAAAATTGCCCAAAAGGCAGACCCCTAACTTTATCAATCTCTCACTTGCACTTTAGGAAAATTATGGAATCTCAATCTCATCCCTTTAGCATTGCCATATTATTATTGTAAAATAATGCCATAGGATTCTCCGTATTGGGAATCACTCCAAGCTCACTCAAAAACGTCACTCCAAGCTCACTCAAAAACTTGCGCATCCAGACTGTCACTTTAGCTGTTTTATTAAGGGTGATGTACTCGGCCTCCATCGTGGAACCAACTACTATTTCTTGTTTGGAACTTTTCCAACTAACGGTTAAGCCATCAAGCGTAAAGTCATAACCAGACACTGATTTACTATCATCTATATCTGTTTGAAAACTCGAATCCGCATACCCCTTCATAAGGAGGTCTCCATTCCTATGCATAAGGAATAAATTTTTAATATTTCTTAAATACTTAAGTATACATCTCACAGATGTCTAATGTTTTTCTTCGGGATTAGATTGATATTGGGTTATGCATCCTAATGCGCATATCAAATCTGGTCTAATACATAGCATATGGATCCTGTGGTTGAAGCATAGGGAATCCTCTTCATATGCTCCTTCAACTTATCGGTAGGAGGAGCGTCCTTATTAAAAATAACAATTCCAGATTGTATTGGAATGTTTCCACACTTGGAATTCTCCACATTAAACATTTTCAGTATAGTATCTATGTATAAGGATTGAGACGATCCCAATAACCTCTTAGATCTATCTCTATAGATCTTTATACCAAATATATAGGCCGCTTCTCTCAAAACCTTCATGGCGAAGTTCTTGGAAAGCCATTTCATAATTGCAACAACAAAGTGTCATTAACAATCAATGATAGATCATCGACATAAGTACTAAGAATACGATAGCTTTGTCTTATTCCTTTCTATATACGCACGCTTCCTCTGTGTTTTGATAAAAACCAAACTGTTTGATTACTTTATCGAAACACTTATTCCAACTCCTTGAAGCTTGTTTAAGTCCATAAATGAACTTTAACAACTTGCAAGCCTTGCCGTTATTCCCACTTACAACAAAACCCTCTAGCTGTGATATATAAACGGTTTCTTCTAAATTACCATTTAGAAAAGTCATCTTTACATCCATTCACCATATTTCATAGTCATTGGTTACAACGATGGCTAGCATAATATGAATGGACTTAAGCATGGCTACAGGCGAAAAGGTCTCATCATAATCAACACCTTGAATTTAACGAAATCTTTTCGTGACTAGCCTTGCCATATAAGTCTCCACTTCCCCATATGTATTTTGCTTTTTCTTAAAAATCCATTTGCAAACGATGAGTTTTATCCCTTCAGGTATGTCCGACAATGTCCAAACCTTACTGTATATGAAATCCATCTCGGATTTCATAGCTTTAAGCTACAGTGTAGAATTTTTACTCTGTTGTGCTTATTGGAAAGATAAAGCAGTGTCGTTATATAAGACAATCCTCTTTCTCGTCATCCATAAGAAAACCATAGTATCTATCTGGTGCGCAAGATTCTATACTTGATCTTCTAATAGGTTGCGTGTTTTCATACATGGATGAACTTTGTTCTCCTACTGGTTTGGCCTCAACGTTAGTTTCTTGGATCCCATCCAAGTCTACAACTTCGCTCTTAATTTCTTTTGATTGAATTTTTTTTTAAAAGACATTATGTGTGGAAACAATCACTTTTGTTCCACTATGTTTTATAAATTATATCCACTATAATTTTTGGGATATTCTATAAACTTACACAAAGCAGATCTTCCCTCAAGTTTATTGAGGCTAATATTCTTAACAAAGGCCGGGAAACCTCACACTTTCATATAATTAAAATGAGGTTTCTTCCCATAGCATATCTCATATTAGGCGCAGATTTAGTGGGCAACAAGTTCAACATATACGCCGTGGTTTCTAGCACATATCCCCAAAAGGATAGAGGTAACCCAACCTTACTCACTATGGAACGAACCATATCTAATATGGTTCGGTTCCTTCGCTCTGACACACTCGTATTGTGAAGTATATGTTAGAGTAACCTGAGAGACAATCCCACAATCTTTTAATTTGTTGGAAATCTTGTCCAACATACTCACCTCCTCGATCTGATTGTAGGATTTTAATTTTACTGCCCGTTTTATTTTCTACTACATTTTTATAATTTCTCATAGACAATGGATTTGTTATTCATAAGATACATGTATCCTAGTTTTGAGAAATCATTAGTGAAGGTAACAAAGTAAGAAATATTACCTTTAGTAACTATAGGCATCGGACCACATACATCACTTTGTATTTACCCTAAGAGTTCATAAACTGTTTCATTGATCCTACTAAAGGAATGCTTGATCATTTTACCTTTGAGACATGATTCACACGTGTCAAATGATTCAGAATCAACCGATGATAGAAAACCTTTGTTTTTCAATTTGTGTAGTCGTTTCTCACTAATATGACTTAAACTTTAATGCTAAAGATAACCATCATTTATATTGTTAGAAGCATTATTCACAATGCACACATAATTAGTATTAATCACATAAATGCCATTTTTAAGAACACCTTCGAATACTTTATTTCCATCCAAACTAATGTTCGTAACATTATTTGTATAATGAAATATATATCCAGTCTCAGATTATCCTACAAATAAAGTCTTTTACAAAATAGCAATTATTTAATTCTAATACTAATCCACTAGGCAAAACTAGTTGATAATCTCCTACTGCCATTGCATCCACCATAAATCCATCAGCAACTTGGAGCCTCATCTGTTCTTTACCAAGCGTTGCCAATTCATAAGCTCCTGTAACGAAATTACATATATCAGTACCAAATCTAGTATCTAAAACAAATAACATTTTATTGATTACAAAATAATTTTGAATCATAAATGCACCTGATGGAGCTACTGAACCATTATACTTCCTTTCCCTAATAATCTTCAAGTAGTCAGGACAAATCCTTTTCCAGTGACTTTTCTTGTGGCAGTGGTGATATTCACTCTTATCATCGATGTTCTTACTTTTCTTGTTCTTTTTACGTTCTCTTTTCTACTTCTTCGACCTTTTCGAAGATGATGCATTATCCTTGATAGCAAGTACAACCCCTTAATCCTTAGATTGTGACTCGGCTGATGTTAACATATTGAGAAGATCCACATTCAACCAGTTCATGTTATAATTCAGTATGAACGGTTCATACTGAGGGGTAAGTAAATAAAGGTTCAAATCCACTTACAGTTCATTGCTTATTTGTACATCCAATTGCGAAAGCCTATCGATATAGCTCTTCATCATTAGCACGTAATTATCCACTTTCTGCCCATTGGTCATCTTGGTATTGACGTAAGCTCGTACCTTATGGAACGTGACCGTTCATCAAAAAAAGCCTTAAGACTATCAAATATTTCATAGACAGGCATACTTTCATGCTACCTCTACAACCGCTTGTCTAATGTAGACAACAAGAAAACTTGGGTAATCTTTACGTCCGACATCCATTTCTCATAAGATAGTTGTAGTTTGGGTCCACGTCATCAACAGGTTCCACTTTGAGTTCTTTTGTAATCGCAGTTCAAAGGCGCTCGTAAGTCGACACTATTTTAATTGCACTTAACCGGTCGGTATAGTTAGGTCTAGTAAGCTTGTCGTTTTCATATAATTTTGAAGTTGTCATTTTTTGCAAGTTTAAGTGGTAGATTATTACGACAAATCATAGTGGATATTCTTATAATATTAAAAAGGTTAAACTTTATGTTTCATTCTACTATAAGCTCCCACTAGTCTTTTAAGTTTCGCCAAACCCTAAATCGAAACATAAAAGTCCATCGATTTGACCAATATATGTTAGGACTCGCATGTCTTGAAATTCTAACCTTAAGGAAAGCTCAACAAATCATACTTCACATACTATGGATAACTCCTTATCGATTGTACCATATACAACTCCTAACCGATGGTACCTTGTCCTAATCCACCTTTACCTTGAGGAAAGCTCAACAAATGAAGTTGGATTATTCACTCAGACCCACCATTTCGCAATGGCCTAAGTATAATGCATATACCTTGAGGAAAGCTCAACAAATATGTGCAGTTATCTTACCTTGTCTATTCAATATATAAATAGTACTACACATAACATCCTTAGCTTCAGGAAAGCTCAACAGTTAAAGAGTATGCGAGTAATTTATTAATATATTAATGGAAGAGGACAACATTATATTGAAGATTCATAATCTATAAATTATAATAAGTGATATGGACTGATGAAATAATGTAATTCTTATGAATTACCCTCGCGATTCAAGTGTCAAACACATTGAAAATCACGATACACGTACTTTTACGTATGTATTTATTCCTTAAGTTTATTTTGGGTTTCTTTAATGTTCCATCTTTAGTTTATACATTCGTATAATATAAGTTTTATTATCGTATAATTTTATATATTTTATATTACTTATCCAATAGTTTAATTATTATATTACATTAATTAAATCTTATTCAATTAATTTTAATTAATTAACTTTTTAATTGATTTTATATTAATATAACATTTATATTTAATATTTATTATATACTATAACGTCTTTATAATAACACATATATCATATACATATGTATATTATTTGACCAATTAACCTTTTAATTAATTTAATTAATTAAAATATTTTTGTTAAATTATTTTAATTTCAAAAATCATTATTTATACATACACGTACATTTATGATATCTTAAAACATTACAACATATACATGTGCACACATTTTATTAATTTACTTATTAATTAATTTAATCAAATTTGTCAATCTTATTAATAAATTTATAATTTTCGAAATAATTTTATATTGTTTTTCAAACATTTTAACAAACTTTATTATATTATAACTTTTTAAATATTTTATATCTTATTTTAAATTTAACTTTTAAATTTAAAGTCTTATATTTTAAATTTAACTATTAAATTTAAAATCTTATATTTTAAATTTAACTTTTAAATTTAAAATCTTATATTTTAAATTTTTAAATAATTTTGAAAATTAGCTCAAGGTCTAATTCAAATTTGAGCCTTTTCTTTAAGGATAACCTTTAGGTTGTGGGCTTAATAGTTAACCCTAATATGACTAATTTTGACCGCGTATGCTATTGGCTCTGACACTATTGTTGGAACTGGGTCAGCCCGCATCAGAAGTTATGGATGAGTTTAAAAAAATTCCCTTATTGGATCTATATTGGGCCTACAAAGTCTAATTTATTCAGAACATTTCTAATTTTATTTAAATAAAATGTTTTATCTTATTTAAATTTATAAATTATATATTTAATTAAAGTTTTATACTCATAATTGCATGCATATGTATCATATAAACATATGTATGTGTGTGCATGTGTCACATGATAATCCATGTAAGATATAATATACCCTGTGTAGATGTTGGGATCACATAGCTCATCTGATATGTATTATATGAACTTCAAATATATGTATGTATTTAAACTTATTATTTATATAAATATTATAAATCTACTTATATATATGTAAAATATTAACAATTTATAAATACGTGCATTATTGAAATAAATATTAAAATATATACATATTTATACAAATATGTAAAAGAATTCTTTTTTATTATGAATTAATGTATATATATACGAGCTACAATAATAAAATAATATTTTTTAAATATATATGTGTATACACATTAGCATATTTATAATATTTAAATATATATATATATATTAATAAAATATAATATTTTTTAAAACACTTCCATAATGTATACACGATATTGTAAAATTTTATAATATTAATAAGTATATGTGTATGTGTGTATTAATTAATCGAAAAATAATAAAATATTAATAAAAGATATTTTCTAAACTAATTATTCAAATTTTAAACTTTCAGAAAATCTAACATGATATTTTGAGGATTGGATATTTTTCCATAATTTTACTAGGTCGGAATTTATTTTTAATAATTAATTGTATTTTCGGCCGTATATTATAATAATTTTTAAGTATTAAAAATGATTTATAAATTCTTCTTTTTTCGAAAAAAATCTTATTTCATGATTAAATAATTTTATAAAATTTAAAAGTTAATTTTTGAAGCATATTCTATTTTATATAAATTATTTACATAGTATATTGATTTAAATAACAATAACTAACAGTGAAAAATTATATAAATAATTTACAGCCATCAAAATTGTAAATATAATTTTATAAATATATGTTCAACTATTAACATGATATGATGATTTAATTAAATACAAACTATATAATTATAATTAAATAACATATTAATATATGTATATTTATATTAATAAAATAACAATTATTGTAAATGAATTATTCGGATGTGCATATCTGATGTATGTGGGAAAAAATTGCTATTTTAGTGAATACATGCATATAACAATCAACTATGTGACAACATTTATACATATATGAATCGCCTCCTAACTAATAATATAATAATAATACGTATGAATAATAAAATATTATTCAGAAATTGTAAATCCTATAACATAGTAAAAATATTCCTGAAACTAATGCATTGAAGCAGACCTAGTAATGATGAACTCTCTCTCTCCTTTGAAAACTTTTCGATTCAACATACCGCTAATCCTTGAACAATAGACCTTTGACTATCCAATAGTTGTCGTCTTTTGAATTGATTTGAGTTGAATTTGTTATAGCTCCTTAAAGATGAATTTAGCCAGCAATGGACGGGATAATGGTAGTTAAAAGGTTTTAAAACAATTAGGGTTAGAGGTCCTTTTTAGATGAAAGGGAGAAAGATATGGCTCATATCTCATACAATTCTCACTAAATCTAAGCCATCCATCTCAAAACACCTCTAACCAATTGCCATGTAATTATTTGACTATAATCAAAGCGGATCTTTTGTATTGAAGAGCCACAATACTCTCAAGTTGAGAGAACTACGTAAATCAATCGCATCGATATTTTCTGTTTGCCCTTAGTTATATTAACCAACAGAAAACTATCAAGCAAGTTGTTCCATTGTTATCTAATAACTATCAGTACGTAAACCTTAGGTGCCTCCGACAGTCATGAGTAATCCATTGGTAAATTTTTAGAGAGCGTTATATAACTAGTCTCAACAGAGATATCAATATCCAGTTTCGATGCATCTTGACTAGGAACATTTATAATGATGTGTTTTATAATATTACATACAATACTCATGATTGCAACTATTTTTAATTACTATCACAAACACTGTTGGAATCTTAAATTTGATCATGACAACTTATATAAAATATTTTGTGTAAACTAACCCTCTTTGCAGGAGATTTATTGCAAATTCCTTTTCAGATGTTTAAAGCTGAGTATTGTGTGTCTAGAGTCTGTACTTTGCTTAGAAATTTGTTAAAATCTCTCATGAAATGATATATATATATATATATATATATATATATATATATGCACACACATGCACACACATGCACGTACATGCACAAAAGTTCAAACTCAGATGTTTGAAACCATTAATTCAGACGTTTGAATGCTGAATCCTAAATGTTGTTTCACAATATTCAGACGTCTGAATGATAATTTTCAGACATCTGAATATAGTCAAAAATTTCCTAAAAGCTTGCTGTTTGCGTTTCAATTTAATTCAAAAGTCTGAAATTTTTAATTCAGGCGTATGAATATTTCCAACCGCTATTTTCTTGAAAAGACACTTCTCTTCACCAAGAGAAACATTTTTAAAATCAATAGTTGCATCCGTTCTTTTCAAAATAACTTTTTATATATAGATGCAACTCTTTATATACTATAAATAGATTACAGAATTCAACAAACAATTCACCGAATTTACTTTTAGCACTCTTGAATTATCATTTATTCTCAAGCTTTCAAATTGCATTCAAATTGCTTACATACTATGATCATTAATCTCTTTATCTTCCATGATTCTCAAAGCACATCACACTATATATCACAAAGGAGAAGATTATAGGAAGAGTGTACTTAATTGACTTATCAGTGTTATTTAAGAACATATTACAGTCAGATACATTTGTTATTTGTAAAAGAAGTCCTGTGCTCAGGCAGTTGAAGTCTTATTCGGTTGCTTAGGCGGGTGAAGTCCTATTCGGTTGCTCAGGAAGTGTAAACATGTTCCTTCGGATTAAGTGAGGGTTGTGTTAGTGAAATTCCTGAAGGAGTCTGGGACTGGACGTAAAACGGGAAGTTCGAACCAGTATAAAAATTCCTGGTGTGCTTTTTTTATTTTACTTATTCACATTGCTATAGTATCTTATTTTATTTCCGCACTAGTTAGTATAATTCCATATTGCACGATCCGCACTGTCTTTACATTTGGTATCATAGAAAGGTTTTCATCTAACCGTAACATAGTTATTTGATTCTTTGCTAATATGGATAATAACACTAGCACTAGTTCTATAAGCACTAACACAAGTTTTTTAGAAGGTCAATCCACTGCACGACCTCCATTTTTCAATGGTTTAAACTATAGTTATTGGGCTACTCGTATGAGAACTATATGCAATCAAATAGCTTTGAATCATGGAATATCACATAAAATGAATACACTCTTCTTATTGGAGAATACTCCACATGGACAAACACACAAAAATTAGATGCTATTGCCAAGGTTAAAGCTATAAACATGTTATTTTGTGCTCTGGATAGAAATGAATTTAATCGTA
Organism: Allium cepa; assembly: GCA_030765085.1. NCBI lineage: Eukaryota > Viridiplantae > Streptophyta > Magnoliopsida > Asparagales > Amaryllidaceae > Allium > Allium cepa. The sequence continues at coordinate 196,031,313 of CM060934.1, read as the reverse complement.
TTAGCATGTGTCAAATTGCTTATGAAATATGGAGAACACTTAAAATCACTCATGAAGGAACTAACAAAGTCAAACAAAGCAAAATCTCCATGCTCAAAAATCAGTTTCAAAATTTTAGAATGAAACAAGATGAATCCATCAATGATATGTACTCCATATTTCAAGATATATATCATTCACTATTAGGATTAGGAGAAAAGTACACTGACTTTGATATTGTATCAAAAATCCTAAATTCTTTAACGGATGAATGGAAAAGAAAAGTCTTATCTATTGAAGAAGCTAATGACCTCTCTACCATGAAACCTGAAGAGTTTATAGGAAATCTAATGTCCTATGAAGTGAATTTGCAGGCAAAATGAGTACAAGCACAAGACAAAAAGAACATAGCTTTCCACGCTGAAGAAGAAAAAGATGAAGATTCAGATGAAGAAGATCTAGCATTTATTGCCAAAAATTTCAAAATTTTCTTGAAATTCCAGAGAAACAACAGAAACAATGAAAAAAGGAACTTTCCAAGCAAACCATCATCTTCAGTTCTAGAATGTTTTAATTTTCATAAGAAAGGTCATATGCAGAAAGATTGTCCAGAACTAAAGAAAAATACTTCAACAAGGGCAGAAAAGATAAGAAAAGGAAAGCATTTTCTATTACATGGGATGATTTAGATACATCTTCATCAGATAGCAGCAGTGACAGTGAAAACGAGCAAGCTAATGTTTGTTTCATGGCTACCGAAAACGAGTTTAGTAATTTTACCTTTTATGATATGATAGAAATAAATTCGGAGCTGGTTGACACTCTCAAAAAACTCAAAAGAAAATATAAGGAGACTCGTGAACATCAGAACAAAATAGAATTCGAAAGAGATATGCTTAAAGATGAGAAGAAAATACTAGAGGATGAACTTGAAAAATTACAAGAATCATACTCTAATATTAATTCTCAACTTACTCTTTTGAGTCAAGAAATTGAAACTCAAAAAGAGAAGAATGGCGCTCTTGTTTTTGAAAATCACGAATTAAAGACAAAAGTAAAATTGATAGAATTAGACAATACTAGTCTCAAAACTGAGTTAGATAGCATCACCAAAAATGTTTCAAACTTTAATAAAGGAAGAGAAACTCTATCTAAAATTATTAATAGCTCTCAATCTGTTTCTAGTAGGAAAGGATTAGGGTATAATAAGAAAAAAAAATTCCACCTAAAAAGAAAATTAGGAGAAATATTAATCCTACTGAAAAATAGTCAAAAAGGAATACTTACCCGAAAAACATAAGAGTTTGGGTTCCAAAAACAAACAACAGTTTAATTAGGAAGAAATATATTAACACCTTTATAGAAACTGTTCATAAAAATAAAGATTATATTTTCAAATGGGATACTGAACCCTCTTGGGTTTGGTTTCCTAAGACTTAACTCTTAGGACCCTATTAAAGGTGGGTACCAATGTTATCTCATATCTTTTGTAGGTCTCACTCAAGAAAAGAGGAAAATGGATGCTCGACAGTGGTTGCTCAAAACATATGATAGGAGACAAAGATATGCTAACAAATATTACTTACTCAGTTGGAGTCTCCATCACATTTAGAGACAACTCCAAAGGCTGTATCATCGGCAAAGGCAATGGAGCAATAACGGAATTTCAAATTTACCTCTTATTTCAAATGTTTTACTTGTTAAAAATTTAAAATATAATTTACTTAGTATTAGCCAATTATGTGACAAAGGATTCAGAATCACTTTTTCTATGATCAAAATCAAAATCTTATCTTTGAAGGAAATAGAGACAGAAATATCTACGTTCTGAATATGAAAATAAATCATAATTCAGATATGTGTTTAATAGCCAAAGAAAATGATCCTTGGTTATGGCATAAACGATTCTGTCACATTAACTTCAAAGCTATAAACAAGCTTTCTAAAAATGATTTTGTAAAAGGTCTACCAAAAATGAATTTTAAAATTGATCATATTTGTGACGCATGTCAGTTAGGAAAAGTAACTAAGTCATCTTTTAAAACTAAAAAGGTTATTTCAACTTTACAACCACTTGAATTACTACATATGGATTTATTTGGACCAATACAAGTACAATCCGTTAATCACAATAGATATGTGTTTGTAATTGTTGATGACTTTTCTAGATATACTTGGACTATTTTTATGAAAAATAAAAGTGATACTTTTAATAATTTCAAAACTTTTGTCAAAAGAATTCAAAATTTTAAAGAATTAAAAATCAAAAACATAAGGAGTGATCATGGAGGTGAATTCGAAAACGAAGCCTTTGAATGTTTTTGTAAGAAAAAGGGAATATTCCATAATTTTTTATTTCCTAGAACTCACAACAAAATGGAGCTGTAGAACGTAAAAATAGAACCTTACAAGAATGTGCAAGGACCTTGTTAAATGGAAGTACGTTACCAAAACATTTCTGAGCTGAAGCAGTTGCAACAGCTTGTTATGATTTAAATCATGTTTCTGTCCGACCACTAACTAAGAATACTCCGTATAAACTTCTTAATGGTCGAAAACCAAATATTTCTTATTTTAAAGATTTTGGTTCAAAATATTTCATTTTAAACACAAAAGATCAGCTTGGTAAATTCGATTCAAAATCCGATGAAGGAACCTTTGTAGGACATTCAGATCGAAGCAAAGCATATCGAGTTTATAATAAAAGAAACAATATCATCAAAGAAACACTTCATGTATCCTTCAATGAAAATTTTAATCACATACCAAGTATAAGAGATGATGAAGAATTCCCTGATAATATCACAAATACAGAAATTTCAAATCTTGAAAATAATGAAAACATGATTTACAATAACAATGAATTAAGATCTCCACCTAGATTATTAAGAGATCATCCTTCTGTTAATGTTATTGGAGAACTCAATTCATTTGTTAGAATAAGAAGTCAATTAAATCAAATGGGTCGTGTAGCTTTCCTTTCTCATATTGAACCTAAAAATATTAAAGAAGCATCCACCGATGAAAATTGGTTAATCGCTGTGCAAGAAGACCTAAACCAATTCGAAAGAAATGACGTTTGGAATTTAATTTCAAGGCCTAGTGATCAATCAGCTATTGGAACAAAGTGGGTCTTCAAAAATAAAGCAGATGAACAAGGAAATATTACTAGAAATAAAGCTAGATTAGTTGCACAAGAATATAATCAAGAAGAAGGGATTGACTATGAAGAAACGTTTGCTCCGGTCGCTAGACTAGAAGCAATACGAATCTTACTAGCCTATGCATGTTTTCATAATTTTAAATTATATCAAATGGATATTAAAAGTGTCTTTTTGAATTGTGTTATAAAAGAAAAAGTTTATGTTGAATAACCTCCTTTATTCGTACACGAACAATTTCCTGACCATGTCTATAAACTTAAAAAGGCCTTATACGGTTTGAAACAAGAACCCCGTGCTTGGTACGATCATCTTAAAAGATATTTAATAGGTTCTGGTTTTGAAATTGAAAAGGTTGATCAAACTCTTTTTATTAAAAGAAACAAGCAAGATATTTTAATTGTTCAAATATATGTTGATGATATTATTTTTCGATCTACAAATGAAAGACTATGTCAACAATTTTCTAAACTAATGACCAAAGAATTTGAAATGTCACATATGGGTGAATTAAATTATTTTCTTGGCTTACAAATAAAACAATTAGAAAATGATATTTTTATAAATCAAGAAAAATACTGTAACATTCTAATTAAACGCTTTGGTATGGAAAATACTTCTACCAAACCAACTCTTATGAGTACAACTTTACATCTTGATAAAGATGAAAGTGGCAAAATTACTGACCAAAAATGATATCGAAGTATGATTGGATCGTTACTATATTTAACAGCCAGTAGACCTGACATAATGATGAGTGTTTGTTTGTGTGCACGATTTCAAACGGATCCCAAAGAATCACATTTGCGAGCAGTGAAATGCATACTACGATATCTTAATAAAGCCAAGGATTTTGGACTATTCTATCCAAAGGAATGTTCTTTTGAATTAGTGTCCTATAGTGACGCTGATTTTGGAGGAAGCCGAACAGATAGAAACGGTACAAGTGAGACTTGTTACTTCATTAGACAGTCTCTTGTATCATGGTTTAGTAAAAACAAAACTGTGTATCATTATCGACATGTGAAGCAGAGTATATTTCTGCAGCTTTGGCATGTGCTCAAGTTATCTATATGCAACAAACACTATAAGATTTTGGTTTTAATTTAGCCAAATCAACTATTTACTATGATAATTCTATTGCTATAAATTTATATAAAAATCCTGTTAATCACTCACGAATAAAACATATTGACATTCGTCATCATTTTCTTCGTGATAATATTGAAAAAGATTTAATAAATCTAGAATTTGTGTCCTCTGACAAACAATTGGCAGATATCTTTACAAAACCATTAAATGAAAATACTTTCATCAATTTAAGACGAGAACTTGGAATCGTCTCTTATAAAGATTTATAAGTTCACATTTTTTTAACATATATGGTTTATATATATATATTTTAATTTTTAGTTATTTTTTTTTTAAAAAGTGTTTATCAAGCACTCGAACTCAAGATCTCATACTTGGCAGTCTTCCGCTCTACCACTTCACTCTCTATCTTTTTCTAAAACATGAGATTGTTGTTGAATTCTTATTTACCTTTCATTCTCACCACCTTTTCCTATGGCCATTATTCTTCTAACCATACATTATTTCTCTATTTTTATCTAGCACCTAACTATATATTCTCTACATTTCTTAATTCCTTGCACCAGAATTCATTCAAATATTTTAAAATTTTAAAATTTCTGTTTGAACATGTCATCTCAATACAACTCCGAATCATCTGAGCTTTCTTATACTTCTCCTTCCTTAGGATCGGAAAATATACCAACACCTACACCAATCTATGAACCGGTTCTGATTGTTCCACCCTCAACTCATACTGGATATACTCCTCCAACTAAAAGAATAAGGCGATCTCTCTTTTTTGGATCACCGTCTATAAAAGAAAAAATAGATGATATTCATCACTATCAGAAAGAAACATTAGAATTACAACGTGAATTATACTATGAACAAAAAGTTAATGCCAAACGGCTTAGCTTTTTGGAACAAGTCGCGTTAAAGTTATGTGGTTCTTCATCAAAAGATACAGTTCATCAACCGTCTGCAGTTCGTTCTCCAAATCATCGCAATCCTTGAGAACCATCTCCACAACGTCCACCAACATCACCAAACTCTTAGGAACGTGGCAACAGATGGTCTCCACTTCGGCCATTTGTAGAGAATACTAAAATTGAAGAAGAGTCATATCATACTCCATCCTCTTCTTCAAAATCTCTTTAGTTATTTCTTATTGTTTATATACTATTGTTAATTTGTCATTTCATTCTGTTTATTCTAATCTTGTATTTTGTAAAATTATTTAATAATATATATATTGTTTTTCTACTCTCAATAAAGCCACTATGTGCCTCTGAGCAAAATTCAGACGGCTGTTCTATTAGAAACAGACGTCTGAATTTTCATAGCAGAATATTTTTTACCCCAGATTCAGACGTCTGAATCAGATAAAACAGACGTCTGAATAAGGCCAATTTTGAACTGATTCCTTGCGGGTTGCATTTCAACCCAACTCAGACGGCTGAATTTTTTATGAGCCTATTTTTTACCTTTCTTCTTTATTTTCTTTCCCATTATACCCCTGCCTTTTCACCCTCTATATAATGTCTTTTTCACTTCATTCCCACTTACTTCAGAACCCTAGCCCCCATTTTTCATCTTTCTCAAATCTTTTACCTTTTCTCTAACTCTCCAATGGCACCAAGATCAAAAAGAAATAGAGAATCAACTTCAGGACCATCCGAAGACTAAATCCGACAATGGCTATGGAACGATGTTGCGGTTTCTCGATTTAATTCCATGAAGAATTCCAACATCTTCGAAGGAGCATTCATGAAATTCCCGGATTTCATAGCATATCGTATTAGAGAGTTAGCGGAGCAATTCCACTTCGTTAGCTTTATTGGGTATACTCCTAACAATGTTAAGATTAATTGTCTTATGATTAAACTTTTTCTTGCTAACTTAAATTTGGATCATCATAATCCCCAAAACCGACAAGATTGTGTTTGGTCGATAGTTTGTGGCGTTAGAATGTTCTTACCTTTACAAAAATTAGGTCATATTTTAAATTGCCCTTATCAAGGAATTGATATTAATGAAATTGAAGTTGATATGGATCATCGGGACGAAGTTTTACATTAATTTTTGTCCGATCAACTTATAAATTTAGGCAATTTAAAACTACCTTCTTAAGGCCACAAGCTAGGCTCATTCACCGTGCACTTATTCATTCTCTCCAACCAAGGACGGGAAGTTATGAAAAAGTGTATAAAGAAAACTTCCAAGCACTCTATTCTATTTACTCAAATCAACAAGTGAATTGGGAAAAATTATTTTGGATGAATTTCAAGACATCGCAATCCGGAGGAAATATAGAACCATTCATTATGGTGCTTATATTATGCGCATCCTCCTAAATGTCGGTGTACCAATGCTCGACTCTGATTTCATAATCATTAGTGAGTTAGGCGCTAAAACTCTAGGATTGATGGGTCTTCCTACGCGGCCTCCTCCTCAACAAATTATTTCCTTCCACCAATGGTTGCTAAATGTTCAACAAGGTGTTCCTCAACCTCGAGACACTAGTATTGCTTCTTCTTCTCATACTCAACATGAAGAAGAAGAGGAGGACAGTGACATCATTGGCTTGGAAACTTCCTCAAGACAAGCCATCATCACTCTCTCTAGAAATCAATCAAAGATTCATCGGGACATGAAGGCACTTGAGAAGAAGACGGAAAGAAAATTCAACTCCATCAAAGGCTTTCTCAATAAAATATGGGATCGAATTTCTTGTTCCGGCTCTACATCCACTCAAGCTTACAATCCTTCTCCATTTGAGTGGTCTTCCTTAAGCTTGAGTTCTAATCACAATGATCCGTCTCTTTCAAGCCAATTTTAATTATCTTTGTCTATTTCAGTTGTTATCTTATGTTTTGCTTATAACTTTGCTTGACCAGTAGTATGAGAAATTTCTGAATTATTATTTCTTCATGTATTATTAACTACTACTCTGATTGCTTTAATGAAGTGAACTATCTATTAATATCTATGCTCTTTTTATTGATGACAAAGGAGGAGAAATATATAATTGTGCATATTGACAAGTTTTAGAAATTTGAAATTATGCATATTTATAGGGGGAGTAACAATACTTTAAATGTTTATTATTGATTATATAGTTGTCATCATCAAAAAAGGGGGAGAATGTTGGAATCCTAATTTTGATTCTGACAACTTATATAAAATATTTTGTGCACACTAACCATCTTTGCAGGAGATTTATTGCAGATTCCTTTTCAGATGTTTAAAGCTGAGTATTATGTGTCTAGAATTTGTACTTTGCTTAGAAATTTGTTAAAATCTCTCCTGAAACGTGCGTGTGTATATATATATACACACATATATGCGCACACACATGCACACACATGCACATACATACACAAAAGTTCAAACTTAGACGTCTGAAACCATTCATTCAGACGTCTGAATGCTGAAACCTGAATGTTGTTTCATAATATTCAGACGTCTGAATGATAATTTTCAAACATCTGAATATAGTCAAAAATTGCCTAAAAGCTTGCTATTTGCATTTCAATTTATTTCAGAAGTCTGAAAATTTTAATTCAAACGTATGAATATTTCCAACTGCTATTTTTTTGAAAAGACACTTCTCTTCACCAAGAGAAACATTTTTAAAATCAATAGCTCCATCCGTTCTTTTCAATATAACTTTTCATATATAGATGCAACTCTTTATATACTATAAATAGATTGCAGAATTCAACAAACAATTCACCGAATTTACTTTTAGCACTCTTGAATTCTCATCTATTCTCAAGCTTTCAAAATGCATTCAAATTGCTTACATACTTTGATCATTAATCTTTTTATCTTCCACAATTCTCAAAGCACATCACACTATATATCACAAAGGAGAAGATTCTAGGAAGATTGTACTTAATTGACTTATCAGTGTTATTTAAGAAGACATTACAGTCAGATACATTTGTTATTTGTTAAAGAAGTCCTGTTCGGTTGCTCAGGCAGTTGAAGTCCTATTCGGTTGCTGAGGCGGGTGAAGTCATATTCGGTTGTCGAGGCAGTGTAAACCTGTTCCTCTGGGTTAAGTGAGGGTTGTGTTAGTGAAATTCCAGAAGGAGTCTGGGACTGGACGTAGAACAGAAAGTTCGAACCACTATAAAAATTCCTGGTGTGCATGTTTTATTTTACTTATTCACGTTGCTATAGTATCTTAGTTTATTTTCGCACTAGTTAGTATAATTCGATATTGCACGATCCACACTGTCTTTACAAACACAACATTTATGGATTTTCTGTTAAATATATTTTAATTAAGCATTTAATTGTTTATACCATATTATAAAAATATATAAAAAAGAAAATATCTTTATTATGAACGAGAAATGATTACAGAGAATTAATTTACAGTAAATTATAGAATTGCCCTTAGGGCAAATCCCTAACTCTATCACCCCTTTGATGAACTCCTTCAATGCTCCTTTTTTGGTCATATTTTGAATAATTCCTGCTAAAGCTTGACAGTTTTCCATCTTATGCCATTTTTCCTTGTGAAAGGTGCAATAACCTCCTCCATTATTGGGTTCACGTTCGATTTTCGACTTTGTCTACATGGATTCTCTACCTCGTCCTTTAGTTACTATGCAGATGTATGAAATTAGCTAATTTAGATCAACATGATTTGACCTTGGAATCTCTTCCCATTTCCCTCTTTTATTTGAAGTTGGGAAATTGAATTTTCTCCTTCTCTTCCCCTTTGATGTGGCTTCTCTCTCATAAAACTATCATCCATACAAGCGAACATATCAGCATGGAAATGAAAGTCTTGGAGATTCCTACATCCATGAATATACAACACTATTCAAAAAAGGTGCATTCTCAATCAGCCCAAACTTCACATCCATAAGCTTTTCCTTCTCACTTACTTTCTCAGCCATGGTGGCTTCAGCGTTAAACCTCTTTAAGTAGTCCATCAGCAATTCCCTTAGCATTTGTTTGATATTAGCCAATACACTTGCATCTATCATTGGCTCTTTCGAAGTGAGGAAATGGGCAGAGAACTCTTAAGCAAATTATCTCCACGATTAGATCATCTTCTTATGATATCGATGATAGTTTGTTGTGATCCCCAAGAAAGTTGTAGAAAACAACCCAAGCCTTACTGCTTCTAGAGCATCGTAAATGTCCATTTGGCTTTCAAAAGCCAAAAGGTGGTCATCTGGGTTAGTTGACCCATCATATTTTACAGAAGGGATCTTAACATAAGAAGGAAAAGGAACCTCCATTATTTTTTAAGTGATTTGGGCTCTTATGAAATTGGTGTTGATCCTGTGGTCCATTGTTCTTTACCATTTTAGATCCATCGTATCCTTGCCCATCTTGTGCGCATGGTCCCATAAGTAAGCTTCATCATCTTCATAATCTATCCTATTTGGTTTATACTCCCTTTCGAAGAGCAAGCTAGAATATTATTTTGGTGGAGACTTATGGATGCCTTCTTGATTCTCTAATCATTCTTTAGGTTGATTGTGATAGAGTTAGGGGTGTATTCTAGGAGCAATTATGTAATTTGTTACATATATCTAACTCAATAACCAATGTTTTTCGAAGTAAAATGTGTTTTCTATCTATTGTATACTTGATATAATGTGTTATATTATCCAACTAAATTAATTATAAGTATATTTAATAGAAAATCCATAAATAGTATATTTCGCGATAGTAGCTACAAAGTATTTTACTGTGAGTAATTTATCAAAATGAAAATAAATATACCATTTTAAAGATTCCTAGTTGAGATGTATTGAGACTGGAAATCAATACATCTGTTGAGACTAGATTGGTGTAAAAATAGTCATGTAAAAATATTGGTTATAAAATTTTATTTTGATTTGATGAACAAACATGACTAAATATGTTTATAATAATTATAAGTATATATTAATCGATATGCGATATTGATAAACGTTTAAATTAGATTTAAATGCAATATAATTTGTTCGGGCTTTAAATAGGTTTGAAGCCTATATGAGACTGGTGCATTTCGACCATAATATGATAGGTAGGAGTAGCCATTTGATGATAAGAAGGCTAGGGTCTTTATATATTAGAGGAAAGAATGGGTAAAAGTGAACAATGGATGCGGATCCTAATTTATCTCTCTATTCTCTTCTCTACAAATAGATCATAACCCTTGTTCCTTTTTTGATTTTTTTTGAAAACCTCCATTAGCTCTACTTCTGGTCGAAATTCATCTTCCCACCTTCTCCATTTCTAAGCTCAAATCAAATTAAAATTAACACTATTTGATAGTCGGTGGTCTACAATTTGAGAGATAGCACCTTTATCTGATTCATTAGTTTATTTCAACCCTTCAAGATGCGGTCCTTTGGTATTGGTGAAAGGTAACTATTCGATCTATAATTATATACTAAAATTTAGATAATTTATATACCATATGCTACTTTGTTAGTTAGGTGACGATTCTAATATATCGATGTATTATCATATATTTTTTGCAAGCAAAACAAAGCATTGTTATTTTGCATGGGCAAGCTAGTTATATAGTGGCTATACCACTTTGCAAATCAATACAGATGTAAGGCAAAGATGCCTTAGAAACTAAAGAATAAATAAAATACAATACATGAGTTAGGCAAAATGCCTAAACTACTAAGGAACTACTAAACTAATCCTCCTACACGGAGGAGGATTCATGCTCATCCTCAAACGAGTCAGTACCAATAACATTAACATACTAACTAAAAAGCAATGCAATTTTGGTGTTCTAAAGAGAAGTCCTAGGTCCATGGGTCCATGAACCAACGCAAATTCACTATTCCTCATTGTTTGACACATACTTCAAATTCGTCTCTGATTTGGAGGGTGAGTATAGATTACCGTTTTATCATATTTTAGGTGATTCACTTAACTTGTCTTCGAAAGGAAAATATGGTATACCATCACATTTAGAATGGTTGTTTGTTTATATGCTTATATAACTAATTAAAAAATTTCATATACATGCCTTGAAACTTACGACTTAAGATTAAAAAAATGATTTTTTTATTTAAATTAATTTAATATCCATTATTTAGTTAACATAAACTTTGTAATTCAAACACTAAACATTATATGATACAATATATGTTTTAAAATTACGTATGGATAGTTTTATACCTAAAATATTTTTGTCACCAAAGATATATTTTTAATATATATAAAATATTATTTAATTCAAAACACTTAAATAAATATTTAAAATAAATAAATATGTTATAAAATATAACTTAAAATTTATAAAATCATTTTCACGCCAAATAAACTTTTGACAACAAAAAGTTTAATTTTTTATATTAATTAAATATTAATATAAATGTCGAAATTAAATTAAATTTAAATTTGATCTCAAATTACTATATATGTATATTCAAATATTCAAATGCTAAAATATCATCTAGATTTTTTATAAAATATTAAAAAAATTATAATGTTGAAAACATATTATATATATTATTTATTTTCGATCAAAAATATTAAATTAAATAAATTAGAAAAGACAATTTTGCCACTACTATTATTAGGTTAGTATATATACACCAGTACTTATGGCACGTCCATTGGACGTATGCAAAAAAGTGAGTTCACTTCTAAAGCAGGTATGATGAATGCATAGTTTTGAAGATCGAACCGTGAGTCAAACTGTGTTGATGCAAGGTTAAAGGTTCTAGTGGTTCAACCGGTCAGACCGTGAGAACCGCGTTGATAATTAGTTTTTATTTTATTTGTTTAAATGTAAATTGTTTCAATTAATATTAACATTTAATCAATTTTAATTAATATTTTGAAATTTAAAACAATTATTTTAAACACTTAATAAATATTAATTGAAATAATTCTATAATAACTTTTTAACGTAAAATTGTGAAGTTCCTTAATTTTTAAGATGAAAAAGATTCAGTTCAATGATAATTCGTAAAACGTAATAATAATGTATTATGTCGTCCAAAAGTGTTAAAATGATACAATAATTTAGTGGCTAATGTTATAAAATTATTTGTTAAATTAATTATTTAAAAAAAATGAAAGAATGAAGCAATAATTTTTCCTCAAATTTGAAGAACCGTTGGGTTAAAAGAGATCGATCTAGAGGTTAGTTCAGGCTTTTGAGGTTAAACCGTGGGTTCACGCACACGCAAGGTTATTTCATTTTTAGAACTGCAACGCTCTAAGGTCGAAGGTTAACCGTGGTCGAACTGAGGTCGGGTCGGGTCTTTAAACACCGAATGAATGTGTGAAAAATGTAAGCTAGGTATTTTTTTATTGCAAAGTAGTGTTTTCAATGTATGTCATGATTTTGTGCATTCATTTAACTAAATTATAAAACTTACCAATACTACTATAAAAGTTACTAACAAAATCTGAATTTGTGAATAATAACTGTAATAAACTTCCTTATAGAACTATAAACTTACTATCATAATAATAAAAGTTATTAGGATGAAATTTCTATTCAGATTTGCAAAATTTTAAAATTCCTTTATATAGATTTTGTGAACGGAAGCTTGAACACATTCAAACTTCAACCATTTCCATTAGGTTACATCACAACGTCGGCCTCATAAAGCATGCTACCAACTTATTTTATCTTCCAAATCAAGAACTTGCTGGTGATTGTCCAAAAAAGTTGTACTTTTAGAATAAATACAAATATATGATAAAATTATGCTAATAAATAATAAAAGATAAGACACATGGTCAAGGGAGAAAGTATGAATTTGCTGATAGAAGCTTTCATTTTTACATGAAGCAAAGCTACAACTTAACATATATGATCAAGGTGAAGTTTCCTTCTATGTGATTTTTTTGTATTGTATTACATGGAAAGCACATTGATCTAATATAAAAAATAAATACTTCTGCATGTTCATTTATAGATTCGTCTTTTTAACCGATTTATGGTGAACAAAAGTATGTGTGCACAGTTGGATATTTCTTCTAAACATATGTCAAGCACAAAACATGTGATAATAGAACAACTGATGCAATTACCTATTGAATTCCTGTGTAAGTTCCACCACTATAATCTTGAATGTCCAAATTACTTGCTTTTGATTTTGTAAGATGAATAAAGGGCATTTCCTTTTTCTTAAATATACTATCATGTTTTCATAAATGTTATACATATTATAAAATCTAGTATATTAAATGATTAAAATAGAATGCATAATCTGTGCAAAGAAAATTTTAAAATGGCATTATTGTTTCTTCAAACAAAAATAATCTGCCCATATCAGATGACATACCAACGAAAAAGATAATTGCTACATTCAAATTATAGTCAATTAAATTAATAAAAAACAATCGTTCACATTTGATAAATCAAATCAGCTAATTTACCCCAATCTTCTTGTTTGAAACGTTCATCGCACGCCTTTGTTAATACTTTCATAAAATCAAATCACTCACCCCACATTTATTCTTCTTAATGTTGTTTAGAGTCCATAATTGTAGGACGTGCGTTGCATGGGCATAACAATCATTTACTGCTGTTGATCCAGAAAAAGTCTGCAATGGTTGAACTACTTAGAATAAATCATTCCCTGATAATTATCCTTTACTTTTATTGTCTTCTTTGGATGGAAGCATTAGGATGAAGAAATTTGTTGTTTTTTCCTCCTTTAAGCTAGCAACATAGATACAATATTCCATATAAGAGAGTGGATTCGAAAAGTGGTATTTGGTAAAGGTGAAATAATCCATTATGAAGAAGGTGAAAAACAACTATTCTGGCCTTTGATTAATCTTTTGAAATGTCAACACTGACCATGACTCAACACATTATGTGGATCATAATAACATGGGAAAATTAGTAGGTCCAAAAGTTTCAAAATGAGGTATTCACACACACACACATAAATTGTTTCTTTTCCATGTATAATAATTGTTTCTCTACCATATGTGACTGAAATAGAAAGACATAAAACAACATAATTATAGTTGATGAAATTTTTATTAGTATACTTTATTCAGAGTTTGAATTAATACCTTTGGTAATAACAATAGGTAGTAACATATATAGATTGATTACATTAAGTGGACTGTGTTAGGCTAAGCAGTCTATATGGTTAGACCGGAAATTATAGGGTGGAAGAAGTCCAATGAGGGGGCAGGTTAAATAAATTGAACTAATAATCATAATATTAATAAACTTTTATTTCATCTATACTATATTATGATTAGTTAGTTGGATTTCAAGAGCACATAAGCCCCTTTGAATTTTGGCAACTGAACAGTCTCTAAGTCTATATTATCTAGTGTCAAACTAATCGCAACAACTTAATACTTCCTTTTCCACTTCTTTTTCAACTACCGCTTACTTTTGCCCTTCTCCGTTACCCATTATGTCTCTTCAATGGTCTCACCAAATCCTCACATCCACTTATTATTCATTTACTTTCATCTCCATATTTTTTCATCCAACTGTCTTTTCTCTCCATTTGCATACACAAAAACTTGGATCCTTGTAATCACCTCGCTTCCTTACCAACACTCACTTGCTACTTGCTGTCTTCGATTTCGGTAAGGTCTAACTTCATCTTATTTTTTATTTTAATTTTTAATCTTATGTGTTTATTTAATAATTATGAATATATAATATGGTAATTACCATCATTCTTTTCATCATCGTTTTTCGAAGCTTTTATTTAGCGGTTGGATATTGCTTTTCTTCTTTCAATCCTTATTTTACCCTTACTATATCTTTGGAGTTGGAATTGGTCAAAAAAATTTGACATGACAAGTTATGTTAATTTTTCAGTCGTATTTTTCCAAAAGTTTTTGAAACGGTTGAAAATTGCAATTTTAATATTCAATTTGTGTATTTCCCTTCCTTCTTTGTTAATAATTTTTTTTCATCCTTTCTATAACCCAGGTGTAAACTTTACTCTTTATGGTAAAGCAATATTACATATTTATTTTTGAGAAAGGAGCAATTTCTAACTTGAAACACTCTATGTATTTGTTATTAGGATCGGTAACTTGAGTAATATGTACTCTAAATAATGTAAAATAACATTGACCCATGATTGATGTAAACAACTTTAATTTTCGACAATACATTATTTGCATGAAAAATCTTTGAAATTGAATTGGATGAAAATATGACTAGGACATGCTCTTTGATGACTTGAGGTTGTATATATTTACAACTTCATACATACATACATACATACATATGTACATACATACATACATACATACATACATACATACATACATACATACATACATATATATATAACTCTATAGGCTTTTTGTTGATTTTTCACTAAATAAGACCATCTATGTTTCCCTTTCGACTTCTTTTATCAACGTGCACTAAACGAGCTAAGATGCTTCTACGAACATAAGAGTATCTTCTGAAATAGTTTATGTAAAATATAATCATATTCCAGATTGTGGAAAGAATATATATATTTCAAAATGCAGTATGTATGTTTAATTAAATGTTTCTAAAGAAATAAACTTAGCTGCATTTTACATATTAAGATTTAATACTTATCATTGATGCATTTGATGTTACAGCCAACCAATAGATATGTTAGGGTGATGCTTTTTTGAACTGTACCTATGAGATTAGCACTTGCTGCTTCGATTTTTTATATTATATAGTAGTTTCACCTACTTACTCTTTGTATAATTTTTTCTCAATGATAAAAAATGTAAGCACTATATTTTAACATATACATTACACATAATATCAAAAAATTATTATTGAAGGAAAAGAGTGATAAACGTTATGCTTTTCTATCATTATGACTCATATCTCTGACCAAGTTGGTTCAAAATCTGAACTCGATTATCCTTCAAACCATATAATCTAATGTTATGCACATTTCAATATTATGAAGTTACAACTACAGGTCATTTAAGTATGTGAATTAATTTTTGCTGCAATTAATTTCAATGTATTTTTATGGCATATTATTGAATCCTTTTGTACTTTTACTTTTAATGCCACACATTCAATATTAATACATCTTTGATATCTCAAAACACTCATGGATCTCTTTAATAGCATTTCACAAAAGATGCTTTTCACATCTTATATATTTAATCTGAAAGTTCTCAAACATTCACATGCAGCAACAAAAACAGTTATGGAAACTTTATTGGGTACGATATTTTCCTCATTTATAACCATTTTTAGGGAACTACTTTTAAGGCAATGAATAAATAATGTATAATCTACTTAATAATTAGTACACTGACATTTATTTAGTTGTTGTCGCCTTGGCTTCAAAGAATACTCAATTTATTACTGCCACTATTCTTATTAATTAACGGGGTCTATAAATTTGTCCTTACACTATTTCTTTTTTTTGGTTTTTAATTCGTACTTACCTCAAAATTTACAAATGGATCTCAAAATTTCATACCATCCAATAACCATGTAATAGCTTCATCTATTTTATGATAGTATGTGAAGAAATCTTTGATCAATGCCACTTTCTTTTCTGGACTTGGTATTTCAAAATGATAGGACTTGATATTATAATAAAGAGAGACAATTGAGTAAAATGGAGAACGTGTCACTTATTTACACCTTTTTTTAATGGATAAATAGGATCTATAAATGAAGACCCAACCTGGAAATAGAATAAAAGCAAAGTTAGGGAGGAAAGCCTCCCTAATGGTCAGGTCAACAAGCCTGGCTGATAAACATTTATTAAGACTTAGGGCTTGCATATTTTTCTAACATAATTTTCTCCATTGAATTTATTTTTCTCTATTTTTAGTGGTTCTTGAATAAACTTTTTCTTCAGTGTTTATAGTACTCTAAATATTCCCCTAAATTGTTTTATCATCAATCTGTAAGGGCAAATCTGCATGAATATTACAATTGCACTTGCTCATGGAAAAAAAGTTTAATTTCTCAACTTTGTTAAATTATAATTGTATGGCCAAATTTGCTACTGGTACAAAAAGTATGTATTTTACGATGCAACTACTATAAACTTATGTATGGCACATATTTTCATTAATAAATAAATAAAATAAATCTGCAATTTTTTTCATGGAATGCTACAGGCTTTTTTTCTATACATTTTTTGTACCCCTTGAAAAATAACTTAATTAAAAGAAATGTCTACACTACTGAACATGAAATCAATAACCAACATCACATACTAAACACACATGTTGTGTACTATAAGACTTATACATGATAAGCAACACTATGGCTAAAAACACACTATAGAAGCAAAATGAGATCGCTACAAGTACTGTCTCCCTCATTGTCTTATCTCTTTCCTTTAACTGATACAGAAGCAACAATCATTAAATATAAAATATTTCATGTTTAATAATAAAATATACTAATTTAAATTGAATGGCTAATTCTTTTCTTTGTTCCATAATGGAGTGCATTCATGGGTGAGCTTATTGTTTTGTTGTAGGCATTCTACATGGCTATTGAATGATGCAATATGGACTAAATTTTTGAATGAAATACTGCTTTTGCTACTCATGTTTGAGTTTGTTTGGTTGTGATAATCTGATTTTTCATTTTTTTTTGATGAAATGTTAGGCTGTGAGGGTAAATAGTAATTTGCATGTCATTACCGATGTCCAAAGGAGAACTAGGACCATTGAAATTGAAAATTCATTGCTTCCAATGATGATACTGGTTAGTTCGGTTGTACATTCTCTTCAGTAATTGTAGACTGTAGTATTATTATTGACTTTCACATTAGGTTTACAGATGTAATGACAACTCTATAAGGCTCGCTTACGTCATGTATGCTTTAATCTAGCTAGTAGAGAAGTAACCATATCCAACCTTTTGATTCATGAACATAATTTGCTCAGTGGTCTGTTAATTATGCTATTTTTTTTTCTTTCGAAGTATCATAAAGTCAACATGCTCACTAAACTTTGATTACACGCCACAATCTATTTTAATTTTTCCACGCCCGTGATTTGTTTTTATTAATAAGATTTCAAAATAAATCTAACACATTATTTATTATAACGGATCTTTTCTTTAACTATTATTCACAGATAAAATAAATAATGGTGAGAGACATAGGTTTCAGAGTCTACAACGATAATGGGATTGCACCTGTATTTTTGGGATGAACATGGATGCATTTCTCAAATGTTTTCATGCAGATCTATACTGGATTTGGGGTCGACCAAACTGGACGATTGTTCTATGTTATGGGCATGCATCAACCATATACCATATATTATGTAGACTCTAGAATACGGGTCAACCAGTCGGGATGGTTGTTCTATGTTACAATATCACATCCGTCATGTACCATATATTAAGTAGATTTTTAAAATATTGGTCCTATTTTGAATATTCAGGTTTGTCTCATGCACAAGTGAAAATGGATAGAATTGTTCAATAGCTTATTTCACTACATATGATTATCAAAAGTGCATGTTTACACTATAATTTGTGAGCCCGGTGTTTTTAGCGAAATGTAATTTTTTGCTAATGGAATTGTAGAATGATTGATATGGGTAGCCTCAATTCCAAATAATGCTTATATTGTGATACTGTTTCATTGATATAACTTTCTTAATTTTTTGGATTTTGTTACTAAGCAAGCATTTATTGTATAATTTAAAATTTCAGTATTTTTTGTGGTGCATGTTGTCTCATTTGACACCTTGCCATTAAAATAGTACGGTTTAGAGCTGCATTATGGGAGATATATTAAATATAAGTTATCATTCAATGAAAGAAAAAAAAAATTATCGTGGTATATTCTTTGATAAATTCAACGCTGAAAATTGAAAATAAATTTGGTAAATCTCCGCTACATCTAAAGTGGCTGTAGCATGCAAAATATCACCGTTATGTTTCGAAAAATACAACATTTTATTATAACAATAGCATGCTTATTTTACCATTTTTCACATTTTTTGTCTCACTTTATTACTTCTTATGGTCTGGTGGAAATGTTCCTATTTTTCACATTTTAAATATTCTATTTTAAATAAAAATAATTCAATACTTAAGTTAATTTTTGGCTTAATTAGGTGTAAAAGAAAGTTAATCTTAAAATACGCATCTATGGTTATATCACAAAAGCAACTCATATTCAGTTTTTTCTTCCCTCTAAACTGAAAATTATATAGTAATTTAAATTTGAGTTTTTTTGACAGATTTGAATTTAAATAATTTTTAACAATGAAAAATTGAATTGAATCATTGTCGTAATAACAATTATACAAAAAAATGAATAAAGATTCGTTGATAATATAGAATCGAAGTATAGCTACAACCCCGTATGCGAAGCACGAGTTCGCACTAGTATAAACACTATTAGCTTATAGTACTTTTCTTGAATTAGAGCAAACTTGAGTATAGCACATGTAGTTAGAATAAACATAATTCTTTTCTTCTATACCAACACGTATGTCTTCATAAAATGAAATAAAAGATGCATTTTGATATAGAATTGGTTGATAAACTTTGTAATTACACTTAATGGTTTGTTTCTCTTCTTTCGGTTAATTTTATTAAATTTGACCATTGAATTTTGAACATGCCATAATCATATGATAAGATTTTTTCCTAACCTACTCTGTTTATACTTCAAACCTTTCAGAAGTAATGATTCATATTGATAAAGACAGATAAATTAAAGATCATAACTGCTATTTCAAAAATATTCAATAACATGAGTTATAACTATGTTAGATCAGTTATATCTTGCATAGATATATTAGTTGGCCACGTCTCACTTCCCTTAGTGGCCATCTTCTTTTGAAAGCATGCTACAATAATGGACTTCGCGGGGGTTAAGGTAGTTTACTTGCTGGCTGATAAGTCAGGTAGCGAAGCCTAAGATTAGATGACTGATTAGATTACTAGTTTGTTTGACTGAGGCCCGCCTAAGTCCCGACCTCGGAAGCTAATTCGCGTGTAGGCAGCGCTGAGAGACCTTATTAAGTATTGCAAAAGCTACCGTTGACTCTATCTATTCATTGATCCATTGGCTCCCTCCCTTTCCAAGAATGAATGAGCCGCTCGCCTATTTCATAACCGATGATCATTGACATTCCTTATATTAGTTACACGGATTATCAAGGTTTAGTGCTAAAAAATTTAAGCATATAATTTGAAATGTTTTCAGTTCCTATATATAAGGCTAGAAAACAAAATCTCAATTGCACATCACATTTAATGATCTGTGATAAAATTGATATATTAGTTACATTATTATGGTAGTTAATATTTGACATATTTGGAGCATGATATCATGAATACATGAATTTGGTGTCTTATCATTCCTAACTCTTTGTCAATATTTTTTGAAATTATTTCTCGAAACAGAATTTTGTGTATAAATAATATAATAGTAAATAAAATTTAAAATGTATTAAGACAAAAAGGTATAACGTTGTCCATATGTAACTTTAGGTTATTTATTATGCTGAGAACATAGGTAGTTTGGAAACAAACAATAACAACTGAGCAAAAAATTGCTCTGTTAATAGAGGTATTTATGCACACGGGATATATAACACAGTCATAGAGGTAATACGTATTACAGTTAATAGGTGGTGTATCTTTACAAATATAAAAAGAAATAAGTATGGTAATGAATAGCCCGAATGTGCGTTGAAAATTTATGTGCATTACATAACTACTAATACTTAAATATAACATCTGCTAATATGTACAATTATGCACATTAAACATATCGCCATAACAGACAATATCTTTATTGATTACCATTTATATAATACATATTTGTGTATCCATAAAAGCTCTTTACATTTGGAGGACTAACATATTTATATTGAAGACTAAAGTGGATACTCAACTTATGCTAATAGTTGCCTATTTATAACTCAACTTATAATAGGTGTGAGTTAAACCTTGGATTGAATGTAACATATCACACTAACTTACAGAGCTGATAAACAGCAACAAACCGATTTTAACAAAAATATATATATATGCTAAAATGTATAAAAGTCATTCTCTATGCACCATGCACGATGCTTTTTATTTTCTTCCCTTGACAATGCTCACTACTAAAATATAACATTTGAAGCCTCTATTCTTGAAAAGAATAGCATGGTTTAAGATATTCTTACCTATGGACTATCAATTGATTTTAATACAATGAAATTATATGGGTGGAAACAAATTTTAACCACAGTTTGATTAAGATTAAACTTATATATTGGTCTCCAATCCACGATTATTCATTTTGGAATTGTTTATACCAATAGATATTATTTGAAGATGACGCTTTCTAACAATGACATATCCTTTAATCAACATCAATAACTTGAACTTTAAACTATACTCCAAAATAGTTAATGAAAGTAGCAAAATAAGTTGTGAAGTTGGAGTTTCTCCAACCAAAGCATGGATCTCAGACTCAACAATTAGGGAAAGATGATACCGAACTGAAGTTTCTTCAACCAAAGCATAGATCTTTTTCGAACTCGATAATCAGGAAAAGAGGAGGAAAAGTTGTTGAAAGTAAGAATAGGGATTAATTGGAATCTGCAGGAGCAAATCATGGAAGTTCAGCGTGAGAATTGGCAACTGAGATGATGAGAGAGGTTTGAGTACAGAGGGCAAAAATTTGTATAAACGTGCGCCTGTAAATTGACAATAACACCCTTAACTCAACATACACATTATATGGGCATTTGGATAATTTCAAAAGCTTCAAACATATTCATATTATATATAGATGTATGTATATATATGTATGTATGTATATATATACGTATAATTATATTTTATTCATTCATATATATTTAGACATATATGTTATTTTACTTATTATTGAACTATTTATGAGAATACACACACACATATACATATATCTATATATATACGCAAAAAATTTAATTTTGTTTTCGTTTTTAAATAAATAATTAAAGTTTTATAATGTATATTTTAAATGTTATTATACACACTAGGGTGGCAATTGGACCCGGAGCCAGGCCCGATGGACCCTAACCCGACCCAACGGATCAAGGTTCTAGATGGGTCGGTTATTGTTGGGTCCAAACTATACATTTCAAAAACCTAAACCCGACCCAACCTGAGTTCAGTTCGGATCGGGTTGGTTCAGGTCCAGTTGGATAATAACACTGAAAATGCATATATTTCAATGTTTTTTGATCGGGTCTTTTGGGTTAGGTCATCCGGTCTTTGTTGTATTTTTATCAACTAGACCCAACCCGAGATCCATCGAGTTCAGTTCGAGTTTAGGTCATTTTGGATCGGTTTGATTCGATTTTACGGTTCTCATTTCTATTTGTCAGCCCTAATACACATACACACACAGATATATATATATATATATATATATGTATGTATGTATGTACGTATATGTATGTATGTATGCATGTATTATACATTCCACACACATGCACATGTGTGTGTATTCAAAATAAAATATAAATTTGTATACATGCATGCATGCATATATATGTGTTTGTAATATTTTATATACATAAATTAAAGCATATAAGCATACATTTGGATGATTTGTTGGTATACTAGATGAGCTAATACATCTGTTGTAGTGTAAATCCCAACACTTATACACAAGCATGTAAAACCTTATACGAACTACTGTATGACACACCCACATACTTGTATATGTGTATATGAAACACATACACATATAATATAACATTCGTTACATAATGTAAAACTGTATTATAAATTAAAAAAATAATGATTTTATTTAAAAATAATTTAGAAATGCTTTAAATAAATTAGACTATACAGTCCCAATAAAGATCCAACATGGTAATATTTTTTGAAATTCAATCATTACTTCCACTACGGGCTAGACCACTTCCAATAATGATATCAGAACCCAATAGCCTATGTAGTCCAATTAGTCATGCTAGGTCTAACTAAGTAGGCTTATAACCTAGATAGTAAGATGTCTAGGAAGGTAGTGTCGAAGGATTGATTTTGGATAATTAAGTACTCCGCCCTACCTGGCTATCAACTTGTCCCGAACAGATATATGAGCCCAAAGATTGTCTCAAGTAGCAAATGCCCAATTTGAATTGGTCATTGGCTAATTTTCAAAAAATTTTGAAAATTTAAAATATAAGATTTAAAATTTAAAAATCAAATGTAAATTTATATATATACGTATTACAAAAGTTATAATGTGACAAAAAATTTCAAAATGTTTGAAAATTAATATAAACTAATTTTAAAATTTATAAAACTTATTAATGAGGTTAATAAAATATATTAATTAAATAAGTTAATTAATTAATAAATATATACTTGTATGTATGTGGAAATTAGGTTGAAGGGCTTCTATTTGCAGGGTAATAAGTTTTAAGGACAACACTTTCGAACAGTTAGTTTTAAGGACAATTTACAACATAATGATAAATTCATTTATCTTTTTAAGTTATACAGGAAAATGATAAATCCTTTTATCATTATTTCTATATAACTGAGAATGATAAATTCTTGTATGTTTTTCCTGTAAAATGTCCTTAAAACTAATTTTTTAGAAGTAGTGTCCTTAAAACTTATTACCCTGCACAAATAAGCCCTTAAAGTGAAAATCCCTTGCTTGTATTATATATTATGGTATATGTTATGTTGTTTTAAAATGTTAAATTAACATAAGTATACATGTGTGCGTATAAATGAAATTCGAAAATAATACAAATTTAATTAAAATTGTTTAATCAAATTAATTAATTAAAAGGTTAACTAATTAAATAATATATACATATAT
The DNA here is from genome assembly GCA_030765085.1 of Allium cepa. Classification (NCBI taxonomy): domain Eukaryota; kingdom Viridiplantae; phylum Streptophyta; class Magnoliopsida; order Asparagales; family Amaryllidaceae; genus Allium; species Allium cepa. The sequence continues at coordinate 196,007,345 of CM060934.1, read as the reverse complement.
ATGATCTATGTGTTATACTATAAAGGTTATAGTATATAATAAATATATTTTTTCGGTATAGCCGACGGGGTTGGATGAGCCCCTACCACTTTATTAATGCACCGGGGAGGAAAAACATACAAAAGTGAACAGACCCCACACACACACGGACGAGCAACAAAGCAAGCAGAGAGGCAATTAAGTGCACCAATACAAGAAAAAGAGAAAAGCAACGAAAGAAAACAAGCAACCGGGAAAGAAGAACAGGAAGGAAGCAAAGGAAAATGCAGCCCAATCAGAGAGCGACAAGGATCCCCGGTTCAGATACAAAGTTTGCATTATTCAACCCTACTTTTATATCATAGGAGACATGACAGTGGATTAGCTCTTCATTCCGCAAACTCTCCGGCCGAAGATACGCTGATTTCTTTCCTTCCAGATAATAGATAGGAATTTCTTTAAAACGATGAAAAGAATCCTATTTCTACTAACAGACATATCAGTAATTTTGAGAAGAGTACTCCAAATATCACCATTCCACAACTTTGCTTCCAAGAATCCTAACTTGTTTAACAGTTTTTCCATATCCGTAAGACGATGCCGCAACGAAGAAGATGTGATCTCTAGTTTCAGTTTCAGAGCTGCAGAAAGTGCAGTGGATCGGCACTTGCATCCCACGGCTAAAGAGCTTGACACGCGTTTGTATAATAAATATTTAATGTACATGTTATATTAAGATAATACAAAAACTATTAAAATATTAATTAACTAAATAATATTTAATCAATATAATATTATACATAAGATTATTATATAAGTAATATGAAATATAAAGGTTATATAATAATAAAACTTGTATAATATGTATAAATTAAAGGTGTAACATTAATAAACCATAAATAGACTTAAGAAATAAGTACGCACGTAAATGTATTTCGATGTATCCAACACCTGAATCACAAGGGTATTTGAAAATAAATACATTATTTCATAGGTTGATAATGCTCAATATAATGTATTGAAGATTATAATTCTTCAATATAATGTTGTCATCTATTATATTTTTATATATATTAATAAATTACTTGCATACTCTGTTGTTGAGCAAACTCAACTAGAGATGTTATATGTAGTATTATTAATATATTGAATAGAGAAGGTAAGATGGCTATTTATATTTGTTGAGAAAAATCAAGGTACATATACTATATCTAAGCCTTCACGATATGGTAGGTATGAGTGAATAATTTCATTTCGATTTGTTGAGCAAACTCAAGGTCGAAGTGAAATTAGGACAAGGTACCATGGGTTAGAAGTTGTATATGATACAACCGATAAGGAGTTATCTATCATCCATAGAGCTATGACTTGTTGAGCATACTTAAGGTCAGAATTCCAAGATAAACGAGTCCTAACACCCACTAGTGAAGTCATAGGACTTTTATGTTTTGACTTAGGGTTTGGTGAAACATAAAAGGCTAGAGGGAGCCTTTATTAGAAAAATAAAATGATAGCATTTCTAATATTGTAAGAAATATACTATATAATGTTATAATAATCGACATTGATAAATTTATGCATTTCATATGATTGAAAAAACATTTATCAATTAAGATATACGAAAGAACTAAATTATAGATTAATAAATAGAAATATAATACATACTTACTAATAAATGCTTATTGCGTGTTAACATTTCAACATCCATGCAAGAACCTGATTCTACAACTACTTAAATACGTTCGTAATTTGGTCGCTTACATATGCATATACATACATACATACATACATACATACATACATACATACATACATACATACATACATACATACATACATAGACACACACACACAGATATATATATACATATTTCTTCAAGACCATGTATTTCGCTCTATGAGTTCCGAACTCAAAAGCAATACAGTACTATGTATATTTGATCCATATCCAATTTCGTATAAAAGTTATATGGTGAACGATCGTAATTTGTAATGTACAATATTTCGATAAAATTAGTTAATCCAAAATAAGCAAATAAACCGTAGTGCAAGGTCGAGTATTTAAATTGATTGATTACAATAAAAGATTATATTGTGTTAAACGCAACACAAGACCAAAACTACAATATAGATCATAGATCTAAGAACTCGATCGTCTAAATGTCAGTTTGATTATTTGACGAAAGGTGCATCATAAATGATGTCCTTAAATGTTAAGGATAATCAAATGTATTCTTTTAAAGTGTTTGTTATGATATTGTAGAAAGAATAACAAACGTACAAGAAAGACGTGATTTACGGTACATTTGGGATGAAGAGAGTGAATGGTCACTTCCGCTTCATAAAGAAAAATCGAAAATGAGAATTGTAATAATAATGATTGATACTTAACATTGGAATAAGAAACATGATTTCTATTCCAAAATGTATTTTTGTATTGAAAATGGTTTTCGATGAGATTCATTTCTTTGAGTTCAAGAGATCCGATCAAAGAACTCTCCACTGCAAACTAGTTGCAGCATATGAAACAAATAGTCTACATTAAGTATATAATGGACTTCCGTATTCAGTATGCTATTATAGTAATAGTGGAAATAGTGGGAGCATGCCGTATAACACTTATTGATTGCATCAAGTTATGAAAATTGTTTTTATAAAACGTACCTTACATTATTTATGAAATAATATATGTTCTTCGTTGATGACTAAAAAGCAGACATAGTTTGTTTCAATGAAAATATTATGAATATATGTTGTGAAATAAACTATTATATAGGTATTTGATGCATTTGAAAATACAGAAGTATTTAAAATTATTTACAATTATTTTGAAATTATAGGCTAAGCTGTAGTTTTGAGAAATAATTTTTATTGTATGATTATGAATCATATGATACTAGTTAATCATGTCTTAAACAATTAAGAAATGTGCACATATTTAGTAGGAGCGTCATAAGAGTTAATGAGCTCTTCAGATTGATACATATAAACCTATGCAATGATAAGTCGATTAATATCAAAACGGTTCCATGTACTTCATCATTTTCACCAATAAGTTATCATGGACATGGACATATGTAATTGATCCACATGTATAACTCTATGATAAGCTCATAGAATGTAAAACAGAAGTAAATACTATAACATGCGATAGGTATGATTCAATTTAATCTAATAGGTGAGTATATTGGAAAAAGTTCTGTATGTACCTAATATGAGTAAAGATTCAGTTTCAAAGGTTACTCCTCCTTATAATACATAATGATGTACTGAAAAGGAATGATCAGACTTTATTGGACAAAGCAGGATAAAGCACGGTTAATGATGAGTGAAATTGAGCTAAATTCTTTCTATAAGGTGTGTACTCAAGAGTAGTACACAAGGTTAAAATTAATATCATCCAAATAATAGTTTACAAAACCATACAATGTAAGGGTTTATAAGAGACTCATTCATTTCCTAAGCCAATGAATTGGTAGGTTGTGCAAGTCGAAAGACTGCATGCAATAATTTTACGTAAGAGATCTTATATGGATCAACTTTGGGAATGATAGTTTAACGACCCACTATTTCGAACTGTCTGCACATGTCGGACTTGAATTGCTCAAAATTTAAGATTGTTAATTTATATTTGGCAAAACTTAGCATACACAGTAAATAAATCAATCACAGAATCACAGACATAGAGTATTACAACAATAAGCAACGGAATAGATAAATAGTAGTTCATGAAGCTACTATAAAACATCAGAGTTTAAAGTAAAATACAACAGAAATCTCAAATACAATGAATCGCTAATAAATAAGCAACTGATGAGTCTGAACATAAATGACCGGAATAAACTGAAATAACTTAAAGATGGATAAATAGATCTTCGAACAAAGCTCCAATCTTCGAAGGTGAGTCTCAAATGCTCTGACACTCAATCTGACCCGAGCATAAAGCAAAGCACGAAACACTCGAGTCAGGATTAACATTCTTATATAGTAAATTCAACTCAAGTGAAATGTCAACTGATGTAACGACCCAGAATTTTAATTATTTAAAATTCGAATATTTAATTAATTTTAAATATTAATAAGTGAATATATAAGTCGAATAAATTTTATTTCGAATTTTTGGATTTAATTGAATAATTAAATCGATAATTTAATATGTTAAATTATGGAAATAATTGAAAATTGGATTAAATATGATTGAAAATGATTTGTAAAATTTTATTTTATCATATTGGAGTTAGAAAGATATTTTAGAACTTTTAAAATCGAATTAAAAGTTAATTTGTGAAATTTGAATATTTTAATATTAAATCGACTAGTGAAAATAGTCAATTTTTGAACAGTCTCAGAATTGGACGAGACCAGTTCCATTGGATCCGTAATAGTTAGTTATTACCGGATTTCAATTTTCGCAGCAATCGGAGTTGTCGTTTGATCGTGGCAGCTCGAAACGCATCGAATTATTTTAAATTTTAATTTGGCGAGTTAAAATAGCCATTTTTCAAAAAGTCTCGGATTTCGACGAAACCAGTTTCATTGGATCCGTAATGTGATATTATTGTAAGGTTTCAAATTTCGTGTCAATTGGATTTACCGTTTGTCCGGTACAAATTAAAACGCCTAGAAAATCGCTTAAATCGGTTTAATTTAAATTGAACGTTTATTGCCATAACTCGCACAGATGTCCGAATTAGCTTTCGAAACCTGTTCCATTGTGTCCGGAACGCGGGGTAAACCCTAGAAACGCTGGTTACGGCGCGTAAATCGGAGATTGGAAAATCGGAATGAATAGTGTTCGTTCGGTTCCCTATAAATAGACCACTCTCTTCATAAATTAAAAAAAAAAAAGAAACCCTAATAACCCTAGCCGCCAGTTACAAATGGAAGGCCGAAAATCACTCTCCTTTCCCCCTCAATTTCTTCCAATCCACTAACAATTACAAGAATCTTCCAACTAGAAGATTGTAGAGCACACCGAGTACTCCACATCCAACGGCTATGATCAGAATCGGAGCCACGGATTGTCGACAAATTGAGGTAGAAGGGCCGAAACTCGCGCACGTTTTCCAACGTCCATGAGGGGCCGAGCTTGCTGGGGTTTTGGCCGAGTATGGCTCTTGCGAAGGGGGTCGGGATGGTGAGGGTTTGATGAACTTTCGGTGTTCGTGGAGGCTTGGAAATTAAACCCTAGTTTATGTTCATGGGTTGTGTTGCGTGCGTGTATTTCCTGAAGGGAGTGAACGTGAGAGGGAGAGGGAAAAAGGGGGACGGTCACGATGGTGGGGTTTGGATCCAAGGGCTAGGATTAGTTGAAGGTTAAAATTTTAAATGTAGTTGTAAATTTTAATTATAAAATTTGTGTAAAACTTATAAAATTCATAACTTTGTCGTACGAGGTCGAAAACGCACGAAACAAGAAGCGTTGGAATCGTATGGACGAGCACTACGCTATGGAATTGGATTGGAGTCGTTTGGAGTTAGTGAGAATTTCGGGTAAAATTAAACGTCCGTTTAATTTTATTCGAAATAAATCGCTAAAACGAAATTGAAATCAAGGTGAGAACTTCTCACTTAATCGAATCAGTTTCGATTTTATTTTAAATAGTTAGATTTAAAATATTTGAATGCATGTTTGAATGATGATTGTTATCTATTGATTGTTAAAATAGACATTATGCGCCGTTAGTAAGCGGATGTTATTTATTAAAAACATATACCGCGAATATTTCATAAACAGCGAAATTGGTATTATATATAATAGCAATATATATATATATTGGCATATGTATATATTGGAGTTATTGATTTCCCGCATTTGTATAGCGGATGAGACCCTATTGCGCCGTCTATTAAGCGGATAATATTTTAAATCCCATATACCGCGATAATTCCGTACTGGAGCGGAATTGGTATTGTGCTAATGTTTTTGGATGCAGGAAAACAGGTTGGGGGGATCCAACTGGATTCCTCAATAGTATTTATTTATTTGATTTCAGATATTTTGATATTTGATGGACTATCATATACGATATATGATGTCGTTGTTGTCGTGATTGACTATTTGGTGTGTAGCATCATTGAACCAAATTTTGGGATTTTAAAATGATTTTAAAGTGATTTTTGAATGTATACGTTTATAAAATATTTTTGGAACTGATCCATTTTAAATAAATAAACGTTATAATTTTTAAAGTTATAAAAATTATGATTTTGAGAAATACGGTTAAAGATTGATTTTTGAGAAATATGGGTTAATGTTTTTATAAAATAGTTTAAATTGGATTTTTGAATTATTATAAAAAGTTTAAAAATAGGATTTATAAAATTTGATTATTTTATAAATCAAGAGAATGATGAAATTATAAAGAAGATTAAAGATGTTTTAAAATAATAGTATAAATTGATTTTATAAAGGATTTATAAATTGATATTTATAAATTAAAACATTTGAATTATAAAACGAGTTTTTTTATAAGGGTTTGAATGAAGTGAAAATGGATTGCATAAGTGAATGGAATTTATAAAATTATAAATGGTGAAGTTATAAATGAAATTTATAAATGGTAAGATTTATAAATTTTGTGAAGTTATTAAAGAATATATTTGGATAAATAATTGAATCTTATAAGATATAAGATTTATAATTATGAAGTTCAAAGGAACGATTTTTCAAACAAATAAATTATAAGCATTTAACTTATAATGTGAACTTTTGGTTTATAATTGAGTTAGAAATCGAATAGGTTAATAAAGGAGATTTATAAAGGAAGTAGTTATAAAATAAATAGAAATGGAATTTATAAACGTTGTTTTATAAATTCGCAAAAGACTTATTTTGATAAGTAAATGGTTATAACTTATTTATGGAGTTATATTCATGTTTTTGACTGTGAATAATCCTTTAAAATGAAATGTATAAAAGGATGAAATGTGTTAACGTAGTATATTCACGTTTTTGAATAGTGAATAATATGTTAAAGAAAATGTTTAGATTTGATGTTTTAAACAGAATTAAAACGACCTAACGATGTTTTAAAATATGTTGACACTCGAAACCATAGATTTCAACATTTATTGTTGAAATAGACGTTTTCGAGAAATAGAAGGAAATGGTGGACTATAACATTGTTGTTATAGTCAATGATTTCCGAAAGGAAATGTTTTGTATAGTATTGGGATTTATATATCTATTTTAATTTCGAATCCCTATACTAGTGATTTTGGGTTGTCGTAACGATGTTTTACGCAACATTCGTTTTGGCCCAAATAAATATGGTTAAGAGAATGATTTCCTTAAAGAATGAAATATATACTTAATCTCGATTTAAGTATATTGAATATTTTCCAAGTGTTGAAAATAAATGGATTGAGAATTACTTAATAAATAAGTAGGGAAATGTTTTTCCAAGGTGAAATGAAACGTTTTGAGAATCTATCTTTTTGAAGATAAATTGAAATGAATAATTGAAATCGTATATTCATAGATATTTTGAAAATATAAATTCACTATGGAATTTATAAAAGAAAGTGGAATTTGTTTAAAAATAAATATTGATTTATTTTTGAAGTATTGAAAATAATATATCTTGTAAAGATATTTTGGAAAATAAATAATTTGGAAAATTATTTGGAAACTGGTGATGTGTGCATATCCATTGATAGTTCAATAACCGACTATCAATATTTCCCTTTGAATGGGTAATTGATGTGATTTGTTTGAATTTGAATGCCACACTTATTTTTGAATAAGCGCTCACTATTCGGGTTAACCGGGAAAGGACTATGGGGTCGTATAACCCATTCCGAATATGTGATACGTCGTTATGAATTGCATTTGATGACCGGTGTTGAAGACCGGGTATTTGCGAAAGCGATAGGATGACCTATCGATTGTCTCTGCACTGGGTAGCTCCTGGTATAGAGATTCCCTAAGTGATGGGAAATTCGATCGGGATTGTGAATACCCGGATTGCAAGGGCTTCGTGAGAAGTGCCTTCGGTTTTGTTCGAGCCCGGAACAGACTTGTATGGATTGTATGTCTGATGTTACAAATTGAGATATAAAGCAGATTTCTTTCAAATATATTTCTGTTGATGGCGGAGAATTTATTCTTTTAGCTTAACACCCTTCTCTGAGACGTACGAGCTCAGAGGTTATGTAGTTGAATGTTATCAGCGATATATTCCCAATTTGGTAATGTGACATGCTGAGTGTTGCTGTTAAATGATCATTGTGTTGATTATTTGTGATAGGATCGTTTATTTGATCGTCTATCCTGGTGATCATTTCTATGATCATTTGTTGACCCAAAGCATGGCTTTTGTATAAAGTATGTTTTTGTGGACGTGACTTCGTCGAGCCTCACACCTCGGGAATGGTCAAAACAGGAAAGATGTGGCAAGGTTATGAGGGGTAGCGCCCTTTAGGATATGTGCATTTCCTTCTGGAAAAGGGTGGTTTCATGGTATAGAGCCCAGATACTTACTCATGTTGAAAACACTTTATGATTGTGTGAATTGATTGCGAGCGCTCGGGTGAAAGGTCCCAAAGGACCGGGGGATGGCATATTCGGTCAGTTGTTACTCAGTTAGGGGTAACCCGGCCTTGTGTTGGTAGAGATCCGGTTTGGTTCTCGGGGATGTCCATCCAGAGGTATTTTCATGTGGTAATGGGAAGTTCCTTGGCCTGATCATTCGTTGGAAATCCAAAGAAACAATACGAGACTTGTACGGTTTTAGTTGTATAACCTGCTATGGAATGTGGCGGTAACCTGCTATTGAACATAGTTAGCTATAGTAGGCATAGTTCGGAATGTCTATGCTGGCTAAGATTTATATTCTACTTTCGAAATGAATTTTTTTTCTACACTATGCACTAGTAATAATATCAAATGTTCTTTTAAATGCGTATCAAGCATCTTTGACTATCATAAGGAGAAATCTCCTCCGATTCTGCGTTTGCATTGTGTGTGTGTGCGAGAGGCCTTATGGTAGTCTCATTTTTAAAAGCATTGCGAATTGACTTTAAAAATATTCCTCTATTTTGATTTTAAAGATAAATAAACTGTTTTGAGTTCCCACACCAGTCACATGACTGACTCGGAGTTTATTGTTTTCCTTCCTAAACTCTGGGTGCCCACCAATTTCCACACGGGCAGTCAAGAGTTAAGGTTTATCAGGATATTCTGGAGTTGCTGGAGGCAAGATGGATGACATGGCGTATTACTAGTATATAGTATTTCTTTTTCCGCTGTTTGTTGTTGTTTGTTGTTGTACACTCTGATGATGATGTAATGTAATGTATAAAATGTAATAACTGATATAGTCCTTTGTTTAAAGATTATTCATTTATTTATTATATGTTGTTCCGCTGCGAATTGTTAGATTCTGATATTGTTGTGTTCTGTTCCGTTCTATTTTCTATGTTCTTTTCTCTCTATTTTCTGTCTTCTTATCTCTCCTTCTTTTACTTTTTCTTCTTCTTAAACATTGATAATTCGTATTTCTGTTCATCTTGAGTTAATCTATGGAGATTAGTGTATATTCAAGGAGTACGGATTTGCGGGTCTTCACAACTGAAATACAAATAACTTAAATGATGTTTAGGATTTCCATCCTATACGGATCCATGGAACTATCTACTATGTAGTAATATACACTATTATATTATGTTTATTGTAATGTAAACTATTAAAGTAGCGTTAAGGCGTTACCCATATCCCCCTTAATAATTTTTATAATTCTGTAGTCTATACAGATACTATAAACTCCACTCGTAAGTGGGCTATCAGGGAGCACTCACAAAACAAACTCGTAGAAGGAACGATAAGGCATGTGACAAGGTATGCGAGGCAATGCCAGAGTAGACATACGGTATGCAGATCTAGACTGGTGATAATGCATAGCTGCTACCACCACCCGCCTTATGACACACTCCCAAATCAAAGGTGCGCCCAATTAAATCACAAAGTACTAGAATGGTATCAAAGAAATGTATCCGATCAGAGGAATGACCTTACTTGGCCCGGCATGGCTTCTGTTTTAGCTACATCATGCTAACTCATGGGAGTCGGGGCTACGTAAATACCATGTAGAATCGTCGCCAAACCATCCTACTTCATTTTGAAACCTCCACCACGTACACAGTTGTTAAAGTGATTTTCGGTATTGGCATAGAGTATGATAATATCCGATCCTGATCTCTTTAACAAACAAATACTTATTTTACACTTTGATCATTTCGTTTCAAATAGTTCATGCTTCATATCAAAATATCATACTCATTTCAAAACCATATCAATTTGATATCATTGTCCACTTAAAATAATGTTCATTTCTAGAATCGTAACACTTTCAAAATCATAGCACTTTTGAAATCATAGCACTTTTGAAATCATAACATTTCCAACTTAAACAGTTTAGATATATATATATATAATAAAATAGTTGTAAATTAAAATAGTTTATATATTAAAATAATTTATATATTAAAATAGTTTATGTATATATTAAAAATACTTTATATAATAAAATAGTTTTCTCCAGTTTCGCAAGTCAATTCAAATCATCTTGAATTGTAAAATTCAATTTCAATCAATTCCAGTTTAACCATTTCAATTTAAAGGTCAAAGATTCAATTCAAACTCCCAATAAACCATTTCAATTTATATCGATTTCAAATCCAAGTTTGAATTATCATTTCTATCCCAATAAGATTCAAGTTTAAATATTCCAACATTTATAATATAAATTTTATTCATAATTCAACATTCAACTCTAGTTTTATTCAAATTGGAAAGTACTCACTTAATAATTTTAACAACAATTTATTAAAATCCCTATTTAAAATTTAAATCAACCTTAAATATTCAATCTCAAGTTTATTTAAAATTGAGAATATCCATTTAATCACTTTTTGTCAAATCAAGTCATAAATCTCATTCTTTTCAAAATCTCAAAATCGATAAGTTCAAATAAATTGCTTATTTTAATTCAATTATTAACCAATTTAAATTCCAAGCCAACATTAATTAATCTTCCCATCCTTTTTATCTCTTTAAGTTATAATTTTTTTTAAATATCAATGTAAATTTAAATAAGTTCTTAAACTTATTATAAACCAATTAAGTTAAAGTTTTATTAAATTAAATCTTATTGTTAAATTTATTAAATCTATTTTTTTTATATATATTTAAAAAAAACTATAAGAAAATCTTAAAAAATTATGTTTTCAAAACTAACTTATAAATTTAAAATTTCTAAAACATATAATTTTAAAATCTAAATTTTTATACACATGTAGAAATAGCATTTATATATTATATAAAACAATATTTATTAAAAACGCATATATTTCCTTTTGAAATCATTTTCAAAATATAGACTAACGGTGCCCATATATAATTTTCTATCCTATGGTCAAGTGATATGGATATTTATCATATCAATCCGCAATTTAAATATCTATGGGTATGTATCATTTCGACCCGCAATCCCAAAAATTCAAAATCAATGAAAATCGCTTGGGTTTATCATTTCAACCCATAACGATTTTTCCTATTCTACAAGTTCGTTCGGGTATTTATCATTTCAACCCATGAGAAATTTTAAACAAACATGGAACTTGCAGAGTAAAAAAAAAATTATGATAAAATATAACATATCAACAACAGACATATATCGTCAGGAACAAATTAAATAAAATATACACAACTGGATATGGTGTCATATGTCACAGGTGAACAATTACAGATAATGACATATCATATTTAATAATTAAATAACTTAACAATTCAAATGTAACAACATATTTCAATCATCATTTCAATGTAGACTAAATTTATTAAATATCAGGATGTTAATCGTGAGTGATTGCTCATCTTTCAAGGCTAGAGGAATTTGACAATGAAATGAGCTACGAATCCAAGCACGAATTCCAAAGCAAAGCATGATGGACATGAATTCGATGAACAAAGCTGATAAATAGGAATCGATTAGGACAAATCTAATCAGCTTGATATAAATGGAAAATATATTATTATTATTATTTTATTAAAATTAATATTTTAAATAAAGACAAATATTAAAATAAAATATACATATAATTCAAAATCATCATTCTAAAATACAAATATGTAAAAATCAAAGATATATATTGTATTTAAAAAATAATACTTTTAGATACTTCAAAAGTGGGATCCAAGCATATATTTTATTTACAATATATATACACTTTAAATCTAAATACACAGACTTGCATATATATATATATATATATATATATATATTTTAAACCTAAAATTTATACTTCAAATCTAAAATACCAACTCATATATATACCATATTCCTTCGACTCAAAGCACCAACATATTGTATATAAAATAGTATATATAAAATTTACATGTGTTATAATATACAGAACATCAACAAAATATATATATACATATATATATACTAGTCACCTAAATCATATAAAACTATATACCCATATATATCTACTACTGAAAAATATATATAGACCATATTATATATAAATGCAGACTTGAATATGTAGACAATATATATACGCAGATTTTGTATGTAAACAATATATATACACTTGATATGTAAACATTAATACGCAGACTTGGTAGGTTTGAAAATAGCCGGTGGAATTGATAAAACAATGTATATAACATACAACATATATATGACGTGTATATATATAAACAACAGGAAAAATTATAATATAATATATTATGTACATAACCTGACAGTCACTATGCAAATTTTTTTTAAACATATATATATATATATATATATATAAACTCACTTTATAATTATTATTAACAAGACAACATAACAAATCAACTATGATCTATAGAAGTAAAAAATAGAAATATACTGGATCAATATATATATATATATATGTGTGTGTGTGTGTGTGTGTGTGTGTGCGCGTATATATATATATAAGTACCTTTACATATATGAGCTACAGGAAAAACGCAAGCAACTTCTCACTTTGGAAATAAATTTATAAACTATACATATATGCATACCCTTTAAAGTATAATTTCATTTATAATAAAAATATAATATATATACCTCTATAAGAAAAAAAGAAAGATGTGTGAAGCTCAGTGTCGGAGAGGAAGAAGACGGGGTTTGGGCTGCGCTCAGGGTGATAGCGTGGTGGTTGGTCGGTTGGAGCCTCGGAGGGTGGTGCTCAGCATGGGATGCGTGGCTGAAAATGTTAAAGGAAGAAAATGGCTGTGCAGCAAATGATGGGGTAAGGGCTGAGGTCAGAGTAGGTGGAAGTAGTGGAGGAGGACGTAGCCTTGTTGTATGCGTAGGAGAGGGGAAAGGTGAGGCGTTCTTGTTGCATGAAGGGTGGAAGCTTCAGCTAATGGCTCCAAGTTGGTCGAAGGTGGGCTAGCACAGCTGTGGAGCGGTGAGTAAGGGTAGACGGAGGGAGATGGATCAGTGGTGGCTGCCTCGATTTGTGGGAAGGCTATTTTGGAGCTTGACTCGGTGGAGATAAGGGTGGTCGGGTGTAGATTCAATGAAAAAGAATGCAACAGATACTAATAAAACTATTGTATTGTATATATATTTTATATCAAACGAAGAAAAGAAAGGGACATACCATAATATGAACCAACAAAAATAATTGGAACCGTTAGGAAAATAAAAGGTCATGGTTTGGATTTGTCATAAATATAAATGCTAGTGATTGGTATAATACTAGTATAATACGGTGGACAAATGAATGGACATGGGAAGCTAAAAGATCCAAATGCGGAACCGATACGACTGATCGGTTTACCAATTTCACCGTGTCCTGAACTCCGAAACACACGAATGAATATAATATGGAGATCAACACAATGAAATGATCAAAATGATACACAGATTTCAGCGATACGACGATCCTATCAAAAGTTGATATTTAGCTGCTAAACTATTGCAAATTCATCGAAAATAAGATAAACGGGGATAGAGAAGTCCAAATTTGATGAAATGAAATATGACGCCTCACTCACAAAATGGTTTAAACTTTTAATATGTAAAAATATTTAGATTTCAGAAATATTTTATTTTTACACAATTAACTGATGTTAAATTGAAATTGAAATTTACACAGCGGAATTAACATTCATATTTTCCCATGAAAATTTTCCATTTGCTATGTCTAAATAGACATATTCCAAATATCGAATTTTCATTGTAAAATTTTATAGTTTAAATTTCAAAAAAATTCAGTTAAATTACGTTATAAAAACCGTTAAAAAATTTCAGCTCGTTACACTCTCCTCCATTCAAAACATTTCGTCCCCGAAAAGGAACAAGGTAGGAGAATGTGAACAACCAGAAAGAAAAGATAGATTGAAATACATATTATCAGATACACAACAAATTCAAAGCCATATAAATATCATCAGTTTTAAATTGATTTATATTTAATTAATTTGGTTTCAATCCATTTTATTAAACCAATAATATTCATTTATATTTATATTTTGTTGATTTTTAATCCAAGCTATTTTCATTCAATTTGATTTGTTTCAATTTATTAATATTTGTTACAAAAATTTTCTTCTAAAACAAAATTTATTTTACTTAACTCATTTATTAAATCTAATTAACTTCACTTAAGTTAATCTCACTTAAAATTCAATTATAACTATTTTTCAGTTCATATTTATTTATTGAATAACATTCTCTTGTTTTCTTTTCTTTTTTCACTTAACAAATTCCATAACATAGTTTAGTGTATAAACATTTATTATAATCATCCAAATTTTTTATTTATTAATTCCCTTAACATAATATCTTTTTGAACATCTTATCACTTACATTTATATTATATATTATTCAATTACATATTCTTATTGCATTCAAATATTTATCAGGTAAGTTTTATTAATGTTTCCAATGTAATTGAGTACTTATACAAATCTACCTTTTATTTGCAACATTTTTATTAAGAAAATTTAGTTTGAACATTTTATTACCTAAATTTCTCTTATATAACTTTCAATTACCTATTCATATTAATATTTTTTTTTTCTTTTTGAATATTTCAGGTAAGTTATATATTATAGAATGCAATTGAGTATTATACAAACAAATTTTATCTCATTTCAACTGTTTTAAGTTGTTTTAAAGTCTAATTTAAATTTTAATCACTTCAAATATTTCAAAATTCTTGATTCATTTCAATAATCGGAAACCCTAACTTAACACAGAATTTAAGAATTAAATTTTCGGTTTCACTTCCTACCATTTTGAAATATATACATATACCTATATATTTTATAAATCAAACCATACCCAAGAAATTCCAATCAAATCCTTCTTCAAACAAAAGTGCAGCAAAGCTATTAAGCGGTCTCTCCGCTCCGAGACTCGAAAATGAATGTCGATGATGCTGCAGTCATCACCGAAATTATTTTCCAGCGACATAAGAGGAGAGTACTGAATCATCGCTTTTGAAATTCTTTGAAAACAAATTCCCATTCGAAAATACAAGTAATATATTTTCTTTCAACTTTGAAAACCACCTTTTGAAAAGCACCAAATTTAATTCTCAAATCCATAGTTTTAAATTCATTTCATTTGTAAATCAGATTTATAAACTATATTTAAACAATTTCATTCCCTTATAATACAACAATAGTTAATGATTTATGGATGTTAACAAAATGATAAATGATAATCTAGTATTATCATTTCTAACAACCATTTATTTAACTATCAAATTTTAGAAAATTATACTTTTATATATGAAATATAATCATACATAAAATTATTATATTTACCACTTTCGAAAACAATATTGTGTTGGTTTGCTCTGTTCAAGTGTTTTTGAATTTCCGTAGATAGCATTGGCCAGACGAATCGATCGAAATCCAAAATCAAACCTAACAACTCAAACAATACATTATAAACAATTTTATATTAATAACAAATACACTCCCTCACAAAATGATTCAAGAATGGATTTTAAAACAAGGATAGAAATTCAAATCTAGAGGAACCCTAACCCAAGAGAATTCTAATTCGTAGATAGGCTCGAAAGGAAGATAAAATAATTATAGTACAAAAAGAGAAGGGATGGATAGACTAATATTAGTCGCGGGTGACCTTAATTGGGTCAACCGAGATTCTAGGAATAAGATCGATGTGGAAATTCAATTTCCTGCTTGAAGGAAAGAGAAGTGACTTCACTAAACATCAAGATAATCCATGACTCTAAGGGAAGTCAAGATCACTAAGCTGAAAAGACAAAACTGCGTAAAATTATAAGGAATTAGACATTCAATCCCAAGAGAATTACCCTGGTCGTCTACTAGAGAAACGGTTCAGGCTTTGGAAGAGACAACAATGTCAACACCTAGGATGTAGAGATCTCCGGTGAATCGATGCTTGTTGTAAAGGAGTTTCACCCCTTTACAAATCATACTAAGGTTGGCGGGACCGCCGATGGGATCAGTAACACAAAGGATGAAGTTGAATGTTGAGGTTGGAGCTATGGGATGCTCTAGTATCAAAAGAACACGAATAGGAAAAGAAAAGAATGAATTTTTAAAACGAAGGGGAATGTTCCAAAATTCAAAGGAAATCTGAATCAAAGAGGAGAAATTCAACCTCGGACGAAGGTGATTCTGTAATTAATTTTACTCCATACGCTATGTTTTTCCTAAACCAGAGATCTGATACCAAATGTAACGACCCGATATTTCGAACCGTTCGTATCCGCACATGTCGGACTTGAATTGCTCAAAATATCAGATTGTTAATTTATATTTGGCAAAACTTAGCATACACAGTAAACAAATCAATCACAAAATCACAGACATAGGATACTAGAACAATAAGCAGCGGAATAGATAAATAGTAGTTTATAAAGCTACCATAAAACATCAGAGTTTAAAACAAAATACAACATAAATCTCAAATACAATGAATCTCTAATACATAAGCAACTGACGAGTCTGAACATAAATGACCGGAATAAAATGAAATTACTGAAAGCTGGATAGCTAGATCTTCAAACAAAGCTCCAATCTCTGAAGGTGAGTCTTTCAAATGCTGTGACACTCAGTTTGACCTGCGCATAAAGCAAAACACGAAACACTGGAGTCAGGATTAACATTCTTATATAGTAAACTCAACTCAAGTGAAATGTCAACTGGAATACAACTAACTTAAAGGATGTTTGAGATTTTCATCCTTTAAGGATCCGTGGAAGTATCTACTATGTAGCAATATAGCTATTATACTATATCTATAGTAAAGTAAACTATTAAAGTAGCATTATGGTGTTACCCATATCCCCCTTAACACATTTTTATAATGCCGTAGTCTATACAGATATTGTAAACTCCACTCGCAAGTGAGCTATCAAGGAGCACTCCATAGGTGCGACACAAAACAAACACGTAGAAGGCGCAATAGGGTATGTGGCAAGGCACGTGAGGCAATGCCAGGGTAGATATACCGTTTGCGGATCAGGACTGGTGGTAATGCATAGCAGCTACTACCGCCCATCTCGTGACACACTCCCAAATCAAAGGTGCACCCAATCAAATCACAAAGTAATAGTATTGTATCGAAGAAATGTGTCCGATCGAAGGAACGACCTCACTTGGCCTGACATGGCTCCTCTTTTAGCTACATCAAGTTGACTCATGAGAGTCAGGGCTACGTAAATACCATATAGAATCATCGCCAAACCATCCTACTTCATTCTAAAATCTCCACCACGTATACAGTTGTTAATGTGGTTTTCGGTATTGGCAGAGAGTATGACAATATTCGATCCCGTTCTCTTTAACAACCAAACGCTTATTTCACACCGTGGTCATTTCATCTCAAATAGTTCACACTTTATATCAAAATATCATACTCATTGCAAAACGATATCAATTCGATATGATTATTCACTTTAAATAATGTTCATTTTCAGAGTCATAACACTTTCAAAATTATAACACTTTCGAAGTCATAGCACTTTTGAAATCATTTTGAAATCATAACACTTCCATAATCATAACAGTTCTAACTTAAACAATTTAGATACATATAATAAAAAAGTTGTAAATTAAAATAGTTTGTATATTAAAATAATTTATATATTAAAATAGTTTATGTATATATTAAAAATACTTTATATAATAAAATAGTTTCCTCCAATTTCTCAAGTCGATTCAAATCATATTGAATTCCAGAATTCAATTTAAATCAATTCCATTTTAATCATTTCAATTTAAAGGTCACAGATTCAATTCAAATTCTCAACAAACCATCTCCATTTATATCGATTTCCAATCCAAGTCTGAACTATCACTTCAATTCCAATAAGATTCAAGTTTAAATATTCCAATATTTACAATATAAATTTTATTTATATTTCAACATTCAACTCTAATTTTATTCAAATTGGAAAGTATTCACTTAATCATTTTAATAACGATTTATCCCAATTTAAAATTCTAAGTTCAAGTAAATTGCTTATTTAAATTCAATTATTAATTAATTTAAATTCCAAGTCAACATTAATTTATCTTCCCAACCTTTTTATTTCTTTAAGTTATAATTTTTTTTCAAATATTAATACAAATTTAAATAAGTGCTTAAACATATTATAAACCAATTAAGTTAAATTTTTATTAAATTAAATTTTATTATTAAATCTATTAAATCTTTTTTTGTATTTTAGAAAAAATAAAATTATAAGAAAATCTTAAAAATTTATATTTTCAAAACTAGGTTTTAAATTTAAAATTTCTAAAACATATAATTTTATAATCTAAATTTTTATACATATATAGAAATAGCATTTATATATTATGTAAAATAATGTTTATTAAAAACCCATATATTTCCTTTCAAACTAAAGAAATCATTTTCAAAGTATAGACCAACGGTGTCCGTATATAATTTTCTATCCTATGGTCAAGTGATACAGATATTTATCATTTCAATCCTCAATTTTAATATCTACGGGTATATATCATTTCAACCGCAATCCTAAAAATTCAAACTCAATGAAAATCACTTGGTTTCTCATTTCAACCCATTGCGATTTTTTCGTATTCTACAAGATCATTCGGGTATGTATCATTTCAACCCATGGGGAATTTTAAACTAACAGGAAACTTGCAGAGTGAGAACAATTATGATAAAATATAACATATCAACAACAGGCATATATCATCAGGAACAAATTAAATAAAATATACACAACATGATATGGTGTCATATATCATAAGTGAACAATTGCAAATAATTACATATCATATTTGACAATTAAATAACTTAACAATTCAAATTTAACAGCATATTTCAATCTTCATTTCAATGTGGATTAAATTTATTAAATATAAGAATGTTAATCGTGAATGATCGCTCACCTTTCAAGGCTGGAGGAATTTGACAATGAAATGAGCTATGAATCCAAGCATGAATTCCAAAGCCAAGCACGATGGATACGAATTCGACGAACAAAGTTTATAAATAGGAATTGATGAGGATAAATTAAATCAACTTGATATAAATAAAAAATATGTACTATTATTATTATTTTATTAAAATCTATATTTTAAATTAAGACAAATATTAAAATAAAATATACATATAATTCAAAATCATCATTCTAAAAATAAAAATATGTAAACATCAAAGATATATATATATTGTATTTAAAAAATCAATACTTATATATACTTCAAAAGTGGGATCCAAGTATACATTTTATTTAAAATATATGAACTTTGAATCTAAACACATAGACTTGCATATATATATATATATAATTTAAATCTAAAATTTATACTTCAAATCTAAAATACCGGCTCATATATATACCATATTCCTTTGACTCAAAGCACCAACATATTGTATATAAAATAGTATATATAAAACGTATATATGTTATAATATATACAGAACATCAACAAAATATATATACATATACTAGTTACCCAAATCCTATACAGTTATATACACATATATACCTGCTACTCAAAAATATATGCAGATCATATATATTAACAATATATAAATGCAGATTTGAATATGTAGACAGTATATATATGCAGATTTTGTATGTAACAATACATATATATATATACACGCACCTAATATGTAAACATATATATGCAAACCTGGTAGGTTTGAAAACAGCCAGTGGAGTTGATAAAACAATATATATAACATACAACTTATATATGATTTATATATACCAACAACAGGCAAACTTTATAATATAATATAATATGTACATAAACAGACAGCCACTATGCAAAAAATAATAATTAAAAACATATTAATATATAAACTCACTTTATTATTATTATTATTATTATTAACAAGACAGCATAACAAGTCAACTATGATCTATAGAAGTAAAACATAGAAGTATACTGGATCAATATATATAAGTACCTTTACATATATGAGCTACAGGAAAAATGCAAGCAACTTATCACTTTGGAAATAAACTTATAAACTTTTATAAACTTTACATATATGCATAACCTTTAAAGTATACTTTCCGTTATAATAAAAATATAACATATATACCTCTATAAGAAAGAAGGAGAGATGTGTGAAGCTCGGTGTCGGAGAGGTAGAAGGTGGGGTCTGGGCTACGCTTAGGGTGATGGCGTGGTGGTTGGTCGGCTAGAGCCTCGGAGGTTGGTGCTCGGCATGGGATGTGTGGCCAAAAATGTTGAAGGAAGAAAATGGTTGTGTGGAAAATGATGGGGTAAGGGCTGAGGTCCGAGTAGGTGGAAGTGGTGGAGGCGGACGTTGTCCTTGCTGTATGCGTAGGAGAGGGGAAGGGTGAGGGGTGCTTGTTGCACGAAGGTTGGAAGCTTTGGCTAATGGCTTCAAGTGGGTCGGAGGTGGGCTAGCACAGTTGTGCAGCGGTGAGTAAGGGCGAACGGAGGGAGATAGATCAGTGGTGGCTACCTCGAGTTGTGGGAAGGTTGTTTTGGAGCTTGGCTCTATAGAGATAAGGGTGATGGAGGTGTAGATTCAGTGAAAAAAATGCAATAGAATTAAAAAAACTATTATATTGTGTGTGTGTGTGTGTGTTTTTATATATCAAACAAAGAAAAGAAAAGGAAGGGATAGACCGTAATACGAACCAGCAAAAATAATTGGAACCGGTAGGAAACTAAAAAGTCATGGTTGGATTTGTCATAAATATAAATGCTAGTGACTGGTATGTTGCTCGTATAATACGGTGGATAAATGAATGGACATGGGAAGCTAAAAGGTCCAAATGCGGAACTGATATGACTGATCAGTTTACTGATTTCGTCGTGTCTCGAACTCCGAAATACGCCAATGAATTTACTATAGAGATCAGTATGATGAGACGATCAAAACGGTACATGTATATTAGTGACACGATCATCCTATCAAAAGTCGATATTTCGCTGCTAAACTCCTGCAAATTCGTCGAAAATAAGTTAAACGGGGCTAGAGAAGTCCAAATTTGACGAAACAAAATTTGAAGTCTCACTCAGAAAATGGTTTAAATTTTTAATATGTAAAAATATAGATTTTGAAACTATTTTATTTTCACCCAATTAACTAATGCTAAATTGAAATTGAAATTTACACAGCAGAATTAACATTCATATTTTCCAATGAAAATTTTCCATTTGCTATGTCTAAATAGACATATTCCAAATATCGAATTTTCATTGCAAAATTTTATAGTTTAAATTTCATAAAATTTTAGTTAATTATGTTATAAAAACCGTTAAATTTTTTAGGGTCGTTACAGACAGTCATTATATAACTAATTTATGTTGCGAACATTAATATATTGTGAACTAATGCAAAATCAATTTTGTAAGGCAACTCATAAGATGTCTATGGATGCCTGTTCTGTTGCACCGAGAATCAAACGTTGTTTCAAGAAATACCAATTTTGTAGCGAAAGAATTTCTTTAAAAAATTATTGGTATAAAATGAATTTGGTTTGGATCCAAGGATAAAACTGATTGGAAGGGATGAAATAAAATTGGCCGAACCTAAACGAACACAATACATTAGAAAGTCTGATGGTTATTCTTATATATTAAAAGAGACTGTGATTTCTTGTCAATGATAAGAAAAAATAATCCTCGATTGTTCAATTGAACCATTAGAAGTATTGACTCTTTGATATGGTACGATGCTTAGATCTATGCAGTTAAAACTCCGCTAAAGCCTCGCTAAATCCAGGCTAAAGCGCATAGCGCTCTTCGACTGCTATACCTTTTCAATTTAGCGCTATTAAATAGTAGATCTGCTTATAACCTTGCTATAATCTGCCACATCCACTAAAGCAGTGGTTTTTAGTATCCCCTTTAGCAAAATCAATGCAGAAAACGATAATTTGACTAGTTCTCTTTTAAATTGAATCAACAAAGTTAGGGTAAAAACCTAAGTTTAAGGCCTAAGTGCTTACCATAAGTTAGAGATCTATTTTAGTAACCAAGTTAGTGCTGCATAAGTCATGATATTCTTCATTTTGTTATATAAGATTAAAAAATATTCTTTTTCGTACAGAAATGATGTGATAATGGGAATAAATTAGCTTTGTAGATTTAATTTAATTTCCAATAAAGCTTTTTCCATCTCCGCTATTTTCCTCTTGTAGGATCGATTTCAACCTAGAGGGGGAGTGAATATGGTGATACTAATAATAATAAAAATTAATGCAGAAATATATAAAATAATTGCAACATAGATAGTAGCAAATAGTAAAAATAGAAATAGAACAAATAGATTTTTCCAACTTCGGCAAAACCCTGCCTACGTGCTGCCCCCAAGATTTCTAGTAGAAATTAAGTAATCAGACGCTTACATATGTAAACTTGCGACACCCGCTATCGACAAACCTAACTCTACGCTCAAAACCCTCCCACAACTCAGCCACTGAGTTGCGAATTGTCGAACTACACCATCGTAGTTCGTCTCTAGTCACACGACTATAATTTTTACAAAAGTTGAAATGAAAATTACAAAATAAAACTAAATAAAAACAAAAAACAAAACCCCATTTAATATTTGAAGCCCAAACATGACACAAAGGCCGGCCACAAAAGGAATTAAAAAGCATGTTTCCGTTTTTATTTTTCTCCTGTAAAACTTTGGCCGATCTTTTTCGTTGCTTTGTAATGTCTACTTTGTTCCTCTTAAAAAAATTAGGGCTTTAAATATTCGAGCCGTCGCTTGAAAATTGACCGATTGAGAGTGTACTTTCACTTGAACGGCTTCATTGATCGATCCCTCTTTCTTTGACTTTATTGCGGCTGCTCCAATTGTCGAGTTTGAATGCGATACATGATTTCTCTTTTCCAATTTTCTTATGCTCGACTTGATTCGAGTCCTGAATTAGTTCATGAATTTATTTTGATGCTTGCACTTTGGTTTTTCTTGAACTCGAATGCTTATTTGCCAATGATGTAACCAGGTTATGTAGGGAACGAGTCCCTTGATTTTTGTTCGCATATGTTGTTTGAATTCTTCATGATAATTTTGTTCGGTCATTTGATTTTGGTTGGATGCTGGTGATTACTCTGACCTGTCATTATTAACTTGCTTTAGTCGGTTCCTTTTCCCTGATGTGTTTGGATTTTGGTTTCGTAGTCTTCTGCTATGACATTGGCATCGTGATTTTTTGAGATAAATCTGACTTGGACTTGTTCAATTTCTTTTTAATTTTCTCCGAGTCGGTTTCGTTCTTTTCTCTTATAACTTCAGCCATTTGATTTTTTGCGTGAACAGTTTGAGTTGGTTCCGTTCATTGCTTCCACTGACTTGTTCAATTTATTGCTTATATGACCTCTGATTGAAAATGCATGACCTACGACTTGATCATTTCTTGTTTTTCGTCGAACTGCCACTTCACTGTCATTTTTTGTTGTTTTTTGTACATATATATGTGTTTTTTTCTGGTAGCATTGTAATCCATTTGCCCCTGACCATCTTATTTTTTGAATATAGCTTGAGTTTTAATGTGATGTCTCCATACATATATACATACATATATGTATGTATATATGTATGTGATTGACTAGATTGCACTTTGGTATTGCTGTCTTGTTTGTCACTGCATATACGTAGACATGTGTGCATACTACATGTTGTTTGCCTCTGAGTTGCATAATGTTGGTTTGTATTGTAACTTACATTCTCCGACTTGCTTGGTTCACTGGAAATTTGGTTGGCATGCTGTACTAGCCAGCTGTGGACTTGAAGTTGTACATTCGAGTTTAGTTGCATATGTGAGTTCATGCCATGTTGTAGCTTCGAGCCAGCTCATGTTGTAACTAGACTTGTTCCAGTTCTTTATTTAGTTCATGCCTCAATTGATATATGTTATGTTAATATGAATGTAACTTTCTTGTTGCATATTTCCAGTCTGTTTGCTTTATACATGGTTGCATTGTCCATGGTATTGAACTTGTGTATCACCGTATATATACATACATATATACATACATACATATGTATGTGTGTATATTTGTGTTGTTGATCATGTTCCAGACATTGTTTTGTGTGACGATATCAATTTCGGTCTGGCTTCTTTGATGACCTTGTTGTATGTTGAAGTCTGACTGTGTTTGATTCCATTTCTTCGAGTCTGTGCATGCTGTATGTGTACTGAACTTCATGCATACATCCATTTGCTATGTATGCTTGAGTGTTTGTTTTACGTGGTTAGCACTTGATACTTTGTACATATGGTGGTCTGGGTTCATTGACTCTAGTTGCATGAACATATTGCAGTCTTCGTTCATGCCTGAACTGATTTTGATGCAATTTGATTTTTAGCTTGGTTGCATATACGTATGTGAGTTTGTATGTTCCTTCTGGTGTTCACTGCATACATTTGAATCTGAATTATTTTAGAGTGGTCCGATCTAGATGAACTTGTTTGTTGGACTGGTACACTTGTGTTGACTCTTCATTTCATATGCAAACATCCCTGGTTCAAGTGCGTTCGATCTTGTTCCAGTCATTGAAACTTGTACCATACCATTCTATTTTTGTTATTCGTATCGCACCTGAGTTGAACCCAACTTTAGCTCAGGTTTGACCTTCTGCTCACCTATTCCTATAATTTTTTCAAGTGTATATCGCTGTGCAGGGCCTTGTGACATGTACAACGATACACTATACATGTTACAAGCTGTTCGTGTAAGATGAATTCAAAAGAAATAATGACGAACAACCCAAATAACCGAGGCAAATAACATTTTCAAACCACACATTTCATTATACATTGCACAAATATTTCTTTCTCAATTTTACTGCGTCAGTGTTTATTTTGCAGATAATTCAGATGCTGGATTCAATCTGGAATAGAGTGTAAGATAAAGATGAGTGAATGAGTGATATGTAGTGAGGTGAACATTGTAAATTGAAATTTGTGATGTAATCGAAATTGTAATGTAATTGAAATTGTGTATATATAGTGAGAGATCAAATTTGTACTATTTGAATTTGTAATAAAATATTTATTTGAATGAAATATTTGTTTGAATATGAATTTCATGTTATTTGTTTTATTCATCAAATATTTATTCAATTATGTGAAAAATAAAATAGTGTATTAACAAATACATTTAAATTAATGTATATATGTTTATTGTCATCAAACAAAAAACATATACTAGCATATTCAACATCTCCCCCTTTTGATGATAACAAACATATATTAAGATTTGAATTTATTAAATGTATTTGGTCATTGAAGGTTTCATTTGCTTCCTGTTTAAATGCTTCCCCTACACCAAAGCTCCCCTTCACAAATGCATAAAAATAAGTAAAAATATATGCAAATGAACTTATATGGGAATATGCAATAAAAAAAATGACTTAACTTATTTTCTAAAATCTTAACTTCTCCCTCCCCCGTTTGTTATCAGCAAAAGAGTAATGGTGTTAGAAAAATAGAGATAAAGTGATAGACATTAATACAACATTAATACCCAACCAAGTATAAATATTAAATTTCCAACAAAAATCAAACAAGAATAATAAATACTCTATTAGGCGCATATTCCACTTTAGAGTGATAGGGGTGATGTCGGCATGTAAAACCATATAGTTGTGTCTGTTTGTGGTATATTTATATCAGGAATTTGAATACCTTCTAACCATGCGTAACCGTTAGTACTTTTAAATGAGATTAGTCGAATTCCCAGTTTTTATCTAAAAAAATTCAAGCGTCTTCAAACCATGCGTAACCATGAGGACTTTTAAATGGGATTAGAATCAACTTTTCTATTTAATAACCAATTTTGATATTCTACACATGCATAATCGTGAGGACTTTTAAATGAACATGAAAGCACATAAACAAATATTCCAAATAATTTAACCATGCGTAACGGTGAGGACTTTTGAATGAGAGTGAATACTTGGATGTTTTTTTTGCTAAAAAGTAAAATAAAAACGAATAATTTCCCGTTTAAAAAACCATATTTTGAAATACAATATTGGATTTTGATGAGTGATGGTCGTTAGAAATATGATAGAAATAGTGACGGTCATGGAATTTTTACCAACAAAAGTTACTATAAATCTTGTTTAAATTTTTAAAGAAATTTACTAAATATACCATCTCAAGTCATAATATATGATTAATATCAACACTCATCACTTTTTCAATCTCTATATCTTTTCGATAATCAATAGGGAGTCAAATTAGTTAATGTAGTCATTTAAGATCAAATCCAAAAATAATTATAAAATAAAATTTTCTAAAATGTCTGATTTGAAACGAAGTTGACAAAAATTATTTTCTGGAGGGGTTTTGTGAAAAAAATGTCCGCCAATTGAAAATCAGTTAAAATGAAAAGTATACAGATATTTTATCTAAAAAGATGATGCAACTAATGAATGTCTCTACATAAAACACGTTCTGCTAGTAATTTTTCTATCAACTAAACTACCA
Source organism: Allium cepa (assembly GCA_030765085.1). Classification (NCBI taxonomy): domain Eukaryota; kingdom Viridiplantae; phylum Streptophyta; class Magnoliopsida; order Asparagales; family Amaryllidaceae; genus Allium; species Allium cepa. The sequence continues at coordinate 195,980,411 of CM060934.1, read as the reverse complement.
GCAGAATCTGCATCTGAAAAACTTTTGAATCGACATTATCATAAGTTGGATATCATAGACCAGACCGTGAAGTTGTGCAACAAATACCTTAAAAGCCTTTTTACAGCTTTTAAATGTAATTCTTTTGGATTTGAATTGAAATTGTGCAAATAAACAAACAGTGAACATAATGATAGGTCTAGAATCATTAAAATAAACAAATATATCCACGAGTATCTTGAGTAATCGTCAATCAACAAAATACAACATTTCTTACAACCTAAACTTGTAATATCGTTAGTCCAAACAAATTTATATGAACTAGTCTAAAGAAGAAAAGATGAATAGTCAACATTTTTGCACAAATCAGAATTAAATCAACATTTATTTTCATATCACATAACTGGATGAATAAAATCAGATTATGGTGCAGATTTTCATATTTAATATATCATTCAAGATAAATGTACCATTACCTATTTTACCTTTGCCGATAATTTTTCGTCGTTGCCCATTGTGATACTGCCACCTATGTACTAGGCTAAGGAACTTTGATTTGTTGCTCATCGTGTGGCTAGAACAGCTAGAATCCAGGTAACACTGTTGTTGTTCCTTAGCCTGCCATCATACACTAGGAAAGATTTTTGTGACATATTTGTTTTTATAGGGCTATGATTGTTAGTAGCAAAAGATTTTGAAAAATATGTTTGTGTAGACCCATGACAATCTATATTTGCTCCTTTTGGTAGCCAGATTTGTTTGACTTTAAGGAATTTTACATTCGTGCCTTTGGGAAACCAAATTGGAATGGTTTTCATGTGTTTGGATCTATATCAGCAATTGTTGTGACTATGCCCAATTTTTCTACAAATTGTGTACTCGGATTTGACACGATTAATTTTACTTCTAGCTCTTTCAAATTGAGTGTACCCTAGTCCTTGTCTAACAATATTAACAGTTTGTTTCCCTAATAACATATATAGCGATCTTTCTCCTTTGGAAATTTTTTATAAAGTTGTAGGCAATTGTTGGACTTGTGTTTCGAGAGATTCATTTTCATTCAATAATAGAGTGCACTTTTTAACAGAATTTTCTCCCCCGGTGTTTTCACTTTCTTTCAAAATCAGAATTTCATTTTCAAGCGATTTAATTTTAATTTCTGATTTTTTTATTTCTTCTTCAAATGATGGACACTTATTACACTTAAGGCTTTTATTTCGATAGTTTTTAACCAATTGATCAAGCTGTTTACTTAGTTCTATTAAACTATCTCTTTGTGATTCAATTTTAGCGTACTTCTCCTTAAGTCTTTCAAAGCAGCCATTTACTTCGTGAAAATATATAAGTAATTCTAAGTGATTGAGTTTTGATACCTCATTTGGCATGTCATCATCGCTATCAGTTGTATCATCTCGAAGACAAAGATCTGCTTCTTCACTCTCACGGCTAGTGTTTTTATTATCATCATCACTTTTATTCCAAGTGGCTGCAAAACTTCTCCTTTTCGATTTCTTTCCTTGGCCGAGTCGATTCTGACAATTGGGCTTGATGTGACCGGGTTTATTGCACTTATGACAAATGATCTCATGCTCTTCTGAGTTGTCTAGTGCTTTGACTATTCTGCTTTTCAATTGTTAATTTAAAGTTGGATTTCCATACTTGTGATTCCACCTTTTGAATTTCTTTATTATCAGCGCCAGTTCTACTGCACCATCATCATCGTCATTATCTCCACTTTCAGTTATTCCTTGGAGAGCTATTGATTTCTTTCGAGTATCACCTCCTTCACGTTCTTCCTTGAATTTCATTTTTAGCTCATAAGTGGTGAGATTTCCAATGAGTTCTTCAACTTTGATTTGTTTCAGGTCTTTTGATTCTTGAATAGCAGTGACTTTGGCTTCAAAATTTCATGGTAGAATTCTAAGGATTTTTAGGACTATTTCCAATTCTGTGTATGGTTTTCCGAGAGATTTTGATTTGTATACAAGATTAGAAAGTCATCCATACATCTCTTTGACATTCTCATCATTGGCTATTGTGAAGTTCTCATATTCGCTACTAAGCATAGCAAGTCGAGATTCTTTGTCTTGGGAGGTTCCTTCGTGAGTCACTTCAAGTGTGTCTCAAATTTCCTGCGCAGTTAGACAATGTAAGACATGATTAAATTCAATTTGATTTAATGAACAAATAATAGAATTCATAGCTTTAGCATTAGCATCCTATAGTTTATTTTCAAGATCTGTCTATTGATCCATCGGTTTTTCAATTTCTTGATTATCTACCACTATGGTTGGTGTCCTATATCCGATCTCAACAATATTTTAAGCATCAACGTTTTTCAGAAAAATTTTCGTTTTATTTTTCTAATATGCATATTCACCATTGAACATGAGTGGCCTAATTATGGACTGACCCTCAGCAAAAGCATTATTAAAAGAAGCCATTTAAAAAATCAAAATTTTAAAACAAAAATTTGTTTTTGAAAAATAAAAATTTTAAAACAAAAATTAGTTTTTGTTCCTAGCTTTGATACCACTTGTAGGATCGATTTCACACTAGAGGGGGGGTGAATAGGGTGATACTAATAATAATAAAAATTAATGCAGAAATATATAAAATAATTGCAGCACAGATAATAGCAGAATAATAAAAACAGAAATGAAACAACACAGATTTACCCAGCTTCTGCAAAACCTTTCCTACAGGCTGCGACCAAGGTTTCTACTAGAAATTAAGTAGTCAAACGCTTACACACGTAAACTTGTGACACCTGCTATCGACTAACATATCACTTTGCTCAAAACTCTACCACAACTCAGCTACTGAGTTGCGAATTCTCAAACTACACCACCGTAGTTCGTCCCTAGTCACACGACTAGAATTTTACAAAAGTTTAAAAGAAAATTACAAAATAAAACTAAACAAATACAAAAAACAAAACCCTATTTAATATTTTAAGCCCAAACAAGATATAAAGGTCGGCCCTAAAAGGAATTAAAAAGCATGTTTCCGTTTTTATTTTTCTCTTGTAAAACTTTAGCCGATCTTCTTTGTTGCTTTGTAATGTCTACTTCGTTCCTCTTACTAGAAATTAGGGCTTTGAATATTCGAGCCACCGCTTGATTATGGATCGATTGAGAGTGTACTTTCACTTGAACGGCTTCGTTGATCGATCCCTCTTGCTTTGACTTTGTTGTGACTGCTCCAATTGTCGAGCTTAAAAGTAGTACGTGATTTCCCATTTCCAATTTTCTTATGCTCAACTTGATTCGAGTTCTGAATTATTCATGAATTTATTTTGATGCTTGCACTTTGGTTTTGCTTGAACTCGAATGCTTATTTGCCAATGATGTAACCGGGTTATATAGGGAACGAATCCTTTAATTTTTGTTCATATATACTGTTTGAATTCTTTGTGATAATTTTTTTCGGCCATTCCATTTTGATTGGATGCTGGTGATTACTCTAACCTGTTCATTATTGACTTACTTTAGTCGATTCCTTCTTTTCCCTGATTTTTTGAATTTTGGTTCCGTAGTCTTATGCTATGACTTTGGCATCATGAATTTCTGAGATAAATCTGATTAGACTTGTTCAATTCCATTTTGATTTTTTCCGAGTTGGTTTCGTTCTTTTCTCCTATGACTTCGACCATTTGATTTTTGCTTGAATAGTTTGAGTTGGTTCCGTTCATTACTGCCACTGACTTCTTCAATTTATTGCTTATATGACCTCTGATTGAAAATGTATGACCCACGGCTTGATCATTTCTTGACTTTCATCGAACTGCTACTTCACTGTCATTTTTTGCTGTTTGTTGTACATACATGTGTGTTTTTTTCTGGTAGCATTGTAATCCATTTGGACCTAACTATCTAATTTTTCTGGATATAGCTTGAGTTTTACTGTGATGTCTCCATAGATATATATATATATGATATATGTGTGTGATTGATTTGATTGCACTCTTGTTTGTTACCACATATATGTATACATGTGTGCATACATGTATGTGTGTATGATGTTTAACTCTGAGTTTGATTATATTGGTTTGTACTGTAACTTGCATTCTCTGACTTGCATGGTTCACTAGAAATTTGGTTGTCATGTTGTACTAGCCTGCTGCGGACTTGAAGTTGTACATTTGAGTTTAGTTGCATATGTGAGTTCATGTCATGTTGTAGCTTCGAGCCAGTTCCTGTTGTAACTGGACTTGTTCCATTGCTTTATTTAGCTCATTCCTTAGTTGATATATGTTATGTTGATATGAATGTGACTTTGCTGTTGCATATTTCCAGTCTGGTTGCTTTATTCATGGTTACATTATCCATGGTATGGAACTTGTGTATCACCATATGTATGTATGTAACATTGTGTTGTGTGACCATATCTATTTTGGTCTGGCTTCTTTGATGACCTTGTTGTATGTTGAAGTCTGACTGTGTTTGATTCCATTGCTTCGAGTATGTGCATGCTATATGTGTACTGAACTTCATGTGTACATCCATTTTCTATGTCTGCTCGATTATTTGTTTTTCGTGGTTAGCACTTGATACTTTGTACATATGGTGATTTGGGTTCATTGACTCTGGTTGCATGAACATATTGCAATCTTCATTCATGCCTGAACTAATTTTGATGCAATTTGATTTTCAGTTTGGTTGTATATATGTAACTGAGTTTGTATGCTCCTTCTGGTTTTCACTACATACATTCGAATCTGATTTATTTTAGAGTGGTCCGATCAGGATGAACTTGTTTTTTGGACTGGTTCACTTGTGTTGACTCTTCATTTCATATGCATACATCTCTGGTTCAAGTGTGTTCGAGCTTGTTCCAGTCATTGAAACTTGTACCATGCCGTTCTATTTTTTTTTTTCATATTGCGCCTGAGTTGAACCCAGCTTTGGCTCGGGTTTGACCTTATGCTCACATGTCCCTACAATTTTATCAAGTGTATATTGGTGCGCACGGCCTTGTGACATGTACAGTGATACACTGTACATGTTACAAGTTGTTCGTGTAAGATGAATTCAAAAGAAATAAATGACGAACAAACCAAATAGCTGAGGAAAATAACATTTTCAAACCACACATTTCATTGTACACTACACAAATATTTCTTTTTCAATTTTACTACGTCAGTGCTTATTTTGCAGATAATTCAGATGCTGGATTCAATCTGGAATAGAGTTGAAGATAAATACGAGTGAATGAGTGATATGTAGTGAGGTGAACATTGTAAATTGAAATTTGTGATGTAATCGAAATTGTAATGTAATTTAAATTGTGTATATATAGTGAGAGCTCAAATTTGTACTATTTGAATGTGTAATAAAATATTTATTTGAATAAAATATTTGTTTGAATACGAATTTCATGTTATTTATTTTATTCATCAAATATTTATTCAATTATGTGAAAAATAAAATAGTACATTAACAAATGCATTTAAATGAATGTATATACGTTTATTATCATCAAACAAAAATCATATACTAGCATATTCAACACCTCTATATACCCGCTTTATCCTCACTGTAACTTTTTATACCTCTACCGCATAGAACCACAAAGTGTTTTAACTACATAGGCGCAGCTCCAAAATAGATTAAAAATACTTATCAAATATGATTTTGATAGTTGTACCCGGAAGGGCATGATTCATTAGCTGCAAATGCAACTTTAAGAGAAAGTTAAATGCAGTTGAAATATAGTGAGCCAAATTGATAAGAATAATAGCAAGAATTTCAATTTTTGAAATTAACATAACAGATTCACTATTCAATGTGCTTAAGTAAGTGCTTATTTTACTCAAAAAATTATCGCCTAGGATGACTTTATGTTTTGGTATATATGTGTTAAAGTAAGAAGTTCTAAATACTGATATAGACTAGGCTGTTTGCATATAATAACCAAAGTGTCTCGAAGCCAGTGGGAGCGATACCGAGTTTGTCAGTTTTTAGGTACGATTCGAGAACAGATACAGGAGTTAGGCATCAAATTTAAACAAGTGTTTGATAGAATTAGAAATATGAAATAGTTTGATTATCGATCAAAATCCAGAGAAAGCATGTGTTCATAAGAAAGAATGTTATAAGGCATATAGATATTTTTAAACCATAAGTAAACAACACATCACTGATTGTTAATGATGTACTTATGTTAAAATCAATTTTGGTTGTTTTAGTATTTGACACTGGATTTTGAATGATGTCATTTATAATAAGTATACAAGATTGGGAATGCCCCAAACGATTTGCAAGAACACCTTATTAAATGTTTAATACCAAACATGTAAGATGGATACCTTGTGCATTGGTAGTAGGAATTACCATACATATTAGATACCTACAATATCGTGATTTGTATATGTATTTGATACATGGAGCATATATAAAATTTAAATTGATATCACTAAATGGTAATTTGAGGTGTTCTCATGCATTTATTAAATACTAAAGAACTGTTTACGGAAACAACGAACTCCTTATGAAGGAGTGTTTGGACTCAAACTTTCGTAAGTGATATTGAGTGTAATATGTCAATAATAAATTCTAGTTAAGAGTATTTAAGTAGGAAATATTCTAAATGAAAGACTGTGGTTGATTCAATGAAGAAGGCTAGGTACGTCACCTTGAATATCACCATGATAAAAGCAATGTATATAATAAATACACATATTTTATAACTGAGTTGAGAGTGATTCCAAATGTTGAGAATTGCATAACATTGTTATATGATAACAATGTCACGATATAGTTCATAACAAAACTTAGAGCTCATTGGAAGTCGAGAAACATATTCCGAATTGTTTCATATAATAAAGTTAGTTTGTCAACATCAAAGAAAGTTGAATGACATGGTAGATTATTGAAACATAATAGCATGCTCGTTCACTGAAGGGTTGATTGTGGATTGCAGAATAGCGTATCTTAAGACTAATTTAACACTAGAAGGGAGGGGGTGAATAGTTTTCTAACTTATGCGAATCTTTTTACTTTTCTTTCAAGATTAATATAAAGTCACAAATTAAAAACACAACATTATACTAACAACCAGTCACAGATTCTATTACAAATAAAAATAAAAGCAATAAACTAAAGTAAGAGTTAGAGAGATGACACCAGTGATTTTATACTAGTTCAAATTTCCCCAATATCTAGTTCAGTATAATTACTTGTATAGATTTCTTTTCAAATGCCAATCTTTAACCAGGTAGATGGCAAACCCTTATACAATCTCGATTTAGAGACTATGAGAAAAACCCTCATATATTTCGAGTTTGGGGGTAAACTAAATTGATTTAATCGGGCTACAAGTATACCACTAAAACTGAATGGGCTACTAAGCACAGCCACTTTATTTGAATGGTCTATAAGCACACCCAAACAAACATGAGTAGAGTTGATAGTATTTCGAAAGACAAATCTTTGTACTTTGGATAAATGGATCCTACAGTAGCACTTTGACCTTTGAAATGAGAGAGAAATGTTTTTAAAATAGTAAGAATGCAGTATTGAATCAATACAATGAAGTATAAACCTATTCTATATGATTTTAAGAGAATGAAGTACATTTTTCAAGAGGGTTAGGAGTGGAAAGAAAGTAATTAATTAGTTGTAAAAAATTTGTTTTGCACTCCCCTATATATAGCGAATGAATAGATGTATCCATTCATGAATGGTTGTGTCGAATAGACACTTCCATCAAAATTTGAAAAACCATTTGGCGGCATGTATATCGACATATCCTATATATGTATGTCGACGTATGCTAGTTATAAATGAAGATTGTTTTCTTTACAATGTTTTGAAAATTCTAACTTTATAAAATATTTTGAACACGGATTCTAAATATTTTTGAACTTAAAAAAACTTTTATAAAGTATTTAAAATTTAGTTTTAAAATTAAAGAATTTTTTTTAAATATCAAAGATCAGAAATTGGAGATAAAGATCAGAAATTGCTATCAAGAACTTCAACAATATTTGAATCTATACACTAAATTATAACAATGAGATCTTCATTTCTTTATCTTTAAAATCACAAGTCTTTATATATTTATCTTGAGGTTCTATACTATGCAGTCTTCGATTTAGAATTTTTGTAATATTTTATGCTATATAGTATATAACTTGGCAAAGCATTAGTATCTTATATTTTATATGGTTGCTGTCATCAAAATTAATACCTAAGGTATTAACAATCTCCATATTTTTCATGATGACAACCATTAATTTTTCCTGCAACTCCCCTTGAGTTACATAACTTCCTCTGAATGTATGCATATGTATATTCTATATTTTCTCCTCCTATGTCATTAATAAAAATGGATGAAAAATAAAAATCATCCTAAATAAAATATGTAAAAATTGTAGAGGCAAAATCAATAAATTTGGAATAAAATAACTGAAGCATATATAAGAATATTAAATATGATTATGACATATAAATGATGATTAACATTTGGAGACTTTAAATAAATAAGATAAGACAACCTTTATTTACTCAAATCAAACTATACAAACCAAACTATCAATCCAAGCATAAAAATCTAAACAAACCAAATAAAATCAAAACCTAATAATACTAACAATACAAACCTAGACAAGCCAAACTTAAACTTATGAATTAATGCTTCTTTTTTATTGTGGGAGACTTATGGATTGGACAAAAGGGATAATGGGGATAAAAATTTCCTTTTTGTTCCACAAGATTTCCACCATGATCAAAGGAAACCTCTCCTATAAATTTGACTTCCTCATCGTCATCAGCAACATCTTCCTCCTTTTCCTGCACTTCCTCTTCATGCACGAGATTGTGAATGACAAGACTGGAGTTTCCTTTTCAATCATTATTGGATTGCCTTCATTATCCAATAGATTCTTCTGAAGTTTGCAAAGGATTCACCTTTGCTTTCTTATTCCTTTAAGAGGCATATTTGGACGACCTCTATTTCTGAAAGCATGTTGGTAATATACTTCAGATCATCCTTTATATTGATAACTTTGGCCATAATGGTGTTTTGTAAGGGTCTTAAAGTGGTGGTATTGTAGTTTAAGGGCGTGGTCTCTTCTATTAATTTATTGAAGGATCCATAAAATTTTATATTATTTGGATTTTACAAAAAGAAGAAGATAGGAAAATGAGATAGGATTTGAAATTTGGTGGTTATATAATCATAGTTTGAATTTGGAATTTAAGAGGGAAAATTAGTTTTTCAGAAAAATGCAGTGGATGTCGATATATAGGAAGCGAGTATGTCAACATATGTGGGAAAATTATTTTGTTTTAAATTTAGAATTAAAAATGCTATTATATTTATATTTCAAAGAAAGAACGTATTCCTAATTCTTTTCTAAATTTAATAAAAGACGTTTGAGGTAAATATTTCGTTAATATATCGGCTATTTGATTTTCAGTATTTAGAAATTTTGGAGAAATGGCTCCTTTATTTTTGCTATCTCTTAAAAATGATGTCTTATAATTATGTGTTTTGTCTTAGCATTATAAGCTGGATTTTTAGATAGATTTATTGTACTAGTATTATCGTGGTATATTGGTGACTTAGTGTAATTTAAAACAAAATCTTTTAAAGTTTGTTGCATATAGATAACCTGTGAGCAGGCTAATACAGCTGAGATATATTCTACCTCTGTTTTAGATAGAGACACGGAATTTTTCTTTTTACTAAACTAGAAAACAAGAGAGTGTCAAAAAAGTAGCAGTTTCCACTTGTACTTTTTCGGTCTGATTTGCATACAACATAATCGGCATCACTATATAAAATTAAACAGAAGAAATCTCATTTTGTATAGAAGAGTCCATGGTCTAGTGTGTTGTTTAGATATCTTAGTGTCCTTTTTATTGACTTTAGGTGAGTTTCCTTAGTGAGATTGATATTTTGCATAGAGACATACACTATGCGTTATATCCGGTCTATTAGCAGCCATGTAGAGTAAGGATCCTATCATACCTCTATAAAGTTTTTGATCAACATATTTTGAGTTTTCTTCCATATTTAATTTCACATTAGTTGCCATGGAGGTTGGTTTATGTGACGACCCAAACTCGATGTTCGGTAAACAACATCAAATTCGCATCGCCGGAGCTTATAACAACTATTAGATGAAGCTAAAACAGCGGAACAGAATCAATATCATAAATAACATCACTGTTACAACATCAACATAATATCCATACTGCAACAGAGTACATAATACATACACTACAACTCCAAATACAACATCATGATAATACAACAGTGAACATATATCCAAAAGTTCTCAAATGAGAGAGATGATTACGAACTCCCAAAAGCTAAACACCTGTAATCTCCAAAAGCTCCTAAGATAGCTCCAAGATAAGAGCTCCAAAATACTGCTACTCCAAAATATAGAAACCTGCTACTAGGCTGCCCGTGTGGAAATAATGGGCACCCAGAGTTTAGGAAAGAAAACAATAAACTCCGGATCAGTCATGGGACTGGTATGAGTAAACAAAAAAAAAACAGTTGTATTTAAATAAAACAAGATTTATAAAAGAATTTTCGGTATGCTTTTAAAAATGGAACTACCATAAGACCTCCCGCCACACACACAATGCAAACGCAGAATTGGAGGAGATTTCTTCTTATGATAGTTAAATATGCTTGGTACGAGAAAAGAAATTCTTTGATATTATTACTAGTGCATAGTGATAGAAAACATTTCAAAAGTAGAATATTAATCTTAGCCAGCATAGGTACCATTATATTATGCCTACTATAGCTACCATATTAAATGGCAGGTTCTACAACTAAAACCGTACAGGGCTCGTATTGTTTCTTTGGATTTCCAACAAATGGTCAGGCCAAGGAACTTCCCATTGCCACATGAGAACGCCTCTGGAAGGACGTCCCCGAGAATCAAACCGGATCTCTGCCAACACAAGGCCGGGTTACCCCTAACTGGGTAACTACTGACACGAGTATGCCATCTCCCGGTCGTAACCAACCTTTAACCGGGGCCCCAGCAACAAATCACAAAATCATATATATATCTGCGATATCAACATAAGTTAAGTATCTGGGCTCCATACCATGATACCACTTCTATCCAGAAGGAAATGCACATACCCTAAGGGGTGCTACCCCCAATAACCTTGCTGCATCTTTCCTGTTTCGACCATTTCGGTGTGTGAGGTCCGACGAAGTCACGTCCACAAAAACACACTTTATACAAAAGCCGTGCTTGGGGTCAACAAATGATCATAGAAATGATCACCAAGATAGACGATCAAATAAATGATTCTATCACAAATAATCAACACAATGATCATTTCACAGCAACACTCAGTATGTCACATTACCAAATTGGGAATATATTGCTGATAACCTTCAACTATATAACCTCTGAGCTCGTACGTCTCAGAGAAGGGTGTTAAGCTAAAAGAAATAATTCTCCGCCACCAACAGAAATATATTTGAAAGAAATCGGCTTATATCTCAATTTGTAATGTCAGACATACTATCCATACAAGTCTGTTCCGGGCTCGAACAGAACCGAAGGCACTTCCAAAGAAGTCCTTGCAATCCGGATATCTACAATCCTGATCGGATTCCCCATCACATATGGAGAACTCTATACCGGAGCAACTCGGTGCAGAGTCAATCGACAGGTCATCCTATCGCTCTCGCAAATACCCGGTCTTCAACACCGGTCTTCAATTGCTATCCATAACGTCGAATCACATATTCGAAATGGGTTATACGACCCAAAGGTCCTTTCCCGGCTAATTCGAATAGTGAGTGTCAAATTTTAAAACATGTGGATGTCATGCACAAATATTCACAGGTTCGATGTGGGTTTCGGATAACAAACTGAAATCCGATTCCCTGTCGCATCGAAGTTTAAATGTCGTTTTACGGCAACAAGTTTTCACATCAATATAGAACAAATCATAGTCACAGTGCATCACACAGTATCACAGTCACAACAGAAATATCAATCTAGTGTATAGCAATAGTTAATTATTTACCAATCCAAGTGAATGGGATTTAATAAATTTACCAAATAATTATTTTTAAATCAATGATAAAAATTTGGATAAATAAATTAAATCTTAATTAACTCGATTAATTGTTTCAAAATTAACAAATTCTTAATTACAAATTTAATTAAATACTTAATTGTTTATTAATCAATTTAATTACAAATCATTCTTAATTACTTTTCATAACCATTAATTAATACCCTAATAAAACTTAATTATTCATTCATTGATTTCTTAATTTCTTAGTTAATCAATGATTAATCCTTAACTCTTAACGAAATTACTTAATTTATTAACTATTAGTTCATAGTTAAATTTTTTTCATAATCAATAAATATAAATTATTCACTAATTTATATTTACAAAGAAATCTCTCTTAAACTTTTGAAATCAATTTATTACAAATTTGAGAACTTAAATGTTAATTTAAATTCCAACACTAGTTTTATATTAATTACTTGATTAAAATATAAATTAGATCCAGAAAAACTTTGTTAAGTTTTTACTTATTTCATTAACTTGTAATGAAACTTGATTTAATTGTCATACATCAATTACCACTTAAACTTGTTTAAACAATTTACACACCATTATTAGTTTGCAGGTTTCGGAAATCAAACCGAGCAAATCTTCTGTTCACTCGAGTAAACACTCGTCCCTTTTCATTTCTTCCCCGAGTCTCTCTCTGTTCGTTCGCGTATCCATCTTCCCTGTTTCATTCTTTTTTTTTTATTAACTTTCAAGTTTTAAAACCAGATAGCTTAAATTTTAAGGACTCGAACTATACGAGAGAAACTCAGGCAACTTCAAAAAAAACCCGGAGTCTTCCCTGTTTCATTCGCGAGTCCCTCTTCTTCTTCCTGTTATTATTTTTTTTTTCACTGGCACATCACCACCACCGTGCACGTGCACGGTGGTTCGCGACCTCTCCGATGGCCATCGTGACCATCAACAAATCGCGCTTCATTCCTCTATTCGAAAACGATGATCAATTCAATGTCAACGACCCCACAACGAAATCGAGCTTCCAGCTCGAAACTAGAACCCATCCTCACCAACAAATTCGCTTCGCCCTCGTTGCTCCAACCATCGGAGCAGCTCAAACTTCGTCACCATCACGTCCACACCTCATGCCATCATTCCCCTCAAAATCTTCGAACTCGATCAACTTAAGGGGGCGCCATTAAGATTTTACAGAACTCAAAAAAAATGGAACTAAAACCCTAATTCGATCTCGAACTCCCAATTCACGCAATGAAAAAATTAATTTACATTTTTCCCAACGTTATTAAGTTCCAAACTAGCTTCAAACGAAAATTCAACATCCAATGTTTCTTAAATTTTCAGAAATTCATCAAAGTACTGTTTTTGTTCAAATTCGAACTGCCCTCAAATTATTGAATTAAAAATCATCATTACTGTTTTGAAAATCCTATTTTCATATGTTCGTTCAAATTATAACATCAATTCAATGATTTAAAATGCTTGAATTTACCTTAAAATCTTGTTTTTACTGTAATATTCATGTTACAGAGTCAAAAGTTTTTATTTCAAGCTTAAAACAAAAATTTAAACTGTGAATCAAGTATACACAACCTATTTTGTTTTAAGTATCCTAAGTTAAAAATGTTAAATGAAGTTCATTTGAATTTTTTTTTCTAATTAACTAGCTCTGAGATATGAATATTAAAGAACAGAGCTCACATGTGTTTTCCAGTAACACAGAACAATATGCAGAACAATAGTTTTTGTTTATATACAACAAAACACAAATTCATGGATTAAGTATTTATATTTCAAATAAATATAAGTTTACTCACTTGAACAATATAGAAACAGAGAATACTTTTGTTTCTTTTTAACTGCAGTTTTGATTCTTCTTCTCTTTTCTTCTTTCAGTAATTTTGCCTTTCAACTTGTAATATATAAAGTGATGATCTTCTTTCCTTTTTAATTTCTATTTTTCTTTTCCAGGTTTGCAGAAATTTGTTGAACGAAATAAAGAGGCAGGTTGATGTTTATATATAACAGATTTTGTACTGAGGCTTATTAAAACAAGTACAGGATGAATTAAACCCATGCTGGAAGCAACAACATTTAATGAAAGTATGTTCTTTGTAGAGGCTTGCATTTAATGTAAGCATGTATTGTGATGCTTCTATCCTGTGTACTTATATATCACAGCATGCTGTCTTGTTTATTTTGCTAAATGTAAGAGTTTGTTTTATTTTATTTTCTTTTCTTTTGCTTACATATTTTAGTTTACTGGTTTGTAGTTACTTTGCTAATTTCAGCATATTATGTTTTGTTTTAGTTTCTTAGACTTACCTGATTTGATTTATTAACATGTTTATTTGTTTATTTGTTTAGATGTTACATTATTTGTTTATTTGTTTAATTATTTGTTTATTTGTTTAAATGTTAGATTATAATGATGCGATTTAAATTTTAAATTTTTTATTATAACTTACATTAACAATTTTTTTTTCTATTAAAAGATCGCCTATCACAATTTATTATTTTACTTTGTTAAAAAGAAAAGTGGTTTTAGTTATTAACATTAAATGACTATGTGATTTTATTACAATATTTGTTTTAATTCTATTAAAAGTTTTAACTAAAAACACTAAACTTTATCCATATTTCATTTCTTTATAACTTTTCAATTTTTATTTCAAAAAGTTCAAATATATTACTAAAATTTAAATTCATAATTTTCGGGATGTTACAATATCCCCTCCTAAAGAATATTTCATCCTCGAAATTGAAAGAGAGAGAAATGTAAACAAATAATATAAGAATTCAGAAACAAGGAAATGACTTACATTTTTAAGTCGAGATGTCAATTCTGCATTTGGGATATGATTTCTTCATATTCTCTTCAGTCTCCCAAGTACAGTCCTTTGGATCGCCACTCCATTTAACTTTGACCAATTTCACAATTTTGTTCCTCAATCGCTTCTCATCACGATCAACAATTTTCATCGGTTCCCTTCTAACTGCCAAGTTGGGAGTGATTTCAAGATCCTGCTGAGCAGCTTCTTCAATAATATCATCTGGATCGTGCACATATTTCCGAAGATTAGAAATATGGAACACATCATGTACGCCAGACAACTAGCTGGGTAACTGCACTCTATATGCTAGAGAACCAATCCTTTCCAGAATAGGAAAAGGACCAATATAACGCGGTGCCAACTTTCCAGTTTTCCCGAATATCAACACACCCCGCATCGGAGATACTTTCAGAAATACAGAATCTCCAACTTGAAATTCCAAATTTCTCCTTCGACGGTCATAGTAGCTCTTCTGACGGCTCTGGGCAGTTAATAACTTCTTTCGTATAAAATTTACCTTCTCAGTGGCTTCTTTTATCATATCCGGTCCAAGAACAAGTCTGTCACCTGATTCGATCCAACATGTAGGTGATCGACACGGACGACCATATAAAGCTTCAAAAGGAGCCATTTCAATACTGGCCTGATAACTGTTGTTATATGAGAATTCAACCAGATGCAAATGGTCCTCCCAAGAGCCACCAAAATCATGAACACAAGCACGCAGTAGGTCTTCTAAAATTTGATTAACTCTCTCAGTCTGCCCATCAGATTGCGGGTGATAAGCAGTACTGAAATTTAATTTCGTTCCCAATGCGTCCTGAAATGCTTCCCAAAATCTACTAGTGAAGATCGGGTCACGATCACTCACTATACTACTGGGAATACCATGGAGGCGAACAATTTCCTTTATATATATACCTGCGAAGCTTGCTGCAGTCCGAGTAGATTTAACTGGAATGAAATGAGCATTTTTGGTTAGACGATCTACAATAACCCAAATCGCTTCATTGCCTTTCTTGGTTCGTGGCAATCCGTCGATGAAATCCATCGATACTTGATCCCACTTCCATCTCGGTACTTCTAAAGGTTGAAGTAAACCGACCACTTTCTTTTGGTCGCTCTTGATTTGCTGACAAGTAGCACAGCGACTCACATAAATAGATATGTCTCTCTTCATTGTCTTCCACCAGAATGTCCTTTTAACATCACGATACATTTTGTTGACTCCTGGATGGATGTTGAATTTTGATTTGTGGCATTCATCCAATACTTCACGTTTCAGTTCTGGAATGTCAGGGACACAAATCCTGCCTTTTAAACTTATAACCCCCTTATCATCAATTGCAAAACTGGAATCTTCACTTCGACGAATCCTCCCATATATTTCTTGAAGAAACTGGTCCTCATTTTGTTTACTGGCGACTTTCTCAAGAAGAGTAGGAGTGATAACTAGATAAGCAAGAACAACAAAACTTCTGCTCAAAGCGTCTGCAACTACATTGGCTTTTCCCGGCGTATATTGAATATCTAAGTCATATGATGCCAGAAATTCCAACCAACGTTGTTGTCGCAAATTCAAATCCTTCTGGGTGAAAAGATATTTCAAGTTTTTATGATCGGTGAATAATTCGAATTTTTCACCTAAAACAAAGAGAGTTTATTAAGTATATTTCTTTAGTTAATTTCGCAAATTATTAAGAAAGCTGAAAAGATTCTTACCCAGAAGATAGTATCGCCATATTTTCAAAGCGAAAACAACAGCCAAAAGTTCCAAATCGTGCGTCGGGTAGTTTTTCTCATGCGGACGTAATTTTCTACTTGCGTAGGCAACCACCTTTCCATCTTGCATTAATACTGCACCTACCCCTTCACCACATGCGTCAGTATAGACAGATAGGCCTCGGTTCCCGTTAACAATAGTGAGAACAGGAGCAGTGGTCAATCTCTTTTTCAACTCTTGAAAAACTTCCTCACATCTTGAAGTCCAAATGAACTTTGCATTCTTCATTGTTAACTTAGTCAGCGGACTAGCCAACTTAGAAAAATCTTGAACGAATTTCTGGTAATAGCCTGCTAAACCCAAAAAGCTTCGAACTTCTCTTGGAGTAGTGGGTTGTTTCCAATCAAGAATAGCGGAAATTTTGCTAGGATTTACTGAAATTCCTTCTTCATTAACAATATGGCCAAGGAATTTGACTTCATTGACCCAGAAGTGGCATTTGGAAAATTTTGCAAATAGAACATTTCTCCTCAATATTTCCAATACGATTTTAAGATGTTCGGCATGCTCTTCTTTAGTTTTGGAGAAAATTAAGATGTCATCAATGAATACAAGCACAAATTTATTCAAAACTTCCCGAAACACACGAGTCATGAGATCTACGAAGTATGTTGGAGCATTGGTTAGCCTGAAAGGCATAACCAACCATTCATAGAACATATTAGGACCTCTGAAAGCAGTCAAATGGACACAATCTTCGGCGATTCGTAGTTGATGGAATCCCTGAGCTAGATCCATTTTTGAAAAGAAACGAGCGCCATGAAGTTGGTCGAATAGATCATCAATTCTTGGTAGAGGGAATTTATTCTTGAGAGTTTGTTTATTTAGATCGCGGTAATCTACACACAATCTAAAAGATCCGTCTGATTTAGCAACAAATACGACGGCTGAGCCCCATTCAGAAACACTGGGTCGAATTAATCCTTTTGCTAGTAGCTCATCAGTTTGATGAACCAATTCAATCTTTTCCCTGGGTGCCATCCTGCGACTTGCGTGAACCACAGGACGAGTATTGGGTACAAGATCAATTCGGAATTCTATTTCCCGATGAGGAGGTAAAGATTTCACTTCTTCAAATACGTCGGAAAAATCCCGAACAACAGGTATAGACTGCAAAGTGGGTTCAAGATTTCCCAAAGTATATATCAATCTGTCGCTCCTTGGACTTGGATTCTCACAAGAGATTTCAATAAAATTTCCAAGGCTTGTTTTGATTAAAACTGTCCGATTACTACACTCCAATATAGCATCGTATCTCGATAACCAGTTCATACCGAGTAAGATTTCAAATTCGTCAAATTCGAGGACATAAAGGTTGATAGGAAATTTATAGCTAGCATATGAAATAGGAACTCTCTTACAATATGAACTAAGATTTGCAGGACCTCCAACCGGATTTTTCACGCAAATAAGATCGTTAGCAAATTTAGTTTTAAGTCCCAATTCATTTACGGTTTGTTGGGAGATAAAGCTATGTGAAGCTCCTGTATCAAATAAAACTCTAACAGTTCTATTATTAATAGTAAGGTTACCTTCCAAAACACCTTTCCCTTTGTCAGCTTTTGAAGATGAGGGGTCCTCCTTTATCGTGTAAACTTTTGCCACCTGCGCTGGCTTCATCACTGGGCAATCTTTAACTAAATGTCCCGGTTTATGACAATTGTAACATTCTCTAGCTGGTTTCTTCGGTTTTGGGCAGTCATTTGAATAGTGGCCTTTCTCTTTGCAGTTGTAACAAGTGACATTTTCTGTTGCGCTTCCTTGAATGCTCCTCTTCTTCTCATTGCCTTGCCAAGGTTTCTTGCCTCCGAATTTTCGCTTTTTATAATTCTGACTACCTGAATTACCTTTCTCGACAGTTGCTTCTTGCATATCAAGAGTAGCGTACCTGTACCCCATATCTACTAAATCTAAAAAAGATTCTTTAACATGACCTGTCATTCTTCCATGATATTTCTGGTTCATTCCCCGAATAAACCTTTCGTTTTTCTTCAGAGGTGTATTTAGCAATTCCGGGCCAAACCGAGATAGTTCGCTGAATTTATTCAAATATTCTTCAAACGACAAACTTCCTTGTTTCAAATCCAGAAATTCCTGATACATTCTGGAAACTCCCGCCGATGGCATGTAACGTTTCTCAAACACTTCTTTAAAACGATCCCAAGTAAATTCTTCCTCGGGTTCATCTATAATGATGGTTTCCCACCAAGCTGAAGCTTCTCCTTGGAGTTGCCAAGAAGCTATAAGTCTTTTCTGCTCATCCTGTAGTTTTAGCCCTTTAAAGATCTTTTCACACGATCTTACCCAAGCTTGAGCGTCAATAATTGACTCCTTGCCAATGAACGGTTTGCCACCTAGCTTTTCGAACTTCTTATATAAATCAGCCAAGTCCGGCTGCTGCTGAATTTCTATTACTGCTTCTGCGGCTGGGGGAATTTGATTTGGTGCTGCAGCATTGCCTTGACCCCTAACTCTTCCTCTGCGTCCACTCATTTTCACTATCTGAGATTAGTAAGAAAATTGATTCAGATATACAGACGAAATATCTTGAGGAATATCAGCAGTAAAAAGAAATAGACTAAGAAATTTCAAAGTTTCAATTTTGATTATACTCATTCTAGGGTATACTTCACCCTATCTCTAATGAGCCATCTAATGTGTTATACTCCGTAGCTAAAGTTCTTACTCAACCAATCGCTCCGATACCACTTTGTGATGACCCAAACTCGATGTTCGGTAAACAACATCAAATTCGCATCGCCGGAGCTTATAACAACTATTAGATGAAGCTAAAACAGCGGAACAGAATCAATATCATAAATAACATCACTGTTACAACATCAACATAATATCCATACTGCAATAGAGTACATAATACATACACTACAACTCCAAATACAACATCATGATAATACAACAGTGAACATATATCCAAAAGTTCTCAAATGAGAGAGATGATTACGAACTCCCAAAAGCTAAACACCTGTAATCTCCAAAAGCTCCTAAGATAGCTCCAAGATAAGAGCTCCAAAATACTGCTACTCCAAAATATAGAAACCTGCTACTAGGCTGCCCGTGTGGAAATAATGGGCACCCAGAGTTTAGGAAAGAAAACAATAAACTCCGGATCAGTCATGGGACTGGTATGAGTAAACAAAAAAAAACAGTTGTATTTAAATAAAACAAGATTTATAAAAGAATTTTCGGTATGCTTTTAAAAATGGAACTACCATAAGACCTCCCGCCACACACACAATGCAAACGCAGAATTGGAGGAGATTTCTTCTTATGATAGTTAAATATGCTTGGTACGAGAAAAGAAATTCTTTGATATTATTACTAGTGCATAGTGATAGAAAACATTTCAAAAGTAGAATATTAATCTTAGCCAGCATAGGTACCATTATATTATGCCTACTATAGCTACCATATTAAATGGCAGGTTCTACAACTAAAACCGTACAGGGCTCGTATTGTTTCTTTGGATTTCCAACAAATGGTCAGGCCAAGGAACTTCCCATTGCCACATGAGAACGCCTCTGGAAGGACGTCCCCGAGAATCAAACCGGATCTCTGCCAACACAAGGCCGGGTTACCCCTAACTGGGTAACTACTGACACGAGTATGCCATCTCCCGGTCGTAACCAACCTTTAACCGGGGCCCCAGCAACAAATCACAAAATCATATATATATCTGCGATATCAACATAAGTTAAGTATCTGGGCTCCATACCATGATACCACTTCTATCCAGAAGGAAATGCACATACCCTAAGGGGTGCTACCCCCAATAACCTTGCTGCATCTTTCCTGTTTCGACCATTTCGGGGTGTGAGGTCCGACGAAGTCATGTCCACAAAAACACACTTTATACAAAAGCCGTGCTTTGGGTCAACAAATGATCATAGAAATGATCACCAAGATAGACGATCAAATAAATGATCCTATCACAAATAATCAACACAATGATCATTTCACAGCAACACTCAGTATGTCACATTACCAAATTGGGAATATATTGCTGATAACCTTCAACTATATAACCTCTGAGCTCGTACGTCTCAGAGAAGGGTGTTAAGCTAAAAGAATAAATTCTCCGCCACCAACAGAAATATATTTGAAAGAAATCGGCTTTATATCTCAATTTGTAATGTCAGACATACTATCCATACAAGTATGTTCCGGGCTCGAACAGAACCGAAGGCACTTCCAAAGAAGTCCTTGCAATCCGGATATCCACAATCCTGATCGGATTCCCCATCACATATGGAGAACTCTATACCGGAGCAACTCGGTGCAGAGTCAATCGACAGGTCATCCTATTGCTCTCGCAAATACCCGGTCTTCAACACCGGTCTTCAATTGCTATCCATAACGTCGAATCACATATTCGAAATGGGTTATACGACCCAAAGGTCCTTTCCCGGCTAATTCGAATAGTGAGTGTCAAATTTTAAAACATGTGGATGTCATGCACAAATATTCACAGGTTCGATGTGGGTTTCGGATAACAAACTGAAATCCGATTCCCTGTCGCATCGAAGTTTAAATGTCGTTTTACGGCAACAAGTTTTCACATCAATATAGAACAAATCATAGTCACAGTGCATCACACAGTATCACAGTCACAACAGAAATATCAATCTAGTGTATAACAATAGTTAATTATTTACCAATCCAAGTGAATGGGATTTAATAAATTTACCAAATAATTATTTTTAAATCAATGATAAAAATTTGGATAAATAAATTAAATCTTAATTAACTCGATTAATTGTTTCAAAATTAACAAATTCTTAATTACAAATTTAATTAAATACTTAATTGTTTATTAATCAATTTAATTACAAATCATTCTTAATTACTTTTCATAACCATTAATTAATACCCTAATAAAAATTAATTATTCATTCATTGATTTCTTAATTTCTTAGTTAATCAATGATTAATCCTTAACTCTTAACGAAATTACTTAATTTATTAACTATTAGTTCATAGTTAATTTTTTTTCATAATCAATAAATATAAATTATTCACTAATTTATATTTACAAAGAAATCTCTCTTAAACTTTTGAAATCAATTTATTACAAATTTGAGAACTTAAATGTTAATTTAAATTCCAACACTAGTTTTATATTAATTACTTGATTAAAATATAAATTAGATCCAGAAAAACTTTGTTAAGTTTTTACTTATTTCATTAACTTGTAATGAAACTTGATTTAATTGTCATACATCAATTACCACTTAAACTTGTTTAAACAATTTACACATCATTATTAGTTTGCAGGTTTCGGAAATCAAACCGAGCAAATCTTCTGTTCACTCGAGTAAACACTCGTCCCTTTTCATTTCTTCCCCGAGTCTCTCTCTGTTCGTTCGCGTATCCATCTTCCCTGTTTCATTCTTTTTTTTTTATTAACTTTCAAGTTTTAAAACCAGATAGCTTAAATTTTAAGGACTCGAACTATACGAGAGAAACTCAGGCAACTTCAAAAAAAACCCGGAGTCTTCCCTGTTTCATTCGCGAGTCCCTCTTCTTCTTCCTGTTATTTTTTTTTTCACTGGCACATCACCACCACCGTGCACGTGCACGGTGGTTCGCGACCTCTCCGATGGCCATCGTGACCATCAACAAATCGCGCTTGATTCCCCTATTCGAAAACGATGATCAATTCAATGTCAACGACCCCACAACGAAATCGAGCTTCCAGCTCGAAACTCGAACCCATCCTCACCAACAAATTCGCTTCGCCCTCGTTGCTCCAACCATCGGAGCAGCTCAAACTTCGTCACCATCACGTCCACACCTCATGCCATCATTCCCCTCAAAATCTTCGAACTCGATCAACTTAAGGGGGCGCCATTAAGATTTTACAGAACTAAAAAAAAATGGAACTAAAACCCTAATTCGATCTCGAACTCCCAATTCACGCAATGAAAAAATTAATTTACATTTTTCCCAACGTTATTAAGTTCCAAACTAGCTTCAAACGAAAATTCAACATCCAATGTTTCTTAAATTTTCAGAAATTCATCAAAGTACTGTTTTTGTTCAAATTCGAACTGCCCTCAAATTATTGAATTAAAAATCATCATTACTGTTTTGAAAATCCTATTTTCATATGTTCGTTCAAATTATAACATCAATTCAATGATTTAAAATGCTTGAATTTACCTTAAAATCTTGTTTTTACTGTAATATTCATGTTACAGAGTCAAAAGTTTTTATTTCAAGCTTAAAACAAAAATTTAAACTGTGAATCAAGTATACACAACCTATTTTGTTTTAAGTATCCTAAGTTAAAAATGTTAAATGAAGTTCATTTGAATTTTTTTTTCTAATTAACTAGCTCTAAGATATGAATATTAAAGAACAGAGCTCACATGTGTTTTCCAGTAACACAGAACAATATGCAGAACAATAGTTTTTGTTTATATACAACAAAACACAAATTCATGGATTAAGTATTTATATTTCAAATAAATATAAGTTTACTCACTTGAACAATATAGAAACAGAGAATACTTTTGTTTCTTTTTAACTGCAGTTTTGATTCTTCTTCTCTTTTCTTCTTTTAGTAATTTTTCCTTTCAACTTGTAATATATAAAGTGATGATCTTCTTTCCTTTTTAATTTCTATTTTTCTTTTCCAGGTTTGCAGAAATTTGTTGAACGAAATAAAGAGGCAGGTTGATGTTTATATATAACAGATTTTGTACCGAGGCTTATTAAAACAAGTACAGGATGAATTAAACCCATGCTGGAAGCAACAGCATTTAATGAAAGTATGTTCTTTGTAGAGGCTTGCATTTAATGTAAGCATGTATTATGATGCTTCTATCCTGTGTACTTATATATCAAAGCATGCTGTCTTGTTTATTTTGCTAAATGTAAGAGTTTGTTTTATTTTATTTTATTTTCTTTTGCTTACATATTTTAGTTTACTGGTTTGTAGTTACTTTGCTAATTTCAGCATATTATGTTTTGTTTTAGTTTCTTAGACTTACCTGATTTGATTTATTAACATGTTTATTTGTTTATTTGTTTAGATGTTACATTTTTTGTTTAATTATTTGTTTATTTGTTTAAATGTTAGATTATAATGATGCGATTTAAATTTTAAAATTTTTATTATAACTTACATTAACAATTTTTTTTTTCTATTAAAAGATCACCTATCACAATTTATTATTTTACTTTGTTAAAAAGAAAAGTGGTTTTAGTTATTAACATTAAATGACTATGTGATTTTATTACAATATTTGTTTTAATTCTATTAAAAGTTTTAACTAAAAACACTAAACTTTATCCATATTTCATTTCTTTATAACTTTTCAATTTTTATTTCAAAAGGTTCAAATATATTACTAAAATTTAAATTCATAATTTTCGGGATGTTACAGTTTACCACTATTATTTGACATACCAAATTTCTTAACTAAATCCTTAGCATATTTTTTTCTTATAAAAATATCATTACTTAGTTGTCATATTTGTAATGCTAAAAAGAAAGTTAATTCTTCCGTATGACTCGTTTCAAATTCCTTAGTCATTATATCTAAAAATTCTTTATTTAATTGTTCATTTATTGACCCAAAAATAATTTCATCTACACATATTTGTATAAGTTAAGTACCATTATTATTATTATTAGTAAAAAGAGTACTATCTACTTTTCCCATTTCAAAGTTAGATTATAAATAATAGGATTTAAGCCTATCATATCATGCTCTTGGAGCTTGTTTTAAACCATATAAGGCTCTCTTTAATTTATAAACATGATTTGAGAGCTTTTCACTATAATTCCCCATCTTTGTACCCATATTACCCAAGAATAGTAAAAGAAATATTGTCGAGTAATAAAGAGATAAAGTTGGTTAGAAGCGACCATCCATAAAATAGTTTTGGGCTTGTATTGATACGTTGAATTATATGACTAATTTTCTTTTTTTTTTGTTATAAGTGGTAATTCAACATATCCGATCCAGACGCAAAACAATAATATAGTGTCTTAATATAATTCAGAACAATACATAACCTAAGATATAACACAGAATCAAACATCGCAACGAAAATGAAACACATCAATTACTTGTTTAAAGTATAAGTCTACAAAATGAAATACTAGATTACATATACAAATATATACTTGCATGTACTATGACATGTCTAAAAGAATATACAAGGCATCTCAAGTCAATACAATAGCCAAGTATAACACAAGTTTACAAACAAGGCTAACATCTTAGAATGGAACTCTATCAAAAAGGTACTGCCCCATATAGCTACTCTAGCTAGCCCAAATCCAAAGTCACCGAGTCCATGTACCTATCAAGCCTTGGTCTGACCTAAGTATTATAAATTAAACGGGCCAGACTATCTCTAAATATCCAAAAGATGAGAACATATAATAATAAGCATGTCAAAGATATATAAACCCAAATAGTATATCACACCAAACATAGAAAATCTCATCATGAAATCATTCATTAATAAATTTGCAAAAAACACAAGGCATGATAAAAACTATTTAATATATGCCATATGCAAATAACAACATTACCAAATCGCCATATCATTAAATACTCTCATGTCCATAAACGACAATCATCTCAAATACGGTGATAAGGAATACTAACTTCAAAAACTCAAGTACAAAAATGACTACATAAAGCAAGTCAACTCTACAAAATATAAGATTGCTTGAAGGCAAGTCAAAACCCAAAATAAATTAGCATAAGAGTAAGTCACAAACATAAGCCACAAAGACAAGCACATCACAAGTCAAACAAAAGCAAGCATTTCACAAGCAATAATAATAAATATGCATTTCATGTGCTAACACGAATTGACATGCACTTCACACAACGAATAAGACAAGCACATTGCAAGTCAAATTCATAAGCTAGCAATATAGATAAGCACTTTGCAAATCAACATAAGAGACACACACTTCTTGCGCCAACATAAGAGAGGAGCACTTCGCAAGTCTAAACTCGTTTGTAAACGAGTATCCCAAGATGGGCCTAAAAACCAATATAATCTGCATAAAATGGATCTTAAAAGGACGAGTATGAAAACTCAACAAAATAAGTGTTATATACTTTTGAATAATTATCATTCAAGTAATGACCATATGTCCCATAACCACTCGGGTTTGCTCAAATATTTACCATAAATTAGTAAACTCCACCAGATAAGTGTAATATACTTTTGATTAGCAACTAAATGAGTATCGTGCAATGTCCCATAACCACTTTGCGATGCTCAACTATTTACTATATGATTGTCTATGCTACTCGACTAAAATATTCAATCGAGCGAGTCCAATAATTAACCGATCAAGTAATACAAATGTTCCATACCAGTAGTACTGCTAAATCATTTAATTAAATTTCTCGTTCAAATGAAAAGAAGAAATCGCAAGAAGCAATAAACATAAAAGTCACACAAATGCCCAAATGACATTAAAATAGCCAAAGGCTGAAAATATAAAACTCAATAAGAGTTTAAGGTCATAAAAGTAAATTGTAAACTTTTAGTCATATAGAAAATGGTTTCTAAACAATTTATTTATTTATTACTTTCAAACTTTACACTTTAAAATCCATGAACTCTTTTATTATTCAAACTACATATACTTAGTTATCGCTCGATCAAATATACACCATAAATCCAATTAGATGTCAAAACATATTTATACATGTACATAGTTCTTTAAAATCCCACAAACGAAATTTAATTCATCCACTTTACTTCAAACCCATATATATATATATATATATATATATATAAATATTCATTCATTTAAAAACAATCTAGTTTTATTATTCCAAAACCATTCCTTTAAACCCATACGCCATTCTACCAATAGTAATACTAATATATATAAATAGGTGCGCACATATATGTATGATTTATTTATTTAAAACCATTTACAAAAGGAATAGCCTTTATATGGAAATTAGTTTTGTATTTGGTAATTATAAATACACTATCTTTTGCAAATTGCTTATATCCAAACTATATATTATATTAGCTAAATTTATATATCGACAACTTCAAAATCATTGAAACAAGAATCATCAAACTAAAGCAACAAAACTCAGGAAATCAGAAGCAAAACATATAGAAAATTCATCAAACAAATAAGGGAATGAATGGGCATTGAATCATCGCATGGTGGAGCAAACGATACCTAGAACTCATGTTCCAGGTGCTCTACCGGTGGATCGATTGTCCCCGACCGATCCACTGGTGGGACATATTAAACGTGAGTTCCAAGCATTCGTTTTTTCACCGACGACCACTACAGTTTCCAGTGCTACTTCTTCGCATTTCGACAGTTTGAACTTACAATGTAAACTCAGAAACAGGCATGAATTCATATGGTAATTGATCAAAGTAATTAAAACATCAAAGAAGGAAGAAAACTGGTTTAAAATAAACAATTTAATAGAGAAAGAATTACAACTAAAAAAAACTCAAATTCAAAATCTCAATTCACAATTATTTACTACAAAATCAAATGCATACAAACAATGATTTAAAGATAGATCTTGTGAGGTTTTAACTCAAGTTTAATTCCTTGAAATAGCTTGCTAAACACCCATACCTGAACAATTTCAGCAAAACCCTAGAATTCCTCAAGTAAAGGAAGGGAACAACCAAAGACCAAACAATGTATAACTGAAATCAACAAGTCTATAACATAAACTAAGGTTAAGAAAACTTACTTTGATTATTTGGGAATATTCCAGAATTTCTAGGAATTAAATTACGAATTTTTGCCATATGTTTACAAACAGGGAGATTTTGGTTTCTATCTACTGCCTAGAGAATAAACGTCCATGTGATGAAAAGGAGAAGTAAAACTTCTCATGAATGGGATAGACTACATTATAAAACCAAATAAGAGACTAATTGTATTTTTATTATTTAAACGACAACCAATTTTCACTTAGTTAACCAAAAGCCCTCTTATAATAATTTAAAAGCATAAAAACTTTTTAACCATGAATTTAAGAACAAGTCCCAATTCTACTAGTTAACTTCTTATTAATCTTATTTGAGATAAATTTCAATAATGATCTAAGAAGGGAATTTTACACTTTTAATCTAGGAACCAACTTAAACGCTAATTAAGTCTATTTACAAAAATTGGAATAAAATCCAAATAATGATTTTAATCTGATTCTAATACTTTAGAAAATTCCTTCATTTTATAATTTCATAATTATTTAGAATTAACCATTATAAAACAAAATTCTCATATAAAAGAATACAAATTCCAGATTAATAACTTAAATTCTCCGATTTAAATCATTATTTACTTTATTTAATCAACCCAAAATTCTAGATTATTGCAGATTTCTCCCCTTAAAGACATTGCGTCCTTGCAATTTCCAATTTAGAGAAACATCTATAATATATTTTCAAAAATTCATCTTTTGCCTTCCTCTTCATTCCTTAAATTTAACCAAGCATCATTAGAATAAAAACATTGCTTTAACATAACTCCAAAATATAAAACAATAATTTAACTCAACATTTTAGTTTACAAAAGTCAACATATTATTCATCCTTATTTTCTAGATTGAAAATAAGTTCACACTTATATTTCACATTCTTTTAAAAATATAACACCTTTTTTATAGTTTAAATTACTAAATAATTAAGGTGTTAAAAAGGTATTCATCTTATTTAAATATCATAGAATGGGAATATGAAAACAATATAAAGACGTCCTTTATTTTCTTATTAGAAACCCACTATTTTATTCAATTTTTATCAATAAGAAATCATTTCTTTAATAATTAATTTTCCGTAACATAAGAAATTATAAATTTTCAACTAAAAATTCAACTTTTAATTCCTTTTAGTTCAAAATTTTCATATTTGAAATTCATAAATTAGGAAACTGATTCCTGGTAAAAAGTAACATATATGTACAAACCAATAAAATTTTCTTTCCTTCATTAACATATTTGTTTTATTAAATCTTCATACACTTCATATGATGATTATATGGAAAATATAATTTAGTATAAGTCATATTCTTATATTAAAATTCAAACTCATTTATAAAAAATCTCTTCTCTTGCTTTAAAAGAGAACTTCTATAATCTCATTATTATTTTTGTAAAGCTATTTCAGTTTAAACTATCCTCACTAGTTTGTTATGCCCAGTTCAACAATCATTACAATCAAGATAAAAATCAACTCAAAACCATAGCAATCATTAAGCATATAAGAAATTTATGGACAGCGCTTCGCATGTCAAATGTTAAAGGCAAGCACTTTGCTTGTCCCACAAATGAACATTCTTTGCAAGCCTAACTAAGGCAAGATCTTCGCTTGTCAACTTAAAAGACATCTACTCGATTAATCCCTTAGAATAAGAATGGGAAATAATTCAAAGATTTCCCCTCATTCCAAATATTTTAATTCAAATTTAAAAATCTCAGTTATTACTTCAAATAATTCTTTTTATAAAAAAAGCTGATATAGTAATTCTTTATAGCAAATCTTATATTTAGATAATCCATCTTTTAGATTTCAATTAATTTCTTATTTTGAACTTCCAAAATTTTAACACAATTACTTGCATCTTTTAGTTTCACTTCTTATAGTCTAGGGTTCAATTGCACAAATAGACTTCCATTTAAATCATAAAATGATAAACACAACAAATCAAAATGTCACCCACTATTCTTCTTAACATATATCATAAAAATGTAGATTCACAATTTACAAATATCCAATAATTTAATGGCGTTGCCTTGCCATTATTTATAGTGAATCGCTCTATCAAATAGCTGTGATGTTGACCATGAAATTAGCATGGCCTTGCCACTGATCCCTGTTATTGCTAAGGTTTGGTGGCTGCATACGTCATCTAAAATTAATATATAAAATGCATTTTTAAAATTTTCGTTATAATTTTCTAAGCCACTAATTTTTTTTAAAACATATATATATGTATAAATAAATTTTCCTTCTAAATTAGTCGTCCAAAGTATCTTTCCTCAAAAATTATTTGTTTTCACAAATAATAATATTAAATTCCAAATTATTTACTAAAAATTATTATTAAAACTTCAATAATACTTCCTTTCCAAATAATAATATATCTAATAATATTTTCTTTTAAGATATTATTATTCTTCAAGATACTTATTTTGGAAACTTATCACATTTGTATATACAAGTATACAAACATTTTCACAAACATCTTCCTTATTCAAAAATTTATTTCATATGTATATAAATATATTTTCCAAAGCATTCATCTCATTTTAAAATAATATTTAACGCGCTTAAAAGTTTATCTTCTCATTAAATATTATTCAACATACAATTATTTATAATACTTCAAATATTATAACTCAATTTACTGTATTGAATTGTCTCGTCAAAGCATTTAGGAATCTCTATCGACATCATGACGTCCCACGTCTCGACCAAAATTCATAAAACACTTAACGGGTAATTTAACACAAAAGTAATTCCAAAATGTATAATTCTAATACAAATGAAAATCTACTGATAGTAATTCAATAATATAACCACTCATCCATGCATACAACACTCAACCAAACATAAATAATTAATTAATTACTATGCTTAGTAGAAGCAGTCTATCGTTTTCTACTGTGCAACTGTGATGTCCCGAAAATTTAGGCAATATTTATTTAATAATTTCCATTTATAATTATTTTAAAATGAGTAATATTGATTTAAATATCTGATTTAACAGAATTTATCTTTTTAAAACTAATAATTGTTTAATTTGACAAATGTTATCTTCTCAAAATTTATAATAATGATAATAATTTAATTTTGGAAATTTATTCTTTTCAAAATTAATATATATTTAATTGATAAAATTTATCTTTCTAAGCTAATTTAAAAGATATATATGAGTGTATACATTGTAAATAGGGAGTTTGATTTTAATTTTAATTTTAATTTAATAAAAATATTTTGAAATTTATAATATATATATGTGTGTGTGTATATTGTGAATTGGTAGATTTGATTGGATTTAACATAGAAACTTTTCAATAGCTTATTTTAAAATCTATCTTATTTTCAAAAAGTAATTAAAGTAAATATTTATTTAGTTTAAAATATAATAGTTTAAATAGTATATTATAATAAAAGTCTAATTTTTTTCTTTAAAAATTGGATTTTGAAATAAATTTAGTTCATATATATTAAAAAACAATATTTTAGTTTGAAACTTTGAATTAAGATTTAATTCAATATCCTTTTCTTTTTAAAATTTCTTTCTTGAAAATTTAGCTTTGAAAATTATATTTTAAAAGTACACAAATAAACATAAAGGAATGTACTTAATAAAGGTAATTTATATATGTAAACATTAAAGCTAAAATGGGAATAAACATTTAAAACAAGTTAATATAAATAAGAAATCAATTTAAAAACATTTATAAAAATAAGAAATTATTATAATATTTGAAAAGTAACATGTGTAAGATATCAGATCATACAAAAACACTTGGAAGCATTTTAATAATCTTAAGTAACAAGTGGCATTGATTTGTTTTTTTGAAAACATTTATTGATAAATGTAATAAGAGAAAACTTGGCAATTCATTTTTAGTTCAAACCTTCTTCTCTTCTAAAATTAAAATCAGTTCAAAAAATCCGCAAAAGTTTTCTAATCTGTGATCAATGAAGTTCAACAACAAATTTGCAAACATTTCTTTCAAGTTCAAAAACCTGTACAGCAAAACCTGTATTCAAAAAAATCTGTAACCAAAATCATTTCAACACCATAGTTCAAAGTTTCAATTTCTAAAGCAAAGCTGTAATCAAAGCCTGTAGCAAGTTTCAACTTCAAATACAACCTCTAATCAAAGTGATCTTCTCAAAAGCAAGTAAATTCAGCAACTGTAATCAAAATTTGCAAGAAAACTCAACAACTTTCAAGTACCAAAGTAATCTGTTCCAGGATGAAACAGTGCTCTCTGCTTTATAAAATAAAGGTGAGTAAACTTTTGTTTAAAAACAGTTTTTAGGATTTGCATGTGATGATCTTGTGTGATAAAGTTATGATATGGTTTGCATGCTTCATTTTATCTGAATATATGTATGAAAATGCTTGATATATGTGTGAATATCTATATATGTTCATATCCGTGCTCTGTTATTAGCTACAGACTCAATCATCATCATCAAAACAGTTCCTATCTTCTCAAACAAGCAATATTTGACCCTGATTACCGAAAGAAAATTGTTAATAACAATGAATTCTTGTTTTTACTGTAAATTTAAAGATTACAGTAAAAATCAGAAAAAGGGTAAAAATCAAATAAGTTAATTTATATATCTGATTTCATAATCCGGTTCATGAATCCAAATCATGAATTTAGCAATAATTTTTTGTAGTTTTTAATTGTATATTGGCCGAGATATTGAATGTTGATCGATTTTTGGGTTTTGGCCATTTGCCGATGATCAGCGATGACTGGTGGTTCGAGCTTTGGCACAGAGGAGTCTGGAGGATGGTAGATTGATGGAGAAATAGGTGCAGATTTTTTCGATTATCGTGTTGTGTAGTCGATAGTATATTAGGGTTTGTGGAAAATTTTGGGGGTCGGCTTTGCTGAAGGCGTACGGCGTCGGTGGCGCACAGGAAGCGACCGCATGTGGGGGTTAGGTTCGTCGTGACGTGGGCCAGCTCTGGGTAGGTCGGCGTGTGATCCGAAGATCTCTGGCGATGGCGAATTGGATGTTTCTGTTCAGGGTTATGTTTCTTAGTTGTCGAGATAATTGATTTTGGGTTTGCCATCGAATTGTGTTGTGCTGCATTGTCGTAGTGGATGTCGAGGTTGAGAGTGTGTTGGCGAAGGTCGGAGGTATTGTCGGCGTCGCGATTTCTAGCCGTGCACGTGCACGATGGCTTAATTAAAAGGATAATTAATCTATTAATTAAAGATTAATTAATTGGTTTATAAAGTGATTAAAGGTTGATTAATTAATTAAAAGGTTTGTAATTAATTAATTAATTAATGATTGAGTTAAACAGGTTTATGTGATTAATTCTCAAGTAATTAATTTAATTTAAGATGATTAAATTAATTATAATATGGATTAATGATTCCTGTTTGTGGATGATTGATTGAGTGGAATGTCTGAATTGAATGATGCTTATACTTTGAATAACCTGTGATGTGCTATGATATGATGTTGATTATAGCTGTGATAAATGTGTGATATTTATCCGTGTATGATGTTGTGTGAATTCAATGTTTTAAATTGAATTAAATTGTTCAAACTAAAATCACTTGGACATTAAGATGACGTTTTGGATTTCGATGAGACCGGGATCGGGTTTCCAAATTTGGAATTTCGAAAGCCACATCGATCCAAATTAAACGTTAGGTCGTGAATCTCAAGTGAAGAGTGAAGACTCGAGGTGTAAGGACTATTCGTCGTTAAAACTTTGAGGGTGATTCCAGTACAAGTTTAACAGGGTAGTACTTTCAGATTCGAGATGAAGATTCAGAGTGCAAGGGCTATTGTCGTTAACTCTGAGGGTGATTCCAAAATGAGTGTAGCGAGATAGTGCCTTCGGTTTTGTTCGAACTCGGAACGAACTTGTATGGATTGAATGCTTTTAGAACATTGTCGGGTGGACGATGAGCATTCTAAGATAGATGTTCTCTATAAAGGTAATCGTAGCCTCAAGCTTCATCAACCGGGAATGGCTAAAACAGGGGAGGTGCAGCAAGGCTAAATGGGTAGCATCCAAGCAGGACGAGATTTACCCCTGTCTAGAGGTCCCTTTTTATTTGACTGTATGGACAGTTGGCGACAGCCATCTGCGGGGTTGTCTTGTTCGGGACTGTCCAGTAAGGGATGCTTCCGGCCTTGTTTTGCAGGGATTTAGGGTGGATCCTCGGTACGGTGATCTAGGCCCCGTACTGTGACGAGCAGTACCCCAGTAGCCCTGCCATTGATGGAAACTCATTCTTCCTACATGTCCTTTACGGTTTTGTTTGTATTACCCACTTTTGTGGCTAGTAGCTGGAATTTAATGAATGTAACAATTTCGGCTATTTTCTATTTACTTGAAAACCCTAGGCCCTGTTATAATATCACTGGATTTCCTATCAAATATTTTGGTTAGCGTAAGGTAAACTTACCCATGTTTATTTGTGGGGAGTCTTACGTGATACCTTTGTTTCCAAATGATTTTCAAAGTTAAGCAACTTTAACCCGTTTGCTCGCACCAGACCCATCTCTGACCCAAGTGTTTATTTTCTGTTTTGTTAAACTCTTGGGTACTCATATCATGTATGAGTAGTCGAGGGTTTCAGGTTAGCTTTGACGAATTATGGAGGGGATATGGAGCAGGAGGTTTTCAGTGTGTAGATATATAGTGGTTCCGCTGTGCTAGTGTTGTATCTGTTTTTCAGTGTTGTACTAGAGTTGTAATAACTATACAGGTGTTTATAACTGTTAGTTTGTGTTGTATTAGCTGTAAACTCTGATGTATGTGATACTATGTAATATCTTATGTGATATAATATAATTTATTTGTTCCACTGTGAGATTCTGATGTTGTTTCTTTCTTTCTTTTCTATCTTTTCTCTTTTCTATCCCTTTCTTTCTTCTTAATGATGCGTCTTTCTATAGAATGAAAGGCTTGTCGTTACATTATGGTATCAAAGCGCTAGGTTGAGTGAATGCCTAGGCTTTGAAGTGATTTCTTTCTGAGAGAGCATACTTGTGTGTGTGTGTGTGTGTATACACACCTACCTATTTTATTGGGTACCTATTCGGGTAATATAAGTTCTAGAAGTAGGAGAGGTAGTGTTGTGTATAGCACGACTATCACTAATGGTAGAAGTTCGAATAATTGGGGTTGGAAGTGTATCTACTAGGGCAGTTTTGGGCATCTTGAGTAAGCTTTGTGGCATAGTGAAAGGATTTCACTGATCTCTGAAGGAAACCTTTCAAAGGTTCGGAGTCCATCTTTGGAAAGTAAGTAGGTTGCGCTCGTGCGAGCGGATTTTCTAGAGTTTGGATCAGTTGGAAGTGATGAAGCGAGTGATGGTATCTTGGCAACCTTAGGAAGAAGTTTTGTCTGTATTGGAGTTTGAGACTCAGTTCAGCTAGGTGTTTGTGCTTGGTTTGTAGCCCGAGTTTCTTAAGAGATATCTGCCATCTCGAAGGCTCTTTTATGGAATTGGCTAATATAGCTTTGTGATTCGATGAGGTTTTGGATAAGGAAGTCTTTGGCAGCAGTGGTAGCTCGGAGATGTTGAGTGTGCTATCAGGAAGGTCTCTTGGTTTGGTAGTGTTCTTGAGGTGAAGTCCGGAAGCAGTATGTTTCTTCGATGGTTCAGGAGTCTTTGTGATTCTTCTGTCAGTAGGCCGGGCAGATGGTGAAGGCTTGTCCATTTCTTCTGGAAGCTCAGCTGGGTTTGATGTTTGTGGTTTGAGTGAACCATCGGTTTCTTCTTTTGGTTAGGAAAGCTTAAGCTGT
Organism: Allium cepa; assembly: GCA_030765085.1. NCBI lineage: Eukaryota > Viridiplantae > Streptophyta > Magnoliopsida > Asparagales > Amaryllidaceae > Allium > Allium cepa. The sequence goes on along the minus strand of CM060934.1, from coordinate 195,945,248 downwards.
TTTGATTTGTGAAGTGAGAGCGATTTCTTTGGAATCTGAACTGGGTAGAATCGCAAAAGTGACTTAAGATGGTTCGAAAGTTCTCTTAGTAATTTTTGTTTGGGATTAAGGCATCTCTAGAGAATGCGGAGCTATCGAAGTAGTTTGAGATTTTTCAGATATCTTCGAGAAGTCAAGGTTTGCATCCACAACAGGAGATAGAGTTCTGAATCGACTTAGGAGCTTTACCGGTGGTTCAGCCTAGTAGAGAGAGGCCTGGTTAAGCAGACAGGATTGATCGGATCTAGTTTTCTGGCTAGATTTTTGTTGTGGTGTTTGTGTCGAATGGGATGGGTCATTAAGATTTCATGGAATTTTATGAACATGTTTCCGGGATGAATTGATCAAGTCAGTGCTTGTGTTCATCAACAGCATTCTCGTCTTCTTCAGATCAGAGTTGTGCAATGGAAGCAAGGTGGCAACTATTTCAGAATAGAAGCAACCCCGGACTACTCGGAAGTTTGTGTTTGTCTTGGATCAAAGGATTTCTACAGGAAATTCATTCGGGATCTGAAGGCTGGTTGTCTTATGCATTTGTTCTGTTTTCCCGAATAGGAGTAGTATGTTGAAGTCTTCTGATGATTGTAGTAAAGTTTGTGTTCTCGATTTTGATGGATCTGGGGAGAACCATCTTGTTGAGTAGGATTCGGAGAACGTCTCATTCTTGATCCAGTTTTGATCCAAGAGGCAACTGTGAAGATTTGGTTGATCAAGAAGGTTGAAGGCAGCCCAGGATCGGTGGAAGAGTTTTGTGGATAAGAGACGAAGAGATTTGGATTTCAAAGCCGGAGATGTAATTTTTTAGATTAGTTATCTCCGATCGTAAGAGCTATAAGATTGTGGTAAGACTGGAAGCTAGCTCAGAAGTGTATTGGATTTTTCTGTATGCTTTTAAGGTTAAGTATTTGGATCTACAGGATTGAATTGCCAGTTCAGATGGATGGAATTCGTAGTGTATTTCACGTATCTCTGAGGGAGTACGTGTATGGTTTATCGCTGGTTTAAGAACCAACAGTTCTAATGAGTTTTGGAAGTTTAATAGGACTTGTTTGTGGTCCGGTATCCTGTTCTGCTTGTAGATCTAAATATAGGAGCTCTAGATCTGAGTAGTGTAGCTTGTGTAGATTCTGTAGAGCGAGTATCCCGGTGTTTGTACGTGGAAAACTCTAGGAAGTTTTGTCCAAAATTTTGTTTGGGTAGTTAATTTGTTTGTTTGAATTGGTTGCTAGGTTGCTAGTATATGGTTGATAGCATATGCTTGCTGTTTTAAAATTAAAATCTGTGTAGGATTATTAAATTATCTTTGCTTTTAAATTTCAAGGACGTAAGGGGGGAGGAATGTGATGTCCCGGAAATTTAGGCAATATTTATTTAATAATTTCCATTTATAATTATTTTAAAATGAGTAATATTGATTTAAATATCTGACTTAACAGAATTTATCTTTTTAAAACTAATAATTGTTTAATTTGACAAATGTTATCTTTTCAAAATTTATAATAATGATAATAATTTAATTTGGAATTTCATTCTTTTCAAAATTAATAATATATTTAATTGATAAAATTTATCTTTCTAAGCTAATTTAAAAAATATTCTGTTTATAATGTATATATGAGTGTATACATTGTAAATAGGGAGTTTGATTTTAATTTTAATTTTAATTTACATTTAATAAAAATATTTTCAAATTTATAATATATATATGTGTGTGTGTGTGTGTTGTGAATTGGAAGATTTGATTGGATTTAATATAGGAAATTTTGAATAGCTTATTTTAAAATCTATCTTATTTTCAAAAAGTAATTAAAGTAAATATTTATTTTGTTTAAAATATAATAGTATAAATAGTATATTATAATAAAAGTCTAATTTGTTTTCTTTAAAAATTGGCTTTTGAAATAAATTTAGTTCACATATATTAAAGAACAATATTTTAGTTTGAAACTTTGAAATAAGATTTAATTCGATATCCTTTTCTTTTTAATTTTTCTTTCTTGAAAATTTAGCTTTGAAAATTATATTTTAAAAGTATACAGATAAACATAAAAGAATGTACTTAACAAAGGTAATTTATATATGTAAACATCAAAGCTAAAATGGGAATAAACATTTAAAACAAGTTAATATAAATAAGAAGTCAACTTAAAAACATTTATAAAAATAAGTAATTATTATAATATTTGAGAAGTAACATGCGTAAGGATATTAGATCATACAAAAACACTTGGAAGCATTTTAATAGTCTTAAGTAACAAGTGGCATTGATTTGTTTTTTTTGAAAACATTTATTGATAATTGTAATAAAAGAAAACTTGGCAATTCATTTTTAGTTCAAACCTTCTTCTCTTCTAAAAATAAAATCAGTTCAAAAATATGCAAAAGTTTTCTAATCTGTGATCAATGAAGTTCAACGACAAATTTGCAAACATTTCTTTCAAGTTCAAAAACCTATACAGCAAAACCTGTATTCAAAAAAATCTGTAACCAAAATGATTTCAGCACTATAGTTCAAAGTTTCAATTTCTAAAGCAAAGCTGTAATCAAAGCCTGTAGCAAGTTTCAACTTCAAATACAACCTCTAATCAAAGTAGTCTTCTCAAAAGCAAGTAAATTCAGCAACTGTAATCAAAATTTGCAAGAAAACTCAACAATTTACAAGTACCAAAGCAAACTGTTCTAGGATGAAACAGTGTTGTCTGCTTTTTAAAATAAAGGTGAGTAAACTTTTGTTTAAAAATTTTTTTAGGATTTGCATGTGATGATCTTGTGTGATAAAGTTATGATATGGTTTGCATGCTTCATTTTATCTGAATATATGTATGAAAATACTTGATATATGTGTGAATATCTGTATATGTTCATATCCATGCTCTGTTATTAGCTACAGACTCAATCATCATCATCATCAAAACAGTTCCTATCTTCTCAAACAAGCAATATTTGACTCTGGTTACTGAAAGAAAATTGTTAATAACAATGAATTCTTGTTTTTAAAAGTAATTTTGAGTTATTTTATTTGTTAAATATACTGTAAATTTAAATATTACTGTAAAAATAAAAATAAAAGGGTAAAAATCAAATATGTTAATTTATATATATCTGATTTTATAATCCGGTTAGTGAATCCAAATCATGAATTTAGCAATAAATTTTGTAGTTTTTAATTGTGTATTGGCCGAGATATTGAATGTTGAACGGTTTTTGGGTTTTGGCATTTTTGCCAATGATCGGCGATGGCGGGTGGTTCGAGCTTTGGTACGGAGGAGGCTGGAGGATGGTAGATTGATGGAAAAATAGGTGCAGATTTTTCTAATGAGCATGTTGTGTAGTCGATAGTATTTTAGGGTTTAGTGGAAAATTTTGGGAGTCAGCTTTGTCGAAGGTGTACGACATCGGTGGTGTTGAATATGCACTTATATGATTTTTGTTTGATGATAATAAACATATATACATTCGTTTAAATGTATTTGTTAATGTACTATTTTATTTTTCATAGATTAAATAAATATTTGCCGAATAAAAATAAATAACACAGAATTTGAATTCAAACAGAAATTTTATTCAAACAAATATTTATTACAATTTTGAATAGTACAAATTCAAGCTCTCACTATAAATACACAATTTTAGTTACAAATACATCACAATTTCATATTTACATTTAACCTCACTACACATCACTCATTCACTCAATTCGTATTTTATCTTTAACTTCATTCCAGTTAGAATCCAGCATCTGAGCAATCTGCAAAAATATTAACTAACGCAGTAAAATTGAAAAAGAAATATTTTTGCAATATAAAATAAAATATGAATTTTTGAAAATAATATTTGCCTCAGTTATTTGGGTTGTTCGTCATGATTTATATTTGAATTCATCACACACGAACAATGTGACATGCACAGTGTATCACTGTACATGCTACAAGGCCGTGCACACCGATATACACTTGATAATGTTACAGGGACAGGTGAGCACAAGGTCAAACCCAAAATAAAAAGACGGGTTCAACTCAGGTGCAATATAAATAAAGTCTCGACATCAGCACATGGTCAAACCCGAGTTTTAAAACTGGATTCAACTCAAGTGAAATTTCAAAACTCAACATGAAATGATCAAGAACCAAACAAAGACCAGAAGTACAAAATGACCACCAAGTATGCTAAAACAAAATCAGGCCCAAACCAATTGCAACATCACTAATACTAGTGAAACAGAAGCTCAAACCAGAACAAATGTCACTGCAACATGAGTACAAGTGCAGGACAAAGCATCCAGTTTTTCAAAATGATGTATAAAGTCTCAAAGTAACAATAAAGGATGCATCAATGACAACAAGAGCAACAAAACAATACCGCAACTCCAACAGATCAAAACCAAATCTGAAGTCAGTAATGCAACAGTGACATGCACAACTACCAAACCAACACACATGCACATCAACCAAACAACAAAGGGTCAAGATACAATCAAACAAGAACTCAAGTCTAGACCAAATGCCATCATATGTTCATGAGCAAACAAGTGCACAAATGTACACAATCCAGGCAAAGCAGATGACCACAAACTCAACAAGACATCTACACAAGGCATGAGGGCACTGGAACATATAGTGCAACAAATAAATCAATTCTGCAACACTGAATCAGATGAACCAGCAAAGGGCAAAGACTCAAACACACAAATACAATGCAAATGGACACATGTGAAATAAGTGAATCAAGATACCAGACTCAAACAAGTGAACAAGATCTCAAAGCTCAGACTCAATAAAACAACACTACAGGCAAACACAATATACAATTCAAAGTGAACAGAGCTAAGAAACTCGAGCTCCAAAAGCTACAACATAATGCACCAGTGAACAACTAAATGAAACAGTGGACATGACAAGTACAGTGCAACTCAATGCTACAAAAGACCACCAGTATGCAATGAAGACTTCAAGAAATACAACAGAGAACTAAAATCAACCATGAACAATGCCGAAGTCATGGAACAATTCAAAATCAATACCGCGGCTATAGCATGATCAGAACCAGGTAAAGTCGAAGCAGTGGCAGTACTGCAGACGCAGAAGTCAAAATAAATAACCAACACAAAAATCGAACAAGTTCATATTTTCACAAAATCAAAGTCAAAACCGAAGTCACAGTAAAATCACCACAGTCATCTCAAACGAACAAGTTAAATTCGAAACCGGGGTAGCAAAGGAAATTGACCGAGTCAAACATCAAAGCCATGGGACGCAAGTGTCATAATATACGAATTTGAAAAAGTCAGTAAAATCTCAAGCATCAAAACAATATCAGATGGCCGAAACTAAAACGTTGAAGAAATCAGACGAACGCAATTCTAGGAATTCAAATCCTATATAAACCACTCATCATCGGCAATTTCAATCATCGGAGTTCAATCGAGCATAACTGAAAAGCACAAAGGAAAATCACATACCAAATTGAAGTCGAACTCCAGAAGCAGCCGAAAGCATTAAGACGAACAAAAATTCACTCAATTTACAACCAGATTGATCAAACAATCGGCAGCTTCATCACGAAACCCTAGTTTGGATCGAAGAGAACGAATCCCTAAATTTGCAAAGAGGAACGACCGCCATTATTCACGAAAAGGAACAGAGCAACTAAAATTCGAACGGGCCAGAATAGAATAGGTGGCCGGTTTTTTTTAAAGGGCTATTTATTTTTAATTAGGGTTTTCGTGTCTTTGTTTTTAATTTTCTTTTTAAATTTATTTTTAAATTTTAAACCATTATATTTTCTAGTCGTGTGACTAGGGCACAAACTACGTGGCGTAGTTTGAGAATTCGCAACTCAGTGGCTGAGTTGTGGCAGGGTTTTGAGCGTAGAGTTAGGTTTAGTCGATAGCGGGTGTCGCGAGTTTACGTGTGTAAGCGTCTGACTATCTAATTTCTAGTAGAAACCTTGGGGGCAGCACGTAGACAGGGTTTTGCCGAAGCTGGGTAAATTCTATGTCGTTCTATTTCTGCATTTTATTATTCTGCTATTTTTCTGTACTGCTATCTTGTGATCTGTGTTAAGATTATTTATAAGATTCCGCAATTAATTTTTATAATTAACCCTATCACCCTATTCACCCACCCCCTCTAGGGTGAAATCGATCCTACAGGTGGCGCACCGGAAGTGACCACATGTGGGGGTTAGGTTCGTCGTGACATGGGCCAGCTCTGGGTGGGTCGGTGTGTGATCCGAAGATCTATGGCGATGGCGAATTGGAAGTTTCTGTTCAGGGTTTTGTTTCTTAGTTGTCGAGATAATCGGTTTTGGGTTTTCCATCGAATTGTGTTGTGCTGCAATGTCGTAGTAGATGTCGAGGTTGAGAGTGTGTTGGCGAAGGTCGGAGGTATCGTCGGCGTCGCGATTTCTTGCCGTGACGTGCACGATGGCCATATCGTGCATCTGTTGTTTTTGAGTTTGGAGAATAAGACGTCGACCCGGGAATTACGTATTTGTTTCTCGTGTTCGTCTCGGGTAGATGCGAAGTGAGGGTTGCAATGTTTGTTGCTTTGAGTTTCGCGAGGGTTGTCGCGAGTCTGTCTCAGGAATCTTATGTTTTCTCAAGTCATTTTGTTTCCAGTAGTTTTGTTTAACTGGTTCAGATCATTTTAACTTAAATGTTTTTCAAATTTTAAAGGTAAGCAAATCTTAAAACAAGCTTTAACCTATTTTTAAAATATATGAAGTGTTCTAAGGTAGAAAATGATTTTTTAAATAAATTTAAATTTTAAAGGTATGGGTTTTAAAGTTTTTTTTGAATCTTGTTTTTAAAATAGTTTTGATTTATATAAATATTAGGTAGTTTTAAATGTTTTCAACTTGAATATAATTGTTGAAATATGATTTTGATTTAAGTAAAAAGGTAATTAACTTTAATAAGTTAAAAGATGATGATTTTAAATAATTCAAGTTCAATCTTTAAGTTTAATTTAATTTATTTTAAAATGGAAGTTAAGAGTTTAGTATAATAAATGAATTATCTTAATTTAATCATGTTTTATTAACTAAAGTAATTAAAGTATAATTACTTAATAAAATAAGATAAGTAATTTAAGTAATTAAATTAAGATAGATTAATTTGTGTAATTAATTAAGTGTAATTAATTACTTAATTAATATTTGATTAATCTAGGTTAATCAATTAAGAATAACTAAGTAATAAGTAATTAAGAGATTAATTACTTAATTTTAAAATGACTATTAAATGTAATTACTTAGTAAAGTAATTAAAGGAAATTAATTACTCAGTGTAATTAATTAAGTTAATGTGGTTAATTTTAATTAATTAATTAAGTTTAATTAATTAAAGAGAGTTACTTAATGATGGGATTAAGTATAATTACTTAATGTAATTAATATAGTATAATTACTTAGTGAAGTAATTAATAAATAACTACTAGATGTAATTAATTAAGGAAATTACTTATGGATAGTAACTAAAGGATAATTACTTAAGGGAAGTAATTAAGTGATAATTACTCGGTGTAATTAAAAGATTAATTAATGTTATTAATCAAGGGGTTGGTTTAATTGAAGAAGTAATTAAGGATAGTTAATTATTAATTGTGATTAATCAGGGTCGATTAATAAATGTAATTAAGTTAAAGATTAATTTTAAATGTAATTAGAAGAATAATTAATTAATGAAAGTAATTAGAGGATCATTAATTAATGTAATTAATGATAATAATTAAAGGTTTAAGTGATTAGTAAAAGTGATTATTAAAAGATAATTAATCAATGAAGTGATTTTGATATAATTAATTAATGTAACTGATTAAGGATTAATGTAATTAATTAATTAATGGAAGTAATTAAGGTTAATTACTAAGTGATGAAAAATAAAAATTAATTTGTGTAATTAATTTAAAGGTTAATTACTTAATTGTAATTAAGTAATAATTAATAAAGGGTGATTAATTTAAGTGAATAATTAAAGGATAATTAATCTGTTAATTAAAGGTTAATTAATTGGTTTATAACGTGATTAAAGGTTGATTAATTAATTAAAAGATTTGTAATTAATTAATTAATTAATTAATTAATTAATTAATGATTGAGTTAAATAGGTTTATGTGTTTAATTCTCAAGTAATTGATTTAATTTAAGATGATTAAATTAATTATAATATGGATTAATGATTCCTGTTTGTGGATGATTGATTGAGTGGAATGTATGAATTGAATGATGCTTATAGTTTGAATAATCCATGATGTGCTATGATATGATGTTGATTATAGCTGTGATAAATGTGTGATATTTATTTTTGTATGATGTTGTGTGAATTCAGTGTTTTGAATTAAATTGTTCAAACTAAAATCACTTGGACATTAAGATGGCGTTTTGGATTTCGGTGAGGCTGGGATCGGGTTTCCAAATTTGGAATTCCGAAAACCACATCGATCCAAATTAAACGTTAGGTCGTGAATCTCAAGTGAAGAGTGAAGACTCGAGGTGTAAGGACTATTCGTCGTTCAAACTCTGAGGGTGATTCCAATACGAGTTTAATGGGGTAGTACTTTCAGATTCGAGATGAAGATTCAGGGTGCAAGGGCTATTGTCGTTAACTCTGAGGGTGATTCCAAAATAAGTGTAGCGAGATAGTGCCTTCGGTTTCGTTCGAACCCGGAACGAACTTGTATGAATTGAATGCTTTCAGAACATCGCCAGGTGGACGATGAGCATTCTAAGATAGATGTGTTTTATAAAGGTAATCGTAGCCTTAAGCCTCATCAACCAGGAATGGCTAAAATATGGGAGGTGCAGCAAGGCTAAGTGGGTAGCATCCAAGTAGGACAAGATTTACCTCTGTCTAGAGGTCGCTTTTTATTCGGCTGTGTGGGCAGTTGGCGACGGCCATCTGTGGGGTTGTCTTGTTCGGGACTATCCAGTAAGGGATGATTTCGGCCTTGTGTTGCAGCGGATTTAGGGTGGATCCTCGGTACGGTGATCTAGGCCTCGTACTGTGACGGGCGATACCCCAGTAGCCCTGCCATTGATGATTCTTCCTACGTGCTCTTTACGGTTTGTTTGTATTACCCACTTTTGTGGCTAGTAAATGGAATTTAATGAATGTAACAATTTCGGCTATTTTCTATTTACTTGAAAACCCTAGACCCTATTATAATATCACTGGATTTCCTATCAAATATTTTGGTTAGCGTAAGGTAAAAACTTACCCACGTTTATTTGTGGGGAATCTTACGTGATACCTTTGTTTTCAATGGATTTTCAAAGTTAAGAAACTTTAACCCGTTTATTCACACTAGACCCATGTCTGACTCAAGTGTTTATTTTCTGTTCTATTAAACTCTTGGGTACTCATATTATGTATGAGTAGTCGAGGGTTTCAGGTTAGCTTTGACGAATTCTGGAGGAGATATGGAGCAGGAGGCTTCAGCGTGTAGATATATAGTGGTTCCGTTGTGCTAGTGTTGTATCTGTTTTTCAGTGTTGTACTAGAGTTGTAATAACCAGACAGGTGTTTATAACTGTCTAGTTTGTGTTGTATTAGTTGTATAACTCTGATATATATGATACTATGTAATATCTTATGTGACATAATATAATTTATTCGTTCCGCTGTGAGACTCTGATGTTGTTTGTTTCTTTCTTTTCTATCTTTTCTCTTTTCTATCCCTTTCTTTCTTCTTAATGATGCGTCTTTCTATGGAATGAAAGGCGGGTCGTTACAGCAACGCTGATCACTAACGGGTCAAGACACCACGACACAACATTTTAACTTTTAAAACAATTTATGGAAATAATTTGTAAAGTGATTTAAAGATTTTCCAAATATGTCCCAATGATTATTCCCAATAATCATTTATACTTCTATTCTAAGTAGGAAATACATCCTAATTTCTACCCGACACACCCAAGGGACGGAACTCTAAGTCTATCTAGGCCAAGTTTCATGTTTTCTTATATTCTATATTGTTCTGGATCACTCTAATACCAACTGTAACACCTCATCTTTATACCCATACTACCTAAGAATATGACTAAATTTTTCTTTCTTTTCTTACACGTGGTAACTAGACATATCCTATCTAGGCGTAAAACAATAATACAATGATTTAATATAATTTATAAGGATACATAACATAGTATACAACATAGAATCAAATGTCATAATAGAAATGAAACACATCACTTACTTCTTTAAAGTGTAAGTCTACAAAATGAAATACTAGACTTACATATACAAATATATACTTGCATGGACTATGATAAGTCTAAAAGAATATACAAGTCATCTCAAGTCAATACAATAGCCATGTATAACAAAAGTCTACAAACAAGGCTAACATCTAAGAAGGGAACTCTACCAAAAAGGCACTATACGATATAGTTTCTCTGGCTAGTCCAAATCCAAAGTCACTGATGTACCTGTCAATCCCCTGTCTGACCTAAATATTATAAAATAAATAGGTCAAACTATCTTTAAATATTAAAAATGTGAGAACATATAATAATAAGCATGCATAACATCGAAGATATATAAACCCAAATAGTATACCACACTAAAAAGTGAAAGTCTTACCATGAAATCATTCACTAATAAATTTGCATAAAACACAAGACATGATAAAAACTATCTAATATATGCCATATGCAAATAAAATATCATTACCAAATCACTATGTCATCAAATACTCTCATGCCCATTAGCGACGATCATTTCAAATATGGTGATGAGGAAAGCTAACTTCGAAAACTCAAGTACACAAAAGATTGCATAAAGCAAGTCAACTCTAGAAAATATAAAACCGCTTGAAAGGGAGTCAAAACCCAAATAACTTAGTATAAGAGTAATTAAGAAATCATAAGCCATAAAGAAAAGCACATTGCAACTCAAACAAAGCAAGCACTTCGCAAACAATAATAATCATGCACTTCACATGCTAACACAGATTGACAATTACATCACACATCGAATAAGACAAGCACATCGCAAGTCAAATTCATAAGCAGCATTATAGATAAGCACTTCGGAAATCAATATAAGAGACACACACTTCATGCACCAACACGAGAGATGATCATTTCGCTGGTCTAAACTCGTTTGTAAACGAGTATCCCAAGATGGGCTTGAAAACCCATATAATCCATATAAAACGGATCTCCCAAGGACGAGTATGAATACTTAAGAACATATGTGTTATATACTTCTGAATAATAATCATTCGAGTAACAACTGCATGTCCCATAACCACTCGGGTTTACTCAAATATTTACTATAAGTTAGTAAACTCCACTCGATAAGTGCAATATACTTTTGATTAGTAACTAAATGAGTATCACCCAATGCCTCATAACTACTTTGCGATACTTAACTATTCACTAAACGATTGTAAATCCCATTTGACAAAAATATTCAATCGAACAAGTCCATTAATTAACCGATAAAGTAATACAAATGTTCCATACCACTGGTATTGCTAAATATTTTAATCAAATTTCCCATTCAAATGAAAAGCGGAAATCGCAAGAAGCAATAAACACAAAAGTCACACAAATGGACAAATGACATTGGAATAAACAAAGGCTAAAAATATAGAAATCAATAAGAGTTTAAGGTTTTAAAAGAAAATAGCAAACTTTTAGTCAAATAGCAGATGATTTCTGAACACTTTATTTATTTATTACTTTCAAACTCTACATTTTAAATCCATAAACTCTTTTATTATTCAACTACACATATTTATTTTTCACTTGATAAAATATACACTATAAATCCAATTAGATGTCAAAACATATCTTTATATACACATAGTTGTTTAAAATCCCATAAAAGAAATTTAATTCATCAACTTTACTTCAACGTCATATATATAAGATATATCCATTCATTTAGAACCAATCTAGTTTTATATTTTCAAAACCATTCCCTTAAACCCATACACCATTCTACTAATAGTAATACTAATATGTATATACACACACATATATATTTATGATTTATTTATTTAAAACCATTTACAAAAGGAATAGCTTTTATATGGAAATTAGTTTTGTATTCGGTAATTATAAATATACTATTTTTTGCAAATTGCTTGTATCCAAACTATATATTATATTATATTAGCTAAATTTATATATCAACAATTTTAAAATCATTGGAACAAGAATCACCAAATCAAAGGAACAAAACTCAGAAAATCAAAAGAAAAGCACCTAAAAAAAATTCATCAAACAAACGAGGGAATGAATAGGCATTGAATCGTCGCATCGGTGGAGCAAACGACAGCTAGAACCCACGTTCTAGGTGCTCGAGTGATGGATTGTTGTCCCCAATCGGTCCATCAGTGGATGTTTGGAACGTGAGTTCCAAGCATACGTTTTCCTACCGACGACCACTATAGTTTCCAGCGCTACTTCTTCGCATTATGATAGTTTGAACTTGTAATTTAAACTCAGAAATATGCATGCATTCATATCGTAATTGATCAAAGTAATTAGAACATCAAAGAAGGAAGAAAAATGGTTTATAGTAAACAATATTAGCAGAGAATGAATTGCAGCTACAAAAAAAAACCCAAATTCAACATCTCAATTCACAATTATTTACTATAAAATCAAACACATGCAAACAATGATTTAAAGATAGGTCTTGTGAGGTTTTAACTCATCTTGAATTCCTTGAAATAGCTTGCTAAACACCTACAATTGAACAATTTCAGCAAAACCCTTGAACGCCTCAAGCTAAAGAAGGGAACGACCAAAGATCAAATACTGTATAACTGAAATCAACAAGTCTATAAGATAAACCAAGGTTAAGAAAACTTACTTTGATTATTTGGGAATATTCCAAAATTTCTAAGAGTTAAATTATGAATTCTTGCCCTAGATTTACAGAGAGGGATAAAAGAGATTTTGGCTTATGTTTACTGTCTAGAGAATAAGCATACAAGTAATAGAAAAGAAGAAGCAAAACTTCTCTTAAATGGTCTAGACTACGTTATAAAGCCCAATAAGAGACTAGTTGTATTTTTATTATTTAAACAACAACCAATTTTCTTTTAGTTAACCAAAAGGCCTCTTATAATAATTTAAAAGCTTAAAAACTCCTTTCAACCATGAATTTAAGAATCAAACCCGAACCTACTAGTTAACTTCTTATTTATCTTGTTTGAGATAAATTTCAATGATGATGTAAAATGGGAATTTTACACTTTTAATTTAGGAACCAATTTAACACTAATTAAATTTATATCCAAAAAAATGGAATAAAATTCAAACAATGATTTTAATGCGATTCTAATACTTTACAAAGTTCCTTCATTTTCTTATTTCATAATTATTTAGAATTAACCACAATTAAACAAACATCTCATATAAAAGGATAAAATTCTAGATTAATGATTTAAATTCTCTAATTTAAAGCATTATTTATTTTATTTAAACAACTTAAAAATCCAGGTTTCTACATTCATCTTCAAAAAGTGCAAGTTGTTCTACATAGACAACTTCCTTAATAAAACCTTTTAAAAAGGAACTTTTGACATCTATTTGAAATAATTTAAAATTATTATGATTTGTAAAAGCAAGTAGAATTCTAATAACTTCTATTCTAGCTACAGGAGCAAAGGTTTCATCAAAATTTATACCTTCCTCCTGACTATAACCTCGAGCAACTAAACATGCTTTATTTCTAATAACTTCTCCTTGTCCATTTATTTTATTTCTAGACCCACTTAGTCCCTATTACAGATTTATTTAAGGTCTCGGAACTAATTCTCAAACATCGTTTCTGATAAATTAACTCAATTCTTCTTAATGACAAGAATCTATGAATCATCTAATGATGCTTCTTTTGGAATTTAGGTTCATTAGTTGAAACAAAAGCCGCATTACTCATTTTATTTAATTGATTTCTTGTTTTTACAACTGACTCTAAATTTCCTAGAATATTTTCTATAGGATGATCTTTCAAATGTTTTTTACTTTTATCTAGATGTAAATTTTAAGAGTAATTATTATGTTTATTGTCAGTGCTTTCATTATTTATAATTTCGTTAATATTTTTTTCTTTATTAAAACTAGTCATATTGATTATAAAATTTTCATTAAATGAAACAATAATGTTTCTTCAGTGGTGTTAGTTCTAGTGTTAAAAACTTTATAAGCTTTACTTGTATTAGAATAACCAATAAAAGTTCCTTTGTCCGATTTAGCACCAAATTTATCTAAATTATCTTTTGCATTTAATGCAAAACATTTACTACCAAAAACTCTAAAATAAGATACTTCGGGATTTTTATTATAAAATAATTCATAAGGAGTTTTCTTTGTCAAAGGTCTTATTAATATTCTACTTAAAAAATAGCATGCAACAGCAATTGCTTCAACCCAAAAACATTTAGGTAAATCACTATCATTTAGCATCACTCTAACACATTCTTGTATTGCTCTATTTTTACGTTCTATTACTCTATTTTATTAGGCTATTCTTGGCAATTAAAAGTTATGTGAGATCCCTTTCTTATTACACAAGTTTTCAACATTTTTATTTTCGATCTCTCCTCCATGATTGCTCCTAATTGTTTTAATTTTGGTTGACATATGATTTTGAATTCTTTTAGTAAAAAATTTAACATTTTAAAGGCTTCACTTTTAAGTTTTAAGAAAATTGTCTATGTAAATTTAGAAAAATTATCTACATTGCGAAAACATTTCTATTATGACTCATTGATTGTATATGCGAGGGTCCGAAAAGGTCTAGGTGAAGAAGTTCAGGAGGTTGAGTAGTAGAAATCATATATTTTGATTTAGAAAAACTTTATGAAGTTTTCCTAGTTGACATGTATCACATAAATTCTTGACATTAAAACTCATTTTAGGAAGACCTCTAGCAAGTTCATATCTAGCAACTTTAAATAGATGTTTAAAATTTTGAATGACCAAATCTTTTATGCCAAATCCAATGGCCCCTAGGTTGAGCTAAAAGGCACATATTACCATTGGACGGTTTCATACTTAAAATTTGAATATTATGTTTCCTAATACCTTCAAAGATAATGTTTGACTCATTATCTTCGATGTGGTAAACATCTTTTTCAAACTTAATTTTAAAACCCTTGTCACATAGTTGACTGGTACTAAGAAGGTTATGTTTTAAATTCCTAACTAGCCAAATATTAGAAATAGTAGGAGTTTTAGAGTTACAGACATCACCAATCCCAATAGCATATCCTTTAGAGTTGTCTTCAAAGTTAACTTATCCACTATCTTTGTAAACGAAACTTTTCGAGATCACCGGATTTCTAGTCATGTGTCTTGAGCATCCACTATATAGTATACATTTGTCCTTCTTGATTTGTGATGAATGAAAATCAATTGTCTGTCTACCATCAGCCATATAACATACTTATTCCTGCAATACAACATTATACCTTTCCAACATATCAAGGGACTTTTCAAAATAATTAGTTTCTAATAACATATTGGTTTCACAAAAAAAATTTCTGTAAAAATGTCAAAAAAGAGTTTTAACAATGTTGCTAGTCATTTAAATTTATCAAAAAAATAATAATCAAATTTTGTGTTTTTTGAAAATTTTATGCTGTGATACCAAATGTGGGTCGCGGAACTATGGATCTTAAGGCTAATTTAACACTAGAGAGGGTGAATAGTATTTTTTTTTAACTTATGCAAATCTTTCTTATTTTCTTTAAAGATAATATTGAATCACATATTAATAACATAGAATTATACTAACAATCGGTCATAGATGTAATCGTAGATAAAAATAAATGCAATAAAGTAAAGTAAGAGTAAGAGAGATGGCACCAGGAATTTTATACTGGTTCGAATTTCTCCTACATCCAGCCCCATAAAATTTCTTGTACATAATTTTTTAAATGCCAACCTTTAACAAGGTAGAAGGCGAACCCAAATACAATCTCGATTTTGAGGCTGTGAGACACACCCTCATATATTTCTGAGTCTGGAGTAAATTCGCTTGATTTTATTAGGCTACAAGCACACCAACTAGATTTGAATAGGCTACTAAGCACACCCACTAGATTTGAACAGGCTAAGAGCAGACAAACAAATAAATACGAGTAGAGTTGATAGATTTTCCGAGGTTAAATTCTTACTTTGGATATAATAGATCCTATAGCATCTTGAATCGCGCTTTGATCTTTGAAATAAGAGAAAGATGTTTCTACAACAGTAAGAAAGTGCTATTGAATCAATATAATGAAGTATGAATTGATTCTATACGATTTTAAAGAGATTGGAGTATATTTTTCAAGAGAATTTTCAAGAGTGTAAAGAGTGGGAAGAAAGCAAGTAATTAGTTATTAAAAATTCATTTTGCACTCCTCTATATATAATGAATGAACAGATGTATCCGTTCATGAAGAGTTGTGTTGAATAGATACTTGTATTCAAAATTTGATAGATCAATTGGCAGCATATATGTCGACATATCTTAGATATGTATGTCGACATATCCTAGCTAAAAATGAAGATTGTTTTCTTTAAAATGTTTTGAAAATTCTAACTTTATAAAATATTTTAAATATAAATTTGAAATATTTTTGAACTTAAAAAAACTTATATAAAATATTTAAAGTATAATTTTGGAATAAAGGGAATTTCTTTTTTATTTAAAATATTAAAGATTAGAAACTGATGATAGAGATTAGAAATTGCTATTGAGGACTTTAACAATATTTACTAATGACTCTATATACTAAATTATAACTTTGAGATTTTCATTTCTTTGTCTTTAAACTCATGATTCTTCGTATCTTTACCTTGAGTCTTTTGGTATACAATCTTTGATCCAGCATCTTTGTAATATTCTACACTATATTCTATATAACTTGGCAACATATTAGTATTTTATATGGTTATTGTTATCAAAATCAATAACTGAGATATTAACACAGAGCCGATTGGTTTTTGATCAAACCGATTGGAAAAGTTGGAATTAGATTCCATAATTGATCTCAAATGCAAGTGGGAGATTGATAGAGTTAGTGGTATTCCCTATGGCAATTATATAATTTATTACATATATCTAACTCGATAACCGATCTTGTTCAAAATATAAGGTGTTTTCTTTCTATTATATACTTGATAGAATGTGTTATATAATTTGATTATAAGTATATTTTATAAAAAATCTATAAATGGAATGTTTTGTGATAGTAGTTATAATGTGTTAGAACCGTGAGTAATTTATCATAATGAAAATTAATACACCGTTTTAAATATTCCAAGTTAAGATGTATCGAGATTGGATATCGATACATCCATTGAGACTAAAGTACGCATCACTTCCCAAATATTGGGGAATGTATTTGTTATGACTAAGTGAGGGCCACGAAGGGTTGCATATTGATAGTTATTGGATAACTATGGAATGACCCATTCGATGGTTTTTTTAGTTAATATAACAATGTCAAACGGGAAATATCATTGTGATAAAATTTCACATTTATCTTGACTTGAGAATACAGTTGAACTTCAATGTGGAAGCTCTGCTTTGCGTATAGTAAATCATAGCAGACATCCATCGAACGACTATAGTTTGCTTTAGTGGAAGCATTAGAAGTGAAACACTATTCAAGAGAGGATTCTCTTCTCAGTTATAAGAGGTTAGTATCATGGTCAACTAAAGTCAACTCAAGATCAAAGTCTCTAACTAGAGCATTTAGGTTAGTAATAATTGTTATTATTGAACCAAGGCCTTTGTTTTTGGACTATAGAGCTAAATATGGATGATATTGGAAATTTGTCCATTACCAAATTCCACAAGTCCAAAGTGTTATAGTTTTGACGAAGAGAATTGGTGTGTAAATAGTCACAATCGGGTAACGCTTGATAAAGTAAAATTAGATTTTATCGAAACCAAGTAAGCCATAAATTTGGCCAAATGTCACACCACCTACCAAGTACCGTGTGAACGTTAATATTTAAATAGCTCGATATTAATTGCTGACCAAGTTTACACCTAAAGGTAGCACAATCGAATCGTTGAATACTCCTTGATCACATGATTTAATTAATTATAATTGTTGTAAATTAATTAATATTTATGAAATATTAGTTAAAAAAATTATTTTTGATTGGATAAACAAATGTAACTAAATATGTTTATAATAGTTATGATATATTAGTTGATATACGATATCAATACATGTTTAAATTAGATTTGAATGCAATATAATTTGTTCAGTCTTTAAATGGATTTGAAGCCTATATGGAGCTGGTTTGTTTCGGCCATAACATGATCAAGTAGGGGCGACCATTTGATGGTAAGAAGGCTAAGGTAGATAAGAGGAAAGAATGAGTAAGATAGAATAGTGGATCTTGATCCTGACTTATCTCTTTATTCTCTAAATAAAAATAGATCATAACTCTCATTCATTTTCTATTTTTTTTGAAGCCTCCATTATTTCTACCTCTAGTCGAAATTCATCTCCTCCATTTCCAAGCTTAAATCAAATTAAAATAAACATTATTCAATAGTCAGTAGTATGCAATTCTAGAGATAACACCTTTAGAATTGGAATCTGATTGAGGATTTTATTTCAACCCTTCAAGGTGTGATCCTTGGGCATTGGTGAAAGGTAATTATCTGACCTATAATCATATATTAATTTTTAGATAATTTATATATCATATATTGTTTTGTTAGTTAGGTGATGATTCTAGTATAATTGTTTATCGTTACATTTAGAATGGTTGTTTGTTTATATGCTCATATATTTATTTTATTTTTTCATATATATGCCTTAAAACTCACGACTAAAGATTAAAAAAATTGCTTTTTTAATTTAAATTAATTTAATATTCATTATTTAATTGACATAAACTTTATGATTTAAATACTAAACATTATACTATATTAAATGTGTTTTGAAGTTATACACACACATAGATATATATATATATATATATTTATACATATATAGTTTTATGCTTAACATATTTTTCGGCATAAAAGATATACTTTTAATATATATATATATATATATTATTTAAATATTAATTAATTCAAATTACTTAAATAAATCATTAAAATAAAAAAATCATAAAATATAATTTAAATTTTATAAAATCATTTTCACACCTAATGAACTCTTAAGTAAAAAATTTAATTTTTTTAGTATTAACTATATATTAAAATAAATGCACAAATTAAATTTAAATTTAAAATTCCTAAATTACCATATATGTATATTGAAATATTCAAATACTAAAATATCATCTAGATTTTTTATAAAATATTAAAACACAAATTATGATTTCCAAAACATATTATATATATTATTTATTTTTGATTGGAAATTTTAAATTAAATATATAAATAAATAAATTTGGTTTTGCCATGAGTATTATCAGGTAAGTGTATATATATGTGTATAATTATATATAATTAAATTTTATAAATTTCAATCGTGTGTGTATATATATATATATGTTTAATTATTATTAAATTATTTATAAGAATATAGATATATTTATTTATAAAAAATCAATTTTGTTTTCGGTTTTGCAACAAAATAAGTAATCCAAGTTTTATAATATATATCTTAAATGTTTTTATATAAATAATTATATATATTATAAGCCCACCCCACGCACATACATATATTTATTTATTTATCATTGTTCAAAATAAAATAGAAATTTATATACATATATAGTTATAATATTTTATGCACATAAATTAAAGCATAAGAGTATACATTTGGGTGATATATTTGTATACTAGATGTGCTAACATATCTGTAATAATGTAAATCCTAGCAGTTATATATGGACATGTCAAACCTTGCATGGATTGCTATGTAACACATGCATACATATATATAAGTGTATATGATATACGTATACATATAATATAACATTAACTACATAATATAAAATTATATTATAAATTTAAATAAAATAATGATTTTATTTAAAAATAATCTAGTAATGTTCTAAATAAATTAGACTATATAGGACCAATAAAGATCTGGAATGGTAATTTTTTTTTCAAATTCACCAATTATTTTTGCTTGGGCTGGCCTAGTGTAACATCCCCATTCCGAGGCCCAAATTAACTGTTGTAGATATTGCAGTCATTCATAGTTATTAATTCTCGACGATAAAATGCAACTACATTAATCATATCAATAATCAGAAGCACATAAATATGAAAAAATTTCAGACATATCTCATTTCACAATTGATATTTCTTATTCGTTACATATAATCCCATTTGACTAGGTTTATTCATGTTGTTTATTTCTGTTCTTTACTTTCCATTTGACTTTTACTTAGAATTATTTGTTTAACCTTTACTTCCATTTGGGTTGTTCTGTTTATTTGTGTTGTAATCTTAATTCATCGATCCATCATTTCATTCCTTTTTTATCTTGTATTACTGAGTTTATAGTGTCTCTCACCTGGTTTGATCAGATTATTGGTAGTTTTATTATTAGTTTATTTTTCTCTTATATATACGTACATGCATATAAATATTTATTTATATGCATATATGTGTATTGCAAGTCTTACGTTGTTGTTGAATTTTTTTCTTTTCAATATTTGATGTGTTTGGGATGGATTTTGACGTTTCACTATTTTGGATGGGCTGAGTTTGCTGGATTATTGATTTTCTTTTGTCATTGATGATCTGTTGTGACTTTTCTACCATTGGTTCTTTGAGTTATTGGATCCGCTATATTTTTGCTATTGGTGACTTGTTACGCTTTTTGTTGTCTTATTAACGTTTTTGATTGTTGACTTGATTTTTTTAATATTTATTGGACATTTATTATTATTAATTTTTACAATAAAAACAACAACAAAGCTATTATTCCCTAACAAGTTTGGATCGGCTAGAGATGGAACATAAAACTAAACGACAAAGCTAATTTAACGGTTATAACAACAACAACAGTAATAATAAAATAAAATCAAATAAGTAAATTAATAATAATAGAAACTAAGTAAAGTAAAAACAAAGATGAAAAGATAAATATGTAAAAAAATAACGATGATAATATTATTAACAGTAATGATGGTAACTACTTCCTCTCATGTCAACCTTGGTCAACTTCTACCTCTCTTTGTGCATACGACACGGCCTATAATTCCAACGTGCACATGTGCCTCAAGCGGCCTTCGTTGAAGATGTCCAAACCATCTTAAGCGTAGTTGAATTAGCTTCTCCTCAATTGGTGCTACTTCAAGTTTTTCACGTATATCATCATTTCTAATTCGGTCTCTTCTTGTATAACCGCAACTCTATCGCAACATATGCATCTCTGCTACGCTTATCTTCTTGATGTGTTGGTTTTGAGTAGGCCAACATTCTGCACCAGACAACATCGCAGGCCTAATTGCCGTTCTGTAGAACCTTTTTTTTAAGCTTTTGTGGGACTTTCCTATCACAGAAAATGCCAGATACTTGTCGCCATTTCACCCATCCCATTCAAATTCTAAAACTAACATCTTCATCAATCTCACCATTACACTACAACGTTGACCCTAAATATCGAAATAATTCATTCTTAGAAACTATTTGTCCGGTTAGAGTGACATCCTCATCCTCTGACCTGACACCGTTGAACTCTGACTTCAGATACTCTATTTTAGTTCTGCTAAGCCTAAATCCCTTTGATTCTAAAGTCTGTCTCCACAACTCAACTTGTATGTGACGCCCCACTCCGAGAGCCTCGTTAACAAAGAGTATTACATAGATAATACTGTCGGCTAACGCGGACAATAGAGTATAATGGAAGCGACCATGTGCAATCTTACCTTAACTATTCACTAAATATGTCGAAAAGTAGAAACACATTAAAATTCGACCTATTCAATAAATATTTAAAGCAAAACTACAATGGCTATAGGATCTATCAGAAGAAAATATAACAATTCAAATGTAATCTACATCACAGAACAGTCGATCATAATATACACATACACAGATACACAACAGAGTATAAAAAATAATACATGTCAAGTGGTACAGGAGACCACAATATAGACGAGACGAAAGAGTATAAATCAGAGTTACAACAGATAAGGACTACAAAAGACGCTATAACAAAAAGAAGCTAGCGAATAGTCCATGCGGAAGCAAAATAGGCTAAGTCCAAAAGCACCTAACCTGAAACATCTCGGTCTGACCCGAGTATAAAATACACGAATCAGTCTAGGTAACAAATCAGTTAGATAAACTGAACAATAATACCTCCAAGGTCATACAGTATAATAAATATCTCTAGGGGAGATAACACAATCATCAACAAGAGATGAATCATATAGAACAAGCCTCATATCATCGACAACATATAGAAACAAAGGATACGATTATCCCAAAACAAGCCAGAAGGCAAATAACAAATACCCATAAGGTATACAAGTTCCACAAGGTAATCGCTATACTCCATGCGGCTCAAAAAGACCAATACCGAAGGGCGATACCAAGGGAATATACATATCAATGAAACATCATAAAATTTGCTCGAGCTCAGTACTGTACAAACAAGGATCCATGAGCCCGAAGACTCCAAACCCAAGTATCACCCATGCGGCACATAAGGCCAACATCAGAGCGAAACTATAGGGCAACAAACCCGAAGGCACACACCCGAAGGCAACATACCCGAAGGCAACAAACCTAGGGAGACAGTCCGAAGACACTATCCCAGAGGCAACAAACCGTAGTGGTGAAGGTCGAAGACCCAGTACTGGACACCACTAACTGGCGGAATGTGTCACAACTCTTGAAAAGGAATCCGAAAAGTGTTAACGTATGTCCCATAACCACTCGTTCGCACTAAACGGTTTACTATCCGTCAGTCCCTTTCACACTCAAAGCAGTACAAAGTTTACCTCATATCATCGATAAACCAAACCCGAAGGTCAAAACAATCAATCGAATAGGTCGAGGATTAATCGAAAAGATAAACGCACAGATTCATGGTCCATGTTTTGCCCAACCATTTAATCACCCTTCCACTTCGTTCGAAGTACGAAAGTGTGTGTTTTAAATAGAATTATAAATTAGAGAAACGAACTTTTAAATGCGATTCGAGAGATTATTTTATAAAAACCCGTGGGTTAAAATTAAAAGGAACCATCAAAGTCAAAACAATTGATAATCGTACATGGGATCATCATGAATCGATTCAAATTGGAAATTCAACCCAAAAAGGCAAATTGGACTCAAACAGCAGGTTCAGTCGACTGAACAGAGTTTTCAGTCGACTGACCCTGTGCCTGGAAATTTTCCAGGTTTAAGAAACTTTCTGTTTCCAGGTCCAGTCGACTGTGCAGAGTTTTTCAGTCGACTGAATCATGCCTGGAAACTTTCGGGTTCCAGGTTCAGTCGGCTGAACAGAGTTTTCAGTCGACTGAATCATGCCTGGGCTGTTTTTCAGCCTTATTCAAATGAAGAGCAAACTCTCCCAAAATGCAATCGGACGAACATTGGCTCTAAGGGCTTATGCCAATCGACAACCCGGCCCTATATGTTCCTCGATGCATCACCAAAACATGATTAAAACATCAAAGTTAGGATTTCAAAGATTTGAACCCAAAACACTAAAAATTGGATTATTCCCCAATTCAACCCAAACCAAATACAAGTGCATATGAACAAGGTGTTAGGAATTCATACCCAACATCAATGAAATCAAGAGAAGTAGATGTGAGTTCAAAACTCACCTTTGCACACAAAACAAAGAAGATGAAGAAGCACAATTGCAAGGAATCAACCAACTACACTCCACTTCAAACTACAAGCTTCAATCTAGAATCAAAGCAAGTATTTCCTAAGTTAGGGTTAGGAAATTACAGAAATTAAAGAGGAGAAAAGACGGAGAAGGTGGAGATGAACTTACCAATGGATTCTCTTTGATTTTGGAGCAAGAATCAAGTTACAAAGGAGAAACTAGGGCTTGCTAATTTCTATTTCTCTTTCCTTTCCCCCATTTCAGGTTTTAGCTTAAGAAATAAAATGAAATGAAGATGAAATGAAGAGAAGGGTTGAGCTAGGGGGTTAAGTGAGCTAGTGGGCTGAACCCAACCCCAAACCCAATGGAAAAAGTAGCCAAAATTTCACAAACTCCAAACATATCAAAGATTATACTCAAAAAGATCGCAAACGCCATTGTGGACTCAATGGAAATGGTTTCGAGCTCCAATTCGGCCATTTGCAGAAAGTAACATTTCGGACCCCAAAATCCGAGTAACGACGCTATATTTAAATCAAACATTTAAATATAAAATCGTTAAATATGCGGGTTGTTACAGATCTCCCCTCCTTACAAAATTGCGTCCCCGCAATTCCTAGAGACGATATTTGTAACAACTACATACATACAACATACAAAAGAAAGAATAAATTAGAGACACAGAAATAGACTTACCATTACGAAGCAAGGATAGAAAACCTAGATAAGATCGCTCGATATACTCTCTGGTTTCCCAAGTACAGTCATTGGGATTAGCGGACCATTGAACTTTAACGAGCGACACGTCCTTGTTCCGAAGGTGTCGCACCTCCGTGTCGAGCACGCGAATAGGTTGCTGTACAATAGATAAGTCCGGTGAGACCTCAAACTCTTGCAAATCAGGAGAAGTAATTACAGAATCCGATTCTCGAAGACACTTCCGAAGTTGCGAGACGTGAAACACGTCATGAATGCCAGATAAATGAGTTGGAAGTGAAACTCTATAAGCCACAGGGCCAATACGTTCAGTAATAGAAAACGGTCCTATAAAGCGTGGAGCCAATTTCCCAGTCGTACTGAAACGCATAACCCCTTTCAAAGGAGAAACACAAATAAAAACAAGATCACCAATTGAGAACTCGAGAGGCTTCCTACGGTTGTCCGCGTAGGATTTTTGACGACTCTGCGCCTCTTTCATTCTCAATCGGATAAGATCAATCTTCTCGGAAGAATCACGAACAA
This sequence comes from Allium cepa, assembly GCA_030765085.1. Taxonomy (NCBI): domain Eukaryota; kingdom Viridiplantae; phylum Streptophyta; class Magnoliopsida; order Asparagales; family Amaryllidaceae; genus Allium; species Allium cepa. The sequence continues at coordinate 195,920,226 of CM060934.1, read as the reverse complement.
AATCTGGACCAAGAATAAGCTTCTCTCCAGATTCCAACCAACATGAAGGTGATCGACATGGCCTTCCGTATAAGGCTTCGAAAGGAGCCATACCGATACTAGACTGAAAACTATTGTTGTAGGAGAACTCTACAAGAGGTAGGTGATCCTCCCAACTACCACCGAAATCAAAGATACAAATACGGAGAAGATCTTCCAAGATACGATTCACCCGTTCAGTCTGTCCGTCAGACTGCGGATGATAAGCTGTAGAAAAATTAAGCTTTGTTCCCAAAGCTTGCTGAAGACTCTTCCAAAAATGACTCGTGAATAAAGGATCACGATCACTCACGATGGAACTAGGAACACCGTGAAGTCTCACGATTTCCTTGACATACAACTTGGCCAAATGCGAAGCTGTTCTATTAGACTTAATAGGGACAAAATGAGCAGACTTAGTGAGACGATCAACATTAACCCAAATACTAGAATGACCTGATCTCGAACGAGGTAGGCCGTCAATGAAATCCATAGAAACTTGATCCCATTTCCACAATGGAATCTCAAGAGGTTGAAGAAGTCCAGAAGGACGCTGATGTTCGGCCTTCACACGTTGACATGTCATGCAGTTGCTCACATAACTCGCCACATCGCGCTTCATGCCTTCCCAATAATAAAGACGACGCATATCGGCATACATCTTACTACTACCGGGATGAATGGTATACTTAGAACGATGGCAATCATCAAGAATGTCATGCCTAAGTGCAAAATCAGAAGGCACAAAAAGACGGTTCTTCTTACGAAGACACCCATGAGAATCAATGCTAAAATCTTGCAACGCCTCATCACAGGATTCAGACTCACAAAGCTGAATAAGATGCAACAAATCAGGATCATGCCGCTGAGCATCGGCAATACGATCCAATAAAATAGGTCGAGCTCCCAAACTAAATAATAGAATAGGAGAATCAGAAGATGAACCTCGATCACGAATTTCACAAAAAGATAGAGTCTCAAGAACATTCCATTCGGCAAGCATCATAGAAATAACAGCCGAATGTTTGCGACTAAGCGCATCTGCAACACGATTACCCTTACCAGGGGTATACTGGATATCAAAGTCATAGGAAGCAAGAAACTTGAGCCAACGCTGTTGTCTCATATTGAGTTCCTTCTGAGTGAACAAATACTTCAAAGATTTATGATCGGTATAGAGAATGAAGCGCTCGCCCAATAAATAATGTTGCCAAATCTTCAAGGCAAAGACAATGGCGGCTAACTCAAGATCATGAGTGGCATAGCGAACTTCATTCGGACGCAGTTGCCTAGAAGCATAAGCAACTACCCGATCCCTCTGCATAAGCACAGCACCGAGACCACTACCACAAGCATCAGTGTAGACAACAAGATCATGATTCCCTTCGGGAACCACAAGAATAGGAGCATTAGTGAGAAGTTCTTTCAATGTCTGAAAGGAAGCTTCACACTTGTCGGACCAAATAAAACGAATGCCTTTCCGAGTAAGGCAAGTGAGAGGAAGCACAACACGGGAAAAGTCCTTAATGAACCGCCGGTAATAACCCGCCAATCCAAGGAAACTACGAATCTCATGCACATTCTCAGGCCTCTTCCAATACTGGATGGCTTCGATCTTTGAGGGATCGACAGAAATGCCATCGGAAGATATAACATGGCCTAAGAACTTAACCTTATTCTCCCAAAAGTAGCACTTGGAGAATTTGGCTTTAAGCAGATGACGACGAAGAGTACTCAAGACAATTCTCAAGTGATTAGCATGCTCAGCTTCAGACTTGGAATAAATAAGGATATCATCAATGAAGACAAGAACAAACTTATCGAGATATTCCCGGAATACCCGATTCATGATATCAACAAAGAAAGCAGGAGCGTTCGTCAAATCGAATGGCATAACGAGCCACTCAAAAGAACCATAACGAGTGCGGAAAGCGGTAAGAGGTATGCTATCCTCCGCGACTCGTAATTGATGAAAACCTGTGGCAAGGTCAAGCTGAGAAAAGACCTTAGCACCACTCAATAGATCGAACATGTCATCGATCCTAGGCAATGGATACCTATTTCTAATGGTAACCTCGTTAAGCTTGCGATAATCAATGCAAAGCCTAAGAGTTCCATCAGACTTCTTCACAAAAACGACCGCGGATCCCCAAGGAGAAAAACTGGACTGAATCAACTGCTTGGACTCGAGCTCTAAAAGCTGCTTCTTGAGTTCCTCATTTTCCTTTGTAGACATCCTCGTGGGAGGACGACTAACTGGCTGCGCGCCTGGAATGAGATCAATGCGGAACTCAATTTCCCGTTTGGGTGGCAAACCCGAAACAGGTTCAAAAACATCAGAAAAGTCACAAGCAATAGGAATACGAGATACATCATCACCATCTCGCGAATCAAGAGAATACAAAGCCATCTCGGAATTATCCACATTCCGAAGAACAAGAGATAACTGAGAAGGCGAATCAGGATGACAAAGATATAAAATTCTCTCGGAACAAATAATCCTGGCATCGTACCTCACTAGCCAGTCCATACCAAAAATCATATCAAAACCCAAATGAGAAACAACGTGCAGATTCGCACGGAAAGAAAAGCCACATAAAACAATCTCAATATCATCACAAAGCAAACTAAGGGTCGCGGATCCCCCAATAGGATTCGCAATCCTTAAAGAAGTAACCATTCAAGAAACATCCAAAGATAAATCATCTATAAGCTTCTTCGATACGAAAGAATGTGAAGCACTCGTATCGAAAAGAACTCGTATACTATGATCATGAAATAGAATTGAACCCTCCAAAATAGATGGAGTCATACCTTTGGATTGAGAAGGACCTCCAGAAGCATTAGCCACATTGAGCTTGCCAGATTTTGCATTAGCAGGAGCAGTAGGACAAGCTGAAACATGATGACCTTCCTTCTTGCAATTACGGCAGAAGAGAGGCTTAGGACAAGCTCGAATAATATGATCCGGAGAACCACAATTGAAACACTTTCGAACGAAAGGTGTTCCGGAAGATTGAGGCTGAGAGCTAGGACCACCGGTCTTCTTCTTCTTAGAAGGAAAAGGCTTCTTCTGAATTGGAAACGGCCTCTTGTTGGGGTTCTTAGAAACCTCAACATCTACATCACTATCACACTCCTTCTCGACGGTCTCGAGATGAAGTGCCGAATCCACCAATTCCTCGAAAGAAAGCTTAAGCTGGAGCAACAAGGACTTCTTAAGATATTTGTTAAGGCCAGAAACAAACTTCAAATTCTTCTTGTAAGAAGTGCTGATAAATTCAAGACCATACTGAGATAAAGCCTCGAACGATGCGACATACTCAGAAACAGAAGATTTCCCTTGCTTCAACTCAAGGAAGCGACGGGTCAATAAAACTTTTTCAGATTCAGGAACGAACTTGAGTTCAAATCGTCCCCGAAACTGAGTCCAAGAAAGAGTAGACTCATCAATTTCAGCTATAAGAAGCTCATACCAGTCAAGAACACGCTCTTGTAATAAGCTAGAAGTTACAAGAACTCTATCATGGTCAGAAAGATCCATGCGAGAGAAAATACGCTCGCACGTGCGAAGCCAAGCTTGAACTTCAAGAACAGATTCAGAGCCTTTAAACGGTTTTCCTCCAAGATGAGCAAAATCACTACACTGACGTGCAAAAGCAGATTTGCGAGGTGGAGACACTCGAGGAGGAACGGAAGGCTGAGTGCTCCTAAATAACTCCATAAATTGATCGGCAGACATATATACGCCATCCGGATGTGAGCCACTAGATTGTCCAGCATCCGAACGTCGACCTCTGCCTCTTCCAGACATAAGCTGAAAGTCAAGATAAGGAAAAGATTATTCACAAGGTAGAGATTACAATATGGGATACTACGGAATAAAATGCATTCCTAGACGTATTTCCAATATCTATCTAACCTTGATGGAATAAAGAGACACTATGATTCAAGGATCTGTATCACTTGTACACTTTGATGTACTATAATATGTGCATCTATTCTGTGTTTATCATATTTTGTTCTGAACTCAGCTCTGATACCACGCTGTGACGCCCCACTCCGAGAGCCTCGTTAACAAAGAGTATTACATAGATAATACTGTCGGCTAACGCGGACAATAGAGTATAATGGAAGCGACCATGTGCAATCTTACCTTAACTATTCACTAAATATGTCGAAAAGTAGAAACACATTAAAATTCGACCTATTCAATAAATATTTAAAGCAAAACTACAATGGCTATAGGATCTATCAGAAGAAAATATAACAATTCAAATGTAATCTACATCACAGAACAGTCGATCATAATATACACATACACAGATACACAACAGAGTATAAAAAATAATACATGTCAAGTGGTACAGGAGACCACAATATAGACGAGACGAAAGAGTATAAATCAGAGTTACAACAGATAAGGACTACAAAAGACGCTATAACAAAAAGAAGCTAGCGAATAGTCCATGCGGAAGCAAAATAGGCTAAGTCCAAAAGCACCTAACCTGAAACATCTCGGTCTGACCCGAGTATAAAATACACGGATCAGTCTAGGTAACAAATCAGTTAGATAAACTGAACAATAATACCTCCAAGGTCATACAGTATAATAAATATCTCTAGGGGAGATAACACAATCATCAACAAGAGATGAATCATATAGAACAAGCCTCATATCATCGGCAACATATAGAAACAAAGGATACGATTATCCCAAAACAAGCCAGAAGGCAAATAACAAATACCCATAAGGTATACAAGTTCCACAAGGTAATCGCTATACTCCATGCGGCTCAAAAAGACCAATACCGAAGGGCGATACCAAGGGAATATACATATCAATGAAACATCATAAAATTTGCTCGAGCTCAGTACTGTACAAACAAGGATCCATGAGCCCGAAGACTCCAAACCCAAGTATCACCCATGCGGCACATAAGGCCAACATCAAAGCGAAACTATATAGGGCAACAAACCCGAAGGCACACACCCGAAGGCAACATACCTGAAGGCAACAAACCTAGGGAGACAGTCCGAAGACACTATCCCAGAGGCAACAAACCGTAGCGGTGAAGGTCGAAGACCCAGTACTGGACACCACTAACTGGCGGAATGTGTCACAACTCTCGAAAAGGAATCCGAAAAGTGTTAACGTATGTCCCATAACCACTCGTTCGCACTAAACGGTTTACTATCCGTCAGTCCCTTTCACACTCAAAGCAGTACAAAGTTTACCTCATATCATCGATAAACCAAACCCGAAGGTCAAAACAATCAATCGAATAGGTCGAGGATTAATCGGAAAGATAAACGCACAGATTCATGGTCCATGTTTTGCCCAACCATTTAATCACCCTTCCACTTCGTTCGAAGTGCGAAAGTGTGTGTTTTAAATAGAATTTATAAATTAGAGAAACGAACTTTTAAATGCGATTCAAGAGATTATTTTATAAAAACCCGATGATTAAAATTAAAAGGAACCATCAACGTCAAAACAATTGATAATCGTACATGGGATCATCATGAATCGATTCAAATTGGAAATTCAATCCAAAAAGGCAAATTGGTCTCAAACAGCAGGTTCAGTCGACTGAACAGAGTTTTCAGTCGACTGACCCTATGCCTGGAAATTTTCCAGGTTTAGGAAACTTTCTGTTTCCAGGTTCAGTCGACTGTGCAGAGTTTTTCAGTCGACTGAATCATGCCTGGAAACTTTCGGGTTACAGGTTCAGTCGACTGAACAGAGTTTTCAGTCGACTGAATCATGGCTGGGCTGTTTTTCAGCCTTATTCAAATGAAGAGCAAACTCTCCAAAAATGCAATCGGACGAACATTGGCTCTAAGGGCTTATGCCAATCGACAACCCAACCCTATATGTTCCTCGATGCATCACCAAAACATGATTAAAACATCAAAGTTAGGATTTCAAAGATTTGAACCCAAAACACTAAAAATTGGATTATTCCCTAATTCAACCCAAACCAAATGCAAGTGCATATGAACAAGGTGTTAGGAATTCATACCCAACATCAATGAAATCAAGAGAAGTAGATGTGAGTTCAAAACTCACATTTGCACACAAAACAAAGAAGATGAAGAAGCACAATTGCAAGGAATCAACCAACTACACTCCACTTCAAACTACAAGCTTCAATCTAGAATCAAAGCAAGTATTTCCTAAGTTAGGGTTAGGAAATTACAGAAATTGAAGAGGAGAAAAGATGGAGAAGGTGGAGATGAACTTACCAATGGATTCTCTTTGATTTTGGAGCAAGAATCAAGTTACAAAGGAGAAACTAGGGCTTGCTAATTTCTATTTCTCTTTCCTTTCCCCCATTTCAGTTTTTAGCTTAAGAAATAAAATGAAATGAAGATGAAATTAAGAGAAGGGTTGAGCTAGGGGGTTAAGTGAGCTAGTGGGCTGAACCCAACCCCAAACCCAATAGAAAAAGTAGCCAAAATTTCACAAACTCCAAACATATCAAAGATTATACTCAAAAAGATCGCAAACGCCATTTTGGACTCAATGGAAATGGTTTCGAGCTCCAATTCGGCCATTTGCAAAAAGTAACATTTCGGACCCTAAAATCCGAGTAACGACGCTATATTTAAATCAAACATTTAAATATAAAATCGTTAAATATGCGGGTTGTTACATTGTATATCTACCCCAATCCTACTTTCATCAATTAGCACAACTTCATCGGCAAATAGCATGCACCAAAGAATTTTCTCTTGTATATCCTTCGTAACCTTACCATTACTAGTGCAAAAATATAGGGGCTCAAAGTTGACCCTTGGTGTAATCCTATGTTAATGGAAAAGTCACTGATTACACCAACACATGCTTTGACACTAGTTACAACATCATTATACATATCCTTGATAAAGGTAATGTACTTTGTTGGGGCTCTCTTCTTTTCCTGAGCCCGCCACATCACCTTTCGCGGTAATTTGTCATAAGCTTTCTCCAAATCGATAAATACCATGTGTAGATCCTTCTTTTGCTCCTTAAACATCTTCATAAGTTGTCTTATCAAGAAAATCACCTATGTGGTCGACCTTCAAGGCATGAAGCCAAATTAGTTTTTTGAAATGCTTGTCATTCTTCTTAATCGATGTTTAATGACTCTCTTCCAAAGCTTCATCGTATGACTCATAAGCTTAATTCCTCCGTAGTTTGTGCAACTTTGGATATATCCTTTATTCTTAAAAATTGAAACTAATATGCTTCTCCTCCACTCATCTGGCATCTTGTTTGATTTAAAAATATTATTGAACAACTTAGTTAGCCAAGCTATCCCTGCATCTCCAAGACATCTCTACACCTTAATGGGGATGCCATCAGGTCCCGATGCCTTATCTTCTTTCATCCGTTTTAGCGCCTCCTTTACCTAGGATTTTTGAATTCTCCAAACAAAATGTCTACTGGGTCATCAAAAGAGTCGTCTATCTCGATCATAGTACTACCATCTTCTTCATTAAATAGTTTATCGAAGTAATCTCTTCATCTACTTTTTATCTCATCATCCTTCACCAAAAGTTTATTATTGACATCTTTGATGCATTTAACTTGGTTGAACTCTCTTATCTTCCTCTCACGGAGCTTAGCTATCCTATAGACGTCTTTTTCACCCTCCTTCGTACCTAGGTTATGATACAGGTCTTCATACGCCTGACCCCTCGCTTCACTCACCACTCTCTTTGCGTTCTTCTTTACCACTTTGTACTTTTGTATATTGTCCTCGTTCCTGTGATGATGCAAGCACTTATATCATTCCTTCTTCTCTTTGTGATTTGCTTCTCCTTCCAAACTCCATGTCCCTTCTCCCATCACCCTATCCTTAAACACCCATGAAGCATCTTCTTTCAGTTTCCACCATTTCGTCCGACTAATCTTGACGCCTTTATCCTGTCGAACACGTATTCGAAGATGAAACTCGGATATCAGAAGCTGATATTGTGAGACGACGCATTCTCCTATATGACTTTGCAATCCATATAAACTCCTCTGTCATCTCTTCTAGTAATGACAAAGTCAATTTGGCTAAAGTGTTGACTACTACTAAAAGTAACTAAGTGTGACTGTCTCTTTTTAAAGAAGGTATTAGCTATAATGAGGTTATAAGAATTAGCGAAATTCATTATTTCTTCTCCTTCTTGGTTCCTATCGTTATATACAAAACCACCATGCACTATCTCAAACCCACCACTAGCTGTACCAACGTGCCCGTTGAAATCTCCTCTTATGAAAAGTTTTTCGCTGATAGGCACATTTCTAACCATAAAATCTAGCTCTTTCCAGGAATTCCTCTTGACGGCTTCACTTAGACCTACTTGTGGGGCATATGCACTAATGATGTTCAGAATCATATCGCCCACTACCAGCTTGACTAGGATGATCCTGTCCCCTTGTCTCCTAACGTCGACAACTCCGTTTCTAATGTTTTTGTCAATTAAGATGCATACCCCGTTCTTATTACGTTCTTTTTTCATGTACCACAACTTGAAGCCTATGTTCTCTAGCTCCTTCGCTTTCTTGCCCGTCCATTTGGTCTCTTGAACGCATAAGATATGTACACGTCTCCTAGTTATAGTATCAACTATCTCTCTTAGCTTTTCTTTGATGACCCTATATTCCAACTATCTATCCGAATCCTACTTTTATCGACTAACTTTCTTGCCTCTCGCACCCGTCGAGTAAAGTGCGAATGTCCTTGCTCATTTATCACTACATCGGGGCGTCGATGTAGCGCGCCACTAAGGGAGTGTCGATCCAACGCTTGCATATTTATCACCATACCCGAGCCTCGATATGACGCGCCACTAAGAGAGTGGTGATCCAACCCTTGCTCAATTTTCACCAGACCCGAGCCTCGATATGACGCGTCGCTTAGAGGGTTATTCCCCAACGAAATATAATTAGGTTTCATTTCCATAAGAGAGACTATGATTTTTAGGTTGGCTCACCAAGCATATCACAACGCTCCATTTTTATCCTTGCTTGGAGCAGACTGCATAGAAAACTACACAAAACTACACAGGCGGAGTTTATTATTACTATTTCTATAAAAAAGAAAAAAAAATCCTAAATTTAACTAAAATAAGATTAAAAATGGAAACTTATGAAAAAGAAATTTCAATGTGTCTGATCTAGATCATTTGTAAAAAAAGAAAAAAAAAATTGAAAAAAGGAAAATGATAGTGATGGTTCAAAATGGTTATTAGGTCTCTTCCTATCCTATGATTCAAAACAATCAATTAAAGTGTAATGCCTGTTTATCTTATGTACCTTGAAGAGGATTATTTTCTTTTTGAAATGAACAGGATAATGATTACTAAAATATGGTGGTTCCTCTATTCTATTGTTTTTGTGATGAATGGCTGAGTTCGTGTGGCTTAGGGTAACAATAAATAAACCTTTGAATCTCCTTTCGAAATGAAAATATATTGTACAATAGATAAATAGGTTACAAATCTTAACAGCCAAATGTGTTAGGAAGGTCTGAAGAAATACTGAATCCTTCAGCGGCAACGAAAGCAATTAGGTCTAAGAATGCATTGAGGGTTGGATCGCCTTCTTGCTCATGCAGATTGAAGGATACCCTTAACCAACTGAACTCTGCAGCCTGTAAGTCGGAAGAATACAGAAAGCAAAATAAAACATTATACATAACTAATAGTCAATGAAATACACTTCATAGAAAAGATAGATGAAACTTGTTAGGGTCAGTGACAATTCAGTTTCAAGAGGCACCTGTTCAGTTTAAAAAAAGATTGGCGGGGATTGCAAACAAAATTACAAATCGTTGCTTCTTTTCCATGCATGCATGCGACTCTTTCTGCCTCAACAGATGCTGCACAGATCCATTCAGACACTATAAATCATTTATAACACAATTAGCCATGCACTCTGTCAAATCAACTTACTCGTCTTCAAGAAACCAACAAAATGCCTACCATTCAGGACATGATTGCATTCTATGGGCTAGAACGTAGATTCTACAACAGAATCATTTCTTTAGGAACCCCTTCACTGGTTTCACGCAACGTTGTTGCATTATGGATGTTTCTGCAATACATCGGAATCGACATTATGCCCTTTCTGAGCGACTGCCGTAACGATTTGGTTGTACGACGATTTGTGAATGAGGCACTCTCTATTCTCTCTTGCATCAACAACGACAGTCCAACAAAGGAATCTTCTGTAGCAATACCTCTTACTAATGCACTTGCGAAAGAAGAATTGAACCTTCGCTTCTTTCACTTCAATAGAGACGTCATTGCGAGAACGATCGGTTATATAATAGCGGGAATCGGAACCATTATTTTCGACCTCGACATCGATAATGTTCATTTAAGCCAAGAATATTGCAGAAGGGTTGGTCCTAATGCTATGGATATGAGGTCATTGTTCTTCACTTGCGATAGTTCCAGTCTAGGAAAAAGTGACATTCTGGAGTTTTTCAATAGGTAATTATCTTCTTCTCGGTAAACCAATTTATAAATCATATTAAGCTTTAACCTTATAATATTTCTTTTGTTTTCTTAAAAATGCGCAGGAGATGGAACACCTGCATACAGAACATGATGATGGAAGAAAGAAGAGGGCAACTGCCGATTTATGGAAGGATTGTGCTGACGGAAGAATACTTTGTGAACTTGATATTTCATAATCATCAGATTCTGAAGATGAATATCAACGGAAACGTGATAACAGTCAGAAAGTTCTCTCCGAACTAGCCAAGGAACAACGATAGCAGTTTTGATTTCACAAAATTTATTTAGTCAAACTGTAGTTAAAGTTTTAAGATCTTTTTATTCAATCAATGTTGTGGATACAATGTTACCAGTGTGAAAAGTTTGTTTTATTTATTTGTTTTGAGAATCGTAATGTAGAATATCACTATCAGGTCTTCATGCTGAATTTCATTTGCAACATGTGGTAGCTACAGGTACAACATGCTCGTATAACAAATTGTTTACTAGGTAAAACTAAAAGTGCAAACTATGTGTGCACAATAATTTAGAATGCCATAATTTATATGCGTCTTAAAACACATTTGTAATTGAAAATTAGGGTAATGGGTCGAGTTTTGAAATTATAAACTGGGGGCAGCAATGAAAATGAAATTAGGGCAGCATAGCAACACTGCATAGACGTTGGGTTTGGGGTCTTCAGTCGATGGCGACTGTCCACTTGCCACTACAGCAGTGTAGCTCCGAGTTGTTAAGGGGAGTAGTGCGCTACGCGATGGAGAAGATGTAGCGCGAGTGAATAAAAAATGAAGATCTTTTTTTTTTCCTTCTGCCCCGACTTCTAGTTGCCCAATTGAATCTTACAATGCAAAAGAGGTGGTTGTAAACGCTGGCGAAAAAGAGAAGTGCAGGATGGAGCAGCAAAACTTGGGCTATGGGAGACCCTCACACCTGGTGGGACTCGAACCCACAATCGCCTGATTAGAAGTCAGACGCCTTATCCATTAGGCCACAGGTGCCCCATGGGCAAATATGTTTTAAATTTATTCATCCTATTATACAGAATACAAAATATTCTCCCCTTCACCCTGGTAATAGCCTGTTATGAGTTAGATCTTCGATGGTTCCGATTCCAGCCATTATATAACCGATCGTTCTTGCCACGACGTCCCTGTTGAAATGAAAGAAGCGAAGGTTCAGTTCTGCTTTTGCAAGTGCATTTGGGAAGTAATGGTTGCCATTTGCGGAATGGTTGCCTCCTGAATAGCTAATGTATGTTGTTGAAATAGGCGCCTTTATCATCAATCTTTCCCTTTCAAAATACACTACTTACGCGACCTAAAGTCATGCAATGATATGTCTTTTCTTCAAAATTACATGCAAGTAAAAAAAGTTATGCAATAAATAATAACTGAATTGTTCTGAAACAGGTTGATGGGCCAAAGTACAATTCTTTCGGAATAATTGATTCTCTTGCCACCACAGTACTCCCTTGCGATCCCAAAACTGAACGTATCTAATTATTGTGCAATTTTAGTTTGCACTTTTAGTTTTACTAGTAAACAATTTGTTATATGAACAGGAATATGAATAACCGGTTTGTGCTGCAGCTATACCGCATGTTGAAAATGAAATTCAGCATGAAGACCTGATGTTCCAGTGATACATTACGATTCTCAAAACAAATAAATAAAACTAACTTTTCACACTGGTAACATTGTATCCACAACTCACAACAGTAATTGATTGAATAAAAAGATCTTAAAACTTTAACTACAATTTGACAAAATAAATTTTGTGAAATCAAAACTGCTATCATTGTTCCTTGGCTAGTTCAGAGAGAACTTTCTGACTGTTATCACGCTTCCGTTGATATTCATCTTCAGAATCTGATCATTATGAAATATCAAGTTCACAAAGTACTCTTCCATCAGCACAATCCTTCCATAAATCGGCAGTTGCCCTTTTCTTTCTTCCATCATTATGTTCTCTATGCAGTCATTCCATCTCCTGCATATTTTCAAGCAAACAAATGAAATATTACAAGGTTAAAGCTAAAAATAATTTATAAATCACTTAAAGAAGAAGATAATTACCTATTGAAAAACTCTAGAATGTCGCTTTTTGCTAGACTGGAACTATCGCAAGTGAAGAACAAGGACCTCATATCCACAGCATTGGGACCAACCCTTCTGCGGTATTCTTGGCTCAAATCAACATTATCGATGTCAAGGTCGAAAATAATGGTTCCGATTCCAGCCATTATATAACCGATCGTTCTTGCAACGACGTCTCTGTTGAAATGAAAGAAGCGAAGGTTCAGTTCTTCTTTTGCAAGTGCATTCGTAAGAGGTATTGCTAAAGAAGCTTCCCTCGGTGGACTGTTGCTGTTGATGCAAGAGAGAATGGAGAGTGCCTCATTCACAAAGCGTTGTACGACCAAGTCGTTGCGGCAATCACTCAGAAAGGTCATAATGTCTATTCCGACGTACCGCAAAAACATCCATAATGCAACAACGTTACGTGTAACCGGTGAAGGCTTTCCTAATGAAATTATTCTGTTGTAGAATCTACGTTCAAGTCCATGGAATGCAACCATGTTCTGGATGGTAGGCATTTTGAAACGATAACGTAGTAAACGTGGTGTGATGAGATGATGACTGCATTATGATTGTGTCAACTAATATATACTGCTTGAAAGAATCTATGTGGCATCTATTATGAGAGAAAGAGATGCATGTAGGGAAAAGAAGCAACGGTTTGATATTTTGCTTCCTCAGTTGGCGCCATTTTCTAAATTGAATAGGTGCATTTGGGAAGTTATGGTTGCCGTTTGCTGAAAGGTTGCCTACTGAATAGCTAATGGATATTGTTGAAATAGGCGCCTTTATCATCAATCCTTCCCTTTCAAAATACACTACTTACGCAACCTAAAGTCATGCAATGATACGTCTTTTCTTCAAAATTATATGCAAGTAAAAAAAAGTTATGTAATAATAACTGAATTGTTCTGAAACAGGTTGATGGGCCAAAGTATAATTCTTTCGGAATAATTGATCCTCTTGCCACCACAGTCCCTTGCGATCCCAAAGCTGAACGCATCCAATTTTCTTGACCCCACTTTCAATATTTCTGGGACAAGAAACAATTCTGCGCTTTTCATCAAAAAAGCAGAAACAATTATGCGCTTTTCATCTGGAACGGAGATAGGCAAGAAGGATTGTTATGTTATGTGTTTATCTTAATATGGCCCCAATATCTACGTTTTCCCAAATACATAATAAAAAGTTGGCTGGACACTGTTTCCTATTTGTAGTAACGATAATTCTGTTCTCTTCGGATTAGACAACGATAAATTTTTGGTTACTTTCTGGTGGCGTAGTAAACAAGCTTCTGGATTGCATTATATGTTAGGTAGTGTGTACACACGCAATGATTTGCAGGTGAAGGTTTTGTAACCATAACACATGTGATTCTACAGTTGCCATGTATTCAGTCTACATTTGAAGTGGTGGCTTTGGAGGATGGTTTTGTACTATTGATTTTGTAACGATTGCTGGTAGGAGTTCCATAGCTGTTAATTAATTAACGGTGAGCATGGTTAAAGGATTCCAATAAAATTTACCTCTTATCAAAAAAAGAATTCTTTTAACAATATCCTCAATAGTTGATTCTTGACCTGCTAGCTTGCTTGCTATCCATTGTCTTCTGGCGTTATGATGGGATTTGGAAGTCCATGAGGTGATTGTTGAAGGTGAAGAGATGGTGAATGCGTTGGACAAAATTTGTGTATTGAATGATAACGTTGTATCAGATTCATTGCACAATTACATGTAGGGTTAGACTGGTTCCAGGACGAATGTTTATATTCAAAACCATTATCATATCGATTTATATAGCAATAGAAAAACCATATTATCATCAACCAAAATAATCCTAAAACCAATACTTCTGCTCGTGGTTCATAATAAAATTTTACTATTTAGAAGTATGATCATAACTATTTACTTGCAGTATTTCATATTAAAAGAGTAAATATTAAGAGTTGTACCTCTTTTGTTATATGGATTTATCATTTTCTTTTTTTGTAGTCAAACATATAAGAAAACATTGTGAAAGAAACCAAAATATTATATAAAATCCATCCCTCATCAGGAAAATAGACATATAGAAGAAGTTGCAAAAAAATTAGTCTCGGGTACAACAAGTTTGTTTTTTAGTTTGAAGAACACTTTTTAACGTGACCAGAAAATGATAGTTGCAATTATCATTTTGTGATTTACACTAAACAATGGCTTTCGGCCTAAGAAACAAATTTCTTGTCCCTGAAACTAAATTTTTTTCAAACTTTTTCTTTGAGCCTAAAAACTCTAAAATCATATTAGTTTATAAAATATACTCATTTTGTGTAGTCAAACATCTAAGAAAATATTGTGAAAGAAACCAAAATATTATATAAAATCATATTAGTTTATAAAATTGACTATAAGAATTGCGTTCATTCTAATACCATAATAGCATTTTGCTAGATTTTCTGTTAAATAATTACACATTATATGTTTGATGTTATATAATAAAATATATATTTGAAATATAAGACTATATATATATATATATATATATATATCTGTGTGTGTATGCGTGTTAAGGTTAGTGGTAGATATGGTAATTATTGTTATTAGTAGTTGATTATCATTAACATCCCATATAATTTCTTGCGGTTAACAAACCGTACAAATCAATTTGGTTATGTTTTTTGCAGTACCATTTCAGTTAGTAGCGGTTGATAATGATTGTAAGTAGCAATATGGTAAAAAAAAATTCAGTCCTAATTACATGGGGAAAAATAAACGAATTCCAAAACCTTTTCTTTTATTAATACAAGCATAATTTGCATATCTTGAATCATGTAAACTTATATAATATACTGCTGCCACATGAGCAGTATACCACCGCTGACACAGGAGCGGTATACCACTACTGCCGAGGCAACAATGACCCGCTTGCATCAATTTTATCATATAATTTATGCTTTGAGTTCTTTGTGATGCTTTGAATTAATTGTCAGTACTAGAAATAAGTTGATCAACTTTATTCTAAGTTCAAACCAAGATACAAAATAAAAAAAAAGGCCGCCAAGAGTAATCAAATCTCCAAGGACATTTCTACCCAAAATCGCACTCTTCTTCCAAACCTTCACCCTCTTTCACTTTCAAATGCTAAAGAGAAACCTCCCAATAAAGTTAATGAGGGGTTCAAAGTAGTAAGGAACCACCCGAGGAACCCTTATCATCCTAGCTACCTTTTAAATATCCAAGAAAGGCCAAGATGTCGGCCGCAATTGAACAAAAATGATCTGAGCACACTTTTCGAAAGGCCCAACCAAACATCGCCACATGGCAACTACATTAAATGCATAATAGACCTGTCACTTCACCTTTAAGCATTTATCTTCAATTCACAATTAACTAAGTCTTACGCTATGTTATTTACAACGTCTTACGACAATCAATCTACATAGACTTATGACACTTAATTAAATAGGTCTTACATTACGTTATCTACAACGTCTTACAAAGTCTTACGACGCTAAATTAACCCAACCTTACGGTACTTTGTCTAAAATGTTTTACAGAAATCAATCCACTTAGCCTCACAACACTCAATTAATTGAGCCTTATTGCACGTTATCTTACGGCAATCAATCAATTCAGCCTTGTGACAGTTAACTAATTAATTCCTTCGACAACAAATCATTGCCAAGTAATTGTTGAAAACGGACCAGCTTGCAGCAAATTATAGGTGAATTTCAATTTTTTACCTTATTGGATTTTTATCAGGCCTATGAAGTCTTACTTATGTAGAAAATTTCTAAATTTTATTTAAGTAAAATCTTTTATTTTACTTAAATAGGAAATTAGTCTAAAGAAATAACCCAGAACCAACTTTAGTATGAAGGCCACAACCTTTAAAATTTAGTCTAATGTACAACGAAATGTTATATGCATATAACATTACATAAAGATTATGTCCGATATGATTTCTACCTGCTTGATTTTTAAACAAAATGAAGTATATGTCATATGTGACGTACTCAAAAAAATTTGGAACTACATAAGTTATTTTCCTTGCATATTAAAAACATTTGTGAAGTATAATTCATATGCTTTATGAACAGTACACTATTGGTGCCACTGCTTTTTATGACATTAGTATCAATTGATTTTTACATTGCGAATAAAGCTCCAGATGATGTAACTTAATTCAAATTTCCTAAGCGATGCATTGCTGCCTTTCAAGAACATAACATGTGTTATGGTTTCAAAGTATATACAGGTTATTGTTATAGGTGTTATAGTAATAATAATACTTGAATACAAATTGGTAAAGAGGAATGTAACGACTCAGAATTTCATTCATTCGAATTTAGAATATTTTATTGATTTTAAATACTTATAAGTTAAATTTTATAAGTTAAATTTTATAATATAAGTTAAATAACTTATATTTCAAATATAGTGATTTATTTGATAACTAAATTGTTAAATTTAATATTTGAAATTGTTTAATAATTGAATCTTATATTTAATATGAACCAAAATGATTTCAAAGTTGATTTAAATTCTATTTGAATAAGAATGGAGTTAGTAAATTTTAATTTTAATGAAAGTGAATAAACTGATTTTGGAAATTTACTCGTTTTAATTAATATGTAAAAATAGTCTTTTTGACACTGTCTCGGATTTTGGATGAAACCAGTTTCATTAGATCCGTAGTAGTGAATTATTATATGCCTCGAATTTAGTGGCGATTGGACTTATCATTTGGTCGTGCGAGTTTGAAACGCGAAGAAATTAATTAAAATAATTTAAATTAAAATAATTTGATTTTGAAAAGCTATCTTCTGAATATAATGGAATTGGCTCCCAATACATATTCTTTTTTGTTCAGAATATAGGTATAACATGTCGAACGTCAGGTGACACGCTTTGTTTGGAGTCCGAAATTTTCATGGATGAATAGTGCAGAGTTTATATTCTATAAATAGTCCTCAACTTCCTTCATTTGCAAACCAAACCCTACAATAAAATCTCAGCAAGCGTTAAAACTAGAATTCCAACCGCCTTAGTTCATCGGCTCCTCTAGAGGCCGAATTAGCCTTCGACTTCAATTAGGAAAATGTAGATAGCATCCATATGAAGCTATCCAATGGGTGCATCGTCGAATCGTCGCTCGACATAGCCGAAATTAGCTCGCGTTCATTTGCAGTTTTGGGTCTACCTTTCTCGAGTTTCATGTGTGCGGATAGCAGTGATGGTGGCAAGGCGTGGCATAGGCGCGACGGTCAGGTGGCGGTGGCTCGGTTCGGGATTAGGGCGCGATGATCGAGTTTGAGAAGAAAAAAACGAACGAAGCTCGAGCCTGAGAAGAAGACGCGCCTGTGAGAAGGGAGATTTAGAAAAGGTTAAAGTTTTAAAATTTTTAATTTAAGTTAATTATAAACTTAATTATTTCATACGATTAATTAATTCGTAACTTTCTCGTACGAGGTCCGTTTCGAGCGCGACAAGTTGCGATATGTCATAATCAGCGAGCACTATTGTATGGAGTTGGATTGGATTAATTGTAGCTAGTTGGAATTTTGAGTTAAATTGATCGGCTGTTCAATTTTAATTTAAACCGGAGCGCTTTGGCGATTTCTGGCATTTTTGGTGAGTCAACTCACCTCTTTGGCCTGCTTCTTTTTATATAAGTGGGAATAAATTTATATATACCGATTGTTGCTTATTTGGATGATATACTGTATATATATTGGTAAATTCGGATATATCTCCGCTTACTGGAGTGGATGAGAACCTATTACATTTCCATGTAAGAACGAATGACCCTTTGTATATGAATCCCGCCTTGAAGCGGTTGATTCATATTTTAATGATTGTATGCTCTCTATGATGTAGGAGGACAAGTTGGAGGGATCCAACAAGATTCCTTACCACTATTGATTTTTCTTTTCATATATATATACTGATATATGATGCGATGGATGTCATTTGATGATATGGATTTGTTTTGCTTATTTAGTGCTTTAGTAGCACTGGGCGTTATTTTTGGTATTTTGAAATACTAAAAATGATGATTTTGATTTAAAAAGGATTTCAAAGTAATTTTGAAAAGATATACGTTTTAATGATTTTTAAATTATTAAAAGGAATGGATTTATTTTTAAAGAAATAAAAGTACGTTTTTTGATGTTATAAAAATATAGTTTTGAGCAATACTTTGATTTGGGATTTTTGAATAAGTTTATAAAAATGATTTAAAATAGTGATTGAAGGAATGGCAACGTGGAGTTCAAAGATGATGTGCTATGTGAAAGGTAATCGTTACCTCGGGCCTTACACCCGAAAATGACAATAACAGGGTAGATGCGACAAGGCTATGTGGTTCGCAACCATTAGGATATGATCATCCTCTTCTAGATATATTTATTCCCGCTACGATGTTTGGTTTTTAAATTATTGTGGATGTATGCTATGAGGGCCCTCAGATAGGTTGATAACGAAGGGGGTGATGGCATATTTGGTACTACCTAGTAAAAAAGTAGGCCGGTCTTGTGTTGGTAGAGGACCATCAGTTGGGCCTCGGTACATTCCTTTAGAGATGTACTATCGAAAGGTAGTACCGTCACCTGGTCATTTGTATGGAAATCAATTCTCTACTACATTTTGTTTATAGAGCCTAGTATGCTGGAATTCAATGATGGTAACAATTTTGGCTAAAAAATATTATTTGTATACCAGACACTAGTATAATATAACATGATTTGATATGAAATGTTTTGGTTATCGTACGGTAAAAACTCGTTCGGTTTATGTATGGGCGTGGTCTTACGAGATACCTTTGTTTTGGTAAAGAAAAGTTTTTATAAATTTAAAATTCAATTGAGATGTGTTTTCTCATGCTGGTTTACCAGACTGATTTGGGCGTTTATCCTTTTCAATGCTCGGGTTGGACCGAATATTTTTACAGATTTAGATTTGGATGCATGGGAGCTTCAACAGACAAACTGGAGGTCTTTTCGTCGTATTCATGCATATGTTTATTTTTCCACTGCATTGTTATTTAAATTACTAGCAAGTGTAAGGACATGTTATTGTAACCGTCCAAGCTGATGATTAGTGACTGATTGTTGTACTCTAATGGATATATATGAATTATACTACAGTTTTTGTTTTGTAAAGATCATTGATATCATATAATATATTGTTCCACTATGATTGTGAGATTCTGTGATTGTTCTAGTTTTTCGTCTTCTCTTCTTCTTCTCTCTTCTTCTTTCTTTCTTTCTCATGATTATCCATCTTTTCGTTTGGTTTGAGTTGGACACGTTTGGTTTGTTGTCAACTCTAAACGGGATAGATATGCTGGTCTTCACATTTGGTTTTAGAACTTAGCATTTTGCATACACTTAGGCTTTTGGTTGGGTACTTATTATAAATAGGGTCAGTAGCACCCTAGATTGAATTTGAGTGTATATATACAAGAGCATATTTATTAGTAATTTAAAATGTTTTATATTGTGTTAATTTATCTATTGATGTGGCTTATGAATTCTAGTCGATATGTGGGATGCCATGTTATTGACAGGATTTCTAAACCCTTGAACAAGGCAAACTAACATGGTATTGCTTTAAATTGGATAGATGAAATAATTTTACCTAAATTATATTTTTTTTATATAAAAGAATAATTTTGCAGAAATTATTATAAGTTATATATGGTGTGCTTGATTACTAATGAATGGTAATATGTGATTATTATCATTTTTTGTTTATGTTTTAATAAAAAGCTGTTGTTATTATCATATTAACAAAGATAAACAAAAAAGAAATGGTTTTATATAACTAAAGTGAAATAAGTAAAATTAGATAAGTATAAATTTGTAAATATGATTTATAAATAAAAAAAAAATATTTAAAATAAATAAAAAGCACTAAACTCAATTTAGTCGTTGGGAAATAATTCAGGCGATGACGGCAGCATCATCCGTATTCATGTTCGAATCTTTAAGTTATGAATTTCTACCTTAATAATTTATTATTGAAGTATTGTTTTGATAAAGCAAGTTTTGATTGTAAAATTCCAAGTATGCTTTGATAAATAAAAAATAAGTTGTTGAACTTATAAATTGAAAATAGTATAGATAAGGAAATAGTTTACAGCTAATGAATTTGCACAGGAAAGTAAAACCAAAATTTTAAATTGGTCGAACATTTTGGTTAGGCTAACAAAAGTAAATTTGAAATTGATAATGAAGAAATAAAAGAATTAACTTGAATAAAGTTAAATAAATTAGAATTTGACTTTTGAAAGGAAAATAAAAATAAGAAGTGATGTATAACATGTTTAAAATAAACTTAAGAAAATAATTTTATGAAATGGTTGTTAAGTATTATTAGTATTAAAAGAAATACACTAAGTAAATTGAATATGGAATGAAATGTTGTTAAACGTAAATTGAATTTAAAGTGAAGATTAATAAGTGAATGACTAATGAATTGAATGTAAGTGAAATTAGTATGAATAATGATTTTGAATAAATTATTAGGAAGTGGAGATAGTGGTTTTAATGACAAAAACCTTTGTAGCTTATTTTATTATAACTTATATACTAACACTATTGTTTAGATATGTATGAATGTTATTATGTAGGATATGTATAAGGCAGGTACTGATTATTGAAGACTGTACAGTATAAAAATCCAGAATGAAGAAATCAGGTTTGAAGACTCATGAGTGTCAAGATCAAGATTTCAAGATAAGTGTCTAGTTTTGTTAAAACTTCACAATAGCATGGAAATCTTCATTCCAAATTCTATTTGGGATGGAACCCATTTCTACCTTCTTAGTGGCTTACAAACCCACAACAAGTAGCTTACAAACCTACGACAAGTACCTCAAGGCCTTTAGAAATTGAGGATTGTAATCTCAACATTGGTATAATAAAAATCTGTACGAGGTGTTTGCCTTGGTTGAGGGCTGGACGTAGGGTAACTCCGAATCAGTATAAAATTCGGTGTGTTCTTTCCTTTTACTACTTTTTTTTACTTTCTGCATCCGTGTTTGATTCTGTGATTGTTCTGTGATTAAGTTCTATATTTTTTTTATATCATAATTTTAATTTAGTCCATATAAGTCTTAGAATCCACTGAACACTATTTACCCCCACCCCTCTATTGTTAAATTAGTCTTAAGATCCTTAATCCGCCCTCCCTTTCAATTGGTATCAGAGCGTAGGTTTTCATAGTTTTCATACTCTGAAACTTGAAAAGTTAAACATGCATTTTATTGAAATTTTGTTAAAACTAGTTTGAATTTATGCATTTCATCAAAATATATAAGTCTGCATATAGTTTTTTTTATGAAAAATCAAGTTATCTACCAAATTGGTTTGTTATGCAGGAATAGACATGTTGCATGGCTTTTGAAGAATCAACAACCAATGGACAAATTGTGCAAATTGAAAAAGATAAATGGATACTTGACAGTGGCTGTTCAAGGCATATGACTGGAAATCCCAAGATACTCAATGACATTATATATCAAGATGGTGGATTGGTGTAACGGCCCGCAAATCCATACCCCTTCAGTCAACACTATTCTACAACATTCAACTCAAGTTGCACAGAAATACGAACCGTTTGGGTTAAAGAAGAAGAGGTAGAAGAAGAAAATAGAAAACAACAACAGAATCTAACCATCGCAGCGGAATAAACTATAATAGATAATAAATGACCTTTACTCAAAATCAAATATATCTGTTTACATATATTACAGCATCAGAGTACATCAATCACAACTTAACATCAATATCATACAAATGGATACACAACTCAACATAGCGGAATATATATAACAAGTACGAGAGTACGTATCGTCATCCAGCTCGTCTCTTGAGCTCCATAGCATCACATCATGTATTCTATAATACTCGGTCTGACCCGAGCATTATAGTTAAATAACACCTGAGTCAGTCAGGAATACCAGCGTGAGAAAATCACACCCAATTGATTATTAAAGTTTCAAAAATCCTTTGAAAACAAAAGCATCTCGTAAGACCACGCCACAAATAAACATATCGGGTTTTTACCTTAAGATAGCTAAAACATTTTTATAGAAATCCTCTGACATTATAATAGGGTCTATATACAAATACTTATAAAATAGCCAAAATTGTTACATGATTAAATTCCAGCTACTAGCCACAAAGTGGGTAATACAAACAAAACTCGTACAAGGCTCGTAGGGAGAATGGATTTCCAACTAATGACTAGGCACTGGGGTACCACCTGTCACAGTACGAGGCCTAGATCACCGTACCGAGGAGTATGCCCGCTCCCCTGCAACACAAGGCCGGGACTACCCCTTACTGGATAATCCCGAGTGAGATCACCCCACGGTTGGGATCGACAACCGCCCACTAAGCCGAAATAATAAGGGACATCTAGACTGGAATGACCTCACCCTGCTTGGGTGCTACCCACCTAGCCTTGCTGCATAACCCCTGATTTTCAGTCATTCCCATTTGATGAGGCTTGAGGCTAAGCGTTACATTTATAGAACATATCCCTCAGAATGCCCATCGTCCACCTGACGATGTTTCGCAAGCATTCATCCATATAAGTCCGTCCCGGGTTCGAACGGAACCGAAGGCACTATTCCTACTACATCTATTTTGGAAATATCCTCAGGATTAGTAGCGACTAGCCCTTGCACTTCACTGCTCCATCTTCGAATCCAAACTCGTTTTCATGAAACGTATAAACCGGATCGAAGTGGTTTTCGAGAAATAAATCTCGATCCCGGTCTCTTCGAAACGATCAACGCATTTGTCCAATATTGATAGTCGGTGATTTAACTATCAATTAATATTCATAAACATCCATCAACAATAAATAATTTCCAAAATTATTTATTTATCTCAAAATATCTTTACAAGATATATTCTATTATCAATCCTTTGAAAATAGTTTCAAAAACCATCTTCTTTTCAGAATAAACTTTCCCAAATATTTTCTATCTCTACTGAAATCACCAAGCACAAAACTAGATTTTAAAATAATTTAAACACTTTACTTTGAAATATACTTTAAAACATTCAAGTTAAAATTACTTTAATAATTTGTTAAAAAATACATACTATATGAATATTTGAAAATAAGGTTACTTAATAAAATATAAAACTAGATTTCTAACTTTATAAAACAAAGTACTAAGTTACTTCTTAATAATTACTGCTAAAATAGATTAAAAGAAAATACTTACTTTAGACTTTAAATATTAGAAATAACAAATTTTACAAAAATTGCTTTCTTTTAAAAACAACTTTAAAACATTTAATTTATATTTAAAATTTACTTTTAAAAACGTGTACTTAGGCATCCAAAGAAAATTCCAACTTCAAGCACTTAAATCAATTTCCCTAAATTCATTTTCAATTTTCCCAAATTGATTTCCAATTTATTTTATTTGAAATAAATTCTTTTATTTATCAGTTCATTTCCAAATTCAGTAGTTATGGATTTTATTATTATCTTTTCCAATTTCTTCTTTACTCTTTAAATAATTCAAATCTTAAATTCTAAATAAATGTTTGTTCTTTTTAATTGATAATACTGCATTTTAAAATTCATTAACTTTCTGTTTATTCAAATTTTCCTTTCCATTCTCAGGATTCATTTATTAAAATTTTAAAGTCACTTTATTTCTTTCCCAAGATATTCTTAAATTTATTCTATAATTATTTTACTTACAATTTCACTTCTTTTATTTTCATTTCAAAAAATCAAATTTATATATTTTTGGTAATTCATTATACCCAATTATATCCAATCGAACCATAGCATTCAATATTTCAATATAATCCATCATGGAATATCAAATAATCACAACAACAGAAGGTATTAAATAATTTAAATAAATGTTGAGGGATCCAGTTGGATCCCTCCAACCTGTTTTCCCTGCATCCACAGATGTTAGCACAATATAATATGCCATACCATAACACATCAATCAATTCAACCATTCAAACAATTATTTAAATTTAATCATTTAAATTTGAATATAAATGAGTGAGATTAACTCACCTTTAATTTGTTTGTAATCCAATCCAATCCGACTTGCTTCTATCAGATTTTAACCCTGAATAGCATTATATTGTCTATTAATATTTGAAATAATCGAACAACTTGTTACCAATTAATTTAATTTAGTTTAAACAAGTAATTAAATTTTAAAATAATTCCCTTTTGAAAATCTTTTAATAACTAAAATAATCTAAATAAGTTAGTTAAGCATTTTTATTTTATTTTTAAATGATATCTAGTAAGTTAAAAATGTGTGTGTATATATTTTATCTTCAAAATAAACTATATAGGGTTTAAAAAATCTAACGTTACATATCTATATATATATATACTGTATATATTCATAAAAATCTTCTATATATTAATGTTATCTGTTTACTGTCAACTATATAAATAAAAATCTTAACCCTAAAAAATAAATTTTCTATTAAGTTGTACTGGTCTCAATATCCATTATTTAAACTAAAATAAAAATCGAAATACCTCACTGTAAATTCTTATATATATATATATATATATATTATTTTTAAACTTCTGAATTCCTTATCCTTAATTTAAATTAATTTAAATTAAGCTATAAAAATTTACCTTACTGCTATCGGCATACCCCCAACCAAGACAGTTCTGCTA
This sequence comes from Allium cepa, assembly GCA_030765085.1. Taxonomy (NCBI): domain Eukaryota; kingdom Viridiplantae; phylum Streptophyta; class Magnoliopsida; order Asparagales; family Amaryllidaceae; genus Allium; species Allium cepa. The sequence goes on along the minus strand of CM060934.1, from coordinate 195,894,949 downwards.
TCGGCAAACCCCCAACCCTCAGATCCCATCGAACGAAATCGCGTAACCCTAGCCATCGTGCTCGAAAGTGAACGCCTCCCTTCCACTACACGCGACGCTCATCGCGAGCCCTTTTTTGATTTCCCATTCGAAATCAACTTCGACTTCGTTCGGCTCCAACCTCTTAAGAACTCGAGCAAATCTCTGATTGAATGGAAAGGATAGAGCAACCATGATTTCGAAGCAGCCGTGCTTTGGTTTTTTATTTATTTTTATAAATGAACGAGAGCGAGTTATTTTTTTTTCATGAATTTTGAAGCTGGGAAAGGAGGTGGCCATTGATTTTAGAGTTGACCGAGAGAAGAGTTTTGTTTTGAAAAGGAAGAGCTCGGCTTCATTTATTAATACAGTTCTATCTCTGCTCGATAAAAAAAAAGGCGTGCTTCAGACGGCAAGTAGGCTGACAACGTAGGGTGGCTTGGAATTGAAAGAAAGGAGGTGATGTGAAAGATTTACAAATTTATATAAATTATAAAGATTGAATTTTCGATAGAATTTCAGCGCGTTTGTATATCGCTCAAACAACAACTCCAAATATTACGAAATTTAAAATCCGATAATAATACGATATTACGGATCCAATGGAACAGGTTTCGTCGAAATCCGAGACTGTGCCTCGGAAGGCTATTTTTAAATATCAATTTAAACGTTATATTTCAAAACTGAACAAATCACTACTTGATTCAATTTTAACATTTCTATTTCCTTCAGTATTATCAATATAAATTTTACAAGCCTTCAAATTATCTTTAGCAGGCTTAAAACCCCAGATTCAACATTTTACCCAATTCCGATAATTTATTCAACAATTTATTATCAAATAAATACTGATATTTGAAATTAAAGTTAATAATTAACCTTTGAATATTTAAAATTAATTAAATATTCTCATTTCAAATACTCAAAAATTTCGGGTCGTCACATTCCTTCCCCCTTAAAAGAATTTCGTTCCCGATATTACTAATTAGGAAGAATGGTCCAATACCCGTTTACTTATTCTTAAACAAACAATTCGACATCCAACCAACTAGCTTTTACAAAAGACCATCATCATTCTTATTAACTTTCCAAACCTTTCCCTAGTTTGCAAACAATCATATTTGCTCTATTATTCAAGTTTAAGTTTAAAACTGAATTTTGAATTATCAAATTTTCTCAAAATTTTTCTAACTCTCTAAATTTTCGAAAAATTTCGCCAGCGTCTCCTTTGCGCGGCTGACTCGGTACAACTACAAAATGGCTCTACGGCCTCCCAAATCCAAAAAGAAAACAAAAGGCCAAGTGGCTCGATCCAAAAACCCAATCAATTTTCACAGAATTTTAAACACATACCTTTTTGTCGAGCAATTCAAATTTATCTTCTGAAATCAAAATCAATTCTCTTTTCCCTTTATATTACCTGCATATCCTGCTTAGCACTAATATTCCAATCACAACTTTCCAAAACATTTTATCAACTTCCTTACCAAATGCCAATATTCATCCAAATATCAACTTAGAATATATTTGCAATATTCAATTTCCAATTAAGAACTCACCATTTCTTTCTCAAGTTCAGTATAAACATTCTATATGTTTCTTATATTTATTTTCACCTTACCATTTCAGTTTATACCTATTCCTATTCAATTTTGATTCTTTCATTTTCATATGAATTTAGTTTATCTTAAACTCTAAATATTTAAATTTTATTTTTTCATTTATAATTAATTCATATCATTACTTTAAATTAGTTTTATTTACAAATTTATTTCAAATTCCAATTTGAAAACATTTGTCATTAACAAAATTTTCCAAAATTTTCTAACTCCCAAAATTTTCGAATTTTTTTGGCAGAGTCCCCTTTGTACGGAGGAGCTTTTGCAATTTGACAAAAGATATAAATATATATACATCGACCCACCCGGTCGGAAAAACCAAAAACAGTTCATATTTCCTATTTTTATTGCGTAGGCGTACCTTATTTAGCATTTTTAAGCAAGCGGCTTATTATTTTAGCAGTTAGTGCAATCAAATCCAGCCCAACGGCTTCCAGGTACCTGTACTTACTCAATTTAAACATGTAAGTGCCAAATATATGAAGTTTAACAACATTTCATTTATTTACAATAGTTAAACACATGAATTCTAAAAGAAATTCACACCAAACATTTTTCGTAAGCAACTTATATAATTTCCATGCCAATTCAACTGTTTCAATTTATTTATAACCATTTTCATTCAATTTGTATGGTTTTCAATCCATTCGTATACAACTTCATCAATTTGAATGGTTTAAACTCAATCACTTACATTTAACTTATTTTTAAGCAAAACGAACTCATATTCAATTCAATTGCTCTCTAAATCAATTTATTTTACTCCCATCAATTCATAGAATTTTTAATTACTTCCATTTACATCAAATGGCATTTTATTCTATGCAATTTGACGAGATCTATGTGAATAAATAAGTCTTCTGCTTTATAACCAATTTAAATGGATTTCAACTCAATTCATACTTAATTTTATTCCATTTTTAAATTTATTCACAATCCATATATTCTCATTTTCATTTCATTTTAAATTTGAAACCATTCACTTGCATTTCATTTTATTAGCCAACTAGTTCATTCAAAACCATTAACAATTCAGGCTCACCTTTATTACCTATTAAATTTTATTCACAGTCCACTAATTTATACTTCATTTCTTATCCACATTCATTTAAATCCATTCTATCAAACTTGAAACGTTCTATTTTCTTATTATCTCAAGTTATTTCAATTCCTTAATAATTTTAAATGGTTTACAATTATTTATTCTAGAATTTCATCCCATTAATATTATTTATAACTTAACGAATTTTATTTTGATTAAAAATTTATTTTCACTTGATTTAAAACCAATCCAATATTATTAAACTTTGTTTAAGTTGAATTCAATTCAACTCTCTTCCATTTGTTTAGTTTTAAGTTAATTTACTTCAATTTATTCAAATTTTATACTTAAGCTCATTCTCATTTTGCAAACAAAGTTCTCTTTTCAATTTAACTTGATTCTATTTCAATCCAATCTCCTTTCATACTACAAATTTATTTGATTAGTTATTATAAATTTCAAATTTCCAAGTTCGATTCATTCTCAGTTCACTTAAATAAATTACAAGGTCATTTCAATTTATTTCTACGTATTTGGATGTTATTTGCAAACCATACCATTTTCAATTTACCATTCACTTTCATGAACTCACAATTCAATCTCATTTACTTCGCTAACAATCCAGGTCGAATTTGATTTATAACTTGAGTTTTATTTTCAAACTTCATCATAAATTCACAATTCAATTTCATTCTCCATTCATTTAATTAATTGCAAGGCCACCTCCACTTATATTTTCTTCACTAATGATTCAAGTCGAATTTAATTTATAACTTGAGTTTATTTCTAAACTTCAATATTAACTCACCAATTCAGCTTTCATTTAACTGCATTGAGTTCTCATTACATATTTCATTATCTAATTTATTATCTACTTAGTTTTTCCTTAATTTATAATTCAATACTTGAATTTTAATTTCAACTATCACTTCATTCAATTTGCTTAAGTTCAATTTATTCTATAATTCAAGTTTGAATTTTCATTTTAATTTTTCAAGTCATCAAACAATATTTATTTTGGGTTTCCATTTCCACTTATAAATTTTATAAGTCACAACTTATTATTTACATAATCCCATTCATTCTAGGCTTGAATATATTCTTCTTTTATTTTTAACTCAAGCCTTATGCTTATTTACAACCCAAAAATATTTTTATTTTATGGATTTTTAATTCTTTTACACGTTATTCTTATTTATTTATTTCAATCCAATCCTTAACCAATTTAATTTCCATTTATTCAGGTAAGAATCTAATTCCATTCAATAATTCAATTGAATTCTTATTCCAATTCAATTTTATTTTAACTCAGTTTTATTTAACTCAATTCGATTTCAACTTGATTCGAATACAACTGGATATTATTTTCAACCTATTTAAATTAATTTCAATCCAGTTAAATTTTATTCTCCAATCCAAGTTCATTTCATTTTTTTAACTTTCCCCTTTAACTTTAAATTTCCAACCTTCAAAGCTTATATTTCCTTCCTGATTTAAAGCTCGTCTCAATTTACAAGCTTACAATTTATAAGCTTACAACTATCTCATCAGGAATTTAAAAACACCGACTTTGTTTCCAAATCATTTTGAAATCTCCAACATCTCAAATCTCACTTCTCAAATATTTAAACCAATCCTGGTTTTACCCCCAACAAATTTCCTTTGAAATTTTCAAAAACAACTTGCTTTTCTAAACAAATCAATTTTTGGCAGGAATCCGTCACTTAGGAATTTGAAAATGAATACCGATGATGCGGCCGTCATCATCAGAATTATTTTCCAATAATCCAAGTGATTTCAATGCTATATCACTTTCAAAATCCATTTTAAAACAATTTCCTTTCTGGAATATCTCCAAAACAATAATACTATTATTTATCTTCAAATACTTTGATAAACACTTCCAAAGTCTCCGGGATTTTAAACTTCCAAATCTTGCCTAAATCAATTTCAACTATAATCCCTTTGCATAGTCTCCCATTTGATTATAATTCAATTTATAATTTACATTTATAATTCATATTTATAAATTTCATTTCATAATTGAATTTATCTTCCCAATCTTTGATTATATTTACAATTTCTAGTTAAATTTTTCACTTAACAATGATAATACTTTAATACCATCATTTCTAACATCCAAGCAACCATATATTAGCTAAATAGTTTTCAAAATCTATTCTTTATATCAAAATATGTTTTTGGGTAAAATTATTTCATTTACCCATATTTAAAACAATACCGTATCGATTGCTCTATTCAAATGTTTAGAAACCCCTTCGATACAGTTGCGCAGACTGTGTCGACGAAGGTTCATATGCCACTCAATAAACCAATCAACACAATATTAAAACAATTTATATTCACTAACAAATACGCGCTCATATCTATTAATAAGCTCAAACTCATTCTAGAGTACTTCGGACTATAATTTAAATGAGTAATTCCCACCAGAGCCAAGGTTATCTCCAACCTAAGCTCTGATACCACTGTAACGGCCTGCAAATCCGTACCCCTTCAGTCAACACTATTCTACATCATTCAACTCAAGTTGCACAGAAATACGAACCATTTGGGTTAAACAAGAAGAGGTAGAAGAAGAAAATAGAAAACAACAACAGAATCTAACCATCGCAGCGGAATAAAATATAATAGATAATAAATGATCTTTACTCAAAATCAAATATATATATGTTTTCATATATTACAGCATCATAGTACATCAGTCACAGCTTAACATCAATATCATACAAATGGATACACAACTCAACACAGCGGAATATATATAACAAGTACGAGAGTACGTATCGTCATCCAGCTCGTCTCCTGAGCTCCATAGCATCACATCCTGTATTCTATAATACTCGGTCTGACCCGAGCATTATAGTTAAATAACACTCGAGTCAGTCTAGAATACCAGCGTGAGAAAATCACACCCAATTGATTATTAAAGTTTCAAAAATCCTTTGAAAACAAAAGCATCTCGTAAGACCACGCCACAAATAAACATGTCGGGTTTTTACCTTACGATAGCTAAAACATTTTTATAGAAATCCTCTGATATTATAATAGGGTCTATATACAAATACTTATAAAATAGCCAAAATTGTTACATGATTAAATTCCAGCTACTAGCCACAAAGTGGGTAATACAAACAAAACTCGTACACGGCTCATAGGGAGAATGGATTTCCAACTAATGACTAGGCACTGGGGTACCACCTGTCACAGTACGAGGCCTAGATCACCGTACCGAGGAGTATGCCCGCTCCCCTGCAACACAAGGCCGGGACTACCCCTTACTGGATAATCCCGAGTGAGATCACCCCACGGTTGGGATCGACAACCGCCCACTAAGCCGAAATAATAAGGGACATCTAGACTGGAATGACCTCACCCTGCTTGGGTGCTACCCACCTAGCCTTGCTGCATAACCCCTGATTTTCAGTCATTCCCATTTGATGAGGCTTGAGGCTAAGCGTTACCTTTATAGAACATATCCCTCAGAATGCCCATCGTCCACCTGACAATGTTTCGCAAGCATTCATCCATACAAGTCCGTCCCGGGTTCGAACGGAACCGAAGGCACTATTCCTACTACGTCCATTTTGGAAATATCCTCAGGATTAGTAGCGACTAGCCCTTGCACATCACTGCTCCATCTTCGAATCCAAACTCGTTTTCACGAAACGTATAAACCGGATTGAAGTGGTTTTCGAGAAATAAATCTCGATCCCGGTCTCTTCGAAACGATCGACGCATTTGTCCAATATTGATAGTCGGTGATTTAACTATCAATTATTATTCATAAACATCCATCAACAATAAATAATTTCCCAAATTATTTATTTATCTCAAAATATCTTTACAAGATATATTCTATTCTCAATCCTTTGAAAATAGTTTCAAAAACCATCTTCTTTTCAGAATAAACTTTCCCAAATATTTTCTATCTCTACTGAAATCACCAAGCACAAAACTAGATTTTAAAATAATTTAAACACTTTACTTTGAAATATACTTTAAAACATTCAAGTTAAAATTAATTTAATAATTTGTTAAAAAATACATACTATATGAATATTTGAAAGTAAGGTTACTTAATAAAATATAAAACTAGATTTCTACCTTTAAAAAACAAAGTACTAAGTTACTTCTTAATAATTACTGCTAAAATAGATTAAAAGAAAATACTTACTTTAGACTTTAAATATTAGAAATAACAAATTTTACAAAACTTGCTTTCTTTTAAAACCAACTTTAAAACATTTAATTTATATTTAAAATTTACTTTTAAAAACGTGTACTTGGGAATCCAGAGAAAATTCCAACTTCAAGCACTTAAATCAATTTCCCCAAATTGATTTCCAATTTTCCCAAACTGATTTCCAATTTATTTTATTTGAAATAAATTCTTTTATTTATCAGTTCATTTCCAAATTCAGTAGTTATGGATTTTATTATTATCTTTTCCAATTTCTTCTTTACTCTTTCAATAATTCAAATCTTAAGTTCTAAATAAATGTTTGTTCTTTTTAATTGATAATACTGCATTTTAAAATCCATTAACTTTCTATTTATTCAAATTTTCCTTTCCATTCTCAGGATTCATTTATAAAATTTTAAAGTCACTTTATTTCTTTCCCAAGACATTCTTAAATTTATTCTATAATTATTTTACTTACAATTTCAATTCTTTTATTTTCATTTCAAAAAATCAAATTTATATATTTTTGGTAATTCATTATACCCAATTATATCCAATCGAACCATAGCATTCAATATTTCAATATAATCCATCATGGAATATCAAATAATCACAACAACAGAAGGTATTAAATAATTTAAATAAATGTTGAGGAATCCAGTTGGATCCCTCCAACCTGTTTTCCCTGCATCCACAGATGTTAGCATAATATAATATGCCATACCATAACACATCAATCAATTCAACTGTTCAAACAATTATTTAAATTTAATCATTTAAATTTAAATATAAATGAGTGAGATTAACTCGCCTTTAATTTGTTTGTAATCCAATCCAATCCGACTTGCTTCTATCAGATTTTAACCTTGAATAGCATTATATTGTCTATTAATATTTGAAATAATCGAACAACTTGTTACCAATTAAATAAGTTTAAATTTAATTTAGTTTAAACAAGTAATTAAATTTTAAACTAATTCCCTTTTGAAAATCTTTTAATAACTAAAATAATCTAAATAAGTTAGTTAAGCATTTTTATTTTATTTTTAAATGATATCTATTAAGTTAAAAATGTGTGTGTATATATTTTATCTTCAAAATAAACTATATAGGGTCTAAAAAATCTAACTTTACATATCTATATATATATACCGTATATATTCATAAAAATCTTCTATATATTAATGTTATCTGTTTACTGTCAACTATTTAAATAAAAATCTTAACCCTAAAAAATAAATTTTCTATTAAGTTGTACTGGTCTCAATATCCATTATTTAAATTAAATTAAATATCGAAATATCTCATTTTAAATTATTATACATACATACATACATATATATATATATATATATATATATTATTTTTAAACTTCTGAATTCCTTATCCTTAATTTAAATTAATTTAAATTAAGCTATAAAAATTTACCTTACTACTATCGGCAAACCCCCAACCAAGACAGTTCTGCTATCGGCAAACCCCCAACCCTTAGATCCCATCGAACGAAATCGTGTAACCCTAGCCATCGTGCTCGAAAGTGAATGCCTCCCTTCCACTGCACGCGACGCTCATCGCGAGCCCTTTTTCGATTTCCCATTCGAAATCAACTTCGACTTCGTTCGGCTCCAACCTCTTAAGAACTCGAGCAAATCTTTGATTGAATGGAAAGGATAGCGCGGCCATGATTTCGAAGCACCCGTGCTTTGGTTTTTTTTATAAACGAACGAGAGCGAGTTATTTTTTTCGTGAATTTTGAAGCTGGGAAAGGAGGTGGCCATTGATTTTAGAGTTGACCGAGAGAAGAGTTTTGTTTTGAAAAGGAAGAGCTCGGCTTCATTTATTAGTACAGTTCTATCTCTGCTCGATAAAAAAAAAGGCGTGCTTCAGACGGCAAGTAGGCTGACAACGTAGGGTAGCTTGGAATTGAAAGAAAGGAGGTGATGTGAAAGATTTACAAATTTATGTAAATTATAAAGATTGAATTTTCGATAGAATTTCAGCGCGTTTGTATATCGTACGCTCACACAACAACTCCAAACATTACGAAATTTGAAATCCGATAATAATACAATATTACGGATCCAATGGAACAGGTTTCGTCGAAATCCGAGACTGTGCCTCGGAAGGCTATTTTTAAATATAAATTTAAACGTTATATTTCAAAACTGAACAAATCACTACTTGATTCAATTTTAACATTTTTATTTCCTTCAGTATTATCAATATAAATTTTACAAGCCTTCAAATTATCTTTAGCTGGCTTAAAACCCCAGATTCAACATTTTACCCAATTCCAATAATTTATTCAACAATTTATTATCAAATAAATACTGATATTTGAAATTAAAGTTAATAATTAACCTTTGAATATTTAAAATTAATTAAATATTCTCATTTCAAATACTCAAAAATTTCGGGTCGTCACAATTGGTCAACTTTGGAGATAACTCAAAAGGATATGTGATTGGCATCGACAATGTCGGTAATTCTAAAACTACTCTTATTTCTGATATTTGCTAGTTAGGAATTTAAAATATAATTTTCTTAGTATAGGTCAACTATGTGATAAAGAATTTAAAATTAAATTTGGAAAAGATAAGTGTCACATTGAAGATAATAAATCAAATATTATCTTTGAAGGAATTAGGAAGAAAGACATTTACATCCTTAGTATGAAAGTTTCAAATGATAACTTATGTCTTTTGGCTAATATGAGTGACCCTTGGATTTGGCATAAAAGATTTGGTCATTTAAATTTCAAATTGTTATCTAGGTTATCAAAACTTGACTTAATTAGAGGTCTTATAAACTTTAAAGTAGATAGTATACATGATGCTTGCCAATTAGGAAAACTTAAGAAAAGTTCATTTAAATTAAAAGATATGATTTCTGCTTCTAAACCTCTAGAATTACTTCATTTAGATTTATTTGGTCTATCTCAAGTTCAATCAATTAGTCACAATAAATATGTTTTTGTAATTGTAGATAATTATTCTAGATATACTTGGACAATTTTTCTTAAACTTAGAAGTGATGCTTTTGAATTATTTAAAAATTTTGCTGAAAGAATTCAAAATCAACTTTCTTAAAAAATAAAAACTATCTGTAGTGATCACGGTGGAGAATCTGAAAATGAAAATTTTGGAAATTTCTGTAATCAAAAAGGGATTACTCATAATTTCTCTTTTCCAAGAACTCCACAACAAAACAGAGTGGTAGAACGTAAGAATGGAATGATTCAAGAGTGTGCTAGAACATTGCTTTCTGATAGTAGCTTACTAAAAACTTTTGGGCTGAAGCAGTCGCTACAGCTTGTTATATATTAAATAGGATTTTAATTAGACCATTAACTAATAAAACACCATATGAATTACTTTACAATAAGAAACCAATAGTAGCTTATTTTAAATTTTTTGGTAGTAAGTGTTTTATTCTTAATACAAAAGATAATTTAGATAAATTTGAACCCAAATTCGACAAAGGTATCTTTATTGGATATTCAAATAGAAGTAAAGCATTTAGAGTTTATAATTTAAGAAATAACACTATTGAAGAAACAATGCATTATCTTTTGATGAAAATTTTAAAGATACTGTACAAATAGAAGATGAAAAAGATTTTGTAACTTTAAATAAAGAACCTAATGAAACTAATTGTGAAATCATTCAACCTGATAAAAGAATTAGGCTATTAAAAGATCATCATGTAGAATACATACTAGGAAATATTAAATCTATAGTTAAAATAAGAAATCAACTAAATAGTATGAGTAATCTAGCTTTTATATCAACTATTGAACCTAAAAATCCAAAGAAAGTATCATCTGATGATTTATGGATTCTTGCTATGAAAGAAGAATTGAATCAGCTCACCAGAAATGATGTTTGGGAACTTGTCCTAGACCCGAGGATAAAAGTATAATTGGAACAAAATGGGTTTATAAAAATAAAATGAATGAACTTGGTGAGGTCATGAGAAATAAAGCTCGTTTAGTCGCACAAGATTATTGTCAAGAAGAAGGAATTGATTATGATGAAACCTTTGCACCCATAGCAAGACTAGAAGCTATCAGGATTCTACTTGCTTTCGCAAACTAATTTTTTTAAGTTACATCAAATGGATGTTAAAAGTGCTTTTCTAAATGGTTTTGGAAAAGAAGATGTTTATGTTGAACAACCTCCACTTTTTGAAGACAATAAATTTCCAAATGATGTATATATATATATTAAAGAAAGCTTTACATGGTCTGAAACAATCTCGTAGAGCCTGGTATGAAAGACTAAGATCTTATTTACTATAATCTGGTTTTGAATTGGTAAAATAGATTCAACTCTTTTTATCAAAATAAACAAAAGTGATATTCAATTAGTACAAATATATGTAGATGATATAATATTTAGGTTAACTAATAACACAATGAATAAAGAATTTTCAAATATAATAACTAAAGAATTTGAAATGAGTCATATGAGAGAACTAAGTTTCTTCTTAGGACTTCAAATCAAACAATTAGATAAAGGAATTTTCATTAGTCAAGAAAATAATGCTAATTATTTAATTAGTAAATTTGGATTTACCACTTTTAGTGGGAAACCAACTACAATGATAATTAATGTAACCTTAAGTAAAGCAGATAAATCAAAAGATGTTGATCAAAAATTATATAGGAGAATGATTGGTTCGCTGCTTTATATAAAAGCAAGTCGTCCTGACATCATGGATAGTGTCTGTCTCTGTGCAAGATACCAATCTCAACCTAAAGAAACTCACTTAAAAGCTGTTAAAAGAATTTTAAGATATGTAAAACATACTGTGGATTATGGTTTATTTTACCCTAAAAACGATGTATTTGATTTAATTTCGTATTATGATACTGGTTGTAAATCAAATCGAAAAAGTACAAATGGAACTTGTCACTTGCAAGGACATTCTCTAGTTTCCTGGTTTAGTAAGAAGCAAAACACTATATCCTTGTCAAAAACTGAACCAGAATATATTTCTACTGCTTTGGCTTGTTCTTAAGTTATATATATGCAACAAACTTTAAAAGATTTTGGATTAACTATAGCTAAATCACCAATTTATTGTGATAATACAAGTGCAATACCCTATCTAAAAATCCAACTCATCATGCTAGAACAAAACATGTTGATATTAGACATCTTTTTTTTTATAGATAATATAAGTAAAGAAGTCATAACTCTTGAATATATTAATATTGAAAAACAAATTGCCGATATATTAACCAAACCATTAACTGAACAAAACTTTACTAAATTTAGAAGAGAATTAGGAACATGTTCATTAACTGTAATTTAAATTATAAATAATACAAGTATAGTTAATAATTAATATAAATAAAAGTTTCTCAAAAATTGAACTGGTCCAGTCGACATGACCCATTCCCCTACGTAGACATACAGGTCGAGATTTTTAAATTTAAATTTCCCTCTAAAATTAGTTATGAAGTTATATATTTATATATTTTGACTTTTACTCCTTTTCTCTATTCTATTCTCTGTACTAAACTTCTAAAACATCAAATTAATGGCTTCCTTCTCTAATAATGAACCTTCTTTACCTACTTCTCCTCATTCTGGTCCTTTTCAACGTTCCACACACGTATGAGTCATCAAGTTACAAGAGAAGATGAAAGATTTGCTTCAAATGATGATGGAAATTCAAGTGAGTCAACTGCGAATGGCTAAAGAACAAGATAGGCAAGGCAGAATTCTTAGGAATTTACAAAACTTCCTTATGGATAACCATACCAATCTCGTTTTCATCGAAGAATCATCACAAGCCATGGATTCTGAAGAAGAAGACCCTCTAGATGAACCACAAGAGGATCAAGAAGAAGAACATCCTATGCCGAATCCGGATGTTCATATGGACGATGACGATGGCGTGATTTGCATTGGAGATGTCCTTTATGACGCTAATGGGAACTTGGTCGAATAACGTGGAAACTTTTGTCTCCACTATCCAAATTGTTCGGTCCATAAATCACCAATAGTTAAGGGTCCTCGTTAAGCTTTTTTTATTTTTCTCTTTTTTGATTGTATATTGGTTTGTAAATTTGTATATAAGTGTTATCTTAATTAATGATCTTCTAAAAACAATCTTTGGTGTATAAATCTTGAATTCCATTTAACTTAGGATGCTATATTTCATCCACACATAGTTATTATTCTTATGTCATATGTTTGTTTATCTCATTTTCTATTAAATTCAAGGTTTATAGGTTATTTTTTTATGACAAAGGGGGAGAAGTTATATAAAATAGTAGGCTTGGAGTAAGGGGGAGTTGTTGGTGTAAGGGGAAGTTATGGTATGATCAAAGTGGTAAGTATATTTTATAAGGTTGTCATCATCAAAATGGGGGAGATTGTTAGGAACTGGAGATAGTGGTTTTGATGACAACAACCTTTGTAGCTTATTTTATTATAACTATATACTAACACTATTGTCTAGATATATATGAATGTTATTATGCAGGATATATATAAGGCAAGTACTGATTATTAAAGACTGTACAGTATAAAGATCAAGAATGAAGAAATCTAGTTTGAAGAGTCATGAGATCAAGATCAAGATTTCAAGATAAGTGTCTAGTTTTGCTAAAACTTCATAATAACTTGGAAACCTTCATTCCAAATTTCATTTAGGATGGAACTCATTTCTACCTTCTAAGTGGCTTAGAAACCCATGTTGAGTAGCTTACAAACCTACGACAAGTGGCTTACAAATCCACGAACATCCTGGTTTTGTACAAGTTCTCGAGTCCTGATGTGATGAAATATTCTGCAGAAAGAAGTTTGCAAAACTACTTCAAAAATGAATTTTCAAAATGATTTTCAAAACTACTTTCAAAATATTTTAGCCCTAAAAATTTTCTTTTCAAATGATTTTCAAAAAGATGCTTTAGCCTTAAAATATTCCATGTTTTTGTTAAACTCTTTGTTTAAACATCGTTTGTTTTTAAAACTATCTTCTGATTTTTAAATATTCTTTATAATATATATACTAGAGATTTGAAATCAAATTTATATATACATTCTAAAAATATATTTTTCTACTCTTCTTTATTTTAAAACATAGGAAAATTATTTTATTTTACTCCAAAATCATTGCATCGTGTTTTCCTTTCAATACCATTTTCAAAACAAATTTTACATTGTTTTTAACTAAGGGATGTCGACATCATGGGATACCCTATGTCGACATGGTGGCCGTTAAATTCAAAAGTTTCAATTTTCAAAAGAAGTGTATATTTGTTTAAATCTCTTCACGAATGGTAATGGCCATTACTGGTCTATAAATAGCCTTCATAAACGAATTTTTTAACTAACTATTTTCTTTTTTTCTTCATTCTTTCTCCACAAATCCATATTCTAAAATTTTCATATATTTAAGATCGTGCCGAAATTCTGCCGAATTCTCAAGTGAATCAAATCAGAATCTCATTCTTGTTTGATTCTTTGCCCTCTCTCAAAGATCAAAATTCTATTCGGAGTTATAGGATTAATTTGTAATCAAAAATTTATCGAGTCTCTCTATAAGTTGTGGTTGTGCCTGGAAATCAATTGGGTGATCTTGTGTCCTATAAATCAAGAGAGGTTGCCCCGGACTCGAAGACAGGAGGATACCTCAAGGCCTTTAGAAATTGAGGATTGTAATCTCGATAGTGGTATAATAAAAATCTATTCGAGGTGGTTGCCTTGGTGTAGGACTGGGCGTAGGGTAACTCCAAACCAGTATAAAATCCAGTGTGTTCTTTCCTGCTAGTGCTTTTTATTTACTTTCTGCATCCGTGTTTGATTTTGTGATTGTTCTGTGATTAAGTTCTACATTTGTTTATATCGTAATTTTAATTTAATCCATATAAGTCTTAGAATCCGTTAAACACTACTTACCCCCCCCCCCCTCTAATGTTAAATTACCCTTAAGATCCTTAACCCACACTCTCTTTCATAAACAAATTAAATAAAAGAATTAGGAATAAGAAAGAGATATAATAAGAACTCAATTGAAACAAATACATAAGTTATACGTATATTATGTTATTTGCATAACTCTTGATCCAGATTCGAATATACGATTTCGAAGTGGTTTGCACCGATCCGAGTTAGGATTTTTCACTCGATTTCTTGACGGCGAAGACTGGATATGGATTTTTGATTGGTTCTAATTTTCTCTATCAAGGAACCATATTTGAGTCCACACTAGAGTGGTCGTGTGAATGATACTAGTTTGGAAGTGAAATTGTATGATCGAGCGAGCTATCAGGTATGGTTTTACGTACGGATGATATATATACATCGTATGGGCTTTAATAAATTAAATGTTGACATTAGAAAATGCAAATTGATATGGTTATGAATTAATTGGATAAATATTAATCATTTGATGGTTTCTTTTGTTGCATTTGCTATATTTGCATATAGTTGTTGTATAGTATATGTTATATATTGGTACTACTTTATATATACATGTTCTTATTGGTTGTTGAGTGATTAGTAGATGTGGATGGCATATGCTTCACATTTGGAGCTCACTTTCGCATTATATTCGTTGTATATGCTTGCTAATATAATAAAAGGTAGATATCTTATATTACATATCGTACTTATATTATTTTTCCCTACGGGATGCCTCATCCTTGAAGATGAGATGTATATTTGTGATTATATATATAGTGATTTTTTATGATCGAAGTGCGCAAAGGAGACGTTGGTGAATTTTTCTGTAAATTTAAGGCATTAGAATTTTTGAGAATTTTAGGAAAAAAAATTGATAACTAAAATTTGATTTTGAGTTATAAGTTGAAATGGTGTTAGTTGATTTTTGAAATAGTATTAGTTAATAACTACGAATGAATTTGAAGACTTAGAAAAACTTTTTATGAGAAGTTTCAACTAATTAGTTTTTAAAATTTAATGGGTTTTGTGCATTTTTCTTACTTGGTAATTTGGAGGACGAACTCCTTTTAAGAAGGAGAGAATGTAATGACTTAGAATTTCAGTCATTTGAATTTGGAATATTTAATTGATTTTAAATATTTAAAAGTTAAATTTTATAAGTTAAATAACTTATATTTCAAATATAGTGGTTTATTTGATAATTAAATTGTTAAATTTAATATTTGGAATTGTTTAAATCATTGAATCTTGGATTTAATATGAACGAAAATGAATTCAAAGGTTATTTGAATTCTATTTGAATAAGAATGGAGTTGTAAACTTTTAATTTGAATAAAAATGGCTAAATTGATTTTGGAAATTTACTCGTTTTAATTAATGTGTAAAAAAGGTATTTTGGGGCACTATCTCGGATTGCGACGAAACCAGTTTCATTGATCCGTAATAATGAATTATTACATGCCTTCGAATTTCATGGTGATTGACTTATCATCTAGTCGTACGAGTTTGAAACACGTAGAACTAATTAAAGGAATTTAATTAAAGTAATTTGATTTTGAATAGTAGCTTCTGAATATGATGGAATTGCTTCCGATGTATATTGTGTTCGAATAGGGGTATAACATATAGAACGCTAGGCGGCATGCTTATTTGGAGTTTGGAATGTCACGGATGAATAGTGCCGAGTTTATTTTCTACAAATAGCCCTCAACTTCCTTTTTTGCAAACCAAACCCTAAAATAAATTCTTAGCCGCCAATCCATTAAACCTAGAAATCCAATGGCCTTAGTTCATCGGTGCCTTTAGAGGTCGAATTAGCCTTCGAATTCAACTAGGAAAATGTAGTGTGCATCCATACGAAGCTATCCAATAGGTGGATCATAGAATCATTGCTCGACATGGCCAAAATTGGCCTACGTTCATTTGTAGTTTTGGGTTTTTCGTTCTCGAGTTTCCTATGTATGCGCGTGCATAGCAGCAACGGTGGCAGGGTGTGGCACAGGCGGAGCTGCGGCGGTCAGGTGGCGGCGGCTCGGTTGGGGATTGGCGCATGATGATTGAATTCGAGAAGAAGAAAAACGAACGAAGCTCGAGCCTGGGAAGAAGATGCGCACGTGAGGAGGGAGATTTAGAAATGGTTAAAGTTGTAATTTTTTTTATTTAAGTTAACTATAAACTTAATTATTTCGTACAGTTAATTAATCTGTAACTTTCACGTACGAGGTCGTTTCGAGCATGACAAGTTGTGTTACGTTCATATCAGTGATCACCACGCTATGGAATTAGATTGGACGAATTCAGAGCTAGTTGGAATTTTGAATTAAACAGAATGACCATTCAATTTTAATTCAACCCGGAGCGCTCTGGCAATTTCTAGCATTTAAGCGAGTTAATTCACCTCTCTGGCCTACTTATATTTTTATATTAGTGGGAATAAATTTATTTATGCTGATCGTTGCTTGCTTGGATAATATACTATATATATTGGTTGGTTTGGATAAATTCCTGCCTGGTGGAGCGGATGAGGTCCTATTACATTCCCGTGTAAGTGATGATGACCCTTTGTATACGAATCCCACTTCGAAGTGGTTGATTTATATTTTTATGCTTATATGTTGTCTGTGATGCAGAGGGACAGGTTGGAGGGATTCAACAAGATTCCTCACCGTTGTTGATTTCACTATTCATATATATGATGATATATGACGTAATGAATGTCATGTTTGATAATATGGATTTGTTTTGCTTATTTAGTGCTTTTGTAGCACTGGGCCTTATTTTTGGTATTTTGAAATACTAAAATTAATGATTTTGATTTAAAAAGGATTTTGAAGTAATTTTGAAAAGAAATATGTTTTAATGATTTTTAAATTATTAAGTGGAATGGATTTATCTTTAAAGAAATAAAATTATGATTTTTTATGTTATAAAAATATAGTTTTGAGAAATACTTTGATTTGGGTTTTTTGAATAAGTTTATAAAAATAAAGGAATGCCAATGTGGTGTTCAATGACGATGTGTTATGTGAAACGTAATCATTACCTCAGGCCTCACACATAAAAATGACTGAAATATGGTAGATGCAGCAAGGCTATGTGGTTCGCAACCTTTAGAATATGATAATCCCCTTCTAGATATATTTATTGTTGCTATTATGTTTGGGTTTTAAATATTGCGGATATATGCTACGAGGGACCTCAGATAGGTTGTTGATGACCAGGGTGATGACATATTCAGTACTATCGAGTAAGAGGTAAGCCGGACTTGTGTTGGTAGAGCACTAGTACAAACTACGCATGTTTCTTCGCCTCATTTGCATCGGTTGTTACCACAACCGATGCAAATAGAAGTATTTGCATCGATTACGTTTTAACAACCGATGCATTTGGTATGTGGAAAGCAGTAGATAATTCAAAAATACAATTTGCATCGGTTACTGTTAACAACGAAGAAAATACACCGATGCAAATAGTGTTAGTTGCATCAGTTTTATTTACAACCGGTGCAACTACCTTTATTTGCATTAATTTTTTTGTAGCTGATGCTAACAGTGGTTTGCCGCCCATTTATTTTCGTTTCCCGCTTCCCATCTTTCCTTAAGCCTAAATTCCAAATCAAACCGCTAATCCACATACGCAACTCCTCTTACTTCACCTCCAGATTCACATGCTTCCAAATTCCAAATCTTAGTTCTCCGTAGTCAAATTACGGTTATTCTTGAATCGTCGTCGAAGCTAATTTTTTTTTCGCTAAATAGGATGCCACAGAATTCAAACTCTCATTTCATACTCAAATCTTTTTTTTTCTCGCATACCAAATTCGAGAATCTCCCACTAAAATTCAGAATAAAAATCTAAAATTATTGTTATTTGGGGGGTTACGGCGGTGAATTTATTTGCAGGGAAGGTCAAAGCTTTGGGGAATTGGGCGATTTGCTTGAGTTTGAAGCGATGCGCGGGCTCGACTATTATTTGAAGGTGAGGTGTTCGACGATTGAGATGCTGTCAATTTCATGTTCGAAAGTCCCGGTAAGGATCGTCTTCGTTTTCAAAATTAGTATTTTTATTTTGTTTATCTGCGTTTCCAAATCCCAGCCATGAGACTACATGGTTTTGGTGAATATGTGGAAGAACGCTTTGTTTGCATACAATGTTTGGTAGATGGGAAGATGATGATCAGAATATGGGACGTATTTAGGTTGTTCGTTAAATGTTTTTGATACAAACGATTGAGGTATCCATTATAAGTTGTGCCGTTGATGTTCATTGTAATTGCTGTTGAACCTAGTCCCTGAGAAGCCGGAAAAGATTTCAGATCAGTAGTTAAAGTTGTGGTTACTGGTTAGACCAATTTTGGACTAGTTAAATTAAAAGAAATAACAATGTTGGGGTTTAAATCCATGATTTTGCATGTAACAGCCCAGTTTATTATTAACAGACCACTACTATATCATTTGATAAAAATAACCTCACTTGTCTAACATGGCAGTGGCTCAACCGCTGGTTGAACCGAGATATCTTGAGGTTAAGCAGCAATGGTAGCACCAAATTATTCTGCTGTGATTTCTGTTTGTTTATGGTTCCTTGCATCGGTTATGTTAATTAAGCTTTGTAGACGACTGTTTATGAGTGTTTGAATTTATGCATGCTACATTTCACTAGTATGTTTGTCTAGAATCATGTACCTCACTCCCAGCAAATAATACAATTACAAATAGATGACCGTCAATTTTCCCTTATCCTCGTATTTTTGATTGATTCAATTTATCAGCTTGTATGTTTTGCATAACGCATTGATGTTGTCAACCTGTATTTGTTACACATACTCTGATATGTCTTTACATTGAAATAAATAATGGTTATCTGAACCTGATTATCTCCTTTGATTCCTCTTTGAATTAGGATTTTCAAAGATGCATGAGTGAAGAATAAGCTTTCTAAACAAATACCAGTCATTTGCCCAAAGATATTTACTTATCTTTTACTGATCACATGCGTAGCTTGAGAAATACTTATGTGCAGCACATGTAATATCATTTTAGTTAGTTTTTTAGAAACTAAAAACATATAAAACATTTGACATTAGCTGTCAAGCTTGTCGAATAATGGAAATAGTACCTTTGATCATATATTTAGCTATAATATTTCAACTTTGTAGATGTATGGTACTGATACCCTCCGCCAACAAATGGATTAGGCCTGTTGGAAATGTTAGTGTCAAAACAAAAAAAACGCTCAAGAAATATAATTAAAAAACTTTGGATAGTATATGAAAGCAACTAATTAAACCTCTGTGTTGCATCTCAGACTCTGCAATGGCACAACAGTGGTATTTGACATAAAATATACCAAATCATTTAAATGCAGCTTTTTTTGAGGTTGAAGAAATACTCTTGACAATGTAAAGTCAACATTGTCCCATCAGAAGATCCCAGTTGTAAGGCATACAGTGAAGTTTGGTTATTATTATTTTTTCTTAAAAAATCATATGGATATGTCACCTCAAGTCAAAGCCAAATGAAGACTAGAAAATTGTAGAATAACTCGAAAGATGTTATGTATGAAATATTTTCAAACAAATGCAAATGATACTTGCTGATAACACGCAGAGGGCTGCTTGCATTTCTCAACTCTGTGGTACCTTCGTTATTGTTATCTTCAATTGTAATTATTTTCTCTAAATATTCATTCAATTTCTATGGAATTTGTATTGCTATTGCTTATTGATATATTACATACTTTACTAAATGTTTGTTCACAGAACCTGAATTTGAAGTAGTATATTAGCATATATTTTTCTAGTTTGCACTTGAAGTGGCACTGCAATAGTCATTGTTTTTGTTTATCTAAGATATTTCTTTTTGCAGACTTGAGCTGTACCATATTGCAAAAGAAACAGGGTTCACAATATATTAGATGTTCAGTTTGGAGGATTAAAGTTTGTAAACATGACTGATCTAAATATATAGAGTACGCTGGTTGTAAAGCACCGCTTCGAGGCCTTTGGCCATGCATTTGCTTCCATGGTATCACAGAGTGCCTTTGAGCGACCTTACTTCAACTCACAATGTAAGTTCCTTTTACCATTTATTATTATGAAATATATTTGCGAATTTCATCATTTTAGTGTAGTGATGTATGCTTATTCTTTTGGATTTACAATGCTTAATTTGTTATCATTACATGTTTAACCTCTTAAACTACTCTTTCATTTTATTTAATATTCGAGTTGCTGATTTGATTATGAGCTAAATTTTTCAATATTACAAATTAGACACTATCATTATGCAAGCTTGCATAGTTTCATTGCAATTCCAAGTGACATACTTTTACTGTATAACCATGCATAGTCTTAATATCTTTATTTTTATCACTAAATGCTTAAAATTTGTTTTTGCAGAGGTATATTTTTTGGAAAAATTGCTATCTACCCAATACTTTTTATCCACTATGGTTGATTAAATTGTGCATAAAAATGATCAAGCTTGTTGGTGCATTTTGGTTTATGGGTTATGTGCTATACTTTACAGGGAAAATGATCAAGCTTGTTGGTGCATTTTATGAATTGTTGCCAATGCAAGAAAGATTTTGCTTTATAGCCAGATACATGTTACATGCCCCTTTTTTTTAATATTTTGACTTAGTCAATAGGCATATTTCATACTTTGCCATCAATGTGTCTTTATATGCGTTATGTATTTCTGTTCTAGTTTAATAATCTGTGACTAAATTATAACTCCTTATTTTCTTTAGCTAAAAATTTGACATATGAAATTTATCAGCAACACAGCCAACAATCCTAAATAAGTTCAGAGACAAATTGAAAACTATAATAATTGATATGTTGTAACTAAAGGAGTGTGTAAAAATTAGTATATATCACCATAATATGTGGATGCACAGTTCAGTCGGTTGGTTCTTTTATAATACTTACCAAATGTATCATGCATTCATCATACTATGGTTATTTCTAGCAAAATAGTACAAGACAATAAACAAGATGTGTTTGCAGGGCCTGTTGCTGAACAAGTCATGCCACTTGAAAATATTGGAACATCTGTACTAGTAGCTGAAAACCAGGTTTCTTTATATGTCCCGATATAGTAAATTTTTTTACTGAAACTGCTTCTGTTTAAAGTTTAAACACAGTTTGTGGTTGTTTGCTTTTCAATTGTAGTATTGTCAACCAAATTTGGTGATATTATTTTACAGTTATCCGGTCTTTATCAATCATTGAATGAAGTTGCATAGGTTTTGAATATAGAAGCACCTGATCTGTACGTTCGCCAAAATCCTGTCCCAAATTCGTACACATTGGCAATTAGTGGTCGGAAACCTTTTATTGTTGTCCATACAAGTTTAGTTGAGCTCCTAACAGGAAAAGAGCTGCAAGTAACTTTTGTTCCTACTTATACTGATCTGTATTTATTTCTTATTTATAGTTATTTTACCATAGCCCACCTAGCTTTCATTTGCTTTTAAAGGCAACATAATGGATTTGTTTGTTTGTTTCTTTTTTTTTCTTTTTTTTACCTCTTCTTTTTTTCTTTTTTCTTTTTTCCTTTTCCCTTTGTTTGACTTTTTCTCTGCATGTCTTGTCTTTATGGTTTGTATACAAGTTTGCTAGAATGAATGTTTTTAAACTATAAAGACTAATAATTGATGAGCGCTAGCAATTTTCTGTATTATTAATGTGTACATCCCATATTTTTATTTTTGAATTATTTACACATAACTGGTATAACCAGGCTGTTTTAGCTCATGAACTGGGACATTTAAAATGTGACCATGGTGTGTGGCTTACCTTTGCAAATATTCTAGCACTGGGAGCTTATAGTTTACCTGGTAATGCTTCTTTGCCCAAATATGTTTGTATTTATCTCATGTAAGGTACTGCGAAAAAATATTATGACCCTACAAATTAACTATTAGGATTGGGTGGGCTGATTGCTCAAAATTTGGAAGAACAATTGTACAGGTGGATTCGATCCGCTGAGCTAACTTGTGATAGAGCAGCTCTCCTTGTTGCTCAAGATCCCAAGGTAAGTTTAATTCCTAAATAACATTTACATTTTCCTAATGGCTAGTTGATGTGCAATGATTATATGGACTTGTAAGTTGTAAATACACAGCCAAACGATTATATGGACAGAGTATATATGGGTGTTGTGGTGGTGATGTTGAAGATAGGTGACAGTCAGGTTGTGACAGTTAGGTTTGGTTAGCAGGAAGCAGTGTCGATGGCCGAAGTGTGGCAGTTGATATGAATGTGATGTTGGCAGCAACAAAGGAAGGACACTATGCAAGAAGATGTGATGTTTTGAGAAGTAGGCTATTAGAAAGTAGTTACGTGGTTGATTAACAGTCTGGTTATTGCAGATTATTAACAGTGTCGATGGTTGTACTAATTAAAGATCTGAATTAAGACTATACCACTTAATGATTGTACTAAAGATCTGAATTATGCTGCAAAAATGAATGTATGAACCATTTTTTGTATAGATTATTAACACTTTAATTGATATATGTTTATTTTGGTATTATGTTATTAAGTTTGTATTTGCCATCAAATTTAATTTTGAATGATTGAAATATTGCATGCAATAATTGTTTGTTATAATCAATAATAGAGGGATTAGTTTGCATCGGCCAACAACAACCTATGCAACAAGTTTCTTTGTTGCATCAGTTTTTATTACAACCGATGCAACATGTTCCTTTGTTGCAACTGTATTTTGCATCAGTTGTTAGTAACAACCGATGCAAAAAGGACCGTTTTGCATCGGTTTTAGAACTGATGCAAAACTGTTAAGCCTGTTGCATCGGTTGCATGTGCATCGGTTGTAGAACTGATGCAATAGGAGGGTGAACAACCGATGCAAATGTCCTATTTTGTAGTAGTGGAGGACCATCAATTGGGCCTCGGTACATTCCTCTAGAGGTGTACTACCAGAAGGTATTCCCTTTACCTGGTAATTTGTAGGGAAATCCATTCTCCACTACATTTTTTTATAGAGCCTAGTATGTTGGAATTTAATAATGGTAACAATTTTAGGTATGATTAATATTAATTATATACTAGACACAGGTATAATATAACAAGATTTGATATGAAATGTTTTGGTTATCGCAAGGTAAAAATTTGTCCGTGTTTATGTGTGGACGTGATCTTACGAAATACTACTGTCTTGATAAAGTAAAGTTTTATAACTTTAAATTTCAGTTGATATGTGTTTTCTCACGCCGATTTACCAGACTGATCCAAGCGTTCTTCCCTTTCAATGCTTGGGTTGGACCAAGTATATTTGTAGATTTAGATTTGGATGCTTGGGAGCTTCAACAGGCAAGCTAGAGTCTTTTTGTTATATTCATGTATATGTTTATTTTTCCATGCATTTGTTGTTTAAATTTTCAGCAATTGTGAGGACATGTTATTATAACTGTCCAAGATGATGATTAGTGACTGGTGGTAGTACTCTAATGGATGTCTGAAAATCATACTACAGTTTCTATTTTGTAAAGATCATTGATATTATATTATAGTTGTTCTGTTGCGATTGTGAGATTCTGTGATTATTCTAGTTTTTCTTCTTCTCTTCTCTTCTTCTCTCTTCTTCTTTCTTTCTTTCTCATGATTATCCGTCTTTTAATTCGGTTTGGCTTGGACATGTGTGATTTATTATCAACTTTAAACGGGATGGATTTGCGGGTCTCCACAAAGAAATCAACTTTTTTTTATGAATTCTATTTATAAAGAGAATATATTACGTAATAGAAGCAGCATAAAGATTGAATCATAGTCTATAGAATATCATGTGGATAAACATAAATTTAGATAGAATGCGGTAATAGAAGCAGATGTTTCTGTTTAGTTAGAAAAAAATTCACCTTATTCGCGGTAAATTTTAGTAATTGAAATATATAGTGTATAATGCGCCATGAATTATTGTTTAGGTAGCATTCCAAATGAAAATGTAATGCTATATATAGCATTTTATACGTAATGCTATAATAGCATTTCATTATCATTCGGACTAAATTTTAAAAGTTGTGTCCATCAGACAAAAATTATTTTTAGCACTACTACAAAACAGGCCATTTGCATCGGTTGTTTACCCCCCTTTGGCATCAGTTCAACAACCGATGCATATGCAACCGATGCAACAGGCTTAACACTTTTGCATCAGTTTTGAAACCGATGCAAAAAGGTCCTTTTTGCATCGGTTGTTACTAACAACTGATGCAAAATATCATTGTTGGTTGGTTGGACACAACCCCCCTGTTGCATCGGTTGTAATGAAAACCGATGCAACAAAGGAACTTGTTGCATAGGTTGTTGTTGAAAACCGATGCAAACTAAGCCCTCTGTTGCATCGGTTTTTTATAACAACCGATGCAAACTAATCATCCTATTGCATCAGCTATTTATACCTGATGCAAAAGAGCCATTCTCAGAAACCATTATTACAGTACTCAAATAGACTATATATATATATATTATTGATTATAACAAACAATTATTACACGCAATATTACAATCATTCAAAATTAAATTTAATGACAAATACATAATCAGATTTAATAATTCTACAAAAGAATGAAAAACATAAATAAATTCCACAATACATAATCAGACAGTCAGTAGTAAAAAACAAATGCAGCGTGTTATATATAGACACACAAAAATACATATATACAGAGAAGAGAATGTATCGTTGACAGCGGATAAATTAAGCAGAAGATGGTCTTCAAATGCACAAACCTTCATCCTATATTGTATATGAGCTACCTGAAGTTGAGCTGTTCCATCCAAACAACCACAGCCTACTCCTCTTCTACACTGTCACCTTCAATGCCTGCTGCATTCTTCCACCTGACAGCAACAACAATTTTCAATTCAGCATATAGTCACATTTCCAACAACCCCACTTATATAACTCTCCTCAATCACCAACATCTGCTCCACCAATCCCTGTTATTGCTCATACAACTTCTTGTCACTACTTATACCACTGCAACAATTTCGACACCCCGTTCTCCAAATATGCTTTTATCGCCTCCAAATTCGCAGTTGCAGGCATCCTAAACTGTCTCCAGAACTTGCCCTCTGTTCTCTCCGCTCTGTACCATGTATCCCTTTCCTTCTCTTCTGTCTTCCGCTCCCCGCTTATTCTCAGCACTCTGTTGTCCTCCACCTCTATCTTTATATCTTTCTTTTCCACCCCTATTTCCCATCATTTCACAAATCACAGCCGTTATATTGTGATCATGTGCAAACACAGTTATATGCAAATGTATATGGTTTGAATGCAAATTTGTAATGTGCCTGGCACATCCAATATGATGACATGAGCTTGAGGCACTTCCTTCCAGTCCACCCTCTCTGTTTTAGGAAAAAAAATGGAAATTAAATGCTTACTCTATAAAAGCATCAATAAGAAAAGATGCACCAACCTAAATGTTGTTTCCGGTAAATAGAGTTGAGACTTGAGAGGATGCCACCACTAAATCTTGGTATAAGATATATTGCAGCAGTTCGAACTGCAATACAACATTATAGATTGATAAGTGCAGACATGCCATTCTACTATTCAACGGATAATATATTACTGTACTTGAAATTTGGAGTTAACGATATAAGCATGCTTAATGAAGTAAAACAAAAGATAATTGCTAACTCTGCAACTTATGCACTATTGCACACTACTGCTTCATGTACAACAAGAGCTGATACAATGCTCACAAAATGCTCCACGAGGCTGAAAGCTTTAGTTCATTCGGGTTTTCTAACCTCCAGTATATGCAAGATTTCTTCCTTAACCAGCAGTTCCTTCTTCTGCTTGATTTCTTTTATGAATTTCTGCATACATTTCTTCTATCATAGGCTTCCATAGGCGAATACGAGCATTTATGAATCACTTAGATACCTATGCCATGTTATCCCATATTCACAATCTAAGAAATTAGTATTACCTAAGTGTAACATATAAAAAGAGCAGTACATAGCACATATTATTTGTATATTCGGAAAAAAGCGAAAAATGTATATAAATGGTGTAACGTTTCCTATTTTTCGTTGCCGAAAAACCGAATAGTTATGGGTTTTTAAGAAAAGAAAAGAGGTAGAAGAAGAGAGAAAAACATAGAAAATAGAAAAATAGAAGAAAAAGAGAATAGAAGAGGTAAAGATAGAAGATGGAGAGGAAAAGAAAATAGAAAATAGAACGGAACAGAACACAACAGAACAATAACAGAATCTCACAATTCGCAGCGGAACAACATATAATAAATAAATGAATAATCTTTAAACAAAGAACTATATCAGTTATTACATCACATTATATTACATTACATCAAATCATCAGAGTGTACAACAACAACAACAAACAGTGCAGCGGAAAAAGAAATACTATATAACTAGTAATACGCCATGCCATCCAGCTTGCCTCCAGCAACTCCAGAATATCCAGAATATCCTGATAAACCTAATTCTTGACTGCCCGTGTGGAAATTGGTGGGCACCCAGAGTTTAGGAAGGAAAACAATAAACTCCGAGTCAGTCATGTGACTGGTGTGAGAACTCAAAACAGTTTATTTATCTTTAAAATCAAAATAGAGGAATATTTTTAAAATCAATTCGCAATGCTTTTAAAAATGAGACTACCATAAGGCCTCCCGCACACACACACATGCAAACGCAGAATCGGAGGAGATTTCTCCTTATGATAGTCAAAGATGCTTGATACGCATTTAAAAAGAACATTTGATATTATTACTAGTGTATAGTGTAGAGAAAAATTTATTTCGAAAGTAGAATATAAATCTTAGCCAACATACGACCATTATCGTATGCCTACTATAGCTACCATCCAAACAGTGGGGCGCCACCATAAGTGAATGATAGGTTCTATAACTAATACCGTACAAGTCTCGTATTGTTTCTTTGGATTTCCAACGAATGATCAGGCCAAGGAACTTCCCATTGCCACATGAGAATGCCTCTGGATGGACATCCCCGAGAACCAAACCGGATCTCTACCAACACAAGGCCGGGTTACCCCTAACTGAGTAACAACTGACCGAATATGCCATCCCCCGGTCCTTTGGGACCTTTCACCGAGCGCTCGTAATCAATTCACACAATCATAACAAAGTGTTTTCAACATGAGTAAGTATCTGGGCTCCATACCATGATACCACCCTTTTCCAGAAGGAAATGCACACATCCTAAAGGGTGCTACCCCTCATAACCTTGCTGCTTCTTTCCTGTTTTGACCATTCACGGGGTGTGAGGCTCGACGAAGTCACGTCCACAAAAACATACTTTATACAAAAGCCATGCTTTGGGTCAACAAATGATCATAGAAATGATCACCGGGATAGACGATCAAATAAACGATCCTATCACAAATAATCAACACAATGATCATTTCACAGCAACACTCAGCATGTCACATTACCAAATTGGGAATATATCGCTGATAACATTCAACTACATAACATCTGAGCTCGTACGTCTCAGAGAAGGGTGTTAAGCTAAAAGAATAAATTCTCCGCCACCAACAGAAATATATTTGAAAGAAATCGGCTTTATATCTCAACTTGTAATGTCAGGCATACTATCCATACAAGTCTGTTCCGGGATCGAACAAAACCGAAGGCACTTACAAAGAAGTCCTTGCAATCCGGATATTCACAATCCTGATCGGATTTCCCATCACTTAGGGAGTCTCTATACCGTTGCAACTCAGTGCAGAGACAATCTACAGGTCATCCTATCGCTCTCGCAAATACCGGGTCTTCAACACCGATCTTCAATGCTATCATAACGACGTATCACATATTCGGAATGGGTTATATGACCCCATGGTCCTTTCCCGGTTAACCCGAATAGTGAACGCTTATTCAAAAATAAGTGTGGCATTCAAATTCAAACAAATCACATCAAATACCATTCAAAGGTAAATATTGATAGTCGGTTATTGAACTATCAATGGATATGCACACATCACCAGTTTCCAAATAATTTTCCAAATTATTTATTTTCCAAAATATCTTTACAAGATATATATTTTCAACACTTCAAAAATAAATCAATATTTATTTTTAAACAAATTCCCCTTTCTATTCACAAATTCCATAGTGAATTTTCATTCTAAAATATTCATGAATATACGATTTCAATTATTCATTTCAATTTATCTTCAAAAAGATAAATTCTCTAATATTCACTTTATATTGGAAAAACATTTCCATACTTATTAAATAAGTAATTCACAAATTTTATTTATTTTCAACACTTGGAAAATATTCAATATACTTAAATCGAGATTAAGTATATATTTCATTCTTTAAGGAAATCATTCTCTTAAACATATTTATTTGGGCCAAAACGAATGTTGCGTAAAACATCGTTACGACAACCCAAAATCACTAGTATATGGATTCGAATTTTTAAGATAGATATATAAATCCCAATACTATACAAAACATTTCCTTTCGGAAATCATTTACTATAACAACAGTGTTATAGTCTACCATTTCCTTTTTATTTCTCGAAAACGTCTATTTCAACAATAAATGTTGAAATCTATGGTTTCGAATCTCAACACATTTTAAAACATCGTTAGATCATTTTAATTTTATTTAAAACATCACATTCAAAACAATTTCTTTAACGTATTATTCACTATTCAAAAACGTGAATATACTACGTTAACAAATTTTATCCTTTTATTCATTTCATTTCAAAGGATCATTCACAGTCAAAAATGTGAATATAACTCCATTAATAGGTTTCAACAATTTACTTATCAAAATAAGTCGTTTGCGAATTTATAAAACAACGTTTATAAATTCCATTTCTATTTATTTTATAACAACTTCCTTTATAAATTCCTTTATTAACCTATTCGATTTATAACTCAATTATAAAACAAAAGTTCACATTATAAGTTAAACACTTATAAAACGATTATTTTACAAAAATCGTTCTTTTAACTTCCCAAATTATAAATCTTATAACTTATAAGATTGTTTATTTATCCAAAATTCATTCTTTCAATAACTTTATAAATTTTATAAACCTACTGTTTATAAAATTTCATTTATAACTTCACTGTTTAAAATTCTATAAATTCCATTCAATTATGAAATTCATTTTCACTTCATTCAAACACTTATAAAAACTCGTTTTATAATGTCCATATTTCAATTTATAAATATCCATTTATAAGTCTCTTAATATAAATCAATTTATATTATTCTTTTGAAACGTCTTTAAACTTCTTTAAAAACTTCATCATTTTGATTTATAAAATAATCAAATTTTATAAATCCTATATTTAAACCTTTTACAATAAATTCAAAAATCCCGATTAAACTATTTTATAAAATCATTAGCATCATATTTTCAAAAATCAGTTTTTTTTAACTATTTTTCTCGAAAATCATAATTTTTATAACTTTAAAAATTATAACGTTTATTTATTTAAAATGGATCAATTTCCAAACATACAGTATATTTTCAAAAATCACTTTAAAAATCATTTTAAAGTTTCAAATTTGGTCTAGTGATGCTACACACCAAATAGTCAATCACGACAACAACGATATCATATATCGATATGATAATCCATCAAATATCAAAATATCTGAAATCAAATAAATACTGTTGAGGAATCCAGTTGGATCCCTCCAACCTGTTTTCCTGCATCCAAAAACATTAGCACAATACCAATTTCGCTCCAGTACGAAATTATCGCGGTATATGTTTTTATTAAATATTATCCGCTTAATAGACGGCGCAATAGGGTCTCATCCGCTAAACAAATAAATGCGGGAAATCAATAACTCCAATATATACATATGCCAATATATATATATTGCTACTATATATAATACCAATTTCACTGTTTATGAAATATTCACGGTATATATTTTTAATAAATAACATCCGCTTACTAACGGCGTATAATGTCTATTTTAACAATCAATAGATAACAATCATCATTCAAACATGCATTCACATATTTTAAATCTAACTATTTAAAATAAAATCGAAATTGATTCGATTGAGTGAGAAGTTCTCACCTTGATTTTAAATTCCGTTTTAGCGATTTATTTCGAATAAAATTAAACGGACGTTTAATTTTACCCAAAATTCTCACTAACTCCAAACGACTCCAATCCAACTTCATCGCGTAGTGCTCGTCCATACGATTCCAACGCAACTGGTTTCGCGCGTTTTCGACCTCGTATGAAAAAGTTATGAATATTTGAAGTTTGTACACGATTTTAATAACAAATTTACAACATAAATTTTAAATTTTAAACCTAAACTTATACCAGCCCTTGGCTCCATGCTCCTTCCCATCATCACCGCACCTTTCCTTCTCCTCCCTCACGCAACTTTCTACAGGTAATACACATTTATAGCCGAACCCATCATCAACCATTAGGGTTTCGATTTGCACCTCCCACAAGCCACTTCAACTCGATCAGGTAGTTCCATGTCGAAGCCCCTAACTTCCTCCACCTTTGGCCTCAACCACCTGAAGCTCGGCCCCACCATCTGTCGTGCGCACGGAGATGAACGTGGCACACACGCACCCCCCTCCGACGCTCCTAACACGATCATCACCGTATGGATCTGAAGCTCTTGATACGCTCTACGATATTGCTGTTGAACACTTCGCGTGAATGTCAACGGATTGTGAGTGATTGAGGGAAGAAAGAGGAGAATTTCTGGCCATTGGTGAAAGGGGTGGCGGCTAGGGTTATATTTTCTTTTCTTTTTTTTTCTTTTTTTTTTGAAGGGGTGTTGGTGTATTTATAAAGAAACGATCGACACTATTCATCTGGAAATTCCGAACTCCGATTCACACGCCGTAACCAGCGTTTCTAGGGTTTACCCCGCGTTCCGGACACAATGGAACAGGTTTCGGAAGCTAATTCGGACATCTGTGCGAGTTATGGCAATAAACGTTCAATTTGAATTAAACCGATTTAAATCGATTTCTAAGCGTTTTAATTCGTACCGGACAAACGGTAAATCCAATTGACACGAAATTTAAAACCATACAATAATATCACATTACGGATCCGATGAAACTGGTTTCGTCGAAATCCGAGACTTTTTGAAAAATGGCTATTTTAACTCGCCAAATTAAAATTAAAAATAAATCGATGCGTTTCGAGCTGCCACGATCAAACGATAACTCCGATTGACACGAAATTTGAAATCCGGTAATAACTAACTATGACGGATCCAATGGAACTGGTTTCGTTCAATTCTGAGACTGTTCAAAAATTGACTATTTTCTAGTCGATTTAAATATTAAAATATTCAATTTTCACAAATTAACTTTTAATTCGATTTTAAAAGTTCTAAAATATCATTCTAACTTCAATATGATAAAATAAAATTTTACAAATCATTTTCAATCATATTTAACTCAATTTTCAATTATTTTCATGATTTAACGTATTAAATTATCGATTTAATTATCCAATTAAATCCAATAATTCAAATTAAAATTTATTTGACTTACAAATTTCACTTATTAATATTTAAAACTAATTAAATATTCAAATTTTAATAAATTAAAATTCTGGGTCGTTACAAATGGAGTTCCAAAAATGACTAACTGACTCCGTGTTAAACCACTTTGTATGGAAAGAATTTGCTTCTCGTTGTCTTTTGGATACCTGAATTGAAAAAACAAATAAATTCTTTATTAGTCCAAACACCTGTTACTTTATACAGTTGGTCACTAAATTCAGCATTAGACTAACAAAAACACGTTTGACTATGTGTTTCTACTGTAGTTAAAAACTAAAACCTTTAAAAACTACTGTGATTTCTCAACAGTGATAACTTCCTATGTTAATAGTCTGGAATTTCGGAGTGTTCAAGAAACGACTGTGATTTTAGTTTTAGTTGAACTCACGGATGCAGAAAGTTCTGGAACATCCAAGCCTTTAATACAGAAACAGATTTTTCTGGCAAGCCTCTTTGGGGTCTCCAGGACTGATGCTCGTTTCTCTTAAACTGCTGAAGAGCCCAATGTTTTTGTACAAATGATGTTTCAAAGCTTCTTTCTTTTTCCATAGCAGATTCCTGAACATAATGCTCATTGCAAATAACTGTTATAAGATAGCATACTGCTAAAAGTCCTTGACTACATAGTACATGAACAACTCCCTCAGTATATCAGTTCAATGGTTTTATCGTGAATAATACTCAGATAGATTAAATATTTGGAAACTATTGAGGAATTTGAAAACAAAATGTCAAAAACTATTTGCATTCAAAATACCAGTTAATACCGTTCTTCTCAGTTGATATAATAGCATTATTTATTTTATTTATTTTATAGTGAGTTTAACTACTTTTACAACAATATAACAAACACGTGTATATGCAAGATAAAATGCCATAAGCTTGAAGAAAAACAACAACTAAAATGCTTTAGATCGTCTACAAAAAACAAAATTATATCGGTAAAAACTATGTCTCGATCTAGGAAAAAACAAAAAATAAGTTACCTCAATTTATCCGAAGGCACTAATAAACCAAAACCCTTCTTGTAGTGATACCAACCATCAGCATCCTTAGGTGGTAACGCAAGATGCCTATTCTTGACACTGACCACAATCACTTGAACCAAACATGCTAAAGTACTGTTATTCGCCTTCACCTTCTTGTAATATCTGGATCCCAACAAGAACATAGATGCAGACAAAGTCATTAGAACAACAGGAATACCAAACCCGATGTTGAACCCCTTGTGATCTTGAATGTAAACAATCATGGTAACTGCAATGATAATGGAAAACCCAACTGATGCGTAGTAAAAGTTGAAGAAAGACTGTAACTTTCTCTCATTCTTTGGATCATTCTTGTTTTGTAATTGATCAGCACCAAAAGTCAAGGAACAGGGCCTGATGCCACCAGCTCCAATAGACATCAAAGAAAATGAGGAGAATAAAAGTAACTATTGAGACAAAGTTGCACCATTGCATCTGTTAATAGTGCCATCGCAGTGTGCAGGACGTGCACTTGGAAGCACAGCAGACATCCATAAGAGAAGAATTCCCTGTAATTTTGCGAATAGGTAAAGTCAGTTTTTTGTGACTTGTCGTAGATTAGTATTGTAGCGATATGAAATACATACAATTAAGCTTATTGTGAATCCAAGAGCAATAACACAAAAGCGACCCAGGTAGGAATCAGAAATGAAAGCACCAAATATAGGAACAAAATTACCTAATGCTGACCATAAGAAAACAATGTTTGTTCCAGTTGCAGATGTCATATGATACTCATTTTTGAGGTAGATTATCATGTTTGCAAGAAGTCCTTGACTTGCAACCTTTTCAAATATTTCATTAGCTACATACATACAAGAATAAAAACATTCAGAAGGTTTTCTAAACATATGTAAGAGCTTGTGTAATATGAAATATATTACCCATGATAAATGGAAGGGTCTTCAACCATCCTTTATTAGGAGTATGAGTTTCTTTCTTCACATCTTCGATAGATTCCTCCATTTTTTTCAATTGCAAGTTTTCACAAGAATAAAAAGAACATAAAATGATGTTATAAATACATGGAGGAAAAGTATTGCAACAGCTATAACATTTTAAAAAAACTAATCTGTTTGTCTGCTAGCAGCGTATAAATTAGTGAAAGATGATGCGAAAGAAAACAGTAGACATAATAGATAATTGTGTGCTATCTTCTATGTTTCCTAACTTTAGATCTTTTTGGCGTCATCAGGGCGAGTTCAATACCGATCTCTCTCCCTGTAGAGTAATTCACTAGTCGTATTTTAGATGAGTAAACGATAACAGTGATGAGATGTTAAGGATTAATAGGAACCAAGGGCTTCCATAGCACGTACTTATGATCCTATATATTCCGATACAAACAAATATGTCACACTGTAAAGCATTAACCTACATCAAAATTAATTTTCTCACATTCAAAATGTCCAGGGATCCTTGATAGAAAATATGAAGCACATATATATATTATGTAGGTAAGCCAAATTCTATTTCAGGCATTGCAAATAACTGTTATAAGATAGCATACTGCTAAAAGTTGATATATGATACAAAATAATTAGAATGTCTAAATGCAATAATTCACAAGGTAAAACTCATACAAGTGACAAGATCAAAAAGGTTTGCTAAGAAATTAATTTGAAGCATCCATTTTAACTTCTAAGTAACTTCATTTCAAAATACATGCACTACTGGTAATTTAGAGATAATTTACTAAAAATGGAAAGAAGCAATTTAGCGATAATTTTCAGTCTACTGCAGATATGTTCTCACCATTAACAAATGGCCCCTAATAGAATTAGAAAACAATCAGTGTTTCACAAATATGGTAATGAAGTAGAAAATGCTGGTCATGAGTTGTTCAATAGTATGAGCAAAGCACAATATAAATATATGAGCCATGAGATGATCATCCAAAGCTTGCAGTTCCGCAAGCAAAGCCTACTCGCTTCCATTATTTGGATCCTTGCTTTTCAAGAACTTGATAAAAGAGCAAGAAACTTCACTATAGGATGGTAATACTGAATGATCTTCAACTATACATTACATGTAACTAAATGTAATGCTAAATTATCATATCATATTAATTTCTCTTATAGGTTTCTCCATCCTATTATGCGTGGTGACTATCCAAAACTTCTCTAGAGTACAATATATATTAACTATTTTTGTGGATATAATATCTTGATTACTCTAGACTATGTTAAAGAAATAGTTTTTTGATAACTATGAAATCAAAAACATGCAGAATGACATCATATATGCAGATAAGTATAAGCTCACTTGTGTTGAACTATACTCTAACATGCACCATTTAAACCCAACAAGTAATGGCACCTGTTTGGCGGTATAGTCATACAAACTAAGCACGTTTAGAGACTTACATTTCAAAATGCTTCAAAAAATAGTCATATAATTATGCTCAGGAATAGTAACCTCTTCACTCAGTATAATGCTCTGAAGCTCACGACAACTCAAACAATTTAACTTCAACGTGAATGGCACCTACTGCCCATCGCAGTGAATTAGGACAACAACTCAAACGTGAATCAGGAATAGTCATACCATTTAACTTCACTGACTTGCATCTACTGCCCATCACAGTGCCTGCATCTCCCCTGAATATCAACACATACCACCATACATATCGACCTCTTCATTGCCTTACTTCCTTTCACCCACCCAAAAACTTCAACCAGCTATTCTGCATATGAAACAAATGTTGAAGTTAATGATACATCAGATACAAAACTGCAGAAAATCATGATTTTCAGGAAGTGAACATAGTTGAAAATTTATCAACACATATACAAGAAGATGCAAAACCACCTTCAGATCAGACTGCCTGGCTATTTACGTTTATTCTTTGTTTAAGAATATTTAATGTTGCTATATATTTACAATGAGCATACAGGTGTATTATTAGCCATAGGATATCATAGTAATCAAGTAATCATCATTCATCATGTTCCGTATGATGCTTATTCGTATTACAAGTCACATGAAGTAAGAAGTAAGACAGTACCCAAACTTAGAGCATCAAAAGATAGTATCCATATGATGCTAGCAGATTAAGACGATACCATTTCATTTATTCACCAATATTAAGTTCAACAATTTAATACAGAAGCAGAAAGAAAGAAAGAACATGGCTTTTAATATCTACTTTTATACCTTTTCAATAAATACAAAAGCACGTCTATTTTTAGTCGGTAAAGTAGTTATCAACGGTACAAAACTGCTTATTTGATTACAGCATCCATTCTATGTACACATATAAGAACGTGGAAATTTCCAGTTTTAGTTTCATCAATCAAGTGAGTTGCATAATGAAATAGATACAATATGAGGACTTACTAATAACCTCAATTCAATAATTTCCCATATATGTACTTGGTATGTGTGTTTGTGCTCAAAGCAAATAAACAGTACACGATTTCTAAAATTAAGTTTTTAATATTTTACTTCAACTAAACAATTCAATTCATTCACCAATTTATTTATCCAAGATAGTAACTTTGTTTAGAGAAATCAGTAATTATTGATATACGTGCGTGAGATTATTATCTCACCTCGACGAAAAGAAGTATGCCACCTGCCATCGCTGTTGAGCACCTGCCATCGCTGTTGAGCACCTCCATCGCACCCAGATTCGCACCTCCATAACTCGCATCACCAGAACGTACCTCGAAGCGCATGCGACCTTCCTTATCGCCTTAAGATGTTGATGCCGTTCGACCTCGCCTTGCCCTAACATGCTTGAAACACGACTCCTCACAATAGCCGCTGACGACGTACGCAAGGCTTATTGCCTGTATTTTATTTGAGATTGGAATTAATACTGAAGGTGGAGATGAAAAGGAGATCTGGTTTAAGGGGGGCTATAAAATTAGTTGGGGACGCAATGAAAATTTGATGGAGGAACGAAAAATTTGAGAAAAAAAAATTTAGCGGCAAAGAAATATGATTTGGCGGCAAACAAAATTCATCGTAGTTGCATCGGATGAATTTGAGACCGATGCCACTAAAACTATTTGCATGTCCCAATTGCATCGGCTGTTGGTGACAACTGATGCAAATTTGATTTTTTATTACCTATTTCTTTCCACGTACCAATTGCATCGGTTATTACGATAAAACTGATGCAAATAGTTCTATTTGCATCAGTTTTTACTTCAACTGATGCAAATGAGGCGAAGCAATATGCACTTTTTTTACTAGTGTAGGTTTTACCTTCTGACTATTTCCCTCGAATTCAAATTATTAATATTATGATACATACATACATAAATACATCTGTGTGTGTGTATCATATACA
Source organism: Allium cepa (assembly GCA_030765085.1). Taxonomy (NCBI): domain Eukaryota; kingdom Viridiplantae; phylum Streptophyta; class Magnoliopsida; order Asparagales; family Amaryllidaceae; genus Allium; species Allium cepa. The sequence continues at coordinate 195,857,250 of CM060934.1, read as the reverse complement.
TATATGTATGTGATATGTATATATATGTGTATATGTGTAACCACTCGTAATTTTACTACTTTTAAAATTGAATATTTAATTAATTTTAAATATTCAAATATAGAATTTTCAGACTTAATATTTATGTTCTATATGATAACGAAGAATGATAAACTTATTTTTAGAATTTGGCTATATAATCAAGAAGTTTGGATTTTCGTCGAAAAGCGACAAAAGCCGGTTTTCGAAAAAATCGGATATACATTCAAATAATTGTTGTAAATGGTAAATAATTTTTTTAATGGTTACTTAGTGATATGATAATAATGGAAATTTGATTTATATTGGTTTTATAAACATTTATACTTGTTTTATAAAAATGTACAAACTTCGTCGCATGTTGGCAAATCGACGTCGTATTTTTACAATTGATTTTAATATTATTAAACTTGGTTATATAACTAAAATATTTTTTTTAATTATTTAAATATGAGAAAAAACTTATTTCTAAGTTTTTTTTACATAAATAAATAGTTTAACAAAAACGTTAAAATGTGACCGTAAATCATTTTATCGAAAGTCAACGTTTTGTTCAATATAAGTTATCGCAACGTTATTGCACCTTTGTTAGCATGTTTTAACATATATATTAGATATTTTAATAACGAACAAGTTTGCTTTTACAAATTATGGTTAGGAAACTTCTGGAATATAATTAAGAAAAGTAAGGAAACAAGTAAAAAAATAAACATCAAATCAAATCACATCAAAAATCTAAACAAATCTTCTTTTTAATCCATTTTCCTATCCAAATATATTTACTTAAGCATTAAGTGACTAAGGAATAAAGTAAAATGTGAAAGGTGATGGAAAGTGCTGGAAAAAGTAAGGTTACTTTAAAGTTAAGTATGGTTATTTGATAATTTTGTAAAATGATGATTTGGTAATTTACCACTTTGTTTTTTTCAATAAATACACATCCATTCTTCTTATTTTCTCACACAAATCTTTCTCTTCTTCTTCCTCCTTGAAGCTCTCTTTAATGGCTTCCTCTCTTTTCTTTCCTTACTAACGTTTCTTAAAATCATATCGAACCAACTCCAAACTTTGCCAAAGTTCTTATATCATTACTAGAACATGGTTTAACATCTAAGAAATGAAGAAACAATGGAGGAAGGAGGGGATCTTGGTGAGGCCAAACCTATGTAGAAGGAAGGAGCAAGTTGGAAAGCTTCGGTGCAAGAAAAAGAGACGGAAGTGCTAATCATTTTGTTTCAAGAAGATATGATGACATTTGAAGTACCGTAGAAGCCCTACTGGATTTTCTGGAGCTTAGGAAGGAGGAATGAAGTAGATAATGATTAGTTGAAGATAATAATGGTTTAGTGAAGTGTCGTTGGAAAAGAATATTGGTAGGAAGTTTGAGTTGGTTAAAGGTGAGTACTAACACTTTTACTAATCAATCTTTAAAAATATTCCATGTATAATGATATGAAAAGTTAATATATTGGATGTTTAATATGGTTAATAACTTGGATGATAATGTGGTTGCTTATGTGGATGTTAATATGGATGATTACTTGGTATGATAGATGATAACAGAAATGGTTAGTAATTAACCATTGCTATTTTAGTGAGAATTAAATCCATATAAAGTTGCATATGGAAATTTTTAGCCTCTTAATGATTTTAAATGTCTAAAAAGGTTGAAAATAATGTTATAATAATATAATATTATATTACGAAATTAAATGGAAAATAAGTTTGAAATATTAAAATATTTGTTTAAATGGTTTTTTTTGAAATGGTACTTTATATACAACAAATCATTGTGACAACATATCACATGTCAATACACGTTCGAATCACGCTACGCAAGTTTCGAACTTGTGACCTCTCGCACCAAAGCCAAATCACTTAACCACTGAGACAATGGTTCTTGTCTAGAAATGTTTTACAAGCATATAAAAGTATTTTCATGAAGTTCGAAAAGAAATTTAAAAACAAGTCAAAACTAGGCGCGTCGTGTAACAGTAGCTCGCGATTTCGCGCTGAAGAATTCAAATGAGTATACGAAATGGAATAAAACTCGAAATTCTTCGAGATAATAATTTCTCGGACTATTGTTACCATAGTTTTTAATGAAGAAATAAAATAAAGATTTTATTAAGTAGACCTTAAAATATGAGCAAATAAAGTTTTCGATAAAATCGCGCTTTAGTAGTTCGGTGACCAAAGTAGAAATGTTCTAAATATGTATTAAAATGTTTAAAAATATGGAATAAATGTTATAAATCGTTTAAAATGTTTTAAAAGTGGTTTGAGTTGGAAAAATGAACATATGTGAAGTAAAAAAGTTGTTTTGATAAAAGAAGCTTTAATATACTATTTGTATCACTTTTTCGCAGCACTTTTCATAGCAGTTTTATAACTTGAGAAATATGCATCGTGGCCACATGTATTCGATAGGGATTCCTAAATACTTAACAAGGAAAATCGGTACATCGTTTTTAAAAGGAATATATTTTATATAAACAATAGTATAAATATTTGTGTGATATGGAAAGTTCATAAGATGTTATCCCTTTGGAAAGTTTCAAGAATGAGGTCTTGATCTGTTTGGTGATGGTGGAAATAATCTTCTAAGTATCAATCATAAGTTATCTTGGGCGAATGATATCGAACACATAGTACATTATTCTCCTTATCATTGTACAATCAAGGCAAGTTCAAAGCCGAACAATATAAATTAAGTTGTTTGGATAAAAGGATTATAGGTCAGGAAATTAGTGGTATGAAACATGTAACAATAACTTAGTATAATATTTAAGTTAGGATGTCTTATTATATGTCGGGTAATAAGTATGGGCTATTCCAAGCAAGCATGAAGATACATGCACAGCAGAAGAGAAATTAAAACTAAGATCCTATGCTGGCATCTTTTGTTACAGATTTGGTAAAGAAGGGCATTATGCACTTTTATGTGAGGATAGGATAAAGGAAAAGAATAAAAGGAAAGTAAAGAAAAGAAAAAAAAAATTTAGGGTTAAGATATGTTGTTTCAAGTGTAAAAGATGTATGTTTGATAAAAAGGAATTTTAAGAACTCATATCCTAATCTTTTGAAAATTTAAAAGGATTATATTTAAGTATAAAGGAATATCTTCAAAAAATATAGATATTTATGTGTGTTAGTTTGTGGTTAAGGGAATGATAATATTTAGTTATTACCATTTGTTGATTGAACGAACATCTTGTGAGTTAAATTTTACAATTTGACTATAAGTTGTTCGATAATAATATTGGGTTAATATTGATGAATTTATATAAGATAATGAATAAGCATGTAGTATAAAAATGTATCTTACACAAATGAAATGATTTTAAAAAAGATGTATATATATGATATGTTATACAAATTTTTAAAAATAACAACGGTATTATTTCAAATAAGAAATTTGAAAAGTAAGAAAGTCTCAAATGATAACTAGTTTAAGCAGCTAGAAAATAATTAAAAATGGGCAAGAGATATGTGCAAATGGTGCACACTTTTCTTCAGTATTACCCTTCTTTTTAAGGAGATATAAAATACTATTAGTAGTACGTAGTTCCTTTGTATTATTTTGAGTACTCAATCTATATAAAAAAAATTTAAGTTAAAAGGATAATTTTAAATTATTATTTGATAGGTTGATATCAAGGTTGGTTAAAAAAGAATATATTATAATGAGAGAAGTTGATAGGAATTTTGGAAAATAAAAGGTAAATTTTTTTAAAAAATTAAAATGGTTCATTTGGGATGAAATGTTTTTCTTTAAGAAAATATTTGAAAATAAATAGTTAGAGTGATTATATATAAAGAAGTATTTTAAAATATAAAAGTTTTATGAAATGCTTTCATAATGATTTTTGAATGTTAATGAGTACACATAAGGTATGTAGATCATTTCGTCACACATCTTTGATCTAAGATTCGAGTATAAAACTTTTAGGTGTTTTCACCAGCCCGAAAGAGGATTTATCACTCGATTCTTAATGACGGACATTGACGAGGATTTATGAATGCATACTTGAGTTTTCTATCATAGTTGAGATCTAGGTAAAGGATACGAAGGTTTCTGATCAAAGAACGTGAACAGAGTCTGCACTAGAGGATCAAGGGATCAATATTAGTTCGAAAGTAAAGTTGTGAATTTAAATAGTAGATCGAATCAGATATTGCATGCGGGTAATCAACGTATATTGCACAAAATTGAGTTTAAAAAGATTGTTTTAGGTAAGTATTATCGGGTTTTGGGTTTCGGTTTTAATTTTGAGGACGAAATTCTATTACGAAGGAAAGTATGTAACGACCCCCACTTTGAAATGAAATATTTAATTAATTTTAAATATTCAAATATAGAATTTTCGAACTTAATAATCATGTTTTATGGGATAATAAGAATGATAAACTTATTTTTAGAATTTGATTATAAAATCAGGAAGTTTGGATTTTCGTTAAAAAGTGACAAAAGCCAGTTTTCGATAAAATCGGATATACATTCAAATAATTATTGTCAATGGTAAATAATTATTTTTTATGATTTTATAAACATATATACTTGTTTTATAAAAATGTACAAACTTCGTCGCACATTGACAAATCGACGTCCTATTTTTACAATTGGATTTTAATATTATTAAACATGGTTTTTTAACTAAAATAAACTATTTTAATTATTTAAAGATGATAATAAACTTATTTTCAAGTTTGTTTACATAAATGAAAAGTTTAAAAAAAACCTCGAAATGTGACCGTAAAACATTTTTTCGAAAATCAATGTTTTGTTCAATATAAGTTGTCGCAACATTGTCGCATCTTTGTTAGCATGTTTTAACATATATATTACACATTTTAATAACTAAACTAGTTTACTTTTACTAATTATGATTATAAAGTTCAAGATTATAATTAAGAAAAGTAAGTAAGGAAAAAAATAAAATAAGTAAACATCAAATCAAATCACATCAAAGATCTAAACAAATCTTCTTATTAATCCACTTTTCTATCCAAATACATTTACTTAAGCCTAAAGTGACTAGGACATAAAGTAAGATGTGAAATGTGATCGTAAGTATTGAAAAAGTAAGGTTACTTTAAAGTTAAGTAAAGATAATTTGGTATTATGTAAAGGGATGATTTGGTAACTTACCACTTCACTTTTTCTATAAATACTCATCTCTTCTTCTCATTTTCTCACATAAATATTTCTCTTCTTCTTCCTCATTGAAGCTTTCTTTAATTGCTTCCTCTCTTTTCTTTTCTTACTAACTTTTCTTGAAATCATATCAAACCAACTTTAAACTCCACCAAACTTTACAAAAGTTCTTATATCATCATTAGAACATGGTTTAACATCTAAGAAATGAATAAATAATGGAGGAAGAAAGGGGTCATGGTGAGACCGAATCCATGTAGAAGGAAGGAGCAAGTTGGAAAGCTCCGGTACAAGAAAAGAGAAGGATGTGCCGCCCGTTTCATTCCAAGAAGATGAATGGAAATTTGAAGTACTGCGGAAGCTCTGCCGGATTTTCTAGAGCTTGGGAATGAGGAATGGAGTAGATGATGATTAGTTGAAAATATGATTTAGCGAAGTGTTGTTGGATAAAAATGTTGGTAGGAAGTTTAAGTTGGTTAAAGGTAAGTACTCACGCTTTTGCTAATTAATCTTTAAAATATTCCAAGTATAAGGATATCAAAAGTTAATATATTGGATGTTTAACATGTTTGATAACTTGGACGATAATATAATTGCTTATATGGATGTTAATATGGATGATTACTTGGTTTGATAAATGATAAAAGAAATGGTTAGCAATTAACCATAGTTAATTTAAGGGTAATTAAATCCATATAAAGTTGTGTATGGAAACTGTTTAACCTCTTAATGATTTTCAATATCTAAAAAGGTTGAAAATGATATTATAATAATATAATATTATAATATGAAATGAAATAGAAAATGAGTTTGATATACGAAAATTATTTGTTTAAATGAATTAAAAATGGTTTAGAAATGTTTTACAAACATATAAAAGTATTTCCATGAAGTTTGAAAAGTAATTTAAAACATGTCAAAACTAGACGCATCGCCTAAAGGCAGTTCGCGATTTCGTGCCGAAGAATTCAAATGATTATACAACATGGAATATAGCTCGGAATTCTTTGAGATAAGAATTTTTTAGACTATTGTAACCATAGTTTCTAAATGAAGAAAGAAAATAAAGATTTTGTTATGTAGACTTTAAAATATGAGCAATTTAAGTTTTCGATGAAATCGCGCTTTGACAGTTCGCTGGCCAAAGTAGCGAATATTCTAAATATTTTTTTTAAAATGTTTAAAAATATGGAATAAATCGTACAAATCATTTAAAATGTTTTAAAACTTGTTTGAGTTGGAAAAATGAACATATGTGAAGTACAAAGGTTGTTTTGATCAAAGAAGTTTTAATATACTATTTGCAGCACTTTTTCATAACAATTTTCACAGCAGTTTCATAACTTGAGAAATATGATTTTAAACATGACCATTCATTTTCGTATATTTATAAATGGTTTTTCTAAAAAGAATAATTAAGTGTTTTAAATAATGATTTGGAAGTTTTATAAATCACTTCTAAAAATGAAAGAAGTATGCAAAAACGAATAGTACACGTGTTTCATCTGTAAGAACCAAAGAGACTTGGGCGAGGTATGAAACATGTCGATGGGAAAGCCCGGATACTCTAAAATAATTTTTCCAATATTGGATGTAAATAAATGATTTGGAATTATTTTTACTCCTATATTCAAAATTAATTGATTTGGATTTACAGTATACGATGTCTTAAATAACATCGTGTTGATCCATCTAAAAGTTAAGGAAAAACTTTGTCAAAGCATTAGATAAATGATTTGGAAATGTTTTCCTAAATAAAAGATGAAATGATTTCGAATTATTCCAAGATTTAAAAAGGGATTAATTAACCATAGCATTTGATAAAATGAGGCTTAATGATTCCATATACATTGAAAAAGATAAAGGAATAATTTAATGAAAATATCCCTAAGAGATATTTATGAATGAATAAAAAGATGAATTAAATTGAATGATGATTGATAGTCACATATGAACTTAACATCATTTTAACCGATGATTGGCGTAAAGGAACTGGGGTCGGATTTAGGTAACTCCTATCCGAAGAATACTTCGAACCAAAGTATATGTTCAGAAGTGAAGATATGTTGAAATGATAACTATTGAAGATCAGAGATCTTTAGAATGTAGGGATTGCTATCACGAGTCCTAGGGTTTTGCCCCATATTATTTTATATGCAATGGTGTCTGCATTCTGAAGATCTTCGTTGTTGAAGACCGAAGATCTTCAAAGCGAAAGGACTACCTTTTGACATTCTCTAGATCGCTTCGAATATAGAGATATTTATTATAGTAGCGGTCCTGTCGTGTTTTTAAATCTTTGTAATGCAAGGACTACTCGCTACTGATCTTAGCGGTGATTTCCAAGATGCAGTAGGAGGAGTACCTTTGTATCGTTCAGTCCCAAAACAAACTTGTATGGATGAGAGTCTGACATTGCATTTCTAAGATCATATCGTTGACTTTTACAAATATACATCCTTGGTGGAAGAGAAGGCAACTTCTCTTAGCTTAACATCCTTCTCTGAGATGTGCAAGCTTGGAGGTTGTATGTTCATGAAAGTCAATAGCGGTCGAAGGAATGGAATGTGGCATTCAAAGAGAAACCTGTTATGAGAAAGGCAAAGCATGGCCTTTTGTGAAATAAGGCTTGGCTTTGTAGAAGTTGAGCGTAGCCTCATGAGCCCCACATCCCGAAGATGATATGGGATACTATGTGGCCCGTAGGACATATTTCAGGCTATAAGTTATGAGGAATGAAAGGCATATGTTGCCTTAAGATGATGAAATGGACAAGTATGGAGGCTGACATGGGTCATGTAAAGCCGCAAAGTAGTACTCTATTCCTTGGTACTGTAGCAGTATAATTTGAAGGCTAAAGGAGATCGTTTAAAGCCACTGGCGTGACTAGTATTTCTATGTGTGGATCGTAGGAAAAGGCCACTAGTTCTCTCTCATGTTGGATATCCAGTTCCAATACGAGCTTTACGGTTTCGATTGTAGTCCCCAAATAGCTATAATGCTTTGCAAACATTTAAGCTACACCTTTGGCATGATATATTCCATCCAAGTATATTCCATTGACCTAGTCCCGATGTATTACCATAGGCTTAGTCTCGGTGTTGATACTTTCTTTGTGTATATATTTATTTGAAAAGGTTTTCAAAAGAATGTCATTAAAGATAATATCCAAGTGTTTTTAGTATAAAGTATTTTGGTTATCATAAGGTAAAAAACCATCTGTATTTATGTGTGGACGAGGTCTTATGACTTACCCATCTTTTCAAAGGTTTTGACTGACATCACTATGATCTATATATTTCAAATTTCGAGTATCTTATGCTGGTTTATCAAGCCTGATATGCATATTTTCAATACTTAGGCCAGATTCGAGTAGTTTCAAGTTTAATTGAAGGCGCTTAGTGTTTGCAGAGTGGAGCTGGAGATCTTCACCTATGTATGGACATATTCTATTATCGACTACATCTATTGCATTTATTTTTACATTTATAAGGACAAAGAGTTTATAACTATCCAGGCTCAATCCTGGTTGGACTCTGATATTATATTCAAAATTTTCCGTAGAAAAGATTTTATATTTTGAAATAATATATTTTATTCCATTTATATGAGATTCTATTTTCTATTCTACCTTTTTTTTTCTTTTTCACCCTTAACTATCCACGCTTCCATTCGGTTTAAGTTGGACATGTGTCGATTATTATCGACTTGAACTATACAGAAAAGGGGGTCGTTACAATATGCATGTGCAACATATCAACCCGTGCAAAGATATAACTTGTCCATGTATGTATATGTTGGGATATACATCGCAACAGGCACGTTAGCTTATCCGGTATGCAAATATATTGTTCAAATATATGTATGTACGTATATATGTATATACTTTATATAAATCAGAATAACCGATATCAGGAAATGGCGGACAAGGCTACTGTAGAAATCCTAGAATCGAACCTATCTCCGTGGAAATGACACGAGCTACCAAGTGGTAAGATACAAAAATAAAGGGAAGAATCAAATCAAGGATCATTTGCAGTACCAATCTAGGGTTCTAAATCAAGCATAGGTGGGACCTAAATCCAGGATACCAAATCAAGAACATAAGGGACCTAATTTAAGAAACCGGAATTTAGGAAAGGTATTAGATCATGGGCTGATGCGATAGCTGGTAACACGTGTATTGATGGTGGGGTTAATAAATTCGATAACCTAGAAGATGATGAAGGAGTCTTTGGTGATCTAAATGACGAGATCTTTAGTTGTGCAAAAAGTATATGGGGCATTTCAATCTACATATATGTCACTGGTAAAAAAATCTTATTATATACACCTTAATGCTTATATTAAAAGAGAGTGGAAACCTTCAGGTAAATGGGATGTTTTCCCTAGGGAAAATGGTTTTTATCTTATCAAATTTAGCAATGAATTGGACTGTTAGAAAATTTTGGATAGGGGTCCTTGGTTCATAGACAGTAAACTTATTTTCACTAAAAAATGGAAACCAAATCTGAGACGTGAGAGAGACATTCTAGAATCGCATCCAGTCAAGGTTAAATTGATGAATCTAGACTTATATTTATGGAATGCACGCGCGATTAGTAAAATTGCTAGTCTATTGGTAATCCCCATGCCATGGAGGATTATACTAGACATGTCAAAAGACTAAAGTATGCTAGAGTCCTTGTAGAAATCAAAGAAAGTGACACTATTAAAAAACAGGTAATGGCTAAAGATTGAAATGTAAATATTTACGTACAAGATGTAGAATATGAGCATATCCTACCTATTTGCAACAACTGCAAGTGTTTTGGTCACTCCTTGGACCAATGTGAGACCGTGTTTCCCTCCATCAAACAAGTATGGAGGCAAAAAACTACAACTGAGGCTAGTCAGACTATTCCTTCACAATAACGAAATAAGGCACAGTCTGAGTCTAACATTGCTAACATAAATATAAACACGAAACAATAGTTACAGAGTCTAATGACCAAAAGGAAAGAAATGTTGTCCTAGAGGATAAGGACCTGGCTGCTATCCAATCACAGAATAAGGAGAAAGTGGATACTGTATTGGTCCATAGCCCTACTGAGAATACATAAAGCATACATCTGTAACATCAGAAGAAGAGAGTGAAATTAATAATGTTGCTCTGGATAAACTTGACACGGAGTTTGAAAATGAAGATAGTAGCATAAACAAATTCACAAAGTCCAATAAAGATTATTCAAGTCAATTTAAGAAAATAGAGACTAAAGGCAAGGCGAGTACAAGTCGTGAGGTGTCTCTTATGAAACTGAGGAGTTGACCACCCCTCTCGAAATGTCTATAATTAGTTGGAATGTAAGAGGTCTAAACAATGATACTAGACGTTTAGACCTCTTAAATCTTAGAAGAATATATTCTCCTTCTATTTTGAGTATTCTAGAAAATAAATGTAGCACTGATAACGTAAACTTCTTTATTGACTCATTAGGCAATGAATGGAACTACAATCACAACAATGATGTTGGAGATAAGGGCCGAATTCTTCTTTTATGGAATAACAAAATTTGGAATTTCAATCTTCTGGTTAAGGATGACCAACAAATTACTATAAGTGCTATCAATATGGGAGGTCTTAAAATAATCTTAAGCTGTGTTTATGCCAGCAACCTGGCCTTTTATCATACTCATCTTTGGCAGGTCATTACAAATATTAGTAAAAAATTCAACGAGTCCTGGATTGTCATGGGGGACTTCAACTCCGTGCTTAGGGAAGAAGAAAAAATAGGGTCTTACCATGAGAGTATCCCAACTTGAAGAATTTAACAATTGCATCATGGGAGCAAGGCTGCTTGAACCCATCCATTGTGGCCTGAAATTCACATGGAGAAGCGGGGAATGTAAGAAAATATTCTGCAAGCTTGACAGAACACTTGTCAATGTAAACTTCATTAACATATTTTCTAATATTAGGGTTAATATACTTCCTTCTTCCAATAGTGATCAATGCCCTATATTTGTAAATTTAACGGAAAATAATCTGACCGAGAAAGGCGGGCCATTTAGATACTCCAATCACTGGCATGAAATCGAAGGATATAAAGAGGCCATTCACATTAATAATATTTTTCTGGAGGAGGGTACTTAATGCTACAAATTAGTACAGACTCTTAAGATTTCTAAGAACAAATTAAAAGAGTGGAACAGAAGAAGGGTTAAAGAAGGCGACCATATCTCTACTTTACCAAACTCAGGGTAACCTAAAGGAGGCTCTCAGAATAAAAGCTACAAAGCTTAAGCTAAAAGCCAAGGAAAAATGGATTAGTGAAGGGGATGAGTGCACTAAATTCTTCTATACTAAAATGGCAATTCGAAACAATACTAATAATAATTTTCACCTTATTGATCAGGATGGAAATGCACTAATCAATATTGCAGATATAGAGGGTCAAGCAATTGAATACTAATGTGACATGTTTAATGGAGAAGTCAACACTAACTTATCGAACATTCAATGCAAAAGGCTGATGAACTCAAAAGGCCGACGAATGCTGTCCAGACAGATCATTGAAAAAGAGGTCTAGGAGTCCTTGTAATCCATCTATAGTGATTCTAGCCCAATGCTAGATGGCCTCGGATCCAAATTCTTCCTCGTTCATTGGGCTGACCTGAAAGAAGTTATCATACCAGCAATGCAAGACATTTTCCAGAGTGGTAAATTTGTAAAATAAATTAATCACACCTTCATTTTTCTTATTCCTAAAAAGGACAACCCATCAAAAATTGAAGATTACCGCCCTATTGCTTGCTGCAATGTGATATACAAAATACTAAGCAAGATCTCATGCAATAGAATGAAGCTCATTTTACCTGATTTCATCTCAAAATCATAAAGATTAGAAACTTCAATAACCAGGTGCTGACAAATTCTGTCTTAAGGTGGATCTCCACAAATCGTATGATAAAATTAATAGGCAATTTATTATCCATATGCTTATATCTATGAGGTTCCCAACAAAGTTTGTGAATATTGTAAAAGAATGTATTTCTACACCAACCTTCTCCATCCTGATTAATGGAATAACAAAAGGTTTTATATGCTCCAATAGAAGTATCAGGCAGGGTGATCCTCTTTTCCCTTGCTTGTTTGCAATTTCCATGGAATATTTTTCGCTACAAATGGAGCTAGTAATACACCATAAGCTAATTCAGCCTATTTATAAATTCCAGCCTATTATGAGCCATTTACTCTACGTAGATGACTTTCTCATCTGTATAAAATCCAACTATACATTAGCTAAAGCGGTTAAAGACTTTTTCTTAATCTAGAGAGATATACTGGTTTTATGATGAATGAGAAAAAAATCAAATGTTATTTAATAAAATATGTAATAAGAGGAATTAAATTTTGGACACCTTAAATGTGAAAGAAGGCATACTCCCTGTAAAATACTTAGGGGATCCTCTATCCTCCAATAAGATTACTGACAAAGAATGTGTAGTTTTGATTTCCTCTATTAGGGACAGATTACAGGGCTGGAGCTCCAGACTCCTATCCCTAGCTGGTAGAATTGAATTGATGCATACATTACCCACTCCAAGGTCAACTTCTAATTACGAACTTTCCAATTGCCAGATGCTTCCATACAGAAAATAGAAAAAGTTTGTGCAAACTTTATATGGAAAGGTGGCCTTCAAAAGATTAAATTTGAGAAATTATGCAGATCCAAGGAGGAAGGAGGAGTGGGTCTTAGAAGACTTAAAGAAATGAGGCTGGTCTACCCCCTGAAACAAGCTTGGAGAATTATCAAGGGTAAGGGTCTACGGAGGAGATGAATGAGGAAAAGGTACATTAAAGAAAATTTCTAGCAAATGCCTATTGATAATAATGCATCCGCTAATTGGAAAGCAATTATGAGAATAAGAAGTACATTAGCCTCTTTTTGCACTCGAGATATAGGCACATGAAATGAGATTGATTTGTGGCGAGACTCTTAGATCCAAGGTCAATCCTTGATAGATATTTCGAGGCTTAATACTTTCTCTGAATTTGGTTGTCCAGACAAAAAATTGTTGGAAGTGATAAACTACAATGACTGGAATTGTTCTTCAATCCCAGTGTGCCAAGTTATCAAGCAAAAAATTCAGTATATGCCAATATTCAGTAGGAGAGAGAACGACATTTGGGTGTGGAAGCATACTGGTAGTGAATTTTCCACTAAATCAACGTGGAATGAGATAAGACACAAAGACAATAAAGTATTATGGAGCAAAATCATTTGGAATCATGTCGATAATCCAAAGATGGCCTTTACAGCTTACAAAGTTATACTCAGAAGACTACCCAAAAGAGATAGCTATCAAAATAGGGAATAATAAAGATACAGTCTGTGTATTATGCAATCAAGTAGCAGAAACACACGAAAATCTTTTTTTGCCTGCAATTTCTTGAAAGAGGTGTGAAAATTGTGTAAAAACTTAATTAACTCACCATCTCAATCAATTCCCTTAGAAGAAGAATTCAATTACCTGATTCAGAAAGGTCATTGCGAAGACCTGGAAGCCAAATTGAGTGATATTGCCATTATTGTAGCTGTATGGAGCGTGTGGAAAGAGAGGAACCGCCGTGTGTTTCAAAACAAGCAAAGAAATCATTTAGAGGTCAGTAAATTAGCAGAAGGTGACATGCTTCTGGTTCAAAGAAGAATCAAAAAATGGACGGTTACCATTTTAGGATGAGATGCAACTCAAACTGAAGGAGCAGATCTGCGCTGTCCATCGGTAGAAATCCTAAGTATGAGCTATCGTTCCAACCGCCATGAATTTTCGCCAGCTCAAATGAGGATAGAATAGAGTTTCGATGTAATTCTTGAAAGTGCGAAGTATAATGTAGTTATTTGTCAGTTTAGTATCTTATATGCTTGTCTTGGGCCAAGTCTTGGGCCAAACGATCTAGGCTGACCTTAATAAAGCTCTTACCCATTTCCAAAAAAACACTTTATATAAATGTTATAAATATGTACATGTATGTATATATATTACAGTTTTTTTAAAATAATTTTATATAAGTATATAAGTGTGTGTATATATATATGTAATCATATAAATAAAATACCAATATTGAATATATACATATAATATAATAGACTTATTTAAATGTAATGAAATTATTTACAAATATTCATAATTTTTTTATAAAAACGAAAGAAGTACATGTACATACATGTATATACACATAAAAAGGCTTAATAACATTATATATATATATATAAATTAATAAAATACTTAAAAGTCTACGATAAATATGGTAGACTAGGTCTTGCACAAGGCTCGCTAAATATTATTTACTTTAATTTTAAAAGTATATTTTACTTAAATACCCATTATCATTCCCGTCTAACCATCATTTGAGCCATCCCTTGCCCTTGTTGCTGCTGAAAATATCAGCCCTCGTAAGCCCAAATAAAACATTATGCAATTAAATCCAATTCAATCATTTATCGATGTCGTTTATCGATTAATATATTTATAACTATTATAAATATATATAATAATATTGATTCAAAAAATCATAGTCAAATTTATAATTAATATATAATAAATATTAATTGATTTAATTGATTTAATTAATTTATAATGATTATAAATTAATTAAATCTTTTGGTCAAAGAAGAATTCATCATTTCAGTTGTGTGACTCATCAAGTGTACATTTGGTCAGCGACTAATGTCGAACTCATTCGAATATTAATATTCATACATCACTTAGAAGGTCGTGTGACATTTTAGCCAAATTTATTGCTACTTGGTTTCAGTAAAATCTAATTTTACTTTGTTAAGCATTACCCGATTTGTCACTTTTATTTACACCAATTCTCTTCGTCGAAACGATATGTGTAACAACTCTACTTTCTACATCGAAATAATTAATAAATTTAAATAAAATTGGAATTCAAATTCAATTTTTAATGATTTTTATTCTGAAAATATATTCTAATTTGATTGAAAACTAATTAACAAAAGATTTTTTTAATATTATAAATTAATAAATCCTTTTCGAAGAGTATATTGGAATAGAATGAAACATGTTATGTGGCGAATATTTTATAATGATTGTAATAGTTCAAATAAATTTACCTTACAGTAATATAATGAATGGTTAAATAGAAATAGACAAATATTGAATCAAATAAAATTGTCTATCATTGAAACATGTTCTGTATAATGTAATGTAAATTAAATTAAATTAGTTGAAATATACTTATAAATAAATATAAGAATTAATTAAAAGAAAATAAAAGAGAACTGAATAGATTTATATTAATAGCCAAAAATTAATTTATTATCCAAGTTCGCTTCCATTTCAAAAGTTCTCCCTCTCCTTTACAATTGCAAACCCAAATCCATGTATCTAAATAACCTTAGATTCCTCCAAAATTCTTAACTCCTATTGGCGACTTCAAAAGAAAAGAAGATATATATATATATATATATATATATGCATGAGAAGCCAAGCACAACGTTATGCCTTGGGGTGGCTGGCGATTGGCGCTGGAAGAAAGGTACGTGAGTGGCCGAAATTGATACTGAGTGTGATCAATTTTGGGGCATGACATGTATAGGCGATATCTTGCACGCACATGCCTAGTGAAGGCAGTGACCTGTTGAGGAAGGCGTCGCGATCTAATAGAGGCGCTCGATAGTGGCTGTGATACTAACTTCATATAATTAGAAAACAAAATCCTTAGTTCAATTATTATTATTATTAACCCAAATGCTCGGGACAGAGACTTTGATTTTTAGTTGACTTCAGTTGACCGTGATACTAACCCTATTTAGCTGAGTAGACGAATCTGCTAGAATTTCTAATGTGAGATTTCAATGGAATCAACTATACAATCACATATATAATTACATATTAGAAGAAGACCACGGTGCGCGACAAGATTATGGCTTATAGACATTGAAGAAAGATGGATCATTCTATTTAAAAGTAAGGTCATATTTTTGTGGATAGTCATTAGATATATGTTGTTCAAATCTCCTTGAGCGATCAAAACACATTCAATTTCACATTGACAAATATTACTAATAAATATTCAAATTTTAAGATTCATGTTGTGATGGACGTCTATCACTTAGTCACAAACGTTTATGACAGTTCTCTGTTTATTATTCCAAAGATATGTAGACGTCTGAGATAGAATGATAGACGTCTGTGAGTTGTCTTGGCCTAAAAACAACAAACTGCAACTGTCCTTTTTTTTAACGGATGCTTCTCTCTGGTTTGAACTTCTTCCTCCTTGACTAATTGCAATCATTCATCATAGAGTAAACTTTCAAGAAGTCATAACTTTTCAAATACAACTCTTTGATTCTATAAATACTTCAATCGATTGAGATTTTAATTAATCATTATTTACTATTCTCTAACTTCTATATTAAAATTCTCTTGTACTATCATTAACTTAATATTCTCAATCACTTTCAACTAAAATCTATATATTTTGGTTAAACTATTTCCTACAAATCCAAGCAACTCATGCTCATTATCGTTCAAAGAAGAATATATGAAGAATTATTCTATCAATCAACATCTATGTTATATTAAACACAAGATTGTCAAAGGAATACTATTTGTAAGAGCATATTCCTCTGGGTGAAGCGAGGGTTATTGCTTAGCGAAATACCAAAAGGAAGCTTTAGGACTGGACGTAGATGGAAGGTCCAAATCCGTATAAAAACTCTAGTTTGCTCATTTTTATATTTTACTTTTTATTTTATTATATTACTGCATTTAGCTCATATATTGGTATACACTCACATACTAATACACTAGTCATATTAAATACGGTCCGCTAGTCTTACATATGGTATCGGAGCCTAGTTATTTCAATTTATAGTACCACATGATTGAAAACTTTTTAATATGGCAAGTACATTTCAAGAAGGTCAATAAAATGCTCGTCCCCCACTATTTACTGATTCTAATTATGCTTATTGGTCAACATGTATGCGAATTTTTATAGAAGCCAATGGTTTAGAAATTTGGCAGACTACTCAAACTAGATATGAAGAACCTACCACTGGCATAAACACTTGGACTGATGTACAAAAAACACGACAACTAATAATGCCAAGTCCATGAATGTTTTATTTTGTTCACTTGATAAAAATGAACTTTCACGAGTTATGCTTTGCACTACTACATATGATATATGGCGCACTTTGCAAGTTACTCATGAAGGCACGAAAAAAGTGAAGCAAACAAAAATCTTTATTTTACAAATCAATTTTCATCGTTCGAAATGAAAGCAAATGAATCTATTATTGACATGTATTCTAGATTTCAAACTATACAACATGATCTTATGGCACTTGGGATCAAATTCACTGATTTTGATTTAGTTACAAAAATCTTAAATTCTTTGACCGTCGAATGGAAACAGAAGGTTTTAACCATAGAAGAAGCTAACAATCTCTCCCAGCTCAAAGTCAAAGAACTAATAGAAAATCTGATGTCATATGAAGCTAATTTGCAAACAAGAAAGGGGCAAAATCAAGAAAAGAAGAATATTGTTTTTCAAGCAAACAATGACAGTTCTGACTTGGATGAGGAAGAAATTGTACTCATAGCCAAAAACTACAACAAACTTAAAAAATTCAAAATGATGACAAAATTTCAAAATGGTGGAAATTCAAGCTCATCAAGTCAAACATCAATCGAATATTATGGATGTGATAAGTTCGATCATATAAATAAAGATCGTCCACAACTCAATAATGAAAAAAGGAGAAGCAAATACTAAAAATTCAAAAAGAAGCGAAGAGGCTTTTAAGTAACTTGGGATGACTCCAGTTCTTCTTCCTCTGACAATGATAGTGAAAGTGACTCAGAACAAGTTAATGTCTATTTTAGGGCTAATATTGATGAGGTACGACCTAAATTAATATATGTTGAAAATTTGGAAATTAGCATAGAATTAGATGATAAATATAGAGAATCCAAGCAAATAAATAAATTATATATAGAAAAGATAAAAAGAGCAGAGATAGACACTGGTTTATTAAAAGATGAAAAAACAATATTAGAAAAAAAACTAAAAATAGCTCAAAAAGAATGTAAAAAGCTATCTTCTCAAAATGCTACTCTATTACATGATTTAGAAAATACTAAACTTGAAAAAGAAAAAGCAGAACTTAAGGAAAAAGTAGATTCAAGTAATATTAAAAAAATTCATCTTAAGAAAAGCTATATAAACTAACTAATTATATATCAAAATTTAATAGAGGAAAACATGACTTAGAAAATTTGATCAAAATATCAAGACCATCAGAAAATCGTAATGGATTAGGATTTGAAGCTAAGCAAAAACATAGAAATTATATACATTATATACTAAATTCAAGAAACCTTTCTCAAAAAATTAAGATTAATACTCCATAAAAATAGTTTCAAAATCGGATTCCTGAATAAAATAATAAATTTACTTGCTAATACATATAGATGAACAATTGAAAATATTGTTTATAATAATAATTATGTTTCTAAAGGATCAAAACCCACATTGGTATGGCTACCTTCACCCACTAACACATAGGACCTATCAGAGGAAATGGATACCAATTGAATGTTTACTATCTTGCAAGTACTCAAAAATAAAATTAAAAGTAAAAAGAATTGGATACTCGACAATGGATGCCCCAAGAATATGACGGGAAATGCACACATATTATCAAACATAACATATACCAATGGCGGCATTGTGACATTTGAAGATAACTCAAAAGGATTGTAATCGACATTGGAGAAATTATCAATATTGATATATCCACTTATCCTCTTATTACTAACGTTTTGTTAGTAGAAAATTTGAAACATAACTTATTAAGTATAAGTCAATTATGTGATGAAGGATTTAAAATCGATTTTGAAAAAGATAAATGTAGTATATTTGATCAAAATAAAAATTTAATATTTGTAGGATTAAGAAAATGAAATATTTATGTTTTAAATATAAATATTAAAAATAATAGTGATTTATGCCTGACCACCAATCATATTGACCCATGGCTATGTCACAAACGCTTTTGTCACGTGAATTTCAATTTTATAAACAGACTAGCAAAGAATGATTTAGCAAGAGGACTATCCAAAATAAATTATAAAGTTAAAAAAATTATATGATGCTTGTCAAGTTGGGAAATTAAAGAAAAGCACTTTTAAATCTAAGAAAGAAATTACTACCTAACAACCACTTGAATTACTTCATCTAGATTTATTTAGCCTGACTAAAGTAAGATCAATAAATCATAACAAATATGTATTTGTTATCGTCGATGATTTTTCATGATACATTTGGATACTATTTTTAAAACATAAAAGTGATACATTTGAAATGTTTAGAATTTTCGCTAAGAGAATTAAAAATTTAATGAACTTAAAAATTAAAAGTATAATAATCGATCATGATGGAGAATTTGAAAATGATATCTTAAAAAATTTCTACAATAAAAAAAGAAATAGTCACAATTTTTCATTTCCATGAACACCATAACAAAATAGTGCAATGGAAAGGAAAAATAGAAGGCTACAAGACTGTGCACAAATACTACTTAGTAGCAGTGGTTTACCAAAAAAAATTGGGCCAAAGTTGTTGCTACCGCATGTTATGTATTAAATCGTGTAACAATTTGACCTATGACTAAGAATGCATGTTACAAAATGTTTTTCGAAAAGAAATCTAAAGTGTCATATTTTTGTATTTTTGGTTCTAAATTGTTTATTTTGAATACTAATAATAATCTTGGAAAATTCGATCCAAAAGCCAATGAAGGAATTTTTATTGGATATTTAGATCATAGCAAAGCATACAGAATTTTTAATAAACAAACTAACATTATTGAAGAAAGTCTTCATGTTTATTTTGACAAATTTTTTTAGAATACTAAAATGACGGCGACGACAATGTTTATAATAAATAATAGAATTAATAATACTTCAATAGCTGAAAACAATAATACCGTAAATAATAATGATAATATTTTAAGATTACCACCTTGAATCTTAAATAATCAACATAATTTGTGATTTAAACACAAGAGTTTCAACTAGAAATCAATTAAATCAAATAATTCATGTTGCATTCATATCTAATTTTGGACCAAAAAATTATAAAGAAGTATCAAAAGTTGATTTTTGGATTATCGTAATGCAAAAAAACTTAATTAATTTGAAAGAAATGATGTATGGGAACTCATACCAAGACCAAATAATCAATTTGTAATAGGAAAAAAATGGATTTTTAAAAATAAAGCAGATGAAAATGGAAACGTTCGTAATAAAGCAAGATTAGTTGCTCAAGGATACAACCAAGAAGAAGGAATTGATTGTGAAGAAATATTTTCTCCTGTAGCACATCTTGATGCTATATGAACATTACTTGCTTTTTCATGTCATCATAAGTTTAAATTATTTCAAATAGATGTTAAGAGTGCAATTTTAAACGATTTCATAAAAGAGAAGATTTATATTGAACAACCACCCCTATTTGTTCATGAGAAATATCCAGACCATGTTTTCAAACTAAAAGGCATTACACGGATTAAAACAATCACCTCATGCTTGGTATGAGAGACTAAAATACACATTTATTAAATTCCAGTCTTCAAAATAGGAAAATTAATTCTACATTATTTATAAAAAGAGAAGATAATAATATACTGGTTGTACAAATATCTGTTGATGATATCATTTGGATCAACTAATGAAAAACTATGTAATGATTTCTCTAGCATAATGAAAAATGAATTCGAAATGCCACATATGGAAGAATAAAATTTCTTTTTAGGTTTACAAATAAACAACTAGAAAATGAAATTTTTATAAATCAAGAAAAATATGTAGAGAGTTACTAAAACAATTTTTAATGGGTAGTACTTCATGTAAACCAACTCCAATGAGCACGATTTTATATTTAGATAAAGATGAAATGGAAAAGATTTCAATCAAAAATTATACCGAAGTATGATAGGATCTCTATTATACTTAACGACTAGTAGACGTGATATAATGATGAGTGTGTGTCTATGTATGAGGTTTCAAGCACAACCTAAGGAGTCACATCATTGAATGGTTAAAAGAATTCTATGATACTTAAACAACACCAAAGTTTATAGATTTTTCAATTCGTAAGGCAACTCTTTCAAACTTGTATCATATAGCGATGTAGATTTTGGTGGTTGCAAGACAAATATAAAAAATACGAGTGGTACGTGTCATTTCATTGGTCAATCTCTAGTTTCATTGTTCAGTAAAAAGCAAAATTGTGTTTCTCTCTCGATATGTAAAACCGAGTATATATCAGCAGCCTTAGCATGTGTATAAGTAATTTATATGCAACAAACACTTCAAGATTTTGGTAAAATTACAATTAACTCCCCGATATATTGTGATAATACTAGTGCTATAAATTTATCCAGGAATCCACCTAATTATTCTCGTACAAAATATATTGATGTTCATCACCATTTTTTAAGAGATAATGTAGAAAAAGAAATTATTTCTCTTGAATTTGTTAACACTGAAAATTAAATTGCCGATATTTTCACCAAACCGTTATGTGAACAACTTTTATAAAGCTACGGCGGGACCTTGGTATATGTTCAATTAATGAATGACTTAATTAATATATGCCATATTTAATCATCATTCTAAAATTTTAAAACATATTTCTCTATGTAAAATTTTAACTTAAATTCATTTCAGTCAATCTTGTAACAACCATAGAAAAACCGCAATTCTATCCATATAAAGTTTTAACGATAAATAGACTATACAATCTACTTATACATGATTAAAGAAAAATAAGAACAAAAATATTATTTATAAATTTACAAAAACTAAACATGTTTTCTGGTCACAATTCCACTTATTTAAATATCGACTTTAGCTCACCTTCATCAAATAGCACCTACATATCACTAAGAAAAATCACACCCCCGTCAATTCGATCGGCCTCACTAAATATTATGGCAGCACCTACATATCAAACCAGCTTGTCTCTAAGGAAAAAATAGCTAAATGAGCGATTGATCTAGAATCAACATCTCTCAACACTAAAGTTGATGTAATATATCACCATCAACAAGAAATGATGGGAGTTCAACGAGAAATGTATTACGAGCAACGATGACAAGGATCTTAGCTTAACTTTCTCGAGAAATATATTCTACAATTTGTGGTCATTCACCAAAAAAAATTGTACATAAAAAATCCTCTCGTTTAGTAGAAACTCCTGTAAAAACTTCTAACATAACCCTAAGAAACTTATGGAAGGCAAGGCCATAAAACCAAGACCGGATTGGTACTCCAGCTCGTCCAAGTTGGTCTCCACTTAAGCCTCAAGCTAAGAAAACTAGCACAAACTCTTGGGATCAACCTAAAATCAAAAAATCTTCGTCAGATGATTAGTTCTATATATGGATATACACACTTATGTAAATTATATAATATTTAGTTTTTTATGTTTGTTTATTATGAATAAATTCAATCAAAAAAAATCAAACAACATACTTCAAAACTCAACTCCGACTTTCTCAGACATCTGTAAAGAAGAGACAGACGTTTGTCAGATTCCTTGGAATTACAATCCTGATTGATCTCAGTCATCTATTCCTCTTCCTCAGACGTCTGAGCGAAGTTTCGGTTGTAATAAAAAGACACTTCATATATATACTTTTTACCCGACTCTTCAACTATTCACCAATCTACTTCAAATCTAAATCTCCAGCTCTAAAACCCTAACTTCCTAAAACCCTTATTCATTAAAATGACTCCTAAAGCAAAAATTCTTTTTCTCAAATCCATCTTGTAAGCGATGCCCATATTCAAGAATGGCTTCGAAATAGTACAATTGCGAACAAAAGATATGAAGAACTAAAGCAAATGAGACTTCACTCCGGTCCATTCTGCCGATTATGCAATATGGTCTTCAAGAACTCACCATTGCCTCCGGTTGTCGAGAGTTCATCAATTTTGATGAAAATGAGGCACAAATTGATCATTTGGCCATCTTTCTTTTTTATACAAACCTATGTAGTAATGATATTTGGACACCTGAAAATGAAGATGTTAGTTATGGACTAGTGTGTACAGTCGTGTTTTGAAAATTAACGTAAACACAATTTGATGTTTACGAGATTGTTCCTCTAGTGGACTTGATTAGAGAAAATTCCCAACCAAAGAAATCTGCCACATGATGAAGTGACACATCAAATTTGGGAAGATAGAATGCCGTAAAGGAAATCCGTTTATCTATGACCAAAGGCTAGGCAATTAAATCGTATGATAATTGATACGATAATTCACCGGTTAGGAAGTCATGAACAAATATATGAAAATGACCACAAAGCCCTATATGCTACATTTGGTGGAATTTAAGTAAATTGAGCTAAATTTATTCATGATGAAATTAAAAGCTTTTAGTCTCACCACCGATGCACAATTATATATGCTCCATACATCATGCGACTTTTACAAGATCTTGGGGAATCTTCTTATATTTCTCATTTCGAAGAAGTTCCTGTCAAAGAAAGTGGTATAAGGTTTTTATCCTTAATGCATCTTCCTGAAAGACCACCTCCAATCATGTCCATGGATTAATGGTCTATGCAGTAACAACAAATGTGTCTGGTCCCTCCTCAACCGGCTCAAGCTCCTCCTCCTCCACAACAGACTCACTCACCTTATCTTCCACAACAATCTGGTTCCTCTCATCATGCTATCGAATATTATTCTGATTAGGACTCAAAATGAATCCAACTAGTGATTTAACGCTTCGAAATAAAAATTAATCACAGTTAATGAGAGAGCTTTGGAGAAAAAAAAACCTTTACACATTAAAATGGTCGGTTTGTAAGATCTTTTTCTACAAGAACTACTAAAATGGAGAAAACTTTGGAAAGGGTTTTTTCCACTTTAGGCAAAATAATGAGAAAAGTTCGTGGTAGATCGCCTTCTAGGTCATCCTCCTCTCCTTCTCCAACACCACCTCCTTCAGCACAAACTCCAGTTTATCATCCTCATAAATCATCATCTTATGGAGGCAGTTCTCAACAAGATCGGAGAAAGACTATAATGCAAGAAGAACTAGAGGAAGAACAAGTAGATAGCGATGATATATCTTGGCCCGATCCTTCAGCACCATAACAAACAAATCTTTCAACATTTCAAGGATTGTCTATTCAAGAAATTGAAGAATATGTGCAGTGGCCAGAAAACTATCATTCTGCTTCATCCACTTACCTTGACTATTCTTATAATTATAATGATTTCTTTAATTATAGTTATCATGGCTATCAATAACCGTTCCTTCCAATTTTAGGATTGTTTATTTCTACTCATTATTGTTCATTCGTACCAGTACTGATGTTGTTATTACCTTAACTATTTTTTGTTTTTTATATTCATGATTTTGATGGCTTTGTTTTCAGTTCATTTATGCGATTATTATTTTTGACAATTCCAAAATAGGAGATAAATATGCATATACATAGGAAGAGATAACGTTTAAGGGGAGTTATCTTTTCATTACTTATTACAAATCATTGTATAGTTGTCATCATCAAAATGGGGAGAATGTTAGAACCTCTATTGTGAGATTTCAATGACAATAACTATAAAATCACATATACAAGATATATCTTATCATATTGCAGGTATATATATTAGATGAAGATCATGTTGCACGACAAGATTACGATACATAGACAATTGAAGAAAGATGGATCATACTGTTTAAAAGTAAGGTCATATTTTTGTGTGTATTCATAGATATATGTTGTACAAATCTCCTTGAGTGATCAAAACACATATTATTTCACATTGATATATCTTACTAACAAATACTCTAAATTTATAGTTCAAAATATGACAAACGACTGTCACTTAGTCACAAATGTTTGTGACAATTCTCTATTTATTGTTCCAGGGATCCAAAGACGTCTGTAAACTGTCTCGGTCTAAAAAAAGCAAACTAAAAATTTCATTTTTTGAACGGATGCTTCCCTCTGTTTTGATCAAACTTCTTCCTCCTTCAACATTTGCAATCATTCATCAAAGAGTAAACTTTCAAGAAGTCATAACTTTTCAAATACAACTCTTTAATTCTATAAATACTTCAGTCAATTGAGATTTTAATTAAACTTGATTTACTATTCTCTAACTTCTAAATTCAGATTCTCTTATGATATCATTAACTTAATATTCTCAATCACTTTCAACAAAAATCTATATATTTCGGTTAAACTATTTCCTACAAATCCAAGCAACCCACACTCATTATCATTCAAAGGTGAGTATAGGAAGAATTGTACTAGCAGTCAATATTTGTGTTATATCAAACACAAGATTGTCAAAGGAATACTATTTGTAACAGCCTATTCCTCCGGGCGAAGTGAGGGTTGGTGCTTATTAAAACACCGAAGGGGTGCTTCGGGACTGGATGTAGGATGGAAGGTCCGAACTAGTATAAAAACTTTATTGTGCTCTTTTTTATACTTTACCTTTTATTTTGTTATATTGGTACATTTAGCTCATATATTATTGTACACTCACACATTAATACACTAGTCATATTAAATGCGATCCACTAAACTTATTGAATCCTATTTTGAGTAGTGTTTCACTTTCAATACTTCCACTCGATCCAACTGTAGTCACTCGATGGATGTCGTGTCATGATTTGACTACAGTCAAAGAGGAGATTTCATATTAAAGATTAATAGTATTCTTAAGTCGAGAAAACTGTGTAAATTGGTTAATTTGATATTTTCTATTTGACCTTAGTTCTATTAACCAATAGAAAACTATTAAGTGCATTATTACATGGTTAGCCAATACATATTAGTACTTAACCTCTAGGTTGCCTCCAATAGCCGTGAGTAATACACTGCCTAAAATTTGGAGAGCCTTACATACTCTATTCTCAATAGGATGATCAATACCCAGTTTCGATACATCCTGACTACGAATTTTTGAAATGCTATATTTGTTTTATTGTAATAAACTACTCATGGTTACAACATCTTGTAACTACTATAATAAAACATACCACTTATGGATTTCTACTAAATATACTATTAATTAAATTAACTAAGTAACATAACACATTATATCAAGTATATAATAGAAAGAATACATTTTATTTCGAACAAAATTGGTTATCGAGTTTAATATTTGTAATAGATTACATAATTGTCCCTAAGGCAAACACCTAACTTTATCAATCTTCCATTTACACTTGGGGTCAATTATGGAATCTTATTTCAACTTCTCTAATCCATTTCTTTAAAACCAATTGGTTTAGTCCTTCGATGAACAGGTATGCTATTAAGTTTCAATTATCTATTCTGTCAATCAACTCTCTTCGATGTTGATAAACTACGTTTACCATATGGAACAATTCGGATTATGTCTCTTGACTTTTAGTAATCTCTAAGTTTTGTTTTAAACTATATCATGACATTGCTATCATATACAACATTATGAGATTTTCAGCATTTGCAATCACCCTTAGCCCGGATAAATATGGGCATTTATATTTACATATGTTGTTTTTATTGCGGTGCTATTCAAAGCAATATACTTTTTCGTTTTCATTGAATCAGCCATGATCTTTCATTTGGAACACTTCCAACTTAAAGATTCTTAACTTGAATTTATCATTGACATATTATGCTCAATATCTGTAACAATCCGAGATTTTTGACCCTCGAAAATCGACATCAATATGTCACTGTATCAAATGCCGAGTAGTCGGGTGCCGAAAATACCAGTTCTTTAGGGGTGAAAAAGAAAAAGGTTGAAGAAGAAGAGAAAACAACAACACAGAATCTCACAATCGTAGCAGAAAAAATATAATATATAACAACATATTTTTATACGAAAGAATTTGTAATCGCTTAATACTTACAATCATCAGTACACAATCATTACATCAAATCTGGACAGTTCAGCAACTTGTCCTTACACAGTGGAAAATACAAATCTACGAAAATATTCCTCGTCGTCCAGCTCGCCTCCTGAGCTCCATAGCATCATATCCTGAGTCTGTAATGCTCGGTCTAACCCGAGCATTATAATAAAATAACACCCAGGTTGGTCTAGAAAATAGCGTGAGAAAACACACTCAATTTGAATTATTATATTTTCAAAAATCCTTTGGAAGGTATCTCGTAAGACTACGCCATAAGTAAACATGCCGGGTTTTTACCTTACAATAACCAAAACATTTTTATCAAATCCGTCTGATATTATAATAGTGTCTATAGAAAGTATATAGAATATAGCTGAAATACTTGCATCTCATGTTCCAGCATAGTTGGGCACAATCAAAACCGTGCGGTGCCTATTGGAAAATGGATTCCATATAATGGCAGGGCTACTAGGGTACCGCTCGTCACAGTACCTGGTCAAGATCAGCGTACCAAGAACCACTCTCGATCCCCTGCTACATAAGGCCGGCCTACCCCTAACCTGGATAAACCAAATAAGATCACCTCGCGGTTGGGATCCGTAACCGCCACACAGCCGAAATAAAGAGACTCTAGACAGGGATGACCTTACCCTACTTGGAAGCTACCCACTTAACTTTGCTGCACCTCTCCTGTTTTAGCCATTACCAGTTGATGAGGCTTGAGGCTACGATTACCTTTTTAGAACACATTCACTTAGAATGCTCATCGTCCTCCAATGGCGATGGTCTGATAGTATTCGTCCATACAAGTTGCCCTGGGTCTAGACAAACTGAATCACTGTCTTCATCATCTTTACGGTATGCATTCGTAACATTCAAACCGGATCGAAGTGGTTTTTGGATAATTAAACCCGATCCTGGTCTCTTCAAACGATCGGCGCATTGGCCAAAATTGATAGTCTGTTATTTAACTATCAAATAACATCCACAAGCAACCATCAGGCCTTAATAAAATCTTCCTCAAAATATTTATTTTCCAAAATATCTTTAAGTATATATAAATTTCTTTCAACATTTGAAAATAATTTTTCAAATACTCAAATCCGTAACAGAATACTTCCAATATCTCCACACTTAGAAATATTCCCAAATTTCCATTCTCTATACTTAGGAAAATATTACCAGTCTTACTTTTCTAAAGTCTCTCAATATTTACTCCCCAAGAGATTATTCCGTAACTCAACCCAAAAATTCGTGGAATCATAATTAATTTCCTCTCCGTAAAATCATATCCTTTTTAAAGCCCTTTTCGAATCTCAAAAGAATTCATCTTTAGTTATATAATTAATTTTCAAAGCTGATTCTAAAAACTAGAATTTTCTAAAATAAATATTTCATATTTAAAGATCTACTTACCAAGTATTTAAATCTTAACTAGTTTAAAATTGCATAGTTTCAAATAATAAATTCCTTTTTAAAAACAACTCACTTTTAAAAATTAAAAATATAATTTAAAATCTGAAAAACAGATTTAATTCCTAACTTTCTCTCGATTACACAACATATCGATTCATTGTCGATTTCCCAACCATTCTTATTTAAAAAATAGGATTTTCCATTTTCTCAACCCTGTTACCATATTCTAATATAAATTCCTCCTATGAATATATATTCTCAATTATCACCTGATATCGAATTTCTTCACTATAAACATCTTTTATTAATTTTATAACCCCTTTTGCTTTTCCTGTTTATAAAAACAAATCTATTTATAAAAATCCATTGTATAAATTTATTTCTTATAAACTCCATTAATACTTCCAATCTATTTTCAAAATTTATTTCGACTCCTTTTAATATATTTCCAAAATATAATTTTAAACTCTCTATATAATTCATTTTAAAAATCTCCATTTATTTATTCGAAATAGTCAAGTATAGCCAAATCAATTATATTTCTTCTAATTCATTTTCCTTAAAATAACTCCAATTCTAGTATATATTTTATTATCAAATTCTCCTCAATTCCATAAATTTTAAAATATGTTTATAGTATTAAAATTTATCAAAATTCAGGCCGGTGCTACAATAACATCCAATAATTCCAATCACTATAATAATCTATACTGGATTATTTTGCACAAATCATATATCACTATATATGAAAATAAATGATAAATTTGAGGAATCCAATTGGATCCCTCAAACCTGTTTTCCTGCATCCACAGATGTTAAATAACAATAAAAAAAATACCAATCCTACTTCGAGGGGGATATCGCGGTATATAGGGTCATCCGCTATTATGCGGGGCGCATAGGGTCTCATCCGCTATAATGTGCGGGAATATCACCCCAAATACTAGTATATACTACTATATATATATAATATCATCCACAAATAACAATTTCTAAATTTGGTCCAGCAGCCAATATTCAATTTTAAGAATTTAAAATTAAATTCGAAAATTCTAAATTAGAGAGGATTTCTCTCACCTTTATTTTTGTTTGCAATCCACTTCAATCTCGACTTAGTTTCGCGATTTTTGACCTTGTATAAACATTGCATGGTTTTGTAAATATTTGAAATAATCGAAAAATAAATTACCATTTAATTAAATAATTTTAAATGGTAATTAAACTAACCTCGATAATGAATTTACTCCTCTCTTCTTCTTTTTTTCCCTTGGCATAACTCGATTCGGTTTCGATGTAGATAAATTGAAGAAGATGGGAAAGCTTGCGACTTTAACATTTATATATATATGTATATGTATGTATGTATGTATGTATGTATTGAATTTCGAATGATTCACTCTGATGAGCGGAAACTTACGATTTCACTACTGCGATTTGAATTCAAGGAGAACGTATCCCATTTTGATTTTTTTCGAGAGGAACGAATTAGATTTTCCCTCTTTTTCTTTTCAGTGAACATTTGAATCTGAAACATACGAAGGAAGAAAGGAGTCACGATCTATTTATTTTCTTTTGAATGTACGAAGCAATTCGTAGATTAGAAAGGAGGGACAGGTGATTTGATTTTTGCGTGGGAGAATAAGCTATGGTTTTGAAAAGATTAAGGATGGCTCGACTGGATTTCTGACTTGACAAATATAAATTTTAATATTGAAAATTTCTCGTTTTAGCAACTTAAAATTTTAATCTCCTATCGATGCTTGCCGCTAGGCGTTTATATTGTTTTACCCCTATTCCAAACGCAACAAAAATGGTTTCGAGTCCTAATTCAATCGTATGAAGAAGATAGCTTTTTGGACCTAATTATTATATTAGAATTTCTAATATGAATTTTTACGCGTTTATATATCGTACGATCAAACGATAACTCCAAATGCAACGACATTTGGAATCTGATAAGAATACACTATTATGGATCCAATCGAACTGGTTTCGTCGAATTCCGAGATTGTGCCTCAGAAGGCTATTTTTAAATGTTAATATAAACTATATATTTTTAAAATTGAAAAAATCACTTTTAGATTCAAATTTTAAAGTTTTATTGCCTTTACCATTATCGATATAAATTTTACAAGCCATTATGTTATTTTTATCAAGCCTAAAACTCAAGAAACACTTATTTAACCAATATTTAACTATTAAATTCAATAATTAAATTATTTAATAAATCACTTTATTTAAATTCTGAATCTATTTTATTGAATAAAAACGATCTTTCATATTCAAAAATCAACCTATAATTCAAATCCAATATTTAGAACCATTTGAACAGCCCAAACCAAACGACGAAAAATCCGAGTCGTTACATTAATTCCTCCTTAAAAGAATTTCGTCCTCGAAATTGCTAAGGCAGAAAGAATGCTCCAAACTCATTAACTAACCCAAAAACCCACTTAGTGAAAACTCAATATTCGCTTTTCTAAATCTTTAATTCTCACCAAAACAATTAATTCCCCATTCTATTTTCAAAATCTCTTATTTCAATTTCCATTTGAAATCAATTTGTCGTTATCAAAATTTTCCAAAACTTTTCAAAAAAATTCTAACACCTTAAATTTTCGATTTTTTTTGGCAGAGTCTCCTTTGTATGGAGGACCTTTTGCAATATGACAAGAGGGATAAATATATATACATCGACCCACATGGTCGGAAAACAAAATATATTGCAATATTTTATATTTTGTAGTATTTAATTCGAAAACGTACCTTATTTTAGCATTTTTAAGCAACCGGCTTATTTATTTCTTGCAATGTGCGAAATCAAAGTTAAGAAAAATAGCTCCAGGTACCTGTACTTACTCAATTTAAACACTTAAGTACCAAATATATGGAATTCATAACATTTCACTTATTTTAAATAGCTAAACACCTGAATTTTATAAGCAATGCATGTTAAACAATTTCATAAGAAATTATATGGTTTCAACACTAATTGAATTTCTTTCAATCAATCCTTATGCTGATTCCTTCAACCAGAATGATTTCCAACTCGCTTAAAATTCATTCAATTTATTTTCAAATCAACAAATTCACATCCATTTCAAATCGATTTCAAAATCAATTTTATTCACATTCCACTTATTCATAGAATTTTATTTAGTTTCGTTTACGTCAAATGAAATTTTTTTATGCAATTCGACAATATTCATTCAAATAAATAATCACTTAAGCTTATGGCTCTTTTAATCTGATTCCAGTTCAATTTACATTTTATTCTATCCCATTTCTTATTGATCCCGATCAATTCACTTTGCATTCCATTCAAGTATACTTCTACTATACTTAAATCCATTTAATTTAGCTTGGAAGCATTCCATGCTAACATATTAGCCTTTTCACATATTCACTTAGGTCGGGCTCCCGTTCCAATATTTACTTAAGTTGATTTATTACAATCATTTTAATCAAACAACTAAATTCATTTCCATTGGCCAACAATTCCCTCCCAACCTAATTTGATTCTATTTCAATCAAATCCATTTCATTTACTAATTAATTATCTAATCAGTTCACATCCACTTTATAATTCAATATCTGATTTTATTTCAAAAATCACTCCAACCAATTTACTTGAGTTCAATTTTATTTTATAACTCAAGTTTGGATGTTATTTCTTCACTTTAAAATATCACCCCGTTTTTATTTGGGTTTCTATTCTACTTTTTCAATTTAATTAGTTACATAACTTATTTTTCACATTTCCATCCATTCGCCAATCGAGCACATTCTCACTTTTTTTTCAACTTGAAATTATACACTTATTTACAGTCCAAGCATATCTTATTCAATTCATTTCATCTTATATGAAATACTTCCATTTATTTATGCCAATTCAATTTTTGACATAATTTTATTTATTTAAGTTAAACTCAATTCAATTCTATTTCTCAATTCAATTTATTCCCATCCCAATTTAATCCATTTAACTAGTCTATTTCACTTATTTGTTCCACTCAAATCACAATCAATTAAATTTCAAAAAATTAATTTCCTCAACTTAATCCAAGTTAAATTTCCTTCTAACTTTTTCGCTCCTAATTTTGGTCCCAAAATTCAACCCTCATATTTTTCTTTAAAGTCATTCGCCATTTATAAGCTTATAACTTACCTCCTGATGATCTCTAAATTATTTAAATAAGGAATTCAGAAATTTTAAACACCCGGTATTTGTTTTAAATCGTTTTGAAATCTCAATATTCCAAATCACACCCTTTTAAATTTTCAAACCAACCCTGGTTTTTATCCAAACAAATTCCCTCTGGAATTTTCAAAACGAACTTGTTTTTCCTCAAAACAATCCAAAACAACGTCCATGCCAGTAATCCATCACTTAGAAACTAGAAAATGAACACCGATGATGTCGCGATCATCATCGGAATTATTTTCCAACGAGCGAAGTGCTTTTTGTGCTATAACATCTTCAAAATCCATTTAAAATTGATTTTCTACACGAAATCCTTTCAAAAATAATATTACTATTATTCATTTTAAACACTTTGGAGAATGTTTCCAAAAATTTCCGGGACTTAAATCTTCAAATTTTGACTTGAATTCATTTATAATTTCTAACCAAATTGTATAATCCATATTTATACAATGTCTATTCGGTTATATAACTATTTATAGTCTCGTTTCTGATTATAATATTATCATCCAAACACTCCTATCATACCATGATAATTTTAGAAAATTATTCCTTTAATATGACAATATAATTTGGGTAATTTATTCCATTTACCCGCTTCAAAATCATACTGTGTCAGTTTATCGCGTTCAAGTGTTTAAAAACTCCTATCGGTTTAATGGCGTCCCACTATTCGATAAGAATTTATACACCACTCAACCAATAAGCCAACACAATATACAACTCTTTTATATTCACTAACAAATACGCTATCATATCTATTATTACACTCAACTCATTCTAGAGTACTGCCGCCTCTATCTCTAATGAGTAATCCCCACCAGAGCCAAGGTTCTCGCTTAACCTTCAGCTCTGATACCAACTGTAATGATTCGAGATTTTCGACCTTCGAAAATCGACATCAAACGTCCACTATATCGAATGCTGAGTAGTTGGGTGCCGGAAATACCAGTTCATTATAGGTGAAGAATAAAAAGGTAGAAGAAGAAGAGAAAACAACAACACAAAATTTCACAATCGCAGCAGAACGAAATATAATATATAACAACAGATTTTTATACGAAAGAATCTGTAACAGTTTAATACTTACAATCATCAGAGTACATAATCATTACATCAAATCTGGAAAGTTCAGTAACTTGTCCCTACACAGTGGAAAATACAAATCTACAGAAATATGCCTCGTCATCCAGCTCGCCTCTTGAGCTCCATAGCATCATATCCTGAATCTATAATGCTCGGTTTGACTCGAGCATTATAATAAAACAACACCCGAGTCAGTCCGGAAAATCAGCGTGAGAAAACACACTCAAATTGAACTATTATATTTTCAAAAAGCCTTTGGAAACAAAGGTATCTTGTAAGACCACGTCACAAATAAACATACCGGGTTTTTACCATATGATAACCAAAACATTTTTATCAAATCCGTCTGATATTATAATAGTGTCTATAGAATGTAAATAGAATATAGCTGAAATTCTTGCATCTCATGTTCCAGCATAGTTGGGCACAATCAAAACCATACGACGCTTATTGGAGAATGGATTCCATACAATGGCAGGGATACTGGGGTACCGTCCGTCACAGTACCTGGTCTAGATCAGCATACCGACGACCACTCCCCATCCCCTACTACACAAGGCCGGCCTACTCCTAACTTGGATAAACTGAATAAGATCACCCCATGGTTGGGATCAGCAACCGCCACAAAGTCTAATTAAAGGGACTCTATATAGAGATGACCTTATCTACTTGGAAGCTACCCACTTAGCCATTCCCGGTAGATGAGGCGTGAGGCTACAATTACCTTTTTAGAACACATTCACCTAGAATGCTAATCGTCCTCCAATGATGATGGTCCGATAGCATTCGTCCATACAAATTGCCTTGGGTCTGGACAAATTGAATCACCATCTTCATTATCTTCAGGTATTCATTAGTAACGTTCAAACCGGAGCAAAGTGGTTTTCGGATAATTAAACCCGATCCCAGACTCTTCGAAACGATCAGCGCATTGGCCAATATTGATAGAAGGTTATTTAATTATCAAATAGCATCCACAAGCAACCATCAGGCCTTAATATAATCTTCCTCAAAATATTTATTTTCAAAAATATTCAAGGACATATAAATTTCTTCCAACATTTGAAAATAATTTTTCAAATACTCAAATCTGTAACAAAATACTTCCAACATCTCCACACTTAGAAATAATCCCAAATTTCCATTCACTATACTTAGGAAAGTATTACCACTCTTATTTTTCCAAAGTTTCCCAATATTTACTCCCTAGGAGATTATTCCGTAACTTGACCCAAAAATTCCTGGAATCACAATTAATTTCCTCTCCTCAAAATCATATCCTTTTAAAAGCCCTTTTTGAATCTCGAGAGAATTCATAAAATAATTTTTCTTTAAGTTACTTTAGAACTCTATATATATATAATAAGTATTTAAAAGATTAATAATTTATTTTTAAAAACATGTTCAAGTAGTTATTTAAAATATCGAAAACATTTTTATAACATTTCTAACTCATCTTTAGTTAAATAATTAATTTTCAACGATGATTTTAAAAACTAGAATTTTCTAAACTAAATACTTCATATTTAAAGATCTACTTACCAAGTATTTAAATCCTATCTAGTTTAAAATTACATAGTTTCAAATAATAAAATTCCTTTCTAAAAACAAATCACTTCCAAAAATTAAAATATAATTTAAAATCTCAAAAACCAATTTAATTCATAACTTTCTCTCGATTACACAACATATCGATTCATTGTCGATTTCCCAAATATTTACATTTCAAAAATAGGATTTTCCATTTTCTCAACCTTGTTTCTATATTCTAATCCTCCTATGAATCTATATTCTCCATTATCACCTAATATCGAATTTCTTCACTATAAACATCTTTTATTAATTTTATAACCCCTTTTGCTTTTCCTGTTTATAAGAACAAATCTATTTATAAAAATCTATTATATAAATTTATTTCTTATAAACTCCATTAATACTTCCAGTCTATTTTCAATATTTATTTTGACTCCTTTTTATATATTTCCAGAATATCATTTTTAAACTCTCTATATAATTCATTTTAAAAAGCTCCATTTATTTATCCGAAATAGTCAAGTATAGCTAAATCAATTATATTTCTTCTAATTCATTTTCCTTAAAATAACTCCAATTCCAATATATATTTTATTACCAAATTCTCTTCAATTCCATAAATTGTAAAATAAATTTATAGTTTTAAAATTTATCAAAATTCAGACCAGTGCTACAATAGCATCCAATCATTCCAATCACTACAATAATATATACTTGATTATTCTACACAAATCATATATCACTATATATGAAAATAAACAATAAATTCAGGGAATCCAATTGGATCCCTCCAACCTTTTTCCCTGCATCCATAGATGTTAAACAACAATGAAAAACACCAATCCCACTTCGAGGGGGATATTGCGGTATATAGGGTCATCCGCTATTCTACAGGGCGCATAGGGCCTCATTTGTTATAATGTGCGAGAATATCACTCCAAATACTAGTATATACTACTATTTATATATAATATCATCCACAGATAATAATTTTTAAATTAAATCCAGCAGCCAATATTCAATTTTAGATATTTAAAACTAAATCTGGAAATTCCAAAATGAGTGAGGATTTTTCTCACCTTTATTTTTGTTTGCAATCCACTTCAATCTCGACTTGGTTTCGCGATTTTTGACATTGTATAAACATTATATGGTTTTGTAAATATTTGAAATAATCGAAAAATAAATTACCATTTAATAAATTTAATCAACTAATTTTAAATGGTAATTAAACTAACCTAGTTTACATTTTCTTTTCTTTTTCCCAATTTATAAAATTTTTTAACAGGGTATATGTAACAGCCTAACTTAAAATATCGGGTAGGTAAAATTTTAGAAGTTTAAAATATACTATCTACACCATCTCTATTTTATTTATATTTATGTATGCTCTTAACTAATACAAAAGGTATAAGTATGTATACATTTATAAGTATAGGATAAGTGGCATGACATGGTGA
Source organism: Allium cepa (assembly GCA_030765085.1). NCBI lineage: Eukaryota > Viridiplantae > Streptophyta > Magnoliopsida > Asparagales > Amaryllidaceae > Allium > Allium cepa. Next base: position 195,820,414 of record CM060934.1, on the reverse strand, counting down.
AGACAAGTGGCATAATATGGACCATACACCTATCTTAAGATGAAATAGAATTATGACACATATATCACTTAGGTGTACACTTCTAGAACACCTTAAATGATTACTTAATAAGGTATGTGTCATGAAATAAAGCTTTCATAAAAAAATGAAGGACATGTGTCACAAGATTAAATAAAATAGTGACACATAACCCCATTAGGTGTCCATGTGTAGTAACATCTTAAGACACCTAAGTAGACACGTGTCAACATTCTAAAGCTTGTGCAAAGAGAAGTAGACAAGTGTCCAAAACTAAAATTACCAAACTAGCCTTAAAAATTACTATATAAAGGGTGGAAATGTTCACTTATTCTTCATACATTCACAAAGCAAAAACAAAAGTAAGATAAAGTGAAAAAGCTTGGAGAAAGCTAAGAAAAAAGAGTCAAGTCAAATACACAAGTTTAAGGTGAGAAAAACTATTTAAATTTCTAGTATTCATGTTATTCTTGAAGAGATGATAGTTGTAAGTCATTTTATTCTTGAAGAGATGATAGTTGTAAGTAAAAGTGGCTCGGTTCTATCAAAAAGCACAGCCTGGTAATTTGACCATAACTTTCTCAATTCTGAATGAAATTTCGATTTCTTGGATGTTCTGAAAAGCTAACGGAAAGGCCTATAACTTTTATTTATGGAAAACCTCTTGCAAACTCGTTGTCCTATTGTTGTAGAGTACTCAGTGTTTTGTGCAAACTTGAGCTAGTATTTTGTGCATAACTTTTGCGTTTCTTATCCAAATCCTATAATTTTTAAAGTTTTGGAAACTGCAAGAAGAATGTGACAACTTTCATTTGTATCAATTTTTAAAATTCGCCCATGTATATATATGAATTTGAGGTGCAAGATCGGGTTAAATTTCTACCCGAAATGAACATGTTTGTTTCTAAGAAAAGCCTTACTTGTTAGATTTTTTTTATCATCAATTTGATAAATAAATTGATGGGACTATTTTCATGGTAGTTGAGTATACTAACTAAGTTACTTATTATAATTTAAATTACTTTAAAGAAGCATTTTTGCATAGAAGATTTCTTTGAGGATGCGGTATAAGACAATAGATCTTGAGTAATGCACTGTTACTCTATGTGGTATCGAGCCGGTAGAGTACATCCCTACTGAGTGAGGGGAAGCAGTATAAGACAATAGATCTTGGTAGTGCACTATTACTCAATGTGGTAACGAGCCAGTAGAGTACATCCCTACCGAGTGAAGGGATGCCGACCGCAATAGGATAAAATATCCTAGAATATAAACCAAATTGAGGGAGTGGTTTAAATTTATGAAAAATCTTGACTTTAGTCAGATGAAGTTTATATATTTGAAGTTTACCTCGAATAGTGTTTTTGATCTGGATTATTAAAACTTAAGAAGTAGTGATTTGGAATGAAATGATGATATAAAAATTATGGTTTTTATAACCCTTTATGACATAACTTGAAAACTATAGATTAAATAGCTATCTCACTGGGTCAGTGTTGCTCATGATGCTACACATAAACATTTCAGGTTTAGATGGTTAGTTGTTCAACTCAAGATGACTGATGAATACCATGACTATGAAGTGAAGACTTTTATTTAAGTTTATCAACTTTCATATGTATAATTATGTTGAATCTCATGATCCTATGTAACTGTGTAATTATGATGATGTGATTATATAATAACTCCTCCGCTTGAAATCATGTAATCTGAATGATTTTATGTTCTGATATATTTTATTTAAGTTGTGATACTATTCTATTAAGCACCTTAGTTTCTAGGTTAACATCTTTGCCTCTGGGTAAGCTACCAGAGTGGGGTGTTACATTTAGTGGTATCAGAGCCTAGGTTTAAGGGGTGCTTTTAGAAATTATATAGTATTACAATTTAATTTATCGGAATAGGAGGTTTATACAATTCACTAACATCTTTATAACTATTTGCAGTCATAAGTTATGGCTAGTAACCAAACCTGGTATACGGGGGACTCATGGGGAGGTGTTAAATGTACCACTGTACCAAATGAACGATTAGTTGCTACAAGTCGTACTATGGAAAAACATGTACTTAAGAACAAAGCAAAGCAGATTCTCATTGACGAGATGTGTGAAGTTTATAATAGAGCTAACGACTATGAAGAAGGTTTAAAGAGAGACCTTATTCTTTACCGTTTACGTCAAAAGAAGAAGGAATTTGAGATTGCAATAAAGATGGCAGAAAGGACAGATTAAACTTACTTTTGTGTGTAGAAATTGTATCCTTAATGTTGGAGGTAAGGATATGGTGGCTAACTTGATTATCTTTCCAATGAAACATTTTGATATCATCCTTGGGATTGATTGGCTTTCTCAACATAGAGCCATCATGGATTGTCAAAATAGGACTTTATGTTTCACGATTCGAGAACATGAAACCTTTTGTGTATTCATGTGATAAATCTGAAGATGCTTTTATATCTGGATATGTAGCATATATCAATATTGGGGATAAGGGTCAATCGGTAGACCAAATCCCAATCGTAAGAGAATTTAAAGAAGTCTTTTAAGAAGTGCCAGGATTACCACCAAAAAGAGAAATTGATTTTAGTATCGATTTAATTCCTGGTACCACCCCTATTGCTAAAGCAGCTTATCGTATGTCTCCTACAGAGAATCAAGAGCTGAAGAGACAAGTTAAGGAGATGGAGGATCAAGGATTTATTAGACCTAGTAAATCTCCTTGGGGAGCACCTGTGTTGTTTGTAAAGAAACATGACGGAACGTTACGCTTATGCATAGATTACCGAGAACTTAATAAAGTAACAATTAAGAACAAATACCCATTACCTCGAATTGATGATCTATTTGATCATCTCCAAGGAGCTGCAGTATTTTCAAAAATTGACTTGAGATCTGGGTATCATCAATTAAGAATAAAAGAAGAAGACATTCCAAAGACAGCTTTTCAAACACGGTATGGACACTACGAATTTTTTGTGATGCCTTTTGGCCTTACCAATGCCCTAGCAATATTCATGGATTTAATGAATCGTGTGTTCCGTCCATATCTTGACCAATTCATAATTGTATTTATTAATGATATCCTAATTTATTCTAAGACAAAGGAAGAACACGAACGTCATTTGTGTTTGTGTCTCCAAACATTGAGAGATCATCAACTTTATGCAAAATTAAGTAAATGTGAATTTTGGTTGGAGGAAGTAAAATTTCTTGGGCATGTTGTTTCGAAGAATGGAATAGGAGTAGACCCATCAAAGGTTGAGGCGGTGTTGAAATGGAATCCTCCAACAACACCAACAGAAGTTCAAAGTTTTCTTGGATTAGATGGTTACTACCGAAGATTTATTCAAGATTTTTCAAAGATAGCATCTCCATTAACAAAACTAACTCGTAAGGAAACTAAGTTTATTTGGGATGAAAAATGTAAGATAGCATTTGAAACCTTAAAGAAAAGATTGACAGAGGCACCAATTCTGTCTTTGCCAAGAAGTGGAGTCCCATATAAAGTATATTCCGATGCATGTGGACAAGGATTAGGATGCGTATTAATGTAGGAGGACAAAGTTATTGCTTATGGCTCTCGTCAACTAAAGCCACATGAAGTCAATTATCCAACCCATGACTTAGAATTAGCTGCAATTGTATTTGCTTTAAAAATTTGAAGGCATTATCTTTTTGGGAACAATTTCATGTTCACTCAGACCACAAGAGTTTAAAATATTTGTTTTCCCAAAAAGAACTAAATATGAGACAAAGGAGATGGGTGGAATTTCTAAAAGATTATGATTTTACATTGCACTATCATCCAGGAAAAGCAAATGTAGTTGCAGATGCGTTAAGCCGAAAACCCTATGGCATAGTAGCCAATCTGATGATAAGAGAATGGAAAGCTCTAGAGACCCTAGTAGAAATGAACATCTGCACAAGAAGGATTAGTGGAGAAATGAATGATAAGGTAGCACTTTCATGTAATGTTATTATTCAGCCAACTCTACAAAGTAAAATATTGCAAGCTCAAGGAAAAGACGAGGAGTTGAAGGAATTATTCATAAAAATGAAGTACAAGGAACCTACATATTGGAACATTGGTAATGATGGAGGTTACAGATTCAGAAATCGACTTTGTGTTCCAAGTCAACCTCAATTGAAAAATGAAATTCTAAGTGAAGCACATTGCTCAAGGTTTACAGTGCATCCAGGAAGCACAAAAATGTATAAGGATCTTAAGCGTCAGTTTTGGTTGCATGGAATGAAGAAAGATGTCGCTGAATTTGTGGCAAAATGTTTTACATGCCAACAAATTAAAACCGAGCAGCAACGACCGGCAGGACTCCTACAACCGCTTCCTATTGCTGAATGGAAACGGGAGCATATAACTATGGATTTTGTTATGGGATTACCAATGACAAGAGAAGGTTATGACGCCATATGGGTAGTAGTGGACCGCCTAACAAAATCAGCCCATTTTATACCTTACAATATGACCTACTCAATGGAGAAATTGAGTAGACTTTATTTGAAAGAAATTGTTCGACTACATGGCATACCAGTTACCATTGTTTCAGATAGAGACTCTCGATTCACTTCAAAATTTTGAAGAAGTCTTCAAAATGCATTAGGAACATCATTAAACCTAAGTACGGCCTTTCATCCACAAACAGATGGACAAACTGAAAGAGTAAACCGAATAATAGAAGATATGCTAAGATCTTGTATAATGGAATTCGAAATAACATGGGAGACTCATATAGCATTAATAGAATTTGCATATAATAATAGTTATCATGCAAGTATTGGTATGGCCCCATATGAAGTTTTGTACGGAAGACCTTGTCATTCTCCAGTATGTTGGGCGGATGTTGGAGATCGTGAGCTTCTTGGTCTAGATCTAGTAAAAGAAACGATAGAGAAAATTTCTATCATAAAGGAAAGATTGCAAGCAGCGCAATGTAGGCAAAAGAGTTATGCAGATCACAGAAGAAAAGATTTGGAATTCGAAGTAGGGGATCAAGTTCTCCTTAAGGTTTCTCCAATACAAGGGGTAATGCGATTTGGGAAGAAGAGGGCAAAGTTATCACCAAGATTTATTAGACCATTTCGTATTTCCAAAAGAATTGGCAAAGTTGCATATCAACTTGATTTACCTGAGAAATTATCAGATATTCATAATGTATTACATGTATCAATGCTACTAAAGTATATTTCTGATCAATCTCATGTGATAGATTTAAGCGGCATTGAAGTTAAAAAGGGGACTAAGTACATTGAAAGACCTGTTCGAATTCTTGACAGAAAAGTTAAGAAATTAAGAACAAAAGAAATTTCCTTGGTGAAAGTTCAATGGAACCATCATAATGAAGACGAAGCATCATGGGAGGTGGAGTCAGAAATTCGTAAAGATTATCCAGAATTGTTTGAAGCCTAGATTTCGAGGACGAAATCTTTTTCTAAGGGTGGTAGAATGTAACAGCCTAACTTAAAATATCGGGTAGGTAAAATTTTAGATGTTTAAAATATACTATCTAAACCATCTCTATTTTATTTATATTTATGTATGCTTTTAAATAATACAAAAGGTATAAGTATGTATACATTTATAAGTATAGGATAAGCGGCATGACATGGTGAAGACAAGTGGCATAATATGGACCATACACCTATCTTAAGATGAAATAGAATTATGACACATATATCACTTAGGTGTACACTTCTAGAACACCTTAAATGATTACTTAATAAGGTATGTGTCATGAAATAAAGCTTGCATAAAAAAATGAAGGACATGTGTCACAAGATTAAATAAAATGGTGACACATAACCCCATTAGGTGTCCATGTGTAGAAATATCTTAAGACACCTAAGTAGACACGTGTCAACATTCTAAAGCTTGTGCAAAGAGAAGTAGACAAGTGTCCAAAACTAAAATTACCAAACTAGCCTTAAAAATTACTATATAAAGGGTGGAAATGTTCACTTATTCTTTATACATTCACAAAGCAAAAACAAAAGTAAGATAAAGTGAAAAAGCTTGGAGAAAGCTAAGGAAAAAGATTCAAGTCAAATACACAAGTTTAAGTTGAGAAAAACTATTTAAATTTCTAGTATTCATGTTATTCTTGAAGAGATGATAGTTGTAAGTAAAAGTGGCTCGGTTCTATCAAAAATGCAGCCTAGTAATTTAACCATAACTTTCTCAATTCTTAATGAAATTTTGATTTCTTGGATTTTCTGAAAAGCTAATGGAAAGGCCTATAACTTTTATTTGTATCATTTTCTGAAATTCATTGATTAAAATGTTAAAAAACCTCTTACAAACTCGATGTCTTGTTGTTGTAGAGTACTCAGTGTTTTGTGCAAACCTGAGCTAGTATTTTGTGCATAATTTTTGCCTTTCTTATCCAAATCCTATGATTTTTAAAGTTTTGGAAACTGCAGGAAGAATGTGACAACTTTCATTTGTATCACTTTTTAAAATTCGGCAATGTATATATATGAATTTGAGGTGCAAGCTCGGGTTAAATTTCTACCCGAAATGAACATGTTTGTTTCTAAGAAAAGCCTTACTTGTTGGATTTTTTTTATCATCGATTTGATAAATAAATTGATGGAACTATTTTCATGGTATTTGAGTATACTAAGTAAGTTACTTATTATAATTTAAATTACTTTAAAGAAGCATTTTTGCACAGAAGATTTCTTCGAGGATGCGGTATAAGACAATAGATCTTGGGTAATGCGCTATTACTCTATATGGTATCGAGCTAGTAGAGTACATCCCTACTGAGTGAGGGGATGCAGTATAAGACAATAGATCTTGGTAGTGCACTATTACTCTATGTGGTAACGAGCCAGTAGAGTACATCCCTACTGAGTGAAGGGATGCCGACCGCAATAGGATAAAATATCCTAGAATATAAACCAAATTGAGGGAGTGGTTTAAATTTATGAAAAATCTTGACTTTAGTCAGATGAATTTTATATATTTGAAGTTTACCTCGAATAGTGTTTTTGATCTGGATTATTAAAACTTAAGAAGTAGTGATTTGGAATGAAATGGTGATATAAAAATTATGGTTTTTATAACCCTTCATGACATAACTTGAAAACTATAGATTAAATAACTATCTCACTGGGTCATTGTTGCTCATGATGCTACACATAAACATTTCAGGTTTAGATGGTTAGTTGTTCAACTCAAGATGACTGATGAATACCATGACTATGAAGTGAAGACTTTTATTTAAGTTTATCAACTTTCATATGTATAATTATGTTGAATCTCATGATCCTATGTAACTGTGTAATTATGATGATGTGATTGTATAATAACTCCTCCGCTTGAAATCATGTAATCTGAATGATTTTATGTTCCTATATATTTTATTTAAGTTGTGATACTATTCTATTAAGCACCTTAGTTTCTATGTAACATCTTTGCCTCTGGGTAAGCTACCAGAGTGGGGTGTTACAGTATATATATGTCCTAATTACTATTATACATATTTTAAAATTAAACAGTACGTTGATGTATATATATTATATATTTCTATATATATGTATGTATGTATGTATATTATCCAAACCTGAATGTATATATATTTTATTAAATTTTAAAAAAATAAATTAGCTATATACCTTACTACTTTCGAACCACGCCTTCCCACCTCCTTCGACATGTCGTCAAACTCACTTCACTTCCAACCCCCTTCGCGACCACCCAAAGCTGCCGCTTCTAGCATCACACATGACCAAATCCAAACGAAACCTTAAGTCGTGCCCCTTTCCTCAAACCCAGTCATTGTTCTTCACTAGAACTCGCATAGCGACGCACCTCCCCATCGAGTTCCAAAACATACTCCATCCCACGAATACGATCGATGTTTCCCCATCTTCGATGTCGTCGAACCCTCACCAATGCGTCGTTGAAACTCCAGCCAAATAGAAAGACCCTCATCCCTAAATTGAGCGCACGCCGATAACTTGAACTCAGCCACCAAATTTAACAAACTCGAGACGACCTCGATAACGAATATAATCCTCTCTTCTTCTTCTTTTTTTTCCCTTGGCATAACTTGATTCGGTTTCGATTTAAATAAATTGAAGAAGATAGGAAAGCTTGCGAATTTAGTATACATACATACATACAAACATACATATATATATATATATATTTGAATTTCGAACGATTTACTCTAATGAGGGTAAACTTACGATTTCATTACGCGATTTGAATTCAAGGAGAACGTGGCCCATTTTGATTTTTTTGAGAGAAACGAATTCGATTCTCCCTCCTTTTCTTTTCAGTGAACATTTGAATCTGAACATATGAAGGAAGAAAGGAGTCACGGTCTATTTTTTTTGAATGTACGAATCAATTCGTATACGATTAGAAAGGGAGGGACGGGTGATTTGATTTTTGCGTGGGAGAATAAGCTACGGTTTTGAAAATATTAAGGATGTCTCGACTAGATTTCTTACCTGACAAATATAAATTTTAATATTGAAAATATCGTGTTTTAGCAACTTAAAATTTTAATCTCCTATCGAGGCATGCTGGTAGGTGTTTATAATGTTATACCCCTATTCCAAACGCAATGAAAAAGGTTTCGAGTCCTAAGTCAATCGTATAGAGAAGATAGCTTTTTGAACCCAATTATTATATTAGAATTTCCGATACGAATTTCGACGCGTTTATATATCGTACGATCATACAACAACTCCACATGCTACGAAATTTGAAATTCGATAATAATACACTATTACGGATCTAATGCAACTTTGTATGATAATTCCTATTGCGAACCACAATATCATAGACAACATAACACGTATGATAATTCTTATTGCGTATGCATAAGGAATCAATCTTACATGTTCTGTATCAAACATTTTATTAAGGTGTCCTTGCATATCATTTGAAAATTTCTAATATCTTTTATACTTACTACAAAATACATCATTTACAAATCCAACGTCCGGTATCAAAACAACCAAAGATGATTTTAACATAAGTACATAGTTAACAGTCAGTAGTGTGTTGTTTACTTATGGTTTAGAAATATCTACGAATCTTTTAACGTTCTTTCTTATGAATACACTCTTACTCCGCATTTTGACTGATAATCAAACTATTTGATATTTCTATCTAAATTTTTATTCAACTCTGATGCTTATAAAATGGTACTTTCTATCATTTCTTGAATCATATCAAAAAATTCGTAAACTCATTATTACTCCCACTAACTTTGAGACACTTTTATTATGTGCAAACGGTTTACTCTAAATCATTATTTAGAATTTTTGTTTTAACACATACGTACCAAAACATAGAGTCATGCCATGTGAGACGACCCGACTTTTTCTCCACAAAAACTCGTATCATCCTTAAGAAAGAATGGGATAGAAAGAGAAAAGAGAGAAGAGAAAGAAGAAACAACACAAGAATCTCAACAGCGGAACGAATAAATTATATTAATAACATAAGTATTACATAGTATTCATCAAATATCAGAGTTACACAGACTATACAACGCATACTAGACATTTATAAACACCTGTCTAGTTATTACAACTCAATATATTACAGACAAACACTCAGAGATACCAACACAGCGGAAAACTATATAACTATACGCAGAACCCTCCTGCTCCATATGCTCCTCCACAATTCGTCAAAGCTAACCTGAATTCCCTTGGCTACTCGTAAAAATTTGAGTACCCAAGAGTTATAGAAAAACAGAAATAACTCCGGGTCAGACATGGGCCTGGTGTGAGTAACAGGTTAAAGTTGCTTAACTTTGAAAAACTTTTGAAAGAAAAGGTATCACGTAAGACTTCCCACACATAAACATGGAAAAGTTTTTACCTTACGCTAACCAAAACATTTGATAGGAAATCCGATGATATTATAATAGTGTCTAGGGTTTTCAAGTAAATAAGAAATAGCCGAAATTGTTACATGATTAAATTCCAGCTACTAGCCATAAAAGTGGGTAATACAATCAAAACCGTTGGCACTTATTGGATTTTGGATTCCATACAATGATTGGGCTACTGGGGTACCTCCCGTCACAGTACGTGGCCAAGATCACCGTACCGAGGATTACTCCCAATCCCCTGCAACACAAAGCCAGACCCGTTCCTTACTGAACAGTTCCGAACAAGACAACCCCACAGTTGTGATCAGCAACCGCACCACTAAGCCGAAAATAAAGGGACCTCTAGACAGGGGTAAATCTGGCTCTCAAGTGGGGGCTACCCACGAAGCTTTGCTGCACCTCCCCTGTTTTAGCCATTCCCGGTTGATGAGGCTTGAGGCTACGATTACCTTTATAGGACATATCACTTAGAATGCTCATCGTCCACCTAACGATGTTCTGAAAGCATTCAATCCATACAAGTTCGTTCCAGGTTCGAACGAAACCGAAGGCATTATCTCGTTACACTCATATTGGAATCACCCTTAGAGTTAACGACAATAACCCTTGCACTCTGAATCTTGATCTCGAATATATAAGTACTATTCCGTCAAACTCATTACGGAATCACCCACAGAGTTATACTGACGTATAGCCCTTACACCTCGAGTCTTCACTCGCTCCACTTGGATTAACGACCTAACGTTAATTGGAATCGATGTGGTTTTCGGATATCCAAATATGGAAACCCGATCCCGGTCTCATCGAAATCCAAAGCGTGTCTTTTAAGTCCAAGTTGTTTTAAGTTTTAAAACAATTCAATTCATTATCTCAATACACATGGATAGATAATTCATCACAATAGATAATCAACCTTATCATCAACAGATAATTTATATCATAATCAGATAATTCATCTCATCATTCAAAAGCAACCAATGCATCCATATCAATAATCATTACTCATCTCATAACTGAGATTACAAACCATACCAGGCAACCAATACCATTCATCAAACATAAGCAATGATCTAATAATCATTCCATTTATAATTAATTTTAAATGAATTAAATTAATTACTTAGTTTCTAATTAATTTAAAATGAATTAAATTAATTACTTCATCATTAATCCTGTTTAACCTAACCATTAATTGATTACAAATCAATTAAGTAATCACTATCTCAATATTCATTTCAATTAATCATTACTGATTAACCATCTCTTGTTACAATAAATAATTAGCCTTTAATTTTAACTACACAAGTTAATTATATTAAACCCTTTGCAAATAATTAACTTGTTATTTCTTAATTAATTAAAATTACATTAATCACTTATTCATTATTAATTAATTAATCAATTCCAAATTACATCATTAATTAATTAATGATTTCTAATTATATTTAATCAATCTCTATATAAATTAATTACATAAGTAATTAATCTTCAATTTAATCCATATCTACTTTAATTACTCATCCCATAAATTAATTATTCTTAATTAATTATTTTTATTAATCACTTGATTAATTTTCAAAGTAATTTAAATCCAAATTACTTCTACAATAAATATCTTTAATTACATTCAGTAATTATTAATTAATTACTTCCTTAAGTAATTACAAATTCATAAATTACATAAAGTAATTATCAACAATACACAAATGTTTAAATTAATTTAACTTAATTAATCTAAACTAATCACATAAATTAAATTAATTACACTAGGTAATTAATTTATTTATTACTTCCCTTAAGTAATTGAACTTAAACAATTACATAAATGATTATTATAAATTAATTAATCTAATTAATTATCTAAATTAATCACATTAATTAATTGTTAAATAATCTTAAGTTAATGACCTTCATTAACATTTCTTAATTACTCAATTAAGAGTTAACTTAAATTAATCATTATTAATTATCAATTAATTAATATTTAATTACAGTTTAATTAATCTCTAATTATAAATTAATTAAGTGCTAATTAAAATCTTAATTATCTTTAATCACTTGATTAATAAATCTTAATCATTAATTAAAATTTAATTAACCATTCTTAATTATAGATTAATTAACCTTAATTAATTAATCTCAAATCTTAATTAATTAACTTAAAAATTATTAATAACTTAATTAAACATCCTCATTATTAATTAATTAAATACCCATTTAAATTAAATTAATAGTTTAAATGAAACTAATTTCTTAAGTTCTAAATTAAGAAACATTCTTCTTATACAAAGTATTTTTAAACAATTTGTTTCAAATAAATTTCAAATTTAAAAATTTCTTTTTAAATTTCAAACTGAAACACAATTTAAATTTTCATTCCAGATTAAATCTTAAAAATTTAAAACATTACTTATTCTTCCATCTTCATTTTAAAATTCAAGTTATTTAACCTTTTCTAAAAATTGTTAAAACAAATTTAAATTTAAAAACTTATTAAATTTTAAAAACTGTCATAAAAATCAAATTCCAGGTTTAAAACTGAATTTAACCTTATTTTAAACCTTATTTCATAAATTTCAAGCTTATAGTTTTAAATTCAAATCAATGTTCTTTTATACTTTAAAAAGTTTAAAATCTAAATTTAAATTCCAGATTTAAATTCAAACTCAGGTTCCATATTTCTATTTTCCAGATTTTAAACTTGTTTTAAATTATCAGTTGCATTTTAAAATTTTACTTTTAAATTAAAACAGAAAAACAGTTTTCTGTTTAGCCTAACATCTTACATTTTGAATTCAAAAATGTTTCAAAATCCAGGATTTAAATTATTGAATTCATAATTAAGTTTCAGGTTTAAAAAAATTTCAAATTGAATTTAATCCTTCAAATATTTAAATTTTTACTTTTAAATTTTTAAAACAGAAAGACAGTTTCTGTTTTTGTCTAAAACCAACTTGAATTTAAAAGCATTTCAAATTTAATTCAAAGATCTAAAATTTAAAACTTAATTGAATTCAAATTCAATTCTAGATTCAAACTTATTTCAAATTTTGTTTGCAATTTTCTTTTACTTCAATTTCAATAAACCTGGAAAACAGGTTTCTGCTTTTGCTTAAGACCAAATAAAATTTTCAAAATATAAATTATTTCAAACCTAAAATTAAACTAATTGAATTTATATTTAAATTCAGTTTAAACTTTATACTTAGTTCAGGTTTTAAGTTTTCATTTTAAAAACTTACTCTTAAAATTTTAAAACCATGGAAATAAAACTCTGCAATTTCTAAAACCTAAAACAATATTACACTCGAGCCTCCCTATTTAACTTCGAGTCAACACCTCCCAAACTTCGAGTTAAAGCTCGAAACCCCCGAGACCATCACGAGCTTCAAACCCCTGTAACCAAAACAAACACCACCAGAAAATCCACATCCCTGCTCTATGCACATGCACCCACGACGCAACCCTCACTGACCAACTCTAATTATCTCCACGCATCACCAATCAACCACGGCCCCATTCACGATCATCACAACGCCACCCAAAACTCAAACTCGAAATCTAGTTTATCACCCAAATCTGGAACAGGCCGACAGCAACAACATCCCAACCTGTCAACATCAATTTCCCCCATCACCGTCCACCATCACCTTCCATACTCCGGCGAGGACTTTACCAAACCACCATCTACCATCTTGCAAATCGCGGTTGAACTCGATCAACCGAGGAGGCCCCATTCAAACAAATCAGTAACCCAAATAAAACTAGGGTTCATAAATAAAAATCCCAAATCTCACCACCAAAATTTAATTGTAATCCAATTTAGAATTTTTTCTATAATCATTGATAGCTACTCTATCTCCAGAAGCCAATACAATCAAATCAAATGCAAGTATCAAGTGTACTTAACCAAAATGTAAAATACAGTAAATTCATCACTGCACTTTGTTCACAACACTATAAATTATAATATTTGATTTAAAATTCATGAATTCACTTGTTGTTTCTAAAAATAAACATGAAACAATAAATCACAAAGTTTGAAATTTCACTCTATACTAATTGTTGCTCTGTGTAACTTGATTATCCAGGTTACAGAAAATTTTGTTTAATTTATATAAAATTTTAAACTTACTTTATTCTAAAATAAACAGGTTTTGTTCAATTGTTTAAGTCATAACAGCAACAAGTTAAAGGGAAGAATTCAAGAAATCAATCGGGAGCTTGGAATTTTGAAACACAGACATGCAATCAACAATCATCATGTATACAGGCATAGGTATATTATTCACAACTATTTCATATAAATTCAACTCAAATTTTAAAAAAGTATGAACAACTTAACCTATTTAATAAATTTATAAATGAGTTACTCACCTGAAATAAAAATGCAGACAGAACCCAGTTTTAAACATGCAGAGCACAGATTTTTGAAAAGCCTTTGAAACTTGCTTTAAATTCTGATGCTTTTAATCTTGTTTCAAAAAGATGCTTCCAGATTGATGCAGGTTGCTTGAATGGTATGCAGATGCAAACTTGAAATTGCGGTTTCAGATCCAGATTGTTTTTGAAAACATGAATGCATGCTATAGTTTGTAGCTTGCAGGTTTGTTGAGTTTGAAAAGGAGGAGTTTGATTATACGTTTTTTTTGAAGGAGGTAATGGTTTTTGTAGATTTCTTTGTTCAGAAAAATAAAAATGACAAAGAGTAAAGGAATGAGTAAATGCAATGTTTTATAATCTAAATTTATGATTTAGTAAAATTAAAGAAAAATAAAAATTGAAACATGACACTTGTAAAAAGAAAGGGACACTTGTTAATTTACTCACTTAAATATTTAACACATGTTAGATTAGGCTTAAATTACTTACACATGTTATCCTAAATTAATTATCTTAAATATTAAGCTTAGTTAATTAGTTCTTATACATAGTTATGTATTTAAATAATTTCTAAAGAATAAGCAAAGTGTTATAATAAATAAAACAATATACAAATAATTCCATAGAAAATAATATTTTAAATTACTTGAAATAGATTTACAAAGAGATTATAACTTATTTGAATACATGTTTCATTATTTTAAATTTCATATTAAAATAAACAAATCACATTTTATAAATCAATATTTTAAAAATAATAACACAAACATTTTTGTAACTTATTTTAATATATAAACTTAAGTTAAAATGAATTTTAAACCAATAAAACATTTATCTCACATATTTAAAATCATATAGTATTTTATTAAATATTTTTGAAAAGCTTAAATCCAAAAATAAATCACAATTCCTAATTTCAAATTATTAAAATTATGTTATACTAATTTAATTAAAAACAACTTATCTATATAAATATACATATACATTTTATAAATAGAAAACAATTTATTAACTCATTAAAAAAAAATTCACAAATTAAATATTTAAATAAAGAAGATTATTAAATCAAATCAAATTTATTAACAAAAATTATCAATTCAATTTAAATTTAAACACAGATTATTAAATTTATATTGTCCGAAATTCCGGGATATTACAATCCTTCCCCCTTAAAAGAATTTCGTCCTCGAAATTCAAAAAAAAGGTAATTTAATAATCTATTTACAGATTTTATTTTAAAATACAGCATATGTTAATCATATGCTGACAACCAATGCAACCAATTCACATAATCAAAACAAATCTAATTATCCAAAAGAATTTTGGATAAAACTTTCACGAGTTTCCCCGGTATATATATATATATATATATATATATATATATATCGGAATACTCGCTCTATAAAATCAAATCAATCAATACTATTAAACTATAGAACTCCTAACAACAATTCTTTACAGAATATCAGACTACAAACGAGTCTGACTCAACAATCAATCTATCCTAAACTGCTAGTCCTACAACCGAAAATATCAAACACATACTCCCTCAGAGATACGTGAAACATACTGAATTCCAGTTATCCAAACTGGCAATTCAACTCTAGGAAACCAAACACTGATCTTACCCATCACAGAAGAAATCCAAAACACTACGAAGCTAGCTTCTCAAACTTATAGCTGCTTGAATCAGAGAAAAACTTATCCCAAACAAATCTCCGATTTCAGAATCCAAATTTCTCTGTCTCTTATCCATAAAAACCCTTCGGACGATTCTGGGCTACCAACATCCATCCTGATCAGCTTAACTCTATGCTGATTCCACTAGAAACAAACCGAATCAAAACAATCCAATGATCTCCTCAAGATCACTCAAAAACCAAGAACACAAACCCTGCTTCTCAACAACAGAAGACAGAACAACTTCTCCTTATCCGGAAAGACAAAACAAAAACATTCCCAAACTGCTTCCGCTGCACAACTCTGATCCGAAACAGAAGAAAATGCTGAAGAACACAAGCACGGACTAGACAACCCAGCATAGAAATATGGTTCCATATATCCATATTATCATCCATCTACTAACTGAACCACCTGTTCCATTCCTGGAAAGAAAACTCGATCTTCAGATTCAGACAAACTCTGACTTCCTGGAAGAAAATCCGGACAATCTCCAACAATCCAAAAGAACATACTATCGCAAGTCACTTTTGCAATCAACTCAGCCTAAATCCAAAGAAACTGCTCTCTCTCAACCAAACAGAACAGCTTATGCTGGCCTAGCCAACTATCCAGAGAAATGAGTCCACTTCTCTGCTCCTAAACTCCACTTCAGAGAAACTACTCAGCCAGAAGACTCCCTACCGACTCAGAACGCTCTGCTAAACTCAGCCACATCACCGAGCAGATTCACTTCCTTACTCTTATTCCAAAGAAACATCTTCGGAAATATCCATAGTCACTGCATCTCATCACGCAGCTACTACTTCCTGAGATATCAAAATATCATCACTCACTTGCTTCTTCCCTACCCGACAGATCAAAACTCAATTCTGCACTTCAAAGATGAACTCCGAACCTTAACAGGTTACCTTCAGAGATCGATGAAGTACTTACACCAAGCAAAAACTTACTCGAGACGGTATTCGGTCTACAGTCTCGACAAATACACTTCCAACCTCAACCATTCAAACTCCAACCGATGGTAGTCGTGTTACACACACTTCTACCTCATCTACCTTTATAACTTATATTGGAAAAACCTGAACAGGTAACCCAATCAGATAGGTAGAACCATAAATATATATATATATACACATATATATATATATATATTAAAAATACAAATACGCTCTCTCAAGATAGACACCATTACAGAGCCTAGGTATTCACTCAACCTAATGCTCTGATACCAGCTGAGACGACCCGACTTTTTCTCTACAAAAAGTCGTATCATCCTTAAGAAAGAATGGGATGGAAAGAGAAAAGAGAGAAGAGAAAGAAGAAACAACACAAGAATCTCAACAGCGGAACGAATAAATTATATTAATAACATAAGTATTACATAGTATTCATCAAATATCAGAGTTACACAGACTATACAACACATACTAGACAGTTATAAACACCTGTATAGTTATTACAACTCAATATATTACAGACAAACACTCAGAGATACCAACACAGCGGAAAACTATATAACTATACGCAGAAGCCTCCTGCTCCATATGCTCCTCCACAATTCGTCAAAGCTAACCTGAATTCCCTTGGCTACTCGTAAAAATTTGAGTACCCAAGAGTTATAGAAAAACAAAAATAACTACGGGTCAGACATGGGCCTGGTGTGAGTGACAGGTTAAAGTTGCTTAACTTTGTAAAACTTTTGAAAGAAAAGGTATCACGTAAGACTTCCCACACATAAACATGGAAAAGTTTTTACCTTACGCTAACCAAAACATTTGATAGGAAATCCGATGATATTGTAATAGTCTCTAGGGTTTTCAAGTAAATAAGAAATAGCCGAAATTGTTACATGATTAAATTCCAGCTACTAGCCACAAAAGTGGGTAATACAATCAAAACCGTTGGCACTTATGGGATTTTGGATTCCATACAATGGTTGGGCTACTGGGGTACCGCCCGTCATAGTACGTGGCCTAGATCACCGTACCGAGGATTACTCCCAATCCCCTGCAACACAAAGCCGGACCCGTTCCTTACTGAACAGTTCCGAACAAGACAACCCCGCAGTTGTGATCAGCAACCGCACCACTAAGCCGAAAATAAAGGGACCTCTAGACAGGGGTAAATCTTGCTCTCAAGTGGGGGCTACCCACGAAGATTTGCTGCACCTCCCCTATTTTAGCCATTCCCGGTTGATGAGGCTTGAGGCTACGATTACCTTTATAGGACATATCACTTAGAATGCTCATCGTCCACCTGACGATGTTCTGAAAGCATTCAATCCATACAAGTTCGTTTCGGGTTCGAACGAAACCGAAGGCATTATCTCGTTACACTCATATTGGAATCACCCTTAGAGTTAACGACAATAACCCTTGCACTCTGAATCTTCATCTCGAATCTATAAGTACTATTATGTTCAACTCATTACGGAATCACCCACAGAGTTATACTGACGTATAGCCCTTACACCTCGAGTCTTCACTCGCTCCACTTGGATTAACGACCTAACGTTAATTGGAATCGATGTGGTTTTCGGATATCCAAATATGGAAACCCGATCCCGGTCTCATCGAAATCCAAAGCGTGTCTTTTAAGTCCAAGTTGTTTTAAGTTTTAAAACAATTCAATTCAGTATCTCAATATACATAGATAGATAATTCATCACAATAGATAATCAACCTTATCATCAACAGATAATTTATATCATAATCAGATAATTCATCTCATCATTCAAAAGCAACCAATGCATCCATATCAACAATCATTACTCATCTCATAACTGAGATTACAAACCATACCAGGCAACCAATACCATTCATCAAACATAAGCAATGATCTAATAATCATTCCATTTATAATTAATTTAAAATGAATTAAATTAATTACTTAGTTTCTAATTAATTTAAAATGAATTAAATTAATTACTTCATCATTAATCCTGTTTAACCTAACCATTAATTGATTACAAATCAATTAAGTAATCACTATCTCAATATTCATTTCAATTAATCATTACTGATTAACCATCTCTAATTACAATAAATAATTAGCCTTTAATTTTAACTACACAAGTTAATTATATTAAACCCTTTGCAAATAATTAACTTGTTATTTCTTAATAAATTAAAATTACATTAATCACTTATTCATTATTAATTAATTAATCAATTCCAAATTACATCATTAATTAATTAATGATTTCTAATTATATTTAATCAATCTCTATATAAATTAATTACATAAGTAATTAATCTTCAATTTAATCCATATATATATTAATCACCCATGATTAATAATCATCCAGTAATTAACTACTTTAATTACTCATCCCATAAATTAATTATTCATAATTAATTATTTTTATTAATCACTTGATTAATTTTCAAAGTAATTTATATCCAAATTAGTTCTATAATAAATATCTTTAATTACATTCAGTAATTATTAATTAATTACTTCCTTAAGTAATTACAAATTCATAAATTACATAAAGTAATTATCAACAATACACAAATGTTTAAATTAATTTAACTTAATTAATCTAAACTAATCACATAAATTAAATTAATTACACTAGGTAATTAATTAATTTATTACTTCCCTTAAGTAATTGAACTTAAACAATTACATAAATGATTATTATAAATTAATTAATCTAATTAATTATCTAAATTAATCACATTAATTAATTGTTAAATAATCTTAAGTTAATGACCTTCATTAACATTTCTTAATTACTCAGTTAAGAGTTAACTTAAATTAATCATTATTAATTATCAATTAATTAATATTTAATTACAGTTTAATTAATCTCTAATTATAAATTAATTAAGTGCTAATTAAAATCTTAATTATCTTTAATCACTTGATTAATAAATCTTAATCATTAATTAAAATTTAATTAACCATTCTTAATTATAGATTAATTAACCTTAACTAATTAATCTCAAATCTTAATTTATTAACTTAAAAATTATTAATAACTTAATTAAACATCGTCATTATTAATTAATTAAATAATTAATTACCCATTTAAATTAAATTAATAGTTTAAATGAAACTAATTTCTTAAGTTCTAAATTAAGAAACATTCTTCTTATACAAAGTATTTTTAAACAATTTGTTTCAAATAAATTTCAAATTTAAAAATTTCTTTTTAAATTTCAAACTGAAACACAATTTAAATTTTCATTCCAGATTAAATCTTAAAAATTTAAAACATTACTTATTCTTCCATCTTCATTTTAAAATTCAAGTTATTTAACCTTTTCTAAAAATGGTTAAAACAAATTTAAAAACTTATTAAATTTTAAAAACTGTCATAAAAATCAAATTCCAGGTTTAAAACTGAATTTAACCTTATTTTAAACCTTATTTCATAAATTTTAAACTTATAGTTTTAAATTCAAATCAATGTTCTTTTATACTTTAAAAAGTTTAAAATCTAAATTTAAATTCCAGATTTAAATTCAAACTCAGGTTCCATATTTCTATTTTCCAGATTTTAAACTTGTTTTAAATTATCAGTTGCATTTTAAAATTTTACTTTTAAATTAAAACAGAAAAACAGTTTTCTGTTTAGTCTAACATCTTACATTTTGAATTCAAAAATGTTTCAAAATCCAGGATTTAAATTATTGAATTCATAATTAAGTTTCAGGTTTAAAAAAATTTCAAATTGAATTTCATCCTTCAAATTTTTAAATTTTACTTTTAAAATTTTAAAACAGAAAGACAGTTTTTGTCTAAAATCAACTTGAATTTAAAAGCATTTCAAATTTAATTCAAAGATCTAAAATTTAAAACTTAATTGAATTCAAATTCAATTCTAGATTCAAACTTATTTCAAATTTTGTTTGCAATTTTCTTGTACTTCAATTTCAATAAACCTGGAAAACAGGTTTCTGCTTTTGCTTAAGACCAAATAAAATTTTCAAAATTTAAATTATTTCAAACCTAAAATTAAACTAATTGAATTTATATTTAAATTCAGTTTAAACTTTATACTTAGTTCAGGTTTTAAGTTTTCATTTTAAAAACTTACTCTTAAAATTTTAAAACCCTGGAAATAAAACTCTGCAAATTCTAAAACCTGAAACAATATTACACTCGAGCCTCCCTATTTAACTTCGAGTCAACACCTCCCAAACTTCGAGTTAAAGCTCGAAACTCCCGAGACCATCACGAGCTTCAAACCCCCGTAACCAAAACAAACACCACCATAAAATCCACATCCCTGCTTTGTGCACATGCACCCACGACGCAACCCTCACTGACCAACTCTGATGATCTCCGCACATCACCAATCAACCACGGCCCCATTCACGATCATCATAACGCCACCCAAAACTCAAACTCGAAATCTAGTTTCTCGCCCAAATCTGGAACAGGCCGACAGCAACAACATACCAACCTATCAACATCAATTTCCCCCATCACCGTCCACCATCACCTTCCATACTCCGGCGAGGACTTTACCAAACCACCATCTATCATCATGCAAATCGCGGTTGAACTCAATCAACCAAGGAGGCCCCATTCAAACAAATCAGTAACCCAAATAAAACTAGGGTTCATAAATAAAAATCCCAAATCTCACCACCAAAATTTAATTGTAATCCAATTTAGAATTTTTCCTATAATCATTGATAGCTACTCTATCTCCAGAAGCCAATACAATCAAATCAAATGCAAGTATCAAGTGTACTTAACCAAAATGTAAAATATAGTAAATTCATCACTGCACTTTGTTCACAACACTATAAATTATAATATTTGATTTAAAATTCATGAATTCACTTGTTGTTTCTATTAATAAACCTGAAACAATAAATCATAAAGTTTGAAATTTCACTCTATACTAATTGTTGCTCTGTGTAACTTGATTATCCAGGTTACAGAAAATTTTGTTTAATTTATATAAAATTTTAAACTTACTTTATGCTAAAATAAACAGGTTTTGTTCAATTGTTTAAGTCATAACAGCAACAATTTAAAGGGAAGAATTCAAGAAATCAATCAGGAGCTTGGAATTTTGAAACACAGACATGAATCAACAATCATCATGTATACAGGCATAGGTATAATATTCACAACTATTTCATATAAATTCATCTCAAATTTTAAAAAAAATATGAACAACTCAACCTATTTAGTAAATTTATAAATGAGTTACTCACCTGAAATAAAAATGCAGACAGAACCCAGTTTTGAACATGCAGAGCACAGATTTTTGAAAAGCCTTTGAAACTTGCTTTAAATTCTGATGCTTTTAATCCTGTTTCAAAAAGATGCTTCCATATTGATGCAGGTTGCTTGAATGGTATGCAGATGCAAACTTGAAATTGCAGTTTCAGATCCAGATTGTTTTTGAAAACATGAATGCATGCTATAGTTTGTAGCTTGCAGGTTTGTTGAGTTTGAAAAGGAGGAGTTTGGTTATAGGTTTTTTTTTTGAAGGAGGTAATGGTTTTTGCAGATTTCTTTGTTCAGAAAAATAAAAAATGAGAAAGAGTAAAGGAATGAGTAAATGCAATGTTTTATAATCTAAATTTATGATTTATTAAAATTAAAGAAAAATAAAAATTGAAACATGACACTTGTAAAAAGAAAGGGACACTTGTTAATTTACTCACTTAAATATTCAACACATGTTAGATTAGGCTTAAATTACTTACACATGTTATCCTAAATTAATTATCTTAAATATTAAGCTTAGTTAATTAGTTCTTATACATAGTTATGTATTTAAATAATTTCTAAAGAATAAGCAAAGTGTTATAATAAATAAAACAATATACAAATAATTCCATAGAAAATAATATTTTAAATTACTTGAAATAGATTTACAAAGAGATTATAACTTATTTGAATACATGTTTCATTATTTTAAATTTCATATTAAAATAAACAAATCACATTTTATAAATCAATATTTTAAAAAGAATAACACAAACATTTTGTAACTTATTTTAATATACAAATTTAAGTTAAAATGAATTTTAGACCAATAAAACATTTATCTCGCATATTTAAAATCATATAGTATTTTATTAAATATTTTTGAAAAGCTTAAATCCAAAAATAAATCACAATTCCTAATTTCAAATTATTAAAATTATGCTATACTAATTTAATTAAAAACAACTTATTTATATAAATATACATATACATTTTATAAATAGAAAATAATTTATTAACTCATTAAAAATAAATTCACAAATTAAATATTTAAATAAAGAAGATTATTAAATCAAATCAAATTTATTAACAAAAATTATCAATTCAATTTAAATTTAAACACAGATTATTAAATTTATATTGTCCAAAATTCTGGGATATTACACCACGGGATAACATTGTGAGTAAAATCTGAACTAACTTTAGATAATCGAATGGCAAATCTGTTACGTTAATTTTAGCAATTGAAATGAACGCTAGTATTCTTATCAATGCGACTCACTATATTCCAACTGCATTTATCTTTCTCTTAAAGACACTTTGGTGACCAATAAATTATTTCCTTTTAAATACAACTTTCAAAACCATATTTTGATAATGTCCATGGAATCTATTTTGGATTTATGCATCATACCATATCATAAAGTCAATACTCTTGATGGTTTAGTTAAACAACTAAAGATTATTTATTCCTAACATTGACAAGAAATTCACATTCTCTCCTTAATGTACAGGAATACTTATTAGATGTCTAATGTATTTTTGTTCATTTAGCTTTGGTCGATTTCATTTCATCCCTTGTGATTGGTTTTATCATTGGATCGTATCCAAATTCTCTTTATACCAATAATTTCTTAAAAAAAATCCTACGCTATGAAGTGGGTATTTCTTGAAACAATAGTTGTTTCTCCATGCAACAAAATAGGCAATCATAAGCATTTTATGAATTGCCTTATATAAAATTTATTTTGCATTAGTTCACAATATATTTATGTTCACAACATAAATTAGTCATCTATTGATTATTCTTTCCAAAATTCTCTTGGGGTAATTCATAAAAGATCTTTTACGTACAATTATTACATGCAGTAAATCTACTCGCATAACCTGTCAACTCCTTGGCCTAAGATATGTAGGGGTTTCTTATAAACCGTTGTCTCATATGGATTTGTAAAACATTCTTTTGATGATATTAATTTTGACCTCGTGTACTACTCTTAAGTACACACCATATATAACTAATTTAACACAAGTTCAGTCATCATTATTCGTGCTTTTTCCAACAAAATTTGATCACTCCTTATCAATAGATCATTATGTATTATAGGAAGGAATGACTATTGATGTTGAATCTTTATTCATTTTAGATATGTTCGAAACTCTTTCCGATATACTTATGTATTTGATAAAATCAAATCAATTTTATTTTGTATTCCACGTAATTTTATTTACTTCTATTTTATACTCTATGAGCTTACCATAAATATACTAGTCTTAAATACACATGTCTTTCTCGGTGATAACTCATCAATGAACATAATAGAGTACATGGAGCCATTTTGATATTAATAGACTTGCGGTTGCATACATTGTATGTATCAATCTGAAGAGTTCATCAACTCATATGACATTCCCGCTAAATGGGTGTACAACCCTTAATTTTTTGAGATAATTTAACTAGTTTCATATGACTCATAATCATATAATAGAAATTATTTCTCAACTATGGCTTAGTCTATAATTCAAGAATAACTGTAAATTATTTTACGTATTTCAGTATTTTTCAATGCATCACTTTTGTTGTGAAAAAAAATACCACATTATAGTTTTATTTCATAACGAATATTCATAATATTCACACTAAAATATAACTGTCAATTTTTTAGTTAGTACCAAAAAATAGTAATTATCTCATAAATAATGTTCGGTATATTTTATGAAAACAATTTTTGTAATTTAATGCAAGAAATAAGTGCTATATGGTATATGCTCCCATAATTTCGTGATTACTACAATTGCGTACTAAACTCGGAGGTCCATCATTCACTTAATATAGATTATTTATTTCATATACCGCAACTGTTTACAGTAGAGATTTTTTTGATCAAATATTTTGAACTTAAAGAAATAAATTTTATAGAAAACAGTTTTCTATATGGAAATACATTTCAAAATAAAAATCGTAATTCTTATTCCAATGTTAAGCATTAATTATTATTATTGCAATTATCTTTTTTGATGTTTCTTTATAAAGCACAAGTGACTATTCACTTTCTTCATCCCAACTGTACCTTAAATCACATCTATTCTTGCACACCCATTTTTCTTTCTAAATGGTCAAATCGTTTAAAAGAATACCCTCACCACAATATCACAACGAACTCTTACAAAAGCGCACTTGATTATTCTTAAGATTTAAGACATCAAATATGTTGCACTTTGCGTTAACCGGTTAAACTGATATTTCAACGGGCAAGTTCTTAGATTTGTCTTGCAATTTTGGTCTTGTGTTACATTTAACACAATACGATCTTTATTATAATCAATGAAATTAAATACTCGATCTCACAGTACGTTTATTTGGTTTGCTTATAATGAATTAATTTCATCGAAGTATCATACATGACGAATTGTGATCGTTCATCATATAACACTTATATGTGATAGTATATAGATTAAATTTCCATATTCTTGTATTGCTTTTAAGTTCGAAACTCATTGGATGCAATGCATGGTCTTGACCAAATAAATATGTAGACGACCTAATTACGAGTGTACTTAATAGTTGTAAAATCAAGTGCTTGCATGGGTGTTGAAACGTTAACAGGTAATAGGAATTTATTATAAGTGTATAACATATATTTCTGTTTGTCAATCTTCATACAGTTCATTTATATATCTAAATTGATATAAGTTTTATCAATAATATTAAATGCATTAATTTATCAATGTAGAATATTATAACCTTATGTAACATATGTTCTTACAATATTAAAAAAGTTAAAATGTTATCATTTCATTTTTCTAATAAGGCTACCACTAGTATTGTATGTTTCACCAAACTCTTAGTGAAGACATGGATGTATTTCAACTTCATTAGTGTATGCTAGGACTTGTCCATCTTGAAATTCTGACCTTGAGTTTGCTCATCAAGTCATAACTCCATGGATGATGGATAATTCCTTATCAGTTGTATCATATACAACCCCTAACCTTGGTACCTTGTCCTAATTTCACTTTGACCTTGAGTTGCTTAACAAATCAAAATGAAATTATTCTCGTACTACCATATCACGACGGCCTAAGCATATAATACGTACCTTTAGTTTGCTCAATAAATACATATAGTTGTCTTACCTTATCTATTCAATATATTAATAATACTACACATAACATCCATAGCCTGAGTTTGCCCAACAACGAAGGAGTATGCAAATAATTAATTATATATATATGGTATAGGATCACATCATATTGAAGATTCATAATATTCAATTTATTATACTGAGTGATGTAGACTTATAAAATAATGTATTTCTTATGAAATACTCTTGTGATTCAAGTGTTGGACATATCGTAAATCATGGTATACGTACATTAACTTATGCGTTTATTCCTTACATCAATTTAGGATTTCTTAACATTCCATCTTTCGTTCACACATTCATACTATATAAGTTTTATTATTATATAACTTTTATATTTTATATTACTTATACGATAGTCTTATGTATAATATTATATTAATTAAATCATATTTAATTAATTATAGTAACATTTATATTAAATAGTTATTATATACTATAACCTTTATAGTATAACAAATATATCTCATATGTGTGTATTTTTTATTTAATTAAGTTAATTAACCTTCAATTAATCTATTTACTTAATTAACCTTCAATTAATTTATTAATTAAACAATTTTAATTAAAGTACATTAATTTTTCAAAAAATCATATTATATACATACACGTATACTTGTGATATCTTAAACATTTTAAAATATCATAACATATATCAAAATATAATATGATACATGTATATATATTTCATTTATTAATTGACTCATTCAATTAATTAATGTATTTTATTAATATTATTAATAAATTTAAAATGTGAAACTAATTTATATTATTTTTCAAACATTTTGAATTTTTTATTTTATTATAAATTTTATAATATATGTATGTCTTATTTTAAATTTAAAATCTTATATATTAATTTTCAAACAATTTTCAAAATTAGCCTAAGATTCAATTCAAATTTGTGCATTTTCTATTAGGGACAACATTTGGGTTGTGAGCTGAATTATTAATTCGAACATGGCTAATCTAGACTGCTTAGGCTATTGGGCTCTAACATCATTGTTGGAACTGGACTAGCACATATTGGAAGTTATGAGTGAATTTCAATTCTTTTTACCCTATTTGATCTTTATTGGGCATAAGAAGTTTGATTTATTTTGAACATTCCTAAATTTCATTTAAATAAAATCTTTTATTAAATTTAAGTTTATAAATATATAGTTTTATTTGATTTATATTAGGATATGTGTATATATATCTGTGTGTGTGTGTGTGTGTGTGTGTGTGTGTGTCATACACACACATATATGTGTTTGCATGTGTAACATATCAATGTGTGCAAATTTCTAACATATTTGTGTATAGATGTTGGAATTTATATCACAACAGACACATTAGCTCATTCGATATATTATCCAAACATATATATGTGTACATATAGTATTATATATACACATAAATATTATATATATATATAGTATAGCATATTTTAAATAATTATATATATATATGTGATCATATAAATAAAATATTAATATTGAATATACATGTAATATAATAGACTTATTTAAATGTAAAGAAATTATTTATAAATATGTATAAAAACAATATATTTAAAAAAAATCGTAAGCAATACATGTATATACATATACAAATATATTAACAATTTTTTTAATATTTATATATAGGCACAAACATATGCATAATAACATAATATATATATATATATATGTTAATAAGATACGTAAAAATATTTTAACAAATTTGCTAGACCTGGTCCTGCGCACGGCTCAGTAAATATAACTTATTTAATTTTAAAATTTTAAAAGTATATTTTATTAAATATCCATTATCAATCCTCTCTAACCATCATTTGAGCCATCCCTTACCCTTGTTACAGCCGAAATATCAGTCCCCGTGATGGGCGTTAAAACCATTAAGCCCAAATAAAATATTATGCGATTAAATCTAATTTAACCACTTATCGATGTCGTATATCGATTGATATATTTATAACTATTATAAATATATTTAACAATATTTACTCATCAATTTCTAAAATTAATATTTCATAAATATTAATTAATTTATAATAACTATAGATTAATTAAATCGTTTGGTTAAAGGAAAATTAATCATTTCGGTTGTATGACTAGTCATGTGCAAATTTAGTCAGCGATTAATATCAAAATATTCGAAATTAATGTTCACAAGTCACTTAACATGTGTTGTGATGTTTTGGTCAAATTTATAGCTTACTTACTTTCGGTAAAATTCAATTTTACTTCGTCAAGCGTTACCGGTTTGTGACTTTTGTTTACAGCAATTTTCTTCGTCAAAACTATATCACTTTGGACTAATGAAATTTGGTAACAGTCAAAATACTAATATCATCTGCATTCAACTCTATAGTCCAAAAATAAAACCCTTCGTTCAATAAAAATTATTAATATTAACCGAAATGCTCTGGCCAGAGACTTTAACTTCAGTTGACCACGATATTAACCCCATAGTACCGAGAATATGATCCTCTCTTGAATAGTGTTTCACTTTAATACTTTCACTCGACCCAACTATAGTCACTTGATGGACATCGTGTCATGATCTGACTATAATTAAAGCGGAGCTTTCATATTAAAAATTAATTGTAACGATCCAACTTTTTGGACAGTTTAAATCAATAATAAACCACACGTGTCTAACTCAAACCATTCAAAAGGGTTGATTATCAATGGGGTTTAATAAGAAAAATAAGAGAAAAGAAGAAAAACAAAACACAAATCTTGCGGCGGAATGACAAAATATAATAATCAAATAAACAGTTCATGAAGCTATTTTACAATATACATTTAATTACACAATATTTACACCATAATCAGAGTACAATCAACAACATACCAATAATGATGCAGCAGAATAATACTAATAATATAATATGCCAAACTCCGTCTTCGTCCTCTAGAAATAACGTCTTCAAACATTGAAATGCTTAGGCTGACCCGAGTGTAATTAAAAGGACAAAACATTAGAGTCAGAACTAAAAGTTCTTATATAAGTTATATAAATAACAAGTAAATATGAGTCTAATAGCTTCAGAGATGTTTATGGGATTTTTCATCTCCCATACAGTGTATAACGTGAGTGTAACAACTTAAGAGACGTTACAGGATTTCCCATCTTCTGAGGATCCATTAAACTGTCTATATATAGTAGATTACGCAATATATAGTGTCTAATTAGTAAAATAAATATTTTTCTTAGCGTTAAAGCTTTACGTTAATCCCTCTTAAGACATTTTTAAGTATTGTCCTACAGTTTGCCTTTGACACCACCGGTTACGTCAGTAGTCAAGGAGGCGCCGTGATAAGACAATACTAAAGCAAAATCAGTAGTAGAAGCGAATAAGGATAAAGAGTATGATAAGGTAGTGAGGTAATGCCCAAGGTAGGATACTATCGTTTTGCGTTTTTCTGACTGGTGGTAGTCCCTAACGGCCCACCGCAAACATCCATCCCATAATCAATCAAGGTGCACCAATCAAGTCAAAATCAATATAGTAACACGAAGAGCAGATGTCGCTAGAGGTAGCTAGCCTCATTGGTCCGGTATGCCTCCTGTTTTAGTCATTTCAAATTGGTACAAGTGTCGGGGTCATCCATCATCATTTTCTTTCTTCAAATCCAACAAACGTTCACCAAATCCAACCACTTCATTCTGGATCATCCACCACGTACACAGTTGTTAAAGTGTTCCAATATTGACAGAGAGCATGCCAAAAAGAGGCCCCGGTCTCTTTAACAACCAAACGTCATTTTTCACACCGGTTAGTTTTTTTAACTTTTGAAACTGATTCATATTTGCTATCGAAATATCATATTCGCTTTGAAAATATCACTTTATTTCTAAATACCAAATTTATTCGAAATATGTCATTTTCACTTGAAAATATCATTTCAAATTCCAACTTAGGTTATAACTTCATTTAACCACATTTGCATTTAAATCAACGATTTAAATATCAACATTCCAACTTTGCACAATTTGAATTTTTAGAAAATAGTTTGGATAATTTTAAATAGTTTAAATAGCTTAAAATAATTTAATAATTTAATGATTTAAAAGGGGTGATATAAAATGGTTTGTGTATTGAAAATGGTTTATATAGTAAAATAGTTTGGAAAAATCAAGATAATTTGAGTATTGAATAAAAATAGATTTTAAACAGTTTATATTAAAATAATTTATTTTGAAAATAACATCAAATCAAACTGTTTCTTTCCATTTTAACAAATCTAGGCCCATGTCCAAACTTCAAATCAATAAAGCTAAATTTTCAATCTTTCGGTTCAATTGTATCAATTTCGATTTAGTTTCAGATCAACTTGATTTCAATTTCAATCCGGATTAACTTCAATTTTCGAAACGTTCATTTTTAACTTCAAATTCGATTCAACAATCCACTTCAATGATTTACATTTCAATTCAATTCTTATTTTAAACCATTTCAATTTATATCAATTTCATGTCCAATTTCAATTTGCTGATTTAAGTCGCTTAAATCAAACTAAACCTCATTACTCAATTTTAAGGTCTAAATCTTAAAATAATTCAATTTCCAAAATTAAAGTCATACCTTGATTATAAATTCACATTCCAGTTCAATTCTTAAAATCAATTTCTTCTAACTAATTTCAATTTCAACATTTCAAAGCTTGAATTAGAAAATAATTTAATTCATATAAATCCACAATTTATTTCCTTTAAAACAACATCATTTAACCAAAATCCAAATTCAAGATTTTAGAGCCATTTAATTTAACTAATCCGGTGTCCGTAAATAACTTTCTACCCTATGGCTAAGTGAATAGTTATTTTAATTTTTAATTTCAGAGATGGATATATATCATTTCAACATATTTCTTAATCTATTCAAAATATTTCAAATAACAGTTTATATGCTTTCAATTAATATACAAGTTGATAACTCGGATATATATATAACTAAATAAACATCCAATAATCTGAAATATCAACAGACATTCATCACAGTCAACATCCAAATCAATCAATAAATCACAACAGTGAACTAGTTATCAATATCGGGTACTTAACTAGACATTAAATTCAATATTAGTTTAAACGTCAATTTAATTCAATATAAATTCAAATTAAATTTAAATGAAAATTTAGATTACCAAAAAGCAATCAATAAAATTCTTATCACTTTATAAATTTAATTCAACTAATATAAGAAGATTTAGTATTGCGTAGGTGGGTTTAGTCACTCACCTTTTATTTATAGACAATTAAAAATCCAATAAAAGCCCAAAAATCCAACAGTCTTCAAATTTAACCAAATTAATTTCTTTTTGTTTGGAATTTCGATACAAACTCAACGGGAAAAAATCGCACATAAATCGGAGTTCATATGCGGAAGATATTCAAGATATAAGAATATTATTAAAATGAAATATAAAAACACGTACATACATTTTAATAATAAAATAAAACAAATTAGTTACCACGTTAAAATTTTTAAAGCTCGTGCATGTTTCTAAAGCCTGAAGAATCAATGGAAAAATGACATGATGGCTCTCGCATGGAGGAAGGAGGCTCTAGGAATGGATTTGCATATAAATGTAAAAGATTGGCTTCATGAAAATAAGGTCCTCATGTCTGTTTGTTTTTTATTTTAAGAAGAGAAAGAAAAACTTCAGGCAAAAAAATAATAGTGGCACGTTTTGGACATGGAAAGTTAGAGAGAGAGATTTATGGAATAAAATGAATAAGGGTAAAGCCCGTCTGAAATTGAAATTTGAAAGGGAAGGATACAAGAAGATGTAAATTTGCAAAATGTATAGTGACAAACATGCAGGTAATTAATAAAGGATGAAAGATACAAGTTGGAATTTAAGAAAACGTGTTTAAATGGCAAGCAAATCTTTTAGTATAAAAATTTTAAACGTGCGCTACCTCAATTAATTTCATTAACATACAGGAACCGTTTCAAGGCAAGACTCACGTATGAATAAATAAAACTTAATGGAAAACTGAAAGAGGCATGTATTTAATTAAAAAAAAGCAATAAAATAAAATAAATGAGAGCGGTGATTTATATTCATGAAGGTAGACTGTACAAGGAAAACAAAACTCTAATATACTCAAATTTAAAAATGTTCGTTTTAACTTATTTTATCATCCCTAATACACTCAAATTTACACCTTTATATATCTTTATTTAGTATACGTAAATAAAATTAAACACTGCAATTAACGTAATGGGGACCGCCGCTACACACAATAAAAGATAACTCGAACTCCAAACTCAAATATAAAAACAATGTTTTTCTCATCACACAATCAGGAACTCAAATATTTAATTTATTTTAAAATTTAATGTTAGGTCACCCGCATGGTGATCTGTGTGTCCAGGTTCGAATCCGAAAATAGCCTCTTCACAAGGGAAATGCTGCGTATATTATCGACCTCTCAGAGCCGGCTATCATAAGGGAGCCTTGTGCACGGGGTTCCACCTTTTTTTATTTAAGGTTAGCAATAAAACTACTTTCATACCATCTCCGACTACTATTTAATGACCGTAAAATGTTGTTTCAAAATCCAATTTTCCCCTTTTAACACAATTATACTGAACTAAAAAATAAAAACATTTATTTTATTTTATTTTCCAAAACATTCTTGTAACGACCCTGGATTTTGGCCCCGGTTATTTTAATAAATGATTAATCTAATTAAATATAAAATGTGAATTGATCATATTTAAATGAATATGATTTTGGAAATATTGCCATCTATTTATATAAACTATATTTTAAAAGAAGATTGATGTGGAAATTGAAATAAGTATTTCAATAATATTCACAATAAAAATCTATCTTTATGATTACTTAAAATACTTTACATTGTGTATAAAATAATACATATAGATGATAATGTTTGAAATTCTAAAATAAGTTTCTTAACAATATTATTAATAAAATTTAACTCATATAATTAAATTAAAATGCTATACATTATTAACATTTATTAAATGAATACATATGCTTGATAATGTTTGAAATCTAAAATCTAATTCTAGCAATACAAAATATAAAGGTCAATTATGAGTCAAATTTATGTATATGATTTAAATAAATACAAATGAATCATAAAAATGAGAATAAATGTAAATATAACTTATGACTCTAATTCAAATATTAATGGCTAAAATAGAAAATATAAGATATAAAATATAAATTGATGATAATGTTCAATACAAAATATTAATATTTATGTAAGTCAAAAATATAAATATAAATAAATGAGTGAACTCATGAATATAAGTTTATTATTTATAGCTAAATACAAATGGAAATAATTACAAAGATAAGTATAAATAAGTAAGTCATATATATTGTACATAATTAAAATATTGTTAGCTGAAGAAACATAACATTTAATTGCTTCCATCTCAGCCAACCATTGTCATTTCAATTATGTATAAAATAAAATAAGCAAAGTGTATAGATAGAATGAAAACAGGGCCAAACTATGAAACAAACATTTTTATACAATACACAAATATCTTCATATATATATATATGACAGTGTTACCTGACAAGTATGTATATAATTATTTCAAGCTAGGAAATAATAATAAAAAAATATAATAATAACAACCATATGTATATAACAAGATAAGCTAGAAGATAACAAATGTTTCACACAAAGTTTCTCCCACAAGCTTTTGACCTGCAAATATATGTCTACATACAATATTCAGGTACAGTAAAACATCATAAGTATGAAGACAAATTAAAAACCTGCAAATTTTATATGCATAAGTAAGCCAAGAATTCACAGCAAATAAACCATATCGGTACAAACAAAACCTGCAAATAATCTTATACAAAATATTTGTGTCAGCAAACATTATGATATGTTAACATATATGTTAACACAACATTAATTAGGCACCTGTATATCTGAAAAAGATATCTTCTAGCCGAAATATTTGATTACCTCTGGCCTTAGTACATAATAAAATAAAGCAAATATTATATTGTAGTAAAGCTTGTTCAAGAAGACATTATGTTTAAAGTTATATATATGTATGTTCATTATTTATCATTTCTTATCCTTAAGTCCATTTGCTACTGCAAAAGCAAAAAGCCTAAATAAAAACCTGATAAAACAAGAAGAGTTACAGCAATTCAAAAACTTCATACTGCAGACTTCTATTGCCATCCTCTGTTTCAAATTTCAACAGTAATTCATCTTGGTGAGTAAACTTATTTAAATTCTAACTTTTAATAATTACTTCTGGAAAAAATTGATATGTTGATGTTTATGTTGTGGAATGTTACTATTTACTATGACGAAACCTACCTATTTTCTATTTAAACTTGTATCTTAGCTTAAAATTGGTATGTGTTTTGATATAGGCTTAAATAAGTATTCGTGAGTACTTTTGTTGCTATGGTAACATATATAGTGTTCTTCAGAAATGTTGAGTATCTGAACAAAGCAAAACAGGAAAATTGGCAAATACTTCCTCATATAAATGATTTAAACTTTGGTATGATTGCTAATTCGAGTTGTTTATCCTGAATTAAAGACCTGCAACCTTGTGGAAGTTTAACAATATTTTATAAACACTGATTATTTAAGTTTACAGGTAAAAAGGGATTCAAAGTCAAAAGTTTGATTGTTTAAATTTAAGAATTCAATAACATATTTTGATTTCATATACACAGTTAGGATTTTTAATATAAAAATTATGATTTTTAAGCAGAGATCACAAGAGAAGTTTTTAAAGGAAGCTGAAATGGGTTGTTGTCAATTTTGTACGATCCGGTAAATTTTAATTATTGTAAATTAACATGAAGCAAGCTTGTAAATGATTTAACATGGGAAAAATGTCGTGTAATTTTTCCAGTGCAAGGATTTTGAGGTCGAGGTGTTAGTAGGGTTTTGGGTACTTAAATTTATATGTTCTGTAAATCAAAGTTTTCATTCCCATGAATTGATCGAGTGGCTCGTGGTTGTGAGTGAAGGCCGAGGAAGGTATGGGCGTGACTTGGATGAGAGGGTTTTGTCTCCGGTGGTCAGTGTTGGAGGGGCGAAGGGTTTTTTTTTTTGGGTTGCTCGAAACAGTGGTTCGAGTTTCAGACATTTTTGGACTTCAACCATTATTCATAAAATCTGGGCCTTGATTTCGATTATCGAGACGAATTATGGTTTGTGGGGGCTGGTGAGGGCCGCTGGAGGTGCGGCTAACCACCGTGCACGTGCACGGTGGCGATGGAGGTGGATTTTTGTTTTTCTGTCAACGTAAGTGCGCTCCGTGTCGTGCTCGAGTTTCACTGATGGTTGCTTCGAGTTTGATCGAGGCCTGTTTTATTTCCTGATGTTGCTTTATATTCAAGTTTTACAACTTACTGCAAATAAATAAATAAGAAAGAGAGAAGAAGAAGAAGAATGGGTTCAGGGGGGGTGACCAGGGAAAGTTTGCATGCGAAACCCAAGTTGCACTCGAGAATAATAGGAGGAGACCCGGGTTTTTGAAATTACAGTATTGAATTTTCAAGATTTAGATTGAAATATAAATAACTGTTAAATGATTGTGAGTTAGAAGCGGGTTACATGTTTTAATTATTTTTCGTAATACTTAACTGTGTTTAAGCCTTTGTTATTATTATTTTAATCAAGTAATTATAGTATAAGTTAAGTAATTACTATAAGTTAGAAGCGTAACCGATTAACGTTTAAGTTTGTAGTTAGTAGTAATTTGAGCTTCAAAATTTTAAAGAAACTTCTTCTAATTACTTGCAGGAAGTAATTAAGGATGTTTAAGTGATTGATAAATGAGTAATTAACAACTTAAGTCAATTAATGGATGATTAATAGTTAACTAATCAGATAATTTAATTATGAATTAATAGTTAATTAATTAAGTGATTAAGAATTAAGGATTTATAATCGATTAATTAAGTAATGAATAGTTACATAGTTAAGTAATTAAGTTTCATTAATTAATAATTAAGGTTATCAATTAATGAATAAGGAATAGTAATTAAAGATAAACAACTTGATTATAAAGTAACTAATTAAATAAATGAAATAAATAATTAATTGAACAAATAAGATTTAATAGTTGATTAAGGAATCATAAATTAGATGGTTTGAAATGAAATAAGCAATTAATTGTTAATTTATGATAAATTAAATAGAGTTAAGTGATTAACTCTCAAGCAATTAATTCTAAAATTGAATTAATTACAAATAAGATTTAAGGGTAATTACTTATGGATTATTGAGTAGAATATCTGCTTGTGATGTTTAAATTGATGATGTTCTGTGATGCTCTGCGACATGTTATGTTATATCTATGATGCTTGTATATGTTTTATCTGTGATAAATGCTATGTTAATTCAACTGTTAGATTTAAATTATTTAAACTGTTTAAGTTAATTAGACAACTTGGCCCTTAAAATGGCGTTTGGATTCGATGAGACCGGGATCGGAAGAATCAAATTTGATTCTCCGAAAACCATATCGATCCAATTTAAACGTTAGGTCGTGAATCCTGAAATAGAGATCGAGATGGTGTATTCAGAATGCAAGGGTTATCGTCGTTGACTCTGAGGGTGATTCCAAAATGAGTGTGACGAGATAATGCCTTCGGTTTCGTTCGAACCCGGAACGAACTTGTATGGATTGAATGCTTACAACACATCGTCAGGCGGGCGATGAGCATTCTAAGTGATATGTTCAATAAAGGTAATCGCAGCCTCAAGCCTCATCAACCAGGAATGGCTAAAACAGAGGAGATGCAGCAAGGTTAGGTGGGTCATGCCCAAGCAGGACAAGATATTTCCCCTGTCTAGATGTCCCTTTTATATTTTGGCTGTGTGGGCGGTTGCTAGCTACAACCATGGGGTTTATCTTGTTCGGGACTGTTCAGTAAGGAATGGTTCCGGCCTTGTGTTGTAGGGGGTCGGGAGTGATCCTCGGTACGGTGATCTAGGCCCCGTACTGTGACGGACGGTACCCCAGTAGCCCTGCCATTATTGGAAATCCATTTTCCCTACGAGACCCTACGGTTTTGATTTGTATTACCCACTTTTGTGGCTAGTAGCTGGAATTTAATGAATGTAACAATTTCGGCTATTTTCTATTTACTTGAAAACCCTAGACACTGTTATAATATCACTGGATTTCCTGTGAAATGTTTTGGTTAGCGTAAGGTAAAAACCTTACCCGTATTTATTTGTGGGGAGTCTTACG
This sequence comes from Allium cepa, assembly GCA_030765085.1. Taxonomy (NCBI): domain Eukaryota; kingdom Viridiplantae; phylum Streptophyta; class Magnoliopsida; order Asparagales; family Amaryllidaceae; genus Allium; species Allium cepa. Next base: position 195,782,895 of record CM060934.1, on the reverse strand, counting down.
TGATACCTTTATTTTCAAATGTTTTTTTCAAAGTTAAACAACTTTAAACCGTTTACTCATACCAGACCCATGTCTGACCCGGAGTTTATATTTTGTTTTTCATAAACTCTTGGGTACTCAAATTTTTATGAGTAGCCAAGTGATAGGTTATGGACTTTGATTACTATAGGAGTTTGGAGCAGGGGTTTCCAGACGTATATAGCTATTTATGTAGTTCTGCTGTGTTAGTTGATATGGACTGTACCTCTGATGTATGTAGTGATAGATGTATGTATGACTGTCATATGTATTGATATTGTATAACTCTGATATATGTAAAACTTTAAAATATTTATGTGATATATTATATTTTATTCCGTTCCGCTGTGAGATTCTGATGTTGCTGTTCTTTCTTTCTCTTTCTCTTCTATTTCTATCCCTTTCTTTCTTAATGATGATACGTCTTTCTGGTAGTAGAAGGATGGGTCGTCACAGTTGGTATCAGAGCATAGGTTGGTGATAACCATGGCTCTGCTAGTGATTACTCATAAAATAGAGTTTGTAGAACTCTAAAATGAGTTTGAGCGTATTAATAGATATGCGTGCGTGTTTGTTAGTAAATATAAAATGGTGTTGATTGATTTATTGAGTGGTATATGAACTTTCGTCGGCATAGCCTCGAAAACTGTATCGAAGGGGTTTCTAAACACTTAAATAGAGCAATTCGACACAGTATTGTTTTTAAAAGTAGGGTAAATGAAATAATTTTACCCAAAATTATATTTTGATATAAAAGAAATATTTTTCTGGAATTATTATATATAATTGGATGTTTGGTTGTTAATACTATAGTTGAATAAAAATAAATTTTTTAAATTGAATGATTTATTACCAAACAAAATTATCTAATAAAAGGAATATAACTAAAATTTGATTAAACCAGAATTTAAGTCCCGAAAATTTGAAAGGTGTTTAAATGAATTTAAACAAAAGAATTTGGGAATTTAAAAATCTTGGGAATGTTTGAAATGTTTTTCCAAAGATTTGAAGGAAATAATGGAATCTTATTTTGGAAAATGTTGTTGAATGGAAATTGTTTTGAGAGGCAATTATGGAAGTAAGAAAGCACTGAACTCACTTCAGTCGCTGGAAAATAATCCTGATGGTGATGGCCACATCATCAGTATTCATTTCGAGTTTCTAAAGTGATGGATTGCTGCCAGGATAGTTGACCATGATATTGTTTGGGCTTGTTGGGTATACAAGTTGTTTTAGAGATTTTCAAAATAGAGAAACTTTGTTTTGGTGAAAACAAGTGTTTAGAATTTGAAATTTTGATTTGCTATACCAAGTGGGTAAGTGTAGTTATCATTTTAAAATGGTTTTGGAAATGAAAACCGGGCAATTGAATTCTAAGAATTCTCTTTAATAATGTGAAAGGTTTGAATAAATCAACTATTGAACTTATAAAGTAAAGTTGATATTGATAAGATGAAATCGGGAATTTTAAACCCGAAATTAAAATTTAACTTAAGTAAATGAAAATAAGAAAACGTATTGAGTTTAACCTGAGATAAGTTAAATGGAATTGAAGTTCAAAATGAACTTAATTGGATATAAAATTTGAAGGAAAAATGATTGTGATTGTAAGGTGAAAATTTATACCTTACGATAGTAAGTGTTATATATAATCTGAAATTGTGATTATAGGATGAAATGACCCAAATGAATAATATAAACTTTAAAGTAAACAAATAAGTTTTGAGCTCATATATTGAGAAATAAATTTAAGGAATGCTAAGTAGCTAAATTTAAATGAAGCTGAGTTAAAATAAAATTGAATTTAAATGAATTCAATCGAGTTACTGATAAAATGGAATGAAATAAAATTCTTATGTAAATAAGTAAATGTAAACCAAAGTAAGTATTGAATTGGATTTAAATAGAAATGGTGTGAATTGTTAACAAATCTAATTCAAGTATAAATTGAATAACCTTATTATGAATAAATTCAATAATGAATTGTTGATGTAAATTAAAAATTTAAGGATGGATAAAAGAATAAACTAATCAGTAAATAGTTGGGATTTGATTAAACGAAAATCAAATCAAAGATTTGAATGGAAATTGGTGGAATAGAATAAACTTAAGTTATTGGGTGGAACAGTTTGAAGAAAATAAAGGACTTGGGTAAATTGTGAGATGATTAATTAAAATATTGGTTGTCGAGTTTAATAAAATGAGTTGAAATGAAAGAAAATGCAATGTAAAGATTGTGAATAAATTAACTGGGATGAAATCAAGTGTAAATTGAGTTGGACTCAATTTAAGAATTGTTATAAAGCTTAAAGTGATTGTTTATTCACAATAATATTGTCAGATTGCATATAGAAATGAGTTGTTTTGAAGTAAATAAGATTAGATAAAGGTCTATGAATTATTAGAAGCAAAATAGGATGATTTTGAAATCAATTGCAATAAATAAGGAATTGTTTTGCTTAAATGGATCATATATAAGCAAGTGAGTTGTAAATCACTTAAACTGAAGGAAATGATTTGAAAATTGATTGGAAATAATTGTAATAAGAGTTAGAAACCTTACATATGTGTTTATGGAAATATGTAATACTAGACAAATGGAGACTCTGTCAAAACTTTTCAAAATTTGAAAACTAAAAAAAAAAAAATTATTGGCAACAAAACAAGTTCAAATTGGAAATTAAAATAAACTAATGAATGAAACTAATTTAACATAATGATAAGAATCAGTTATAAATGAAAAGATAGTCAATAAAAAAATTAAATATTCAGAGTTGAAGATAAATTGAATTCACATGGAGTTGGAAATTCAGATTTAAATAAGAAGATTAAGGCTTAAATGGTAGAGTAATAATATAAGAGTATATATAATGCTTATTTAAGCTTGAGAAATGAAGAGTGAAATTCTTAAGTGAATTGATATTGAGAAACTTATTCCAAGTGGATAGAAATCAGAATAATGTGAATAAAAGAAAATTGATATAATTGATAATCAATGGATATAAATACGTAGGATGTACGTATATGATTTTATTCACATAGCAATTAGATCCAGATTCGAGCACAGAATTTCGAGATAGTTATATCGATCCGAGTTAGGATTTTTCACTCGATTTTCGACGACGAACCATGGATATGGATTTTGATTGATGATGGAAATTCTCTATCATAGTTGTGACTATGCAAGGAGAATAACAGTTTCTGATCAAGAAACCAGTTCTGAGTCCGCACTAGGAAGTCGGGTGGACGATACTAGTTCGGAAGTGAAATTGTGTGATCGAGCGAGCGATCGGATTTGATACTGCGTACGAATGGTATATGTACATCGTACGGGCCTGATTAAAATAAATATTGAGATTCTGTAAATAAGTCAATAAATTTGGAAAGAGTTAATATTGTAGATTTCAGTATTGAATTGCCAGAGTGGATATCTGGAATTTATTGTATATTCCATATATCCCATCTAAGGGAATTTGTTTATAATTCCTCATTAATTGTTAAACTAGTAATTCAGGAATTTGGAAGTTGAATCAAATTTATCTATGGTCAGGAATTCAGTTCGGATTGTTGATCATCGAGAGACAACTTTCGATAGTTTTAAGAATGCTTATCCGGATTTATGTTCGGATAACCAGTGATGTTTGTTAGAGTAGACTGATTGGTTATCTGCTAATGTATGAATGATATGTATATTTGAATGGTTGGTATAACAGTTTTTTTATAATTATCTTTGTTTTAAATTTCAGGGACGAAATTCTTTTAAGGGGAGAGGAATGTAACGACCCTGGATTTTGGCCCCGGTTATTTTAATAAATGATTAATCTAATTAAATATAAAATGTGAATTGATCATATTTAAATGAATATGATTTTGGAAATATTGCCATCTATTTATATAAACTGTATTTTAAAAGAAGATTGATATGGAAATTGAAATAAGTATTTCAATAATATTCACAATAAAAATCTATCTTTATGATTACTTAAAATACTTTACATTGTGTATAAAATAATACATATAGATGATAATGTTTGAAATTCTAAAATAAGTTTCTTAACAATATTATTAATAAAATTTAACTCATATAATTAAATTAAAATGCTATACATCATTAACATTAGTTAAATGAATACATATGCTTGATAATGTTTGAAATCTAAAATCTAATTCTAGCAATACAAAATATAAAGGTCAATTATGAGTCAAATTTATGTATGTGATTTAAATAAATACAAATGAATCATAAAAATGAGAATAAATGTAAATATAACTTATGACTCTAATTCAAATATTACTGGCTAAAATAGAAAATATAAGATATAAAATATAAATTGATGATAATGTTCAATACAAAATATTAATATTTATGTAAGTCAAAAATATAAATATAAATAAATGAGTAAACTCATGAATATAAGTTTATTATTTATAGCTAAATACAAATGGAAATAATTACAAAGATAAGTATAAATAAGTAAATCATATATATTGTACATAATTAAAATATTGTTAGCTGAAGAAACATAACATTTAATTGCTTCCATCTCAGCCAACCTTTTTCATTTCAATTATGTATAAAATAAAATAAGCAAAGTGTATAGATAGAATGAAAACATGGCCAAACTATGAAACAAACATTTTTATACAATACACAAGTTTCTTCATATATATATATATATATATATATATATATATATATATATGACAGTGTTACCTGACAAGTATGTATATAATTATTTCAAGCTAGGAAATAATAATAAAAAATAATAATAACAACCATATGTATATAACTAGATAAGCTAGAAGATAACAAATGTTTCACACAAAGTTTCTCCCACAAGCTTTTGACCTGCAAATATATGTCTGCATACAATATTCATGTACAGTAAAACATCATAAGTATGAAGACAAATTGAAAACCTGCAAATTTTATATGCATAAGTAAGCCAAGAATTCACAGCAAATAAACCATATCAGTACAAACAAAACCTTTAAATAATCTTATACAAAATGTTTGTGTCAGCAAACATTATGATATGTTAACATATATGTTAACACAAACATTAATTAGGCACCTGTATATCTGAAAAAAATATCTTCTAGCCGAAATATTTGATTACCTCTGGCCTTAGTACATAATAAAATAAAGCAAATATTATATTGTAGTAAAGCTTGTTCAAGAAGACATTATGTTTAAAGTTATATATACGTATGTTCATTATTTATCATTTCTTATCCTTAAGTCCATTTGCTACTGCAAAAGCAAAAAGCCTAAATAAAAACCTGATAAAACAAGAAGAGTTACAACAATTCAAAAACTTCATACTGCAGACTTCTATTGCCATCCTCTGTTTCAAATTTCAAGAGTAATTCATCTTGGTGAGTAAACTTATTTAAATTCTAACTTTTAATAATTACTTCTGGAAAAAATTGATATGTTGATGTTTATGTTCTGGAATGTTACTATTTACTGTGACTAAACCTACCTATTTTCCATTTAAACTTGTATCTTAGCTTAAAATTGGTATGTGTTTTGATATAGGCTTAAATAAGTATTCGTGAGTACTTTTGTTGCTATGGTAACATATATAGTGTTCTTCAGAAATGTTGAGTATCTGAACAAAGAAAAACAGGAAAACTGGCAAATACTTCCTCATATAAATGATTTGAACTTTGGTATGATTGCTAATTCAAGTTGTTTATCCTGAATTAAAGACCTGCAACCTTGTGGAAGTTTAACAATATTTTATAAACACTGATTATTTAAGTTTACAGGTAAAAAGGGATTCAAAGTCAAAAGTTTGATTGTTTAAATTTAAGAATTCAATAACATATTTTGATTTCATATACATAGTTAGGATTTTTAATATAAAAATTATGATTTTTAAGCAGAGATCACAAGAGCAGTTTTTAAAGGAAGCTGAAATGGGTTGTTGTCAATTTTGTACGATCGGGTAAATTTTAATTGTTGTAAATTAACATGAAGCAAGCTTGTAAATGATTTAACACGGGAAAAATGTCGAGTAATTTTTCCAGTGCAAGGATTTTGAGGTCGAGGTGTTAGTAGGGTTTTGGGTACTTAAATTTATATGTTCTGTAAATCAAAGTTTTCATTCCCATGAATTGATCGAGTGGCTCGTGGTCGTGAGTGAAGGCCGAGGAAGGTATGGGCGTGACTTGGATGAGAGGGTTTCGTCTCCGGTGGTCAGTGTTGGAGGGGCGAAGGGTTTTTTTTTTTGGGGTTGCTCGAAATAGTGGTTCGAGTTTCAGACATTTTTGGACTTCAACCATTATTCATAAAATCTGGGCCTTGATTTCGATTATCGAGACGAATTGTGGTTTGTGGGCGCTGGCGAGGGCCGCTGGAGGTGCGGCTAACCACCGTGCACGTGCACGGTGGCGATGGAGGTGCAGTTTTGTTTTTTTCTGTCAACGTAAGTGCGCTCTGTGTCGTGCTCGAGTTTCACTGATGGTTGCTTCGAGTTTGATCAAGGCCTGTTTTATTTCCGGATGTTGCTTTATATTCAAGTTTTACAACTTACTGCAAATAAATAAATAAGAAAGAGAGAAGAAGAAGAATGGGTTCAAGGGGGGTGACACGGGAAAATTTGCATGCGCAACCCAAGTTGCACTCGAGAATAATAGGAGGAGACCCGGGTTTTTGAAATTACAGTATTGAATTTTCAAGATTTAGATTGAAATATAAATAACTATTAAATGATTGTAAGTTAGAAGCGGGTTACATGTTTTAATTAGTTTTCGTAATACTTAAATGTGTTTAAGCCTTTATTATTATTATTTTAATCAAGTAATTACAGTATAAGTTAAGTAATTACTGTAAGTTAGAAGCGTAACCGATTAACGTTTAAGTTTGTAGTTAGTAGTAATTTGAGCTTCAAAATTTTAAAGAAACTTCTTCTAATTACTTGCAGGAAGTAATTAAGGATGTTTAAGTGATTGATAAATGAGTAATTAACAACTTAAGTCAATTAATGGATGATTAATAGTTAACTAATCAGATAATTTAATTATGAATTAATAGTTAATTAATTAAGTGATTAAGAATTAAGGATTTATAATCGATTAATTAAGTAATGAATAGTTACATAGTTAAGTAATTAAGTTTCATTAATTAATAATTAAGGTTATCAATTAATGAATAAGGAATAGTAATTAAAGATAAACAACTTGATTATAAAGTAACTAATTAAATAAATGAAATAAATAATTAATTGAACAAATAAGATTTAATAGTTGATTAAAGAATCATAAATTAGATGGTTTGAAATGAAATAGGCAATTAATTGTTAATTTATGATAAATTAAATAGAGTTAAGTGATTAACTCTCAAGCAATTAATTCTAAAATTGAATTAATTACAAATAAAATTTAAGGGTAATTACTTATGGATTATTGAGTAGAATATCTGCTTGTGATGTTTAAATTGATGATGTTCTGTGATGCTCTGCGACATGTTATGTTATATCTATGATGCTTGTATATGTTTTATCTGTGATAAATGCTATGTTAATTCAACTGTTAGATTTAAATTATTTAAACTGTTTAAGTTAATTAGACAACTTGGCCCTTAAAATGGCGTTTGGATTCGATGAGACCGGGATCGGAAGAATCAAATTTGATTCTCCGAAAACCACATCGATCCAATTTAAACGTTAGGTCATGAATCCTGAAATAGAGATCGAGATGGTGTATTTAGAATGCAAGGGTTATCGTCGTTGACTCTGAGGGTGATTCCAAAATGAGTGTGACGAGATAATGCCTTCGGTTTCGTTCGAACCCAGAACGAACTTGTATGGATTGAATGCTTACAACACATCGTCAGGCGGGCGATGAGCATTCTAAGTGATATGTTCAATAAAGGTAATCGCAGCCTCAAGCCTCATCAACGGGGAATGGCTAAAACAGGGGAGATGCAGCAAGGTTAGGTGGGTCATGCCCAAGCAGGACAAGATATTTCCCCTGTCTAGATGTCCCTTTTATATTTCGGCTGTGTGGGCTGTTGCTAGCTACAACCGCGGGGTTTATCTTGTTCGGGACTGTTCAGTAAGGAATGGTTCCGGCCTTGTGTTGCAGGGGGTCGGGAGTGATCCTCGGTACGGTGATCTAGGCCCCGTACTGTGACGGGCGGTACCCAAGTAGCCCTGCCATTATTGAAAATCCATTTTCCCTACGAGACCCTACGGTTTTGATTTGTATTACCCACTTTTGTGGCTAGTAGCTGGAATTTAATGAATGTAACAATTTCGGCTATTTTCTATTTACTTAAAAACCCTAGACACTATTATAATATCACTGGATTTCCTATGAAATGTTTTGGTTAGCGTAAGGTAAAAACTTACCCGTATTTATTTGTGGGGAGTCTTACGTGATACCTTTATTTTCAAATGTTTTTTTCAAAGTTAAACAACTTTAAACCGTTTACTCATACCAGATCCATGTCTGACCCGGAGTTTATATTTTGTTTTTCATAAACTCTTGGTACTCAAATTTTTATGAGTAGCCAAGTGATAGGTTATGGACTTTGATTACTGGAGGAGCTTGGAGCAGGAGTTTCCAGACGTAAATAGCTATTTATGTAGTTCCGCTGTGTTAGTTGATATGGACTGTACCTCTGATGTATGTAGTGATAGATGTATGTATGACTGTCATATGTAATGATATTGTATAACTCTGATATATGTAAAACTTTAAAATATTTATGTGATATATTATATTTTGTTCCGTTCCGCTGTGAGATTCTGATGCTGCTGTTCTTTCTTTCTCTTTCTCTTCTATTTCTATCCCTTTCTTTCTTAATGATGATACGTCTTTCTGGTAGTAGAAGGGCGGGTCGTCACAATTCTTTTGGCTTGATTAAAAATAATCCTTTTATTACATCAACTTCCCTTTTCAATTAAAACATATGTTTCCTTTTTATTTCCTAAACTTTCTCTATTGTTTTAATTCAAACATATGTTTCTATTATTACGTCCACTAATTACAATTAATGTCATCTTTCCTTTTATTTGAAAGATTTCAATTGCATTAATTGCAATTAATCCCAAAGTTAAATTTTAAAATGGACTAAATAATTGAAATGAGAAATAGAACAATTGTTTTTTTATAGTTATTTAAACATGTTTGTACACTATTAGATATAATAGGAGTAATACATTTCTTACTAAATAATAGATTCTCTCTTTTGTAATCAATTTGTAAGCTAAAGTACATTTCAAACAAATAAACATATGTTTACTCCTTTGCGAAACTTATTCATTTTATTCTTTATTAAATTAACACTTATTCATAATAATTGATTTCTTAATCATATAATAAATCTTTCAGCTATCAAACAATCTAAATAAATAAACATATGATTTCTTAAAAGGAACATTTATTATTCTTTATTAACGCTTATTATTCCAATAAATTGGAAATTTACATTCGAACGGACATTTATTTCATTCAAACCAATGTCATTAAAATACCGATTAACATATATTATCATTACCTTATTGCAAAACATATCTCATTAATAGAAATTTAAATTAAGTTCATACCTTATATTATAATTTAATTTGTATCAATACAATATTAAATTCTTTTTTTCTAAAAACCTTATTCAAAAATCTTATTTAATTTAATATTTTTAATTGTCAAAAATACTTGTCGTTACAATCTCCCCAACTCAAAAAATTTCATCCCTGAAAGAAACAAATAGGAATCAAGAAATTTCTTATATTTTATTTAAAATATTTTTATATATTTAATTTAATATAAATATGAAAATAACTCAACTTACATAAAACATTTCTAAGTCATAAACTTACGAAAAATTTCGATAGAGTCTTTGTTGCACGGTTGGGTTCGGAAAATAACAATATCAATAATTTCATTATATATATCATATTTCAATAATAAACATCTCAAGAAATAATAATAAAATGTCGTTCCAAAAACCGTAGTCTGAAAACGTACCTATTTGTCGGGCAACTTTATTTATGAAACCAAAAGCAACAGCTATTGTTTCCATAAACCTTATTTCACTTACATAATCCAAAAGAGTTAAAACTATGTAAAAGAGTAATATAATAGTTGTTTCAATTAATAATACAAACAACACAACATAAATAATAATCACATGCAAACAAAAGTAGTACAACCATAATATGCAACAAAGGAATTCATCACCCATCCATAGCAACCAAAACTAAGGGTTTCTTCAGATTCAGAAACTTATAATCGTACAAGGGTGATAAATAAACTACCAAGTGTACCTTATGCTCAACAGCCTTAAGTGATTACTTAATAGATTATTACAACCTTAAACAATTCGAAATATAATTTCCCAAACTTCCCATAAGCCAAAACAATGAAGAAATTAAATATTATTTAAGTTTATTTTATTGGTTTCTTTTTGCACATTATTTTATTTCATTCATGCCAGGTCATCTTTTATAAATTTTCATTCATTTACTTACATACATCATTTCCCATTCAATATTTGAAATCATCAACGATTACATTCTTAAAGTATTATATAAGTTTCTTTGCAATTTAATTCATGTTTATTTATTTATATAACTTGATTTCCATTTAATATTAATATCCACTAATAATTCATTTCGTACTTAAGTTTCTTAACTTTTTAGTTCGCATTTATTTCTTCATATATAGTATCATTTAATATTAAATACATTTATGAATCATTTTTGTTACTTAAGCTTTCACTTGTATAATATTCTATTACATATTCATATTTAACATTTCAACTTTTTTTTAACATTTCTGGCAAGTTTTATATATGTTTTTAGAATGTAATTGAGTGTTATACAATTTATCTCATTCATTTTAGTTAACAAAAATGTTCAATAGTTTACATTTTCTTAATTTTCATCATCTTTTGATTACAAATAATTCTCCAATTTCTTTACAGTTTCATTAAATACTTAGCTCCTAATTTTTTATTTCAAATTTTTTGAAGTTTCCAACTATTAAAATTTCACTTTATTTCTACAACTGAAAATCATTAATTAACAGGAACTTAAGAATTCAGATACTGTGTTCATTTCAAATCATCTTGAAATAATACTCACATACTCGCACATATACACACAAATAGTTTTCTAAAAAATGGTGAATGAAGACATTAGGGAGGGAACGGTTACACATAATCCACCTAGACTGCCTGATCCACCACCAGATTGGCCGATTCCAGATGAGCACCAACCTTCGACTGATCGCACGCCTCCAGGAAACACAGAAACCAGTGACATGTCAAAATCTTCAACTTCCAGAGGAACTGCCTACTCTACTTGAACATGTTCTTGGACTGAAACTGTAAAATCATGCTCCGCTGACAGAGATGAGAATATCACATATTTAACATACTTTGCAGCGATGTCTGATGGGGCGATTACCGAAGGAATTATTTCTAAATCTGTTTTTACAACTGCTGAAGATAAGTGAAAGAACACATTAGTAGTAAATATTTTGGGTAGGAGTCCTTTTTACAACAATGTTAGGAGCTTCATTAACATCTAAAAACCAAGTGGAGAGTATGATCTATTTTACAAGAAAGGGTTTATTTTCATTAAATTATATAATGCAGACGATCATTGTAAGATAATTCAATTGGATCCTCACACGACTGGATCAAGAATATTGGTGACTAGAAAATGGAAGCCCGATATGGCACTCATGAAAGAATCATTTTCTACCATTCCTATTTGGACACGCCTTATGGATTTGAAACTCAAGTACTGAAACAATGAAGGCATTAGCAGGATCACTAATGTCCTTGGTAAACCAATTGCGATGGAGAATAGATCAAACCACATGCATGTTTTAGTCGAGATAGATGTGAAATTTGAGTGCCCTACAATGGTACCGATGGAATTATATAACGGTAGCATGGATATCATCCAAATAGAGTATGAACAGAAACTGCTGCCTTCTTCGACTTGTCATGTTTTTGGACACAATGATGCTAATTGTCCTAACTAGTGTGTACAACAATGGCGACCAAAAGCTCAGGCAACATCAACAAATAATACTAATGCATCGAACAAGGCTAACTGCACAGAGCATTACAACAGAGAAGATACAACTATTATAAATACTGATACGCAAATTGATGAAGCTTTAATTACAGGCCCAAGCAATGAACATACAAATACAACATTATCTACTAGCAATCCTTTTTCAGTCCTCGCTGACTCCACTGCAACAGTAGTTGATAGCCACCATGCCACATCTTTGGAACAGTCAGTCCCACCACCAGTTGCAAGTACTGAGCCCTCCAATCCAGACATAGCAGACGTTCCTGCTGTTTTCACTTCGAATCTGAAGGACAAAAATATTTAAAAGTTACAGATGCATGTATAAATGAGATTGCGTCACATATTCAAGAAATAGGCAGTTCGTCTACTCCTACTGTAACTGTCTCCCCCATGGTGTCGATGAATCCATCATATGCTCACAAACGCTCCACAGAAGCAAATCCCACAACAGTCCGTAAAGCTCCTCCTAAAAAAACAAGAAGGAGCACTATGCCGGGTAAATGAATATCATGATTAGTCAGGTATTCACACTTCTACGATCCCATAAGCTTAGTTTGCAAAGTTTAGTGGAGACGAAATTATCTAATGTAGGTATAGCCAAATCACGTATGAAATTACCCCACTGGACCATCATTCACAATGATGAGGAGGGCAATAAGGGGCGAATAGTGATAATACTAGTACAAATATTTGGGCACAAGTTGTATTTAGTACATCAACCCAGCAGATTACTCTCCTCTTAACTAATAAAGGAGGATTACAATTTTATTGTACATGTATATATGCCAGCAAATTCTTTTTCCAAACGTCGGAATTTGTGGGATTTGCTTCGTATTGACGCCTCAAGTATAGGATCTCCCTGGCTTGCAATGGAGGATTTTAATAATGCTCTCAACTGTAAGGATAAAAAGGGAGGTTTACCAATCCCTTTCTCCTATTTGAATACATTTAAAAATTGTTCATTTAACTGCAGCTTGTTTGAATCTAATTTACTGGGATATAAGTTCACATGGCGGCGTAGAGGAATTGCAACAAACATAGATAACATTCTCGTAAATAACTACTTTATATCTATGTTCCTCACTATTGCCTTACCATCTTCTTTTAGCGACCGTACACCCCTCCTCATTTATTTCAGTCCAAGACAAAGACAGAAAAAATGTATTCCCTTTCAGTATATTAACAGCTGGTGTCATAAGGATGGTTATGATCAGTGTATTCAAAGGGGATTATCGAAGACAAGTATGGGGGTCTCATTTCCAAAGACTGTTTTTCCAGTTAAAAGCAGTTAAAATCGAGCTGAAAGCATGGCATCGGTTAAGAGAAAGAGACGATAATCTACAAAATTTGCAAACAAATTTTGAATCACTGTACTACTTAGCTGATCAAGACCCAGAAAACTGCAATTTACATGATAGTATGTGTCAGCTGGGGCAACAATTAAATTTCATGCTCATGCAGCGACATGAGTTCCTAAGACAACAAAGTAAGGTCCTCTGGCCTCAGCAAGGTGATAGCAACGCAAAGTTTTTTTTATGCTAAAATGTCTATGCGACGGTATAGAAATATAATTCAGGCTCTTCTTGATGCTCAAGGAAAGTACATTTATGACAGTGATAGCATAAAGGCTGAAGCAGTTCGCTATTATCAGACGCTTTTTAATGGGGAATCTATGAATTTTTTCCCTACCATTAACCCAAGGATTGGTATTAATGATATAGGAGAGAATACTCATCTTCCACTATCTCTATAGAGGAAATTAGACAGGCCATCCTCTCAATTGATGATGCAAAATGCCCCGGACCTGATGGGTATTCAGTAAAATTCTTCAAATTGCACTGGACTGACCTGCAGCACAACATATTTCAGGCTGTAACAGAAGTGCTTTATACCAGAAAATTTCCTAAAGGGATTAATCACAATTTCATTACAATTATCCTAAGAAAGATAAGCCTCAAACTATTTCTGATTATCGTCCAATTTCTTATGCTAATGTGTTGTATAAAATAATTTCAAAGATTATTTGTAATTGAATTAAATGGTTCCTCCCTCTTTTAATTTCAAAAAATCGACCGTCATTCATTCCGAGGAGAAGCATTGGAGAAAATGTTCTGCTTGCTCACGAGATTATTCGGGATTTTTCAAAGAAAGGTAAATAGAAAATGTGTATTAAAATTGACCTTCAAAAAACATATGACATGGTTAATCGGGAATTTGTCATCCACATGCTATCGGCATTGGATTTCCTTACATCCTTTATTGAACTTATTTATGAATGTATATCTACACCTGCATTATGATTGATGGGCGACCGGAAGGATTTATTGTCTCTAACAGAGGTCTCCGGTAGGGAGACCCTCTGTCGCCTTATTTATCTTGTATTGCTATGGAGTTTTTTACACTTATTGGAAGAGGGGGTCTATAATGGATACCTTCAGCCTATGTCTAATTTTCAGCCTATTATTACCCATCTTTTATATGCCGATGATGTGATGATTTTTCTATCTGCTACCACGAGTAATGCCACCTACATGAATATTGTTTTTGACATAATGGAGGAAACAGTGGGATTAAAAGTTAATCAAACTAAATCCCAAATATTCTACAGAAAAGCAACCGTCTACAAATCAGAAATTTCCAATATTCTCAAAATAGCTGAACATGATTTACCTCTGAAATATCTTGGGGTTCCTTTATCAGTGGACTATATCCACGCATCGCATTGTTTTCCCCTGCTACACAAAGTTAATGGAAAATTAGAAGGGTAGGAATGTAATCTTCTAACAGCTGTGGGTCGAGAAGAATTAATACATAGTACTATAACCCCTATTGTTATGTATTGGCTGCTAATCTATAACCTGCCTCAATCGGTTTTAAATAAGATTGACGAGTTATGCTCCGATTTTTTTGGAAAGGCAAGATGCACAAAATATCATGAGAAAATCTTTGTAAACCAAAGCTCGAAGGGGGCATTGGCTTTAAATTTATATATCTTAATAAAACTGCCAGACTTAAACTTTTATGGAATTTGTTAACAACTGATGGTCTGTGGTCAAAATAGATGCGAGCTAAGTACATGTCAAAGGCTAATTTCTGGACATTACCAGTTGACAACAACTACTCAGGTACTATGAAATCAATATTGCGACAACGTGATATTGCTGCGTTTATTATGGACTGTGTTATTATCAACGGGAAAAAATAGACCTTGGTTTGACCCCTGTGTTTACAAGACTGCTCTTATATATATAGCTAATTTGTAACGGCTATATTAGCCAACACAACTCCTAATTAACTAGTACAAGAATTAACAAATTGACTCAATCAACTGTTGCCTGCAACTTTATACAAACACCATGTATCAGCCTCTGCCTGCACACCATGCACACAAAGCTAATCAACACAATTTCAACCCCAAGATCATTCTTCAATCTCTATGGATCTTGCCTTGTATATGCTCCCTGCAACCTCCACCTGCGATGGCACGCGGCCATTTTTCCGATGAACTTCGTCAGAAAGTGAATGTAGTAATTCTCTGTTACCTTCTATCAGTTTCAACATGCCGTTATTGTTACAGTTATTTGCAATAATCATGATGAAAACCATCACCATCTATTTTATACATGCGAATATAGTACTTATATGTTCGATATGTTGTTGCTACAACTTGGAATCCCTCCTTTCACGGCTGGCAATCGGCAAGAGAATCTAACCCAATTACGGCTCCACCTTCCAGCATCCTCGGTGATTCGTGATTTGGGCTTTGTCGCAACTTCCACTATTCTTCATCGCATTTGGGTAGAGCACATTCGGCGGCGATTTGACAATAGGGCGTGTTCTAAGCAGGTGAGATGGCGATTAATTGAGATTGATACTTGGCCGCAACTACTTCGGCGAGTTGGCAAACGAATGGTGACATTGTCAGAGAATTCGGTGCTTCTTTGATGGGGAGTCGAGCTGAAGGATAATTAATGAGCGTGAGTGACGGCTATTTACTTCATACAAAAGGGTATTAGGGTTTTCTTGTGATTATGGGCTGGACCGGGTTGACATATGGGCAGCGGTGGTGTTTTTCTAGATGGATCGGCAACTTTTATGTAGAGCTTGTATATGTTGGTTTTTGGTTGTAATATACCTATATCGAAGACTATTATATAGTGGGTGTCGTGCTCATTTTCCTTACCACAACGGTAAGGTTTTTCAAGAAGAGGAACCCGACTATATTTGATTCTAACTCAGTAATAAAGAACATTTTCCTTTCAATACACACACATACATACTCATATCTTTTACATACATCAAATCATATTTAGACATTTTAAATCAAAATCTATTTATCAATCCAAATGTGTAGCAAAGCTAGTAAGTGGTCTCCCCCACTTTGAGACTCGAAAATGAATGTTGATAATGCAGCCGCCATCTCTGAAATTATTTTCCAAAGACAGAAGAGAGGAGTACAGAGCTTAATTCCCTTTTAAAAATTCTTTTCAAAAACATTTCTTTCAAATTTTATTGAAAATATTTCTATCCGAAAATACTTCCAAATAATACTAATATATAATTATTTGTTCCAATATCTTTGAAAATTAATTTCAAAACACCAGAATTTAAGTTCTCAAATTCCCAATTAAAATTATTTTATTTGTAAATTTACATTTTCTTATAACATATAATAGTAAATAGTTTTAAGAACCTTGGCTAACCAACAATAAATGACAATAATTGAATATTATCATTTACTAACATCCAACACAACAAAAATAATAAAATCAATTTATTGAAAATTATATATACATACATACATACATACATACATACATACATACATACATATATATATATATATATATATTTACATATACAAAATATAATTACTAGGTAAAATTATTCCATTAACCTATTTCAAAACAATATCTACCTTGTTCAAGTGTTTAGAAACTCCTATCGATGTCATAGCGTCCTAGTACCGACCAGAATTCATAAATACTCAACATAACAAATTAACACAATACAAAACAATTTTGTAGCACTAACAAATATGATTTCTCATATATATACTCTCAAACTCATTCTAGGGTACTTCTAACCATATCTCAAATGAGTTAAACCCCAACAGGCTATATAAGGTATCTTTAAACCAAAGCTCTGATATCAACTGTGACGACTCATCTTTTTAGACGGTTTAAATCGATAATAAACCACACATGTCTAACTCAAACCATTCAAAAGGGTAGATTATCAACGAGGTTTAATAAGAAAAATAAGAGAAAAGAAAGAAAATAAAACACAGAATCTCGCAGCAAAATGACAAAATATAATAATCAAATAAACAGTTCATGAAGCTGTTTTACGATATACATTTGATTACACCATTTTTACAACATAATCAGAGTACAATCAACCACAAACCAATAATGATGCAGCGGAATAACACTAATAATATAATATACCAAAATTCGTCTTCGTCCTCTAGAAATAATGTCTTCAAAACACAGAAATGCTCAGGCTGACTCGAGCATAATGAAAAGAAAAAATATTTGAATAAGAACTAAAAGTTCTTATGTAAGTTAAATAAAAAACAAGCAAATATGACTGTAATAGCTTTAGAGATGTTTACGGGATTTTCCATCTCTTAAGGATCCGTTAAACTATATATATATATATATATATATATATATATATATATATATATATAGTAGAATACGCTATATATGTAGTGTCTAATCAGTAGCGTTAAGGCTTTACATTAATCCCCCTTAACACATTTTTAAGCATTGTCCTACAATTTGCCTTTGACACCACTTGTAACGTCGGTATTCAGGGAGGCGCCATGATAAGACAACACAAAAAAACCGTAACAGGCACGAATAAGGATAAAGAGTATGACAAGGCACGTGAGGCGATGCCCAAAATAGGATACTACCGTTTTGCGTTCCCCGATTTGTGGTAACCCCTAACGGCCCACTACGAAAATCCATCCCATAACAAATCAAGGTGCACCAATCAAGTGAAAATCAATATAGTAGTACGAAGAACAGATGTCGCTAAAGGTAACTAGCCTCATTGATCAGGTATGGCTCTTGTTTTAGTCATTTCAAATTGGTACAAGTGCCGAGGTCATCCCTTATCGTTTTCTTTCTTCAAATCCAGCAAACCTTCACCAAATCCAACCATTTCATTCTGGATCATCCACCACATACACAGTTGTTAAAGTGGTTTCCAATATTGACAGAGAGTATGCCAATAAGAGGTCCTGGTCTTTTTAACAAGCAAACGTCAATTTTCACATCGGTTGATTCTTTTACATTTCGAAATCGATTAATATTTGCTATCAAAATATCATATTCACTTCGAAAATATACTTCATTTCAAAATACCATATTTACTCAAAATATGTCATTTTCACTTGAAAATATCATATCAAATTCCAATTTAGGTTTTAACCTCATTTGACCACACATTTAAATCAACAATTTAAATATAAATACTCCAACTTTACATGGTTCGAATTTGTAGAAAATAGTTTGAAATAGTTTAAATAGCATAAAATAGTTTACTAGTTTAACGATTTAAAATTATTAATATAAAATGGTTTGAGTTTTGAAAATGGTTTATATAGTAAAATAGTTTGGGAAAATCAAGATAATTTGAGTATTAAAAAAATAGATTTTAAACAGTTTATATTAAAATAATTTATTCTGAAAATAACATCAAATCAAACTGTTTCTTTCTGTTTCAACAAATATGGGCCCATGTCCAAATTTCAAACCAACAATGCTAAATTTTCAATCTTTCAATTCAATTGACTCAATTTCGATTTAGTTTCAAATCAACGTGATTTCAATTTCAATCTGAATTAACTTCAATTTTCAAAACGTTCATTTTTAACTTCAAATTCGATTCAATAATCCAATTAATTGATTTACATTTCAATTCTTATTTTAAACAATTTCAATTTATATCAATTTCATGTCCAATTTCAATTTACTGATTTAAATTGCTTAAATCAAATTAAACCTCATTGCTCAATTTTTAGGTCCTACTCTTAAAATAATTCAATTTCCAAGATTAAAGTCATACCTCGATTATAACTTCACATTTCCAATTCAATTCTTAAAATCAACTTCTTTTAACCAATTTCAATTTCAACATTTCAAAGCTTGAAGTAGAAAATAATTTTATTCATATAAATCAACAAGTTATCTCCTTTAAAATAATATCATTTAACCAAATTTAAATTCAAGAATTTATGTCATTTAATTTAACCATCCGATGTCCGTATATAATTTTCTACTCTATGGCCAAGTGAATAGTTATTTCACATTTTAATTTCAGGGATGGATATATATATATATATATATATATATATATCCAAATCAAAGTATCATAGGTATATATCATTTCAACCTATTTCTTAATTTATTCGAATTAATTCCAATAACAGTTTATATGCTTTCAATTAATATACAAGGATATATACGAATAAATAAACATCCAATCATCCAAAATGTTAACAAATAGAAATCCATCACAATCAACATATAAATCAACCAATAAATCACAACAATTAACTAGTTATCAATATCAGGTACTTAACTAGCCATTAAATTCAATATTAGTTTAAATGTCAATGTAATTCAATATAAATTCAAATTAAATTTAAATGACAATTTAAATTACCAAACAACAATAAATAAAATTCTTATCACTTCATAAATTTAATTCAACTAACACAAGAAGATTTAGTATTGCGTGAGTAGGTTTAATGACTCACCGTTTATTTATAGCCAGCTAAAAATCCAATAAAAGCCTAAAAATTCAACAGTCTCCAAATTCAACCAAACTAGATTCTTGTTGTTCGGAATTTCAATACGAACTCAACCGAAGAAATCCCACATGAATCGGAGCTCATATGCGGAAGATATCCAAGATATGAGAATATTATTAAAATGAAATATAAAAACCCGTACACACCTTTTAATAATAAAATAAAACAAATTAGTTACTCATTTTAAGAATTTTGAAGTCCGCATATGTTTCTAAAGCATAAAGAATCAACGGAAAAATGACATGATGGTTCACGCATGGAGGAAGGAGGCTTTAAGAATGGATTTGCAAACAAACGAAAAAGATTGACCTCGTGAAAATAAAGTGCTCATATTTGTTTGTCTTTTTATTTTAAGAAGAGAAAGAAAAGCTTCATGCAAAATAAATAATGGCAGCACGTTTTGGATATGGAAAGTTAGATGGAGAGATTTATGGAGCAGGAAATGAATAAGGGTAAAGCACGCTTGAAATTGGAATATGAAAGAGAAGGATACCAGAAGATATAAATTTGCAAAATGAAAAGAGACTAACATGCAGGTAATTAACAAAGGTCGAAAGACACATGTTGGAATTTGAGAAGACGTGTGTACATGACAAGCAAATCTTTTGGTATAAAATTTCTAAACGTGTGCTACCTCAATTAATTTCATTAACATTCAGGAACTGTTTCAAGGCAAGGCTCATGTATAAATAAATAAAACTTAATGGAAAACCGAAAGAGAGATGTATTTAATAAAAGAAAGCAATAAAATAAAATAAACGAGAGCAATGATTTAAATTTGAGAAGGTAGACTGTACATGGAAAACAAAACTCTATTATACTCAAATTTAGAAATATTCATTTTAACCTATTTTATCATCCCCAATACACTCAAATTTACACCTTTATATATCTTTATTTAGTACACAGTAAATATAATTAAACACTGCAATTAACGTAACGGGGGTACACAATAAAAGATAACTCGAGACTCCAAACTCAAATTTAAAAACAAATTTTTTCTCAACGCACAATCAGGAAACTCAAATATTTAATCTATTTTAAAAATTTAAGGTTAGCGTTAAAACTACTTTTGTACCGTCTCCAACTGCTATTTAATGACTGTAAAATGTTGTTTCAAAATTCAATTTTTCAATTTTCACAAAATTATACTTAATTAAAAAATGAAAACATTTATTTTATTTTATTTTTCTTAAACATTATTTTAGTTTGATTAAAAATATTTCTTTTATTACATCGATTTCTCTTTTCAATTAAAACGTATGTTTCCTTTTTATTTTCTCAGCTTTCTCTTTTATTTTAATTCAAACGTATGTTTTTATTATTACATCCATTAATTACAGTTAATGTCCTCTTTCCTTCTATTTGAAAGATTTCAATTACATTAATTGTAATTAATCCCAAAGTTAAATTTTAAAGTGAACTAAATAAATGAAATGAGAAATAGAACAATTGTTTTCTTTTTTTATAGTAATTTAAACATGTTTATATACTATTGGATATAACAAGAGTTATACATTTCTTATTAAATAATAGTTTCTCATTTCAATAATCAATCTATAAGCTAAAATACTTTTCAAACAAATAAACACATGTTTACTCCTTTACTAAATTTATTCATTTTCTTCTTTATTAAATTAACACTTATTCATAATAATTGATTTCTTATTCATATAATAAATCTTTCAGCTACCAAACATTCCAAATAAATAAACATATGATTTCTTCTTTAATAAAGAAACACTTATTATTCTTTATCAACATTTATCATTCCAATCAATTGGAAATTTACATTCAGACGGTCATTTATTTCATTCAAACCAATGTCATTAAAATACTGATTAACATATGTTATCATTTTTGCCTTATTGCTAAACTATCTCATTAATAGAAATTTAAATTAAGTTCAGACCTTATATTATAATTTAATTTGTATCAATACAATCTTAAATTCTTTTTTTCTAACAACTTTATTCAAAAATCTTATTTAATTGAATATTTTTAATTGTCAAAAATACGGATCATTACATTAACGGTATTCTCAAGTTGAGAGAACCATGCAAAATAGTCGTATTAATATTTTATGTTGGACTTAGTTATATTAACCAACAAAACTCTATCGAGCGAGCCATCCCATATTTATCCAACTATCAGTAAGTAATCTCTTGGTGCTCCTAGCAGCCATTAGCAATTCACCGTCCAACATTTGGAGAGCGTTACGTATTGTCGTCTGAGTGGATGTATCGATATCCAATTTAGATACATCTTGGCTAGGAATATTTAAAATGCTATATTTATTTTATTATGATAAATTACTCACGGTTACAACACCTTGTAACTACTATCACAAAACATATCATTTATGAATTTTCTATTAAATATACTTTTAATTTAATTAATTAATATAACACATTATGTCAAGTATATAATAGAAAGAAAATACCTTTTATTTCGAACAAGATTGATTATCGAGTTAGATGTATGTAAGAAGTTACATAATTTATCCTAGATCATACCTCTAACTCTATCAATAATAAGGTTAGATTTTTAAAATCCTCACAATACGATTAGATCAGATCTCCCAAATCATCAGTATATGGTGATGTTAGATTTTATAAATCCTCAACTATACGATGAAGTTGGATTTCCCAAATCCTCGCTATACGATGAGGTTTGATTTTCAAAATCCTTAACATGAGACGAGGATATATTTTCAAACCAATTTCCCAAAACCGTCATGAGAAGGTTAGACTTCAAAAATTATCCATGCCTAGCAATGATTATATATACCCTTCGATATTCAAATACTTTAGCTTTTCGGTTACTACTACATACAGCCTTCAACATTCAAATACTTTATCTTTTTAGCCACTATCAAATATAGCCTTCGGCATCCAAATACTTTAGCTTTTCATCTACGACTACATGTAGCCTCTGGCATTCAAGTACTTTAGTTTTTCAACTACTACTACATATAGTCTTCAGAGTGCAATTTATTTCATATTTACGACAATCTACTATACCCAACCCTCAACCTCGAAATCCTCTCGTTAATGAAATCCTCAAACCTCTACTGAATATTGATCAAATTTAGTAGTTACGACAAATTAGCACAGACTAACAAAAGAGTTAAATAACAATGTACAAAATTTTGGCCTAACTCTTCCAACAAAGACAAAAGTTTGCCCCGCATTCATCATATAAAGCAAATTTTGGGCTATGTTATATCATAATTTTTAGTACATTTTATTCCACTTTTAAAGCAGAAAGGCTTTGTCCTGTATTAGTCTTCCCATAAATATTAAACGTCAGTAAAAACATTGTATATACTTCTGCATAACATTACTTAACTCATACAACCAAAGAATAATCCCTTACGCCAAAGATGTCCAAAAGTAGTGGTCACCCAATCAGCTAAAAAGCGAAACATCAAGCGTTCAAAATGGCACCAACCGAAACCTAATGCTAGTGCAATGTCATAACGCCGAAAGCACTCTAAAAGGGAACCAAGGTCAACAGCTAAGATGACCTTCAGACGGATTAACTGTTCAGATGAGCCAAAGTCTATATAGCACATGTAGATCGCTACTCCAAAAACTATATATGGAATGCCATGTTCCAAGTTAATTCGCAAATAACCAGATAATGACAATGCTCAAATCTTAGACTTACAAGCAGGTCAGATCAGCAATCCATGAGAATGCTCTTTAATATGGATGACAACAAATTACTATTGATTGTAACGAAGATAAACATACTTTGCACCCTCGATTAATTTTTTTTGTATTTTCTAAAGTCAATCGGCGATCAACAACCAAGCATAATGAACGTAGACTGAAATTTGATACCAATCAATTGGATACATTTTAGCAAATTATGGTTTGAATAACTTTATCCAAAAGTAAGACAATCTCAAAAACACAATTTCAACAACACGCAATCCTCCAATGATAGCTTTTTACTCAAGGGTATTATAGCGATACATATTATTGCACCATTATTCAAGATGTTTCGGTATTCCAAAATGTGATTTTCTTATTTAAGCACTTAACCATTGATTGGTAAAAATATATTTTTTAAATTAGGCATGTCAGCGGATACTTTCGGATGCAAGTAATTCCATATTTGCATTTGAAATCATTTTCGAATATCGGATATCTATATCCGCAAATATGGACGGATATTAAATAATTATCTGATCCATTGATGATCGATGATCAAGTAAAATAAATAGAAAATTTTGGTTTAACGTAATTTTTTGTCCAATCCCATTGACTATAAAACTAAGATAACAATAAATAGTTTGCTACAGTTAATATGCATTACATGCATGTAATATAAACTATTAACTTAATAAAATAATAATACAAGAAAATAGGGATAATGACAAACTTATAAAAAAATAGACCGAAGGACAACAAGTTTGTTTTAGACTGAAGGACAATGCTAGTTATAATTAGCATTATGTATATTATAAAACCGAATATAATGCTAATTATAACTAGCATTTTATAATGTGTAAAAGCTGAATATAATGCTAATTATAACTATTTATTCTCCTTTTGATTGGACCGCGGGCATATTTTTAGATATTTTAAATGAATACTTTGTAGAATATGCTAGTATATGATTTTTGTTTGACGATAATAAAAAAAACACACACACACACACACATATATACACACACACACACACACATATATATATATATTCGTTTAAATGTATTTGTTATTATGCTATTTTATTTTTCACATAATTTAATAAATATTTGTTGGATAAAATAAATAACACAGAATTCAAATTCAAACAAATATTTTATTCAAACAAATATCTTATTACAAATTCAAAGAGTACAAATTTGAGCTCTCACTACATATATACATTTTCAATTACATTACAATCTTGATTACAATAGAAAGTTCAATTTACATATCACTCCTCGCTACATATTCACTCAACACTCGTATTTTTATCTTCAACTCTATTCCAGTTTGTATCCAGCATCTGAATTATTTGCAAAATAAATACCGATGCAGTGAAATTGAAAAAGAAATATTTTGCATTTCAAGATGAATTGTGTGTTTTTGAAAATATTGTTTGCCTCGATTAGTTGGTTTGCTCGTCATCTTTTATTTTGAATTCATCCTACACGAACAGCTAGTGACATGCATAGTGTATTACTGTACATGCCACAAGACCGTGCACACCGATATACGTTTGCGTGTTAAAACTACAAGACAAAGTGAGCACAAGGCCAAACCTAAGCAAAAGCTGGATTCAACTCAAGTGACAATGTTCGACGAAAAATTTAACATGACACGGAGGCAACAACAAAGAGGCCAGAAAATCAGTACACATGACTAGAATAAACAACACAACTACAAAGACTCCATCATTATATGTACAAAGTCTGGCTTCAAACATGCTTGAACCAGAATGGACTCAACCACAACACAAACATCATGATGACACATAACAGTTGTAACATAAACACAAGGAGCAAAGCCACAGCAATACTAAAGATCAACAGACTATCACAACCAAAGAAATGAAATGGAGATTAACTTAACATGTCGATAAGACCACACTAGTACTAGATAAGTAAAACAAATTAAGAATTAATTGCAACGGGAAATAAAGCCAGTGGAAAAGACTTCCAAGACCGCAAATGTGCACAGCAAAGCAATATGAAGACCACACTACAAATTGTTCAACTACAACACAAAACCAGACCACTTCTGCATTATTATCTGTGATTGTTTTTATTTCTGCATTATTTATTATTATTATTATTAGTATCACCCTATTCACCCCCCCTCTAGAGTGAAAACGATCCTACAAGTAGTATCAGAGCTAGGAACAAAAACCATTTTTTGTTTTAAAAATTTGATTTTTCAAAAAAAACTTTCGTTTTAAAATTTTGATTTTTTAAATGGCTTCTTTTAATAATACTTTTGCTGAGGGTCAGTCCATAGTTAGGCCACCCATGTTCAATGTTGAATACTCATATTGAATAAATAGAATGAATTTTTTTCCTAAAACCATTGATGCATGGAATATTATTGAGACAGGATATAAGACACCAACTATAGTGGTATATAATCAAGAAGTCGAAAAACCGATGGATCAACGGACAGATCTTGAAAATAAACTACAATTTGCAACTCTAAAGCTATGAATTCTATTATATGCCCATTGGATCAAATTGAATTTAATCATGTCTCACATTGTCTAACTACATAGGAAATTTGGCACACACTTGAAGTGAATCACGAAGGAACCTCCCAAGTCAAAGAATCTCGCCTTGCCATGCTCAGTAGCGAATACGAAAATTTCACAATGGAAAAGGATGAAAGTGTCAAAAAAATGTATGGACGACTTTCAAATCTAGTATACAATCAAAATCCCTTGGAAAACCATACACGGAGCTAGAAATAGTTCGAAAAATCCTTAGAATTCTTCCACGAAATTTTGAAGCAAAAGTGACTGCTATCAAGAATCAAAGGATCTGAAATAAATTAAAGTCGAAGAACTCATCGGAAATATCACCACTTATGAGCTAGAAATCAAATTCAAGGAAGAACTTGAAGGAGGTGATACACGAAAGAAATCAATAGCTCTGGAAGGAACAACGGAAAGTGAAGATGATGATGAGGATGGAGCAGCTGAACTGGCACTGTTAATAAAGAGATTCAAAAGGTGGAACCACAAATACGAAAATCCAGCTCTAAATCAACAATTGAAAAATAGAATAGACAACTCAGAAGAGCAGGAGATCATTTGTCACAAATGCAATAAACCTGATCACATCAAGCCCAATTGTCCTCAAAATCGATTCGGCCAAGGAAAGAAATCAAAAAGGAAAAGTTTGCAGCCACTTGGAATAAAAATGATGATGATAACAAAAGCACTAGCTGTGAGAGTGAAAAAGCAGATATGTGTCTTCGAGGTGAAACAACTGACAACGATGATGACGAGCCAAGCGAGGTATCAAAATCGACTCATTCATAATTACTTATGTATTTTCATGAATTAAATGGCTGTTTTGAATGACTTAGGAAGAACGCTAAACTTGAATCACAAAAAGATAGTTTGATAGGACCAAATAAACAGCGTGATCAATTGGTTAAAAACTATCGAAACAAGAGCCTTAAGTGTGATAAGTGTCCATCATTTGAAGAAGAAATAAAATAATAAAAAATTAAAATTAAATAGCTTGAAAATGAAAATTTGATTTTGAAAGAAAGTGAAAAAATAGGAAGAAAATTCTATTAAAAAGTGCACCATGTTATTGAATGAAAATGAATCACTCAAAACGCAAGTCCAATAATTGTTGAAAACTTTAGGAAAATTCTCCAGAGGAGAAAAATCACTAAATATGTTGTTAGGGAAACAAACTGTTAGTACTGTTAGACTAGGAGTTAGGTATATTCAATCTGAAAGAGTTAGAAGTGAAACTAATCATGTTAACTCCAAGTGCATAATTTGTAGAAAAATTGGACACAACCAAAAATATTGCTGGTTTAAACCTAAACACACGAAAACCATACCAATTTGGGTTCCCAAAGGCGTGAATGCAAAATCTCTTAGAATTAAACAAATCAGGGTGCTAAAATGAACTAACATAGATTATATTAGGCCTACACAAACTTATTTTTCAAAACCATTTGTCGCTAACAATCATGGACCTAAAAACAAATAGGTCAAAAAAATCTTTGCTTGTGTAGGTGTGGTGACAGGCTAAGGAACAACAACAGTGTTACCTGGATTTTGGCTATTCTAGGCATACAACGGGCAACAAATCAAAGTTCCTTAGCCCAGTACAAAGGTGATAGAGTCACAATAGGCAACAACGATAAATGAAATTATTATTGGTAAAGGTAAAATAGGTAATGGTACATTTATCTTGAATGATTTATTATATGTTGAAAATCTGCATCATGATCTGATTTAATTCAACCAGTTATGTGATAAGGAAATAATGTTGATTTTGATTCTGATTTGTGCAAAAATGTTGACTAATAACATTTTCATCCTTGAACTATTTCATATAATTTTTTTGGACTAACGATATTGCAAGTTTAGCTGATAAGAGATGTTGTTTTGTATTGGTTGATGATTACTCTAGATACATATGGATATATTTATTTATCCTACTATTTCTAGATCTGACACTATGTTACTAGTTGTTTATGTGCAACTTTTCAATCACATCCTTAAGGAATCACATTTTAAAAGCTGTAAAATGATTATAAGGTATTTGTTGCACACTTCACTGGTAGCCTAGTTGATAGAAAAAGTACAAGTGGAACGTGTTTTACGTTGAGACATTCATTAGTTGCATCACTTTCACAAAGAAAATATTTGTATAGATTTCATTTCAACTGATTTTCAATTGGCAGACATTTTTACAAATTTTCTTCCAGAAAATAGTTTTTGTCGACTGCATCTCAATTTAGGCATTCTATAAATTTGATTTTATAATTTTGGATTTGATCTAAAATGTCTATGTTAACTAATCTGACGCCCTACAGTTTATCGAAAAGGAAAATAGTGACTGAAAAAATTTGATGAGTGTTGATATTAATCATACATTATGACTTGAGATGGTATATTTAGTAAATTTCTTTAAAAATTTAAACAAGATTATAATAACTTTTGCTGGTAAAAATTCCATGATCATCTTTATTTCTATCATATTTCTAACGACCATCACTCATCAAAATCCAATATAGTATGTCAAAATGTGGTATTTTAAATGGAAAATTATTCGTTTTTTAAATTTAATTAGCAATAAAAACATCTAAAGTATTCGCTCTCATTTAAAAGTCCTCACGGTTAAGCATGGGTGAATTATTTGGAATCTTTGATTATGTGCTTTCATGCTCATTTAAATGTCCTCACGGTTATGCATGTATGAAAAGCATATCAAAATTGATCATTAAATAAACAAGTTGATTTTAATCCCATTTAAAAGTCCTCATGGTTTTGCGTGGTTAGAAGATACTTAAATTTTAATTTTCTCAAAAATTAAAGAATACTACTAATCTTATTTAAAAGTCATAACGGTTATGCATGGTTAGTAAGTATTTAACAGTTTTGTGTTATAAATATATCACAAATGAACACTACTATATGGTTTTGTATACCGACATCATCCCTATCGCTCTAAAATGGAATGTGCGTCTAACAGAGTATTTATGATTTTTGTTTGATTTTTTATTGACATTTACTATATATATATATATATATATATATATATATATATAACTTTATCTCTATTTTTCTAACACCATTACTCTTTTGCCGATAACAAAAGGGGAGAGAAAGAAGTTAAGATTTTGGAAAATAAGTTCAAATATTTTATTTTTTAATTGCACACTCTGATCTAGGCTCATTGCATGATTTATCCTTTTTTGCATATTTTTATTTATTTTTATGCATAGATGAAGGGGGAGCTTTGTAGTAAGGGGATCATACAAATATGGGGACCTAATAGATTTAATCAAGACCAAATATATTTAATAAAACAAAAATATTAATATATGTTTGTTATCATCAAAAGGAGGAGATTGTAGAATATGCTAATATATAATTTTTGTTTGATGATAATTAACATATATATATTCGTTTAAATGTATTTGTTATTGTACTGTTTTATTTTTCACATAATTCAATAAATATTTGTTGGGTAAAATAAATAACACGGAATTCAAATTCAAACAAATATTTTATTTAAACAAATATTTTATTACAATTTCGAATAGTACAAATTTGAGCTCACACTATATATATACATTTTCAATTACATTACAATCTTACACACCACTCCTCACTACATATTCACTCAACACTCATATTTTGATCTTCAACTCTATTCCAATTTGTATCCAGCATCTAAATTTCTACAAAATAAACACTAACACGGTAAAATTGAAAAAGAAATATTTTGCAGTTCAAAATGAAGTGTGTGTTTTTGAAAATTTTATTTGCCTCAGTTATTTGGATTGTTTGTCATCACTTATTTTGAATTCATCTTACACGAACAGCTTGTGACATGCACAGTAGATAACTGTACATGCCATAAGACCATGCACACCGATATACGCTTGCATATTAAAACTACAGGGACAGGTGAACACAAGGTCAAACCCAAGAAAAAGCTGGATTCAACTCAAGTGACAATATTCGACCAAAAATTTAACATGAAACGGAGGCAACAACAAAGAGGCCAGAAAATCAGTACACATGACTCGAAAGAAACATCACAACTACAAAGACTCCATCAACATATGTACAAAGTCTGGCTTCAGACATGCTCAAACCAGAATGGACTCAACCACAACACAGACATCATGATGACACATAACAATTACAACATAAACACAAGGAACAAAGCCACGACAATACAAAAGACCAATAGACCATCACAACCAGAGAAATGAAATAGAGATTAACTCAACATGACAACAAGACCATACTAGTACCAGATAAGTGAAATAAATTCAGACTTCCTTGCAACTGGAAATGAAGCCAGTGGAAAAGACTTCCAAGACCACAAACGTGCACAACAAAGCAATGTGAAGACCAGACTACAAATTGTTCAACCGCAACACAAAACCAGACTACACATACATACAAAAAGACCACATGACTCAAGAATACTTCAACTCAACTAAACTAGACCGTCTCAATGCAAACAACCACAAACCAAGTCACATGATAGTAGACTCATGAAGCTACAATCTCATCAATGCAGACAAATTCAATAATGCATGCAATGAAGCAACACACAAGGCCTGCAACCAATTGTATAAAATCCAAATCAATGGCCACATGAACACACACCGGACTCAATACAACAGGGAAAACTACGTGAAGGCTAACATACTTGAACTAAGCATGGTTTTAGAGGCTTGTACACAAGCAAAGCATGGAACAAAAAGCAAATGAAACAGTGGAACATGATGAACACGGAACCCGACACGTGTCGATTGACAAAACAGTGAAGCAACACTATATATACGTATGCAACAAAGTGGATAGTGCAACCAAATTAAAGAAATTAACAGAGGTCATATGAATAAGCATCGAAATGAACAAGTTATGGTTCAAAAAGAGAATGGAACAATGGTTCTAATATTGCCAATCAAGAAGAAAATGGAATACAACAGTAACAGTTTGATGAAAGTCAAGGAGCATTTTCAAAAGGAATTGAAAAGCAAAAATTCAGCAAATGGTCGTACGAACAAGTCAGTGCCAGAAGTCAAGTTTATATCTATATTCAAATGCCGAAGTCATAGGAACCCACTCAAATGCAAAAAGAATGGAGAAATTCGAATTCATGGATTAATTCGCATACGATGAAAAAATCATCTCAAAATCCAAAGGGTCGAAGTCAAAGGATTAATGAACGGAACCGACAAAAAAATATTCAAGCAAATTCAACACGAACAAGTCAACAATTCATCACAAGCACTCAAGCAAAGATCGGATGAACAAATGCAATTCACGTAGAATTCAAACACAAAAATACGTAGAAAATTTAGGGCTTTAATCCCTATAAAAATCCATTACATCATCAACAAGGGAAGCATTCGAGTTCGATCCCAAACAAATCATCAGAGCATAAAATCGAGCACAATCAAAATCAAAAGGGGCAAATAATCACATACCAATTTCTATTCAGTCAAATTCGACAATTGGAGTTGCCGTGAACAATCAAGGCCAGAGAATCGATTGAAGAAGTCACTAATTGAAACCATATTTTGATCGATCAATTTTTTAAGCGAAGCTTCAATCGAATGAAACCCTAACTTTTGAAGAGGAACGAACAAAGAATGACCAACATTTTTACTCAGAAGAAAATATAAGAGAAGCCCGTCTCTTTTAAATTATTATTGGACCGACTTTAATTATTTCCTTTATTGTGTGAATTATATTTAGGGTTTTATTTTGTTTAGTTTTATTTTCGGCTGTAATCTTCTTTTCTTTTTAAACCGTGTAATTTTCTAATCGTGTGACTAGGTTACGAACTACGGCAGTGTAGTTCGAGAATTCGCAAATCAATGGCTGAATTATGACAGGGTTTTGAGCGTAGAGTTAGGTTAGTCATTAACGTGTGTTACAAGATTACGTGTGTAAGCGTCTGACTACTTAATTTCTAGTAGAAATCTCGAGAGCAGCGCGCAGGCAGGGTTTTGTCGAAGCTAGTTAAATTTGTGTGTGATCTATTCTGCATTATTATCTGTGATTGTTTTTATTTCTGCATTAGTTTTTATTATTATTAGTATCACTATATTCACCCCCCTCTAGGATGAAAATGATCATACATACTTTACGGTTGTGCCCCACCAATAACCATATTTTAAAGGATTTTTTTTTGCATTTTAGCCCCCCTTTTGAAACTTATCACGCAGACGACCTTGTTTTAAAACTAATATCAAATATAGCCCTGTTTTGACCTGCTCAGCGTTGAGCTGGTCAGAGCGTACTGGCGACATTTCAAATGTTGCTAGTGTTATTTTTTTTTCTAGTTTACTTCGCGCATTTTCAAAAGGAGTCAACTAAAAAAAAATTAAGAAAAAACAGCGGCGACTTTTGAAATGCTACTTGTGTTTTTTTTTTTTATAAAAATAATTACACTGACGACGTTTGAAATGGTTAGTACATTTTGGTCAGTCCAGCGCTGAGCTGGTCAAAATAGGACTATATTTGATATTAGTTTTAAAATCGAGCTACTTGCGTAATTACTTTACAAAAGTGGACCGAAAAGTGGGTCTAAATGAATAAAAATCCTAGTTTAAAATCAACTGCCTAAGGTCTACTCTCTCTCTCTCCCCCCACGTCGCTACTAAACCCTAAAATGCTAACGGGCGCATTAACAAAATAGAATACGAAATAAAATAAAAGCAAGAAAAGTAGACAATGGCGGAAAAGGTCGACAGTGTTTTCAAAATAATGGTGTTTGGCGTATTGGCGGTCGGAAAGTCAGCGATTCCGGGTAGGTTTGTGCAAATGAATTCAGCTAGACTGGAAGGCGAATACATCCCAGATTCTAGATCTTTTTTACAGCCATAAGAGAGGAAAAGCTCAGATCTGGATAAAGCTCGTCGGAGTAAAGGTTGAAAAAATCAGGTGCCAAAAACAGTCACACCCGGTGGGACTCGAACCCACAATCACCTGATTAGAAGTCAGACGCCTTATCCATTAGGCCACGGGTACTTCTGTTCTAAACAATTTTTTAGACCGTTTGATTTCTTACAAAAGAATACAATATGAATTATTGTGAGATTATGGTAATCCTTGTTTAGAAGTTATAAAAGGGTTGTAGGGTTCAGACCATGTTTCTTGGTCTAACTAATATTTGTGTTGATTGCTGGGTATGAACACTCCATATTAATTTCCCACCATAAGTCCTTTTTCACCCTTACCAAGGTATGAACACTCCATCTGAGTTCTCTAGTTTATTTATCAGAGTGATAAGATGCCATTAGTAACTCAAAACATGTTTGGATGTTTTAGCAAGTTGTATTTTCTTTTTTCCATCTTAGTTCTACCTTACTGATTTATGTGACAAGATGACACTAGTATCTTGGAACATGTTTGGGATACTACCAATGTAGTCTATTGATGACACTAGCAATTAATACCATGGTGCAGAAAATATCTAAAATTTGAATTGTTTCATAACAGTATTAAAAAAATTATTTGGAGAAAATGCAAAAATAAAAGACATCCTAAGAGCCCTACAATGGTTCTAAAAAATTGATCATAATCAACATACTGGTATTGTCACAGATGATTCCACTGAGTGGATTGTTTGTTATAATGCAGTAATATCAAGGTCCAGTTTTGAGTGAGACTCACGCGTCAAACTTTTTGATCTTATATCCATCTTATAGCCCTTGTCCAAACGTTCAATCTTATATGTTGATATGACCAATTCTGACATTGTATGAATGAGATAATCATATGACAAGCTTAGGGAACAGTCTCACATCAGATCGGGGGAAAAATTAATACAACTAAGTGTATATATGCCAACTTGAGAATATCATAATATATAGTACAAAATGATAGAAATGACATAGATAAGGGTCATGCGTACTTTGTTCTTGCACTAAAGCATGTGCCTTATTACGATTTTAATCGATAATGGGTTAAATAATTAGTACATTGGGTGTATGTTCTGTTTTTGTTTGGCAAAATGATTTATACAATCAGCTAACGTTTCGTATATAAAATGCAAAATAGTTGGAACAAGTGATACCCTCCTTTCATGTGAAAAACATGGTTGATAACATAGATGATAAGCACGCGAAACCTAAAATGCTACAATTTTAAATTAAAATGCGTAAATGTCAATTACCAAAATTGTAACTTCAATTCAATATATCTAAAAGTCTATTGGAGTTCAAAGTAAGGGTACGTCGAATGCTTGTTAAATATTGATATAGCATTTTGTTTTGTTTTCTTGTTTTTTCTAATTTTGGCAATAATTAGCAAAAAGTCTCTTTACTGATGAATTGAAAATTGAAAAGGTTTTTTCAAATAATATTTTGAGACATCTCACAATGTTTTCATGTCAAAACTATTAGGTTGTTATATAATACGTTATTTGAAAAGAATGATTTTATTTATGATTAGATAAACTTGCCTTCTATTTCGCATGTTTTAAAAGAAAATTTTCTTAACGAAGTAAGCTAGGTTTATACACAAATAAAAATCGGTTTCAATAGTTATTATGCACAAAATAACTCAAAGGCCATGAATATATTATTTGGTTTATTAGCTAGGAATGAGTTTAATAGAGTATCTGTTTGTAAGTCTGCATTTGAAATCTGGAAAACTTTGCAAGTTACTCATGAAGGAACAAGCAAAGTTAAACAGACTAAAATTTCCATATTAACCAATCAGTTTCAAAAGTTTAAAATGCATGCAAATGAGTCCATTTCCGACATGTACTATCGATTTCAAGATATTGTTCATTCACTAATAGCACTGGGAAAAAACTTTTTGGAGGAAGCCAAGTCAGAAAAATTCTAAATTCACTCACTCCAGAATAGGATCAAAAGACACTTGCAATCGAAGAAGCAAATGATATCAGCCTAATGAAAATAGAAGAATTGATTGGAAATCCGATGTCTTATGAAGTTCAACTGCCAGGAAGAAGAGAAAACAAGGCCACAGAAAAGAAGTCATTAGCATTCAATGTAACAAGTGAAGATTCAGAACCAGACAGTGATGAAGAGATTTCTTTCATGACAAGGAACTTTCGGAAATTCCTAAAATATAGAAAAATTAATAATTACAAAAGAAACGATCAAAGGAATTCAAGAAATAATGCAGAGAACGTCAACAACGATAGATGCTACAATTGCAACAAAGTTGGGCATTATAGAAAAGACTGTCCGTATCCAAATAAACAGTTATTCCCTCCAAACAATGATTCATCAAGGAAAAGAAAGAATGCATACACAGTAACTCTTGATGACTCAGACTCATCATCCAGTGACCGTGAAAAGAAGACGAAAAATTCAAATTTATATTTCATTGTTATTCATGAATCAGACGACGATGAAAGCATGGATCTAAAAATAGGTATGCATTTACATTATTTTTCATTTTTCTCGGTTGAATGGATGCTTGTTTGTTTGCTTGATTTATTAAATTCCTTGAATTTTAAATTCAAATTTATCCCTTGAAATTTGAATTTTAAATTCAAAAATAATATTATTTTAATAATATTTTAAATATTAAATTATTAATATTTAAGTATTATTATATTTAATGTTATCATAGGAATTATATAATTAGAATATGTGATATAATATATATAGTTATTAGAAAATAGGATTAGACACTTGTCCTTCGAATCAATAGGCACATGTCGACATACCCGGATACCCCATGTCGACATGCCTCTTAGAATTTAATTTTAAAATTTGAATTCAAACTTTTGAAGTTTCCTCCATCTTTTCACCAACTTCAATATCTCTGGAAAGATGTCTCTGGACCAGAGAACATGATCATAGAATCTCTATTTATCTCACTCTCTTTATCATCACTTTTCAGTTTCATTTCAAGTTTCAAACTTATCTTCATTATCTTCAACTCCTTTCAAACTTCTTCAATGGCCTCTTCAAGCACTCCTAACACCATTAGGCTTCCAAAATCTGTCAAAAACTTTCTTCTTAGTGACCCGAAAAGCTTACATTAACTATGTAAACTTTGGTAAAATTCATACGGAAAAAATTGCTATTTTTGAAGATTTTCCTTCTTATGAAATTGAAAATATTTTTCAACAATGTTCTATTCTTAGTTTAGTTGATAACAAAAAAAATGATTTTGTATGTTATCCAAATCTTGTTAAGATGTTTTATGAGAATTTTAATTGCGGTTTTTATGATGGGGAAGAATGACAAATTTGGAGTAGTTTTAAAGGAACACAAATTGTTTTGGATTGTAAAATTTTGGAAAATATTTTGGGATGCAAGTATACCGGAACGAATCTCTCGGAATTTCAAATCAATGAAAATGATCAAGAGACATTTTATCACATTTTTGAAGAGGATGACAATTTTGAATTCAAAAATCATTATTTTCATCCAAAAGCAAGAATTATTAATCTTCTTATCCAATACACTCTTGTACCAAGATCCAAAAACTACAACAACCCAACTTTGAAAGTTTGCAAAGCTCTTTTTGCAAGTTTTGAAAATTATGATATTAATTGGCCTTAAGTTATTTTGAATGAGCTAAGGCCCAAGAATTTTACCGTAGGTGAAAACCATTATACCATGGAATTTATTTTACTCGAATTTTCAATTATTTTGGAGTTGATTTTAAAAGGGAAGAATTTACAACTAGAATAGTGTTCAACCATGAAAACATTTCCCTTATGCAAATTCCATTAGTGTTTCAACCATATGAAACACTTACGGAAAAGGAAGAAAGGCTTGCTCATGAAGAAATGGAAGAAATGGAGGAAGAAGAAGAAGAGGAAAAGGAAGGAATGGAAACTGAGGAGGAGGAAGAGGAAGATCATGAAACCTCTTTAGAAAGTATAGAATATCCTACTAATCCCACTAATCTATCTAATAAGACCATTCTCAATAATCAAAGAATTATAGTGGAAAATTAAAAGTCACTCAAAAGATCAATGAGTAAGAAAATATATAAGATTTCCACTAAAATTGACAAGTTCTTTGGGAAAATTAGTAGAAAGCTTGGACTATCATCTTCTTCATCCTCATCTAACTAGTTTTAGTTCATGTTATCTTAAGTTCCATCTTTGTAGTTTCTTTATTTTAGTTAATATTATATTATCTTATATAATGTTAACTAGAATTATTAATGAAATCGTTCATTTCCTGTTATTCTTGTTCACTTGTCTCAGTAATTGCTTGTTTTTATATTATACAAATTATAGTTTAATAGATTTGTTAATATTATTCAAAACAAAGCAAAATTTCACTTTACGCAGAGGCATGTCGACATACACTATCCCCCCATGTCGACATCCAACGGCAGAAACTAGTTACATTTTCAAATTTTAGTTTCATGTAACTAACTATATCTATTCATTTCAGAAGACTTTCTATCCCTATTTATATCTGTTTATTCCAGAATAAATTGTCAAACTTCATCTCTAATCACTCTCTTTCATAGTTCTTTCTATTTCTTGAATTATGGTTTCTCTGATTAAGAATCTAAGTGATAATCTTGAAGAAACTCTCACTTCCTTCAAGAATATTCTTACATTCATACTTCGTAATCAGTGTCACTTAG
Source organism: Allium cepa (assembly GCA_030765085.1). NCBI lineage: Eukaryota > Viridiplantae > Streptophyta > Magnoliopsida > Asparagales > Amaryllidaceae > Allium > Allium cepa. The sequence goes on along the minus strand of CM060934.1, from coordinate 195,745,194 downwards.
AATCAAGTGAAATACAGATTATCAAGGAGCAAGAGAGACTTTTCGACGCCCATCGTTGGATGATCTCAGCCCTTAATAAGGACGATCCCGAAGGAATTCCACCAATCACTCTCGACAAAGATAAAGAAGAATGAGATGCCATTAAAGCAGACCCTATCTTTGGAGAAGATGGATGGGTGGAAGTACCAAGGAATGTCTAGTCATTCTTTATGTTATTTGTTTGATTTGATTGGTGTGTTTTAAAACGTGATTGACTTAACTTATTTGGTATAGTTTGTATATATGTTTGGATTTAATAATTACTGTAAATATGATTGGCTGATGATTGCTTTATTTGATTACACTTATGATCATACTTAGCACTTATTACACTTATATATGGTTTACTCTATTTTATTATGGTTGATTATCCTCTAAAGAGTTCGGGGAATTTATTAGTTATAATTTTTTTGTTGATGACAAAGGGGGAGAAGTTATAAAGTAGTAGTTGACTTGGAGTAAGGGGGAGTCTTGAAGTAAGGGGGTGTCATGAAGAAAGGGGAGTTATGGTACAGTAAGTATATTTTATAAATACAGGTTGTCATCATCAAAAGGGGGGAGATTGTTAGGAACGGAGGTGCTGATTTTGATGACAACAACCTTTTTAACTTATCTTATTATAAAATATTTACTAACACTATTTTCTAGAAAGATATGTATATGCAGGATATATAGATATGCAAGTATTGATTACTGAAGACTGATCAATATAAAGACTCAAGACTCAAGATTGAAGACTCTAGAGTATCAAAATCAAGATTCTAAGATATGTGTCTATTTTTTGTTAAATCTTCATAATAGCATGGAAATTTTCATTCCGAATTTCATTTGGGATGGAATCCATTTCTACATTCTTAGTGGCTTACAAACCCACAACAAGTAGCTTACAAACCTACGACAAGTGGCTTATAAACCCCCGAACATCCTGGTTTTGTACAAGTTCTCGAGTCTTGATGTGATGAGATATTCTGCAGGAAGAAGCTTGCAAAACTACTTCAAAATGGTTTTTAGAAACGATTTTTTAAACTGCTTTTCAAAATATTTTAGCCTTAAATTATCTTTTCAAATAATTTTCAAAAAGATGTTTTAGCCTTAAAATATTCTTTGTTTTTGTGTTTTAAAACATAGTAAAAGTAGTTTATTTTACTCCAGAATCATTTCATCTTGTTTTCATTTCAATACCATTTTCAAAACAAATTTTACATTTTTTGAACAAGGGGACGTCGGCATCATGGGATACCCCATGTCAGCATGGTGGCCGTTGAATTCAAAAGTTTCAATTTTGAAAAGAAGTGTCTATTCGTTTAAATCTCTTCACGAATGGTTATGACAGTTGGTACTCTATAAATGGCCTTCTCAAACAAATTTTTGATATACAATTCTCATTCTTCACTTCTTCTTCTCCGCAAATACATGTTCTGTAATTGTCATATTTTTAAGATCGTGTCGAAATTCTGCCAAATTCTCAAGTGAATCAAATTGAAATTTCATTCTTGTTTGATTCTCTGTTCTCTCTCTCGAAGATCAAAGTGCTATTCAGAGTTATATGATCAATTTTTATCAAAATTTTATCGAGTCTCTCTATAAGGTGTGGTTATGCCAGGAAATCAATTGGATAATCTTGTGGCCCGTAAATCAAGAGAGTTTGCCCCGGACTCGTGAGACAGGAGAGTACCTCAAGGCCTTTATAAACTGAGGAGTGTAATCTCGACACTAGTTTAATAAAAATCTGTATGAGATGGTTTGCCTTGGTAGAGGAATGGATGTAGGGTAACTCCGAACCATTATAAAATCCGGTGTATTCTTTCCCTTTACTGCTTTTTATTTACTTTCTACATCTGTGTTTGATTCCGTGATTGTTCTGTGATTAAGTTTTGTATTTGTTTGTGTCATAATTTCGATTTAGTTCATATAAGTCTTAGAATTCATTAAACACTATTCATCCCCTCTCTAGTGTTAAATTAGCCTTAGATCCTTAATCCGCTGTCCCTTTCAGTGTCAGCCTCATTTGGTCTTTGTTAGTATTGATCACCGTAAATGTCCACGATAGCTTGACAGAAATGCTCCAAACACTCTAGTACCATGCTTTCCACCACATGCAAGTTTTCTTCCAAAGCGTCTTCCGGTCCAGCATATGCAAGCATTCTAAGCATAGCTATAATTTTTTGAATACCATTCAATCCCTGAGTATGAGATGCATTGGGTTTGAAGATGAAATATCTATCATGTTGCTTGATACATTGTAGGATTCTAAGAAACAATGGTCGGCGAATGCGAAATCTTCTTTTGAAATCTCCATCCGTGTATGTAAGATTTGGAACAAAGCAGTCTTCCACAAGTCTCTCATTGTATCATGAATATCTATGGTTTTTATACCAACGACCGATAACTTATCCACCGTGTTGTCTACTGAACTGACAAACTTTTAGCCCAACCATAACTATTACCTCCCTTTCACGACGAAAATGATCTTCTATCATTTCATAAAACTCATCACCGCTATCATATATAATTTCTTCAGCAAACACTTCTGTATAAGCTTGTAAATGTATTAAATATGCCTTATCAATCATACCTCCTTCTATTTATAAGAATCTTTCCTTAGCTGTACTCACATGCTTGCTTTTAGAAAAAAACAAGCATTTATGACAAGTTGGCAGCTAGGATTGATTGCCTTCAACCACTAGCCAAAAAGTAGATTCCTTAGCTGTACTCACATGCTTGCTTTAAAAAAAAACAAGTCCCTTCTGCAATGTTTAGTCACGTCTACATCCAAAGTGTTTTGACATGTAATTAGATTCTAAAGACTTAGACTCATTTGTTTATTCAAATAATTACTTATGATGATACTCTTTGCATAACTATATTAATCCATCCAAATACTTGAGCAATGCATGAAACAATAACAAATTACAATTAGCGCAAATAAACTACTCGTGAAAATACATTTTCAAAAGTGGAAACAACAACAAACTACAATTAACGCAAATAAACTACTAGTTACGATCGAACTGCATGTTCTTAAGGGCATTTCTTAGACGTCTAGTTTCTTGTTTCAACTCGTTTGCATATGCTACGCCCCTTGGGCACATACGATCATCTAACCATTCTACATAATAGAAACCTTCTGACCAGGTGGGACACGATTGGCTACAGTGTCTGTCTTATCTTGGTCATTATATGTCTACAAGCAATGTGGCTACAGTGTCTGCAACCAACGTGGCTACATTGTCTGTCTTATCTCGGTCATTGAATATCTTAAAGCAAAGTGGCCGCAGTGTCTGCAAACAACGTGGCTATAGTATCTGTCTTATCTCGGTTATTAAATGTCTACAAGCGACGTGGCTACAGTGCCTGCAAGCAAAGTGGCTACAGTTTCTGTCTTATCTCGGTCATTGCATGTCTGCAACCAACGTGGCTACACTGTCTGCAAGCAACGTGGCTACAGTTGATGCTCAGAGGTGATAATGTTTATACTTGGTATTCCTAACGCCATAAATGTTTCCATCTGTCTTCCTAAATTTAAACATAAACTGCTCAACTAAAATGTCCACCAGTAGTTGGTCTTCTTCAGAGTTACTCGTGCTTGTGAAAGCTTATATTGAAGTCAATCGCAGGCATGAAATTATGGTCCAAAAAGATATGCTTACAAGCCTTGAGATATTTTGGAACATGGTGACTGAAGCTTGCAACAATGATCTTGAATGCCGGACAAGGCGATCTTATTTAGAAATCAAAAATTACATATGGTCTTTTTATGATAGCTTGTGATTGTTATCACGTCATTATCAAGCAGATTGAAGATGAAAATATTTTTCAACCAAATCGTTCTACTTTTGATTCGTTTTACCTATCCCAGTACGGGACGGAATTCGTCGGCCATGAAGCGTTTGAACTTCGTCATAGTTGGCTCACGCATTTAGGCTCTAAATGAGCATTAATATTGGGCACTTGTACTACCCTTTTATCCATTCATTATATGTTGTTTGATTTTCGTAAACCTGTATTATGTTTAGTAATTCAGTATTGGAGAAGTTCCTACTTCCTATTTCATATTTCAAAAGCTATAAAGAAACAAATCAACCAGCATAACATGGTACATAGACATAACATAACACAATGGGAAAACATGAATATATACACAAATCTACCAGTCTAACATAGTACAAAGACATAACACAGTACACGAAAACATACTCGTATAATGATAATACACAAATAAGATATAAAACGTGGACCGGCAAATCATGAACTGAATAAAATCTATGAAACATATCAGTCAATTTTGTGTGAACCACTATCACTGTCTAAGGAGTCATCGTGGTCACCTACATGAGGCTGGATCTGTGTCTAGAGCTGCTGAATCTGAGCCTGTAACGCCTGTAGTATGATAAATCTGATGCATATACTGGGTATACTGAAGCGTCAAACTCTTAAATGCAGTAATACTTGTCTATCGTAATCCACGTACCGAGAAAACTGACATGTATAGAAGAAAAATTATACATTTATGAAGATTATTTTAACTAGCAATTTATATGAAGGTTAAAAGTCATTCGGACCTGATAAGGCTGATACAAGCCGATAGATGGTACATCCACTATATTGTCATCTGCAGGAAACTGTATGGGATACTCCACAATCTGACCCTGCATATCGTAGGCTCTAAATGAATGAGGAGGAGGGTCAAACGCGGGAGGCTGCATGTACTGAGATGACATAGGCTCAAGGGCAGTGGGCGGTACATGGGCTCTACCGGAAGAGGAACGCGGACCAATGTGATCGAAGTTCAAAACTCGTATGTAATCAGGTAGCGCGTAAGCACACGGAGCTACCCTAGCCCAATATGAATAAAAATGGCCCTGTACAATAAAGGCCTCACCATCCACCCATCCCGCAGCCCTCATAGCAGCAATATAACCTAGGTCAACCCTAATATCCCCATACATATCATCCCATGAGAGCGGATCTGAGAGAATGCGAACTATACCATATAATTGTAGCTAACAATGCTCCCCAAATACCATATAAATGGACACGTGAGAACCTGAAAGCAAACCCTCCGCCTCGACAAAGCATACTGAAAAGGGAGTGGATGATCACCATCAGGCTCCATAAAATGAATATACTGCTCCCATGGATGAAATATAATGTTACCCCACCGCCTCAAATCCATCTGCTGCCTACTCTCCATTAGCTCGTTGTGCACCCCCTATGCAACACGATGCAAATGCATATCTGCACCCTAATGTCGTAACCAAGGTAAGTAAGTGTATAGGGTAGCGTGCGCCTCTGGAATAAGTCGTGGGTGCATGTTGGCTATATACTTGTAATACCAGAAAGGTAGAATGTACCAAAAGCCATACATTTGGCGAGACCGTTGTAGCGCATATATATCCATTGCTACTACAAATAATGAAGAATGGTCGTGCCGTAATCATAAGCATGTAAGCCATCCGCATCGACTAATCCAGCCAAATAACCAAGTCTGATAGCACCCTTATTATTACTAAAAAAGGTAGGTCCAAAAAGATATAATAAGAAGGCACGTATAACTGGACTGTGCATCTCCTCGGAGGTCCTATAATCTGTAATATAGTGCTGTAGACAAGGAAGGGTAACGTACCTCCTCTGACCTCCTTAGGAGCCAAAGCTGGTAAATAAACAAAAAACTCCTCAAACTCCTCAAACGAAGAATCAAATGGAATAGGAATGAAGTTCGATTGACCAACCTCAAGACCGATGAGCATGTAAAAATCTAACGGTGTCAATCCTAACTCAAAATCAGGAAAATGGAAGGTATGAGTAGTAGGTCACCATCTTTCAGTCAGAGACTCTACAATGCTGCGGTCTACATGGGCAAATCTGGGTAAAAATAGAAAGTCATCGAAAGGTGACGCAAAAAGTCTAGCCAAAATAGGCTCAGGTAATTCATCATAATACTCAGACACACACCAATACGAACTACCTGGCATAGCTATGTGGCGAACCTATTATAACATTTAATACTGTTAACCTAAATAAACAAATAACATTTGTACACTGGTGCTGTGTTGTGCATTAAATAATAAAGATTTAAAAGTATACCTTTGGCGCCGCTACAGCTGAAGTAAGACGATGCGAAATAGTGGCTGGCAAGTCGTGCAAAGATCGTAAACTGTCTGCGGCCTTCGTAGCATTCAAAGGAGTATGTACTGGTCCGATATCTGCATCGGTCGCATAACGAACTGTCCGTCTACCAACTCTAACCGGTCTGGGTGGCATATTGACGTAATATTTAATAAAAAACCTAAAACGAAAAAACTTTAAAATTTAAAACTTTTATAAACGCACGAATGAATGGAAATGGGGTTTTAGCGATAGACGCTAACCCTAGGCGCTTGTTAAACAAGCGTCCGAGGATCAGACGCTTGTTGAACAAGCGTCCGCATTATTTAAATGTGGGCGATTGTTTAACAAGCGCTTAGGTCTAAAACTAAAATGCAGCAGAACCAACCACCACAAATACGAAGCGTGAAATCCATCACCAACCATATCCCAATAACGTTGTACTTGTGAAGGAAGTTGGAGAGAAATGAAAGATTGAGAAGTTGTCACTCATCGACGTAGAAACTTGCTCATCAACATCATTAGTAAAACACCTTGAAACTATACCGCAGCTGCAACCACTGACAAGGCAACAACACTACAAACGAGGACGACCATGCTCGAAAGAAACAACATGACCTAAAAAGCTGAACCATTAAACCATAATATGAAAACCCATGCTAAAAAACCCGATCTGCTTCATGGAAGAAGCAAGTTTTATCGATCCAAGCTGGGTGATGGTTTTCAAGAAACGCTTGAAAAGTTCTGGACTTACTAGAAAGACAACATAGTGCATTGGTCCTGAAGATATATTCTAAGCTGACAAAAGAGGAGGGCCAAAACCGCTGGAGTTCTAGCATGGCACGGTAAGGATCGAAGGAAACGGAGAGTGAGAAGCATGTAGTCAGATCTGGAAGGAGAAAGGATGTGTGAAGCAGATAATGGAATAAATGCGAAGGGCATAACCAGCTGCAGTAAAACGAAAAAACAATAACAAAATATGGCTAAAAGAAAATAGAGAAGGACGAGAGTGGGGTGAAAGAGAAGAGCGATGGAACAATGAAATTGAAAAAGAAAGGTTAGAGAAGTGAGAAGAAGAGCACCCTACATTTTCATTCTATTTCTACGAAAATAAATAAATATTTTATACCAAATCATATTCGGTATTATTTAATAAAAGAATCTAGGGTTTAATTTTAATTTAATTAGTCTGCATATTTAAATTTTATCTTTACTTGGTATGATTTAATTATAATATTCTATTTTTAATTTAATTTTCATTTTGATACAATGATTCGTTGGTATTCATAATATAAACATTATACCTATATTAAATATGGCGATCTAACATATGATAAAAATGAAGAAGATATGTCATAAGTGTATAAATAACAATTGCGATTTATAGGTATCAATGTTATAAATCAATGGTGACGTCACATTGATATACGCAAATAAATATATATACACACACATACACTTTTACATTAAAACAAATAATAATATTTTTAATTTGACCTTTAATTTTATTAATAATGTTTATATATTTAATATTATTTAAAATTCATATAAATATATATATTATAATTTTTTTCTAGGCATATGTATAATATGTTATTTAGATTTAGTTATATGTGTGTGTATGAATTATAATTTATACAAAGATACATACATATACATATGCATATACATATACATGTACACACACATATGTTTATATAATTTAAAATTTGAATTCAAAAACAAATTGACTTTTGTCAAAAATAAAAAATGTATTTTTTTGTCTGAAAGTCATGAGCTAAAGAATTTTTTGAAAATATCGTGCACACACATGCGCACGTACACACAAATATATGTGTGTGTGTGTGTGTGTGTGTGATTCAAAACAAAAATTTCAAAAAGTTTTTCCTATTTCAGCAACCGGAAGAAAATTTTGTTTTATTTTTATAGGCGCATAAATATTAAATTTGGTTATTAAAATTTAATTTAATTTTAAAATTTGAATTTTAAAATATTTTGACTTTTGAATAAAAAATTGTTTTTTAAATATGAAGTCGTGAGCTAAAGAGAATTTTGTTGAATATACAATTGCTATGATTTTTTGTTTGATGATAATAAACATATATATATATATATTCATTTAAATGTATTTGTTAATGTACTATTTTATTTTGCATAGATTAAATAAATATTTGCTGAATAAAATAAATAACACAGAATTTGAATTCAAACAGAAATTTTATTCAAACAAATATTTATTACAATTTTTGAATAGTACAAATTTCAAACTCTCACTATATACAAGTTCAATTACAATACAAATTTGATTAAATTACAATTCACATTTACATTGTACCTCACTATATATCACTCATTCACTTAACTTGTACTGATCTTCTACTTCATTCCAATGTGAATCCAACATCTAAGTAATCTGTAAAAATATACATTGATGCAGTAAAATTGAAAATAAAATATTTTTGCGGTATAAAATAAAATGTGAATTTTGAAAATAATATTTTCCTCAGTTATTTGGGTTGTTCGTCATCATTTAATTTTGAATTCATCATACACGAACAGCTTGTGACATACACAGTGTATCACTGTATATGCCACAAGGCCGTGCACACCGATATATACACTTGATAGAATTACATGGACAGGAGAGCACAGGTCAAACCCAAAACGCCGGGTTCAACTCAAGTGCAATAAAAATAATGTCACAATATTCAGCACAAGGTCAAATCCGAGTTACAAGCTGGATTCAACTCAGGTGTAATTCAAAGAACAAATCCAAATGCAATAAAATGGTCGGAAGCAACCTCAATGCGCAGCAAGTATACAACAAAGGCCATGCAAGCCACATACAGTCTCAAGTGAAAGGTTAGAAAGTCCATTCAGACCATCAAGCAAATGCATATCAGACGATGTCAACGAGACTGAGCATGTACATGAAGGCAGCAAAAACTCAAACTAGCAAAAACAGATACAACATAATGAACAGGTCGAAATCAACCCATGAACAAGACTGCATCAAGAAAACAAGCTACATACAAATACGCACAACAACAAAGTCCAAGACCAGTGAATTGAAATGGTCGACCAGGCAGTAGACAGTGCAACATGGTGCACATCTAACCAGAGCCAAGGCAGGAGAAACCAGAATGCAACCCACTGCAAATATAAGTGCAGACAAGCTACAATGAATGACCAAACTCAATGAAACAACACTGCAGATGCAAGCACACTCGAAGCATAGTGCACATCAATGCCCAACACAAATGAACAGACTATGTCAACATGTACAAGACTCAAGACTGCAACACTACGGCAACTTCAAATGAACATTACAATGAAATACAACTCTAGCTGAAACAATTGACTCAAATTCATCAAGCAGCCTCAAGTAAACATGAAATGGTAATATAGCAAGTTCATGTGGATATGCAAGTAGTGAAACTCGATAACAAGGTAAAACAACAAAAGCAGTGATATGCAGCAGTACAGTACAACGGAAAATCAAGTACAGGAAAATGAAAACAGTGATGAACAAAACATAAATGAGGTAGCAGTCTCAAAATAACCAGGGTACAAGTTCGAATCAAGCTCAACAGCACAACATCAAGCAACATCAAGTTAAAGCCATGAGCAACTGACTGGAGTCAAAGGAAACAAAGATCGAAATCAACATCAGCACAGTTCAAATTCGAAACCGTGGTGGCCAAGTAAATTGACCAAGTCAAGAATCAAGACCGTGAGTATCAAGTAACAATTATATGAAATTGACAAAGTCATATAAATTATCAGCATCAAAACATAATCAAATGGCCGAGACGAAGTCAACCAAACTATCATACGAACAAAAAATTAGGAATTCGAATCTTATAAAAACCCAATCATCATCGGCTTTCAAACCAATCGAGTTCAAGCAAGTTAAAACAGTAAAACAAAAGTAACAAATCACGTACCAGATTGTTGAATCGAACTCGATCATCGAAGCAGCTAAAATTGAGCAACGAAGAAACGATCGATCAACAAATCTACACGCAAATATCCACTTGATTGATCTACAAAGTCGGTAGCTTCGAAAATAATCACGAAGCCCTAAATTGGAACGAACGAGAACGAGAAACAAGAAAGCCACCATTTTTCACAAGGAATCGGGCCGAATACATCAGAAAAGAAAAAGGGGATTACTTATTTAATTTGGGGCCGACCTTGTTTTATTTTGGGCTTTCATTTTTTATTTAAGGGCTTTGTGTTAGTTTAATTGTTTTTAAATTTTTTTTTTAATTTTTATTTCTCTTTTAAACATTGTAATTACTAGTCGTGTGACTAGGGGACAAACTACGTGACGTAGTTTGAGAATTCGCAACTCAGTGGCCGAGTTGTGGCAGGATTTTGAGCGTAGAGTTAGGTTAGTCAGTAGCGGGTGTCACGAGTTTACGTGTGTAAGCGTGTGACTACTTAATTTCTAGTAGAAACCTTGGGGGCAGCACGTAGGCAGGGTTTTGCCGAAGCTGGGTAAATTCTGTGTCGTTCTATTTCTGCATTCATTATTCTGTTATTATCTGTGCTGCTATAATTTTGATTTATCTGTGTTGAAACAATTTTATAAGCTTCCGCAATAATTTTTATACTTAACAGCATCACCCTATTCACCCCCCTCTAGGGTGAAATCGATCCTACAATTTTTTTATTTTAAATATAATTCATGTGCGTGTGTATATAATATCCAAAATAAACGTTTTAGAATTTTCTTTTGAATCCAAAAGGAAAAATTTTGTTTTTTATTTTTAAAATCATGTAAATATTAAATTTAATATCAAACATATATTTTTTTTGAATGTTTTTTAATTCATAGATGAATTAAATTTAAGGATCATGCATATATATGTTATATATATATATATATGTGTGTGTGTGTGTGTGTGTGTATGTATGTATATAAACACATGCATATTCATATGAATTAGCTAAAATAGAATTTACCTTATTGGGACCGTGTCGATTACCGAACACCTTTTTAAGTAGTTGTTCTTTCTCTAAACTTCAAGTTCTCTCTCCTTAACCATATGATGCGACTCTATTTATAAGGCATCAATAATATTCAGTACTGGAGGCTAGAGTTATTGTTTATTTCAGTGTTAAAGAGAATGAATGGTGTGATTATTTATATCCAACTAGATCACAAATATCTAGCCTCCTTCTTTATGGATCTTAAGACTAAGTTTCCCCCACCTCTCCAATGCTATTGTTGATTATCCCTGATATATGGGCTTCCAGACTTAGATCCTAATTAATTTGACAATTAAATAAATTATTTAATTAATTTATTTAAAATGTTCTTTAATTAAATCAATGTATAACTTTTATGCATCTTTCAATTAGTTTTTAGGCTTCATATGAATATTTAAAATGCCATATAAATTTAATCAAGCATATGTATTAATTTATTATTTATAAATTAAATTTAAATTGGTCGAACTTGGAAATTTAATAACAACATGGTTATGCTGACTCTCTGGTGTAAACTTGGTCCTTAGTTAATATTTAAGAAATTTTAAATACTGAAACTTGTATGGATTTTACTGGAGTACGGTATCGTCCACAAGTTCAATCACTATTATATTATTTATGTGAAATCCAAATTCTAATCTTAAATAAGCTATACCAAGTAAAGATATTTTGTGTGTGTTTTCTTTTGATCTTCATTATATCACTATTATATCTAATGTTTGGTTAAAGGTCAAAAGATCAATCAATATTCATAATTAATTGCATACACTATACTAAAGTCCTTGGTTCAATCTAATAACATTTATCGATTAACCGATTTACTATGGTCAAATATTCTGACTTTAAGTTGACTGCCGATTATGATGCTACTAAAATTTTCCAATGAAGGAGATAAACCCTTCTTACGTAGTGTTTCACTTCAAGTTATTCAAGATGTACCCAAAAATGGATGTAACATGGACGCTATATCATGTGCTTGACTATAACAATCTTGCTTTCTACGCCGTATAAATAAATAAATTTAGTCAAAATTAAATGTTCAAATTCGATTTATGATAATTACTATTTTTATAAATAAATTATTCCTTGATTAAAATCCATTTAATAAAAGATTTTTATTTTAATAAATTAAACTGAATTAATAAAATTCCTTTCGAATAATATACTGAAACTAGAATAAAATATTTTAATAAATACAAAATAATTTTATATTGTAAACAATTTTCATATGGTTGGAACAGGTGGAAAGGAATTTTATTTAGCGTTAATAAAATGAAAAAATAAATGAAGCTAAACAATTCATGAATTTAATAATATATATATATATATATATATATATATATAAATTATTGAATATACATTATGAAACAAAGAATAGTTCAATTTGAATTGGAAATAAGTTTTTAGATAAATAATAGAATTAAATTAAAAGATAAAAGAAAATATGATATTTAAATTTAACAAATAATATGGGTATAATTGTAAATAAAGGTTAGTCTAGTAAATTCTATAATAACCTACGTTTTCTAGATAACTCTCAGCCCACGTCTCATTTTCTTTATCAAGACCCAAAAAACTCAATTCCCATTTTTCTATCTCAGTCGTAAATTTCCAATATTAAAAAAAAAAGAAAAACAAAAAAGGGATAAATGTATTTGACGATTGAACAGGGAGGCGAACGACGGTTGTGAGGGCATCAAAAAAGTGGAGAGGACATCACAATGGAGATTGGTGGTTTTGTGATGAGCTTTAGGTGGCTAGAATGGAGGCCACGTTGGTGGGGGGACATCAAAGTCGGTGGTGGTTGAAGACGATGTGGATCCTTGCAGTGTTAAAATCACGAAGACGACGAAGAATTGGAAAGACGACGAAGGCACAGTTAACAGAGGCAGTGCAGTGATCGACGTGGGATTTGAGGCTGAAGGGACAATTTGAATTCGAAGGCGACGAGGTGGGTGTTATGGCGCGGTTGCGTGAGAAGCTAACATCAAAACGATTGAACGCATCAATTTTGGCATGCATGCGATTTCAAGGCTGTGGTGCCAAAGATAGCCACTAGGTGGAGGAGTTTAGAAGCTTGCAACAAGTCGTGGTAGCAGTGGCTGAAGCGGAAGCATCAGGGTCCTTGCTTGGAATTTTGGTGAGTTTTATTTGCTCACAACTATATTGTTATAGCTATTCATATTACATATTTATCCTATATATACATATATATCGTCAAAATTGTTTGATTGAATCGGTTGGTTTGATTGATTGTTATTGTTTGGATTATTGGGTATATTGGTATTGGAATCGGTTGATCGTGTTGACTGAAAGTGTCAATTTGATGAACAAGACTCTGGCCGATTGCGAATAGAACTATATATATTGTATGTTGATGTGTGTGCATGTATACATGACCAAATTTTGATGGAACTCAACTCAGGTTACTCGATGTATGTTTATAGTGATGTTTTTGTTGATATGTTCGTGGAGTAATTTTACTCTATAATTTATATATTTAGATATTTATTTACTTCTTGTTTTAAAAGGTGTTAGAAAAGTCCTCGAAAATTTGTTTAAGGATTTTGAAATTTTATTAGAAGTATTTTACAAATAACTTAGTAAATTTTATTCAATTTAGCTATTTTTATATTCACAAATACAATTTTAATTATAAATATAAATATAGTTATCTTTTGGTAATAAAACCCTTTATAAAATCAATATTCTAATATATTATAAGTTCAGAATTATTTGAAAGGCAAAACAGAATATAATGCTATTTTATAAAATATACTACGAAAATGATTATATTATTTAAAGATATTTTCAATATAAAGATTATTTAAATACACTGAAAGAGTTTACAAACCTTGAAAAAATATGGAATTCTTTTTACGTAATAATTAAATAATTTTGGATATGTTTTGATTATATAAAATTCATTTTTCTATAATATAGGATTAAAAAATATGGTATGGTTTAAAAGAAAATGTTTTAATTCTAGTTAGTCTAGCATAAAGTGAAGCTTTTGAATAATATTTTATATTTATTTTTGGAAGTTTGAAAACTAATTTTTAAATAAAATTTCATTTTGGCAATATCCATATAAGTTACATTTGATTGGTAAAGTGTTTATGAATGTTTTATATGTATATAAATAAGGATTTAATAGTAAATTATAAAGTTTAAATCTTTATTTTTGGTATTATGTAAATGATGTGGAATTATTTAATATGTATAATTTTTTAAGTTTTACTAATTTTATTAGTTCTTAAATGTAAAAATTGATTGAAGAAAGTTTTACTTAAAATTAGCAAGTTATTGGAAAGAATATTTTATATTTGGTTCTAATTAATTAATTAAATTTTTTTGAAATTATGAAAAGTATGAAATATTTTCTAATAAATATTTTAGGTATTTTAAAGTGTAATTCGCTAATAATATTGTTACTTATGAATTATTGAAGTATGCTACACACACACACATATGAATGCTTGATTTACTTTTTTTTGGGTAGAAAGGATATAATAGAAATATCCGGTTAACAAGCTTAGCCGGTGACTAAAGGTAGTGTTACTACATATTAGTATTTAATATCATCAAAATTACCCAACATAAACAACACCATGAAGTACACAACCAACATAGAAGGTCTAGCGTATATTTACAAGCATAACCATAATAACAACTAAAAGACATATTGCATAAGATCACCGCAACAGCCATATGCGCAAGTAAGAAAGTTAGTTCAATTTGTTGCTCCCTACGAACTCATCCCAATTAATACCAAGCAACATGAACTGAAGAGGCCAAGCGACATCAACTATCCATAAATTGTTAAAGACACAATAGAGTTTTCCATCGGAATATAATGCTTTGTTTTAGAATTGAAACATCTATTATTTCTTTCGATCCAAACCGCCCAGTAGAAAGTAAGAGCCAGTTATGCCTTCACAACGATGGATGAAAAGTTCAGAAATGTAGAGGGACAGAGTCAAGGAAGCAGTTAGTAACATGGGATTCTTAGATAAAATCCCCAAACTTGAAATGCAAAATCACAGTTGAAAAAGATGTAATAAGAGGAATCCGTGCAGCTGCCACAGAGGAAGCATTGGCTAGCAGAACCTAACTACTTGGAAGCTAATTGCAGCAGTGTTAAGCTTTTTAGGTAATATAAGCCACACATGAATCTTATATTTAGGCGGGGAATGAGCATTCCAAATATCTAATAAGTTAGAGCATATACCGAAGAAATTAAGAAATGTATATAAGGATTTTACCGAGAATCGCTTACCACCATTTAATCCCCAAGTGAAGTTATCATCTTCTTGCTTTAATATTTTAGAAGAAGTTGCATGTAGAATAAAGCAAAAATATCTAAGGTTCTCTCTAATAATTACACAATTAAAGTGCAAGCAGTAGTACCCCTTCGAGATGACCTGGTTGATAGAAATGTCCTTGGAGGATGCGAGGTTGTAAAGGTTAGGGATCATAGACGATAGCGCAACTTCACACATCCAAGGATCGGTCCAGAAGGTAGTACGCTTGTTGTTGCCGACCTCAATCACCGAGCATATCCTAATTTCTCTACAGCAGCTGATTATACTCTTCCAGAAAGAGGACGTAGAGGGTGGAGGATAAGAGCTAAGGTTAGGTAAGGAGAAGTGGCTCTGGTAATAACAATGACCATTCCAATTTGCCCAAGGTTTGGAGCAGCCTGTCAACAACTGTCATCCCAATTTTCCAAATAAATCTTTATTGAATTGCTAAAGATTTACTAATGACCATCGTCTTTCTTCGGTCTATAAACATGATCCTAAGTCACCAAGCAATTTGAAGATGAAATGGTTTCACAACCTTTCTAGAGAAACGCCCTTCGAATATGATTGATTTTAGAAAAGACCTAGTTAGGGGCTTTGGAGAAGGAAAGATATAAATTTGGGATTGAGGATAGTAAAAAATTAACAAATATGAGGCGATTCACCCTAAAGAGCAAGGCCGCCTTTCAGGCCGCAAGCCTACCCCCTCATGAATTGGTTGTAGTTCTAGGAAGATAGTGGCCCGATTTACAATGTCCAACGTAGATCCTTTGCCCTGATGCAAATTTTTGTAGTGATTTGTAAAAATTTGTAGGATTTCTGTTTCATCATCCACATGTTTGCTGTTTGATATTCTATGGAAGTATGATGTGTTAAGGTCCCCATCGTTGAGCCACCAAACTCTAGATCTTTGTTTCCAAACAATTTCCTCTTGTCTTATAAGCCAACCCAATTCAGATTCTAGAGCAAAAAAGGGTCTTGTTGGTGGCATCAGAAGGATCAAATTCTTCCTTAATGTTCATATCTAGAATTTGGTTTTACATGAGCTCCTTTCTGTACTTTAAAGATCCCCAAATACCTGCAAACCATTTTTTGAGTGCCTGTCTAAGTAGGCTGCGCTTAGTAAGTAGGACCTTAGTAGCAGATCCAGACCATATAAAGAATCCTATAGAGACTTTACCATATCATCAAAGCCAGGTTACAAGGTCCAGAAGAGTTCAATCTTGAAAGGAGAGCGATGAGGAGAACTGTCACCAGAGTTCAGAAAGATATGACAATGGTCAAAGATGATGGAAGGGAGGCCTCGCCGAGATGTTAAAGGATGAATGTCTTCCCAAGAAAGGTCAATGAAAAATCTATCAATCTTAGCAAGAGAATGCGTATAATGTTTGTTGGACTAAGTGAAAGCATAATTATTTAAAGGGAGGTTAATGAGATCAGATGACTCTAAAAAGTTGTTAAATTCTTCCATATCCAGGGACTCGTTATAAGGGCTTCTCTCAAAATTAAATGATTAATATTTAAATCTCCACCAACTACCTAAGGGGTGTTAATATGAGAACCAAAATTGAGACAGTTGGCACAAAGGCTATGTCTTTTTTCCACCGTGTGAGGCCCATAAATGTTAGATACAAAATAAAAGATCTAAGATGCTTTGCGCTTAAGAATAACATGAAGAACATTATTAGCGAATAGAGCGGATATGTATCTAGACCGACTCATCCTAATATGTAATAATACCCTCTCCAGATCCTAAAGCATCTAAGACAGCCCAATTAGAGAGGGAACTTCCACCAAGCTCCCTTAACAGAGAATTCGGAGGACTACAGACTTTGAATTCTTGAATTAAAAATATGCCAACATACAAGGGATGAATAAAATTTCTAATTAAATCGCACTTGACCCTACCCTCTAGCCCTTGAAATTCCAAGACAGGATCTTCATGGCGATTCAAAAGCCCGCTCGTTTTCAAGATTACTAACAATAGTGGCATCGGGCGAAGGTAAATCAATACCAATAACACTAGCAGTAGAGACCAAAGATTTAGATTTGTGCGAGGGAAAAATATTATCAACAAAAACACTACCTGGAAGAGGATGCCGAACATATATAAATAATGGTTGAGCATGACCAACTAGGATCGCATGAGGAGTAGCGTCCAACCAGGCAGTAGTTTGAGGAAGGGCTAGGCCCAGGTTCATCACATAATCGACGTCCATATCTTCTACAAGAACAACTCCCAATCACCGGAGTCTATCGGCTTTTCAGGTTGTAGGGGAGGCCACCATGAAGATTCAAGCATGATAGAGGGTTATACCACCTCGTTGGAAGATAAAATTGTGACCACTCTCTTGCCTTCCACGATTTCTACTTTTCCTTACTATATAATGCCTCCTCCGACATAACATGGTCAGCAAAGCTGAGGTGTAGGCATGTTTAAACAAGCTTTGAGCCCCTTGTCATGAAAGAGGAAGATGGGCTTCTTCCACCAATACTTGCATATGTCTGCCTCGCCTAAATTAAAGGCGAAGTTGGGGGATAGTGGTGAACCTAGTGGTCGAAGCCAATCTTAAAGTTATGCCCAAATGCTGATGTGACTAAAGAGCCAGGGACCTCATCACTAAAGATATATTTTGTTGAAATTTATTATTATTCCATTTCTGAATTTAAGTGGGATTTTTATATACGATTTCTATATTGTTTTGATTTTCCATTTTCCTACATTGATTTCGATATCATGAAGGATTCACTGTTGATATTGATTTGATTTTTCATCTTGTGATACGGTGATGACACCGTTCTTTTTGATTTTATGATATTTAATTACATATGACGTGGAATCTAAATAAATAGAGTTATAATGCAGTTTGATATGAGACTTTCGGTAATATTTCTTCAATTATTTTTTGGACTTGTTATATAGAGTATTATAGAGATTGAGTGTATCTTATAAGAAGTGAATAAATCTTTGAGTATCACGTAGTGGTATAGGATGTTGTTGTGATATTTATTCGGTTATTCATTGTAAGTAGATGACACTCACGTGACGTGGATTTGTGGTAGGACTCGATGTCGTGAGTCACTTATATAACTGTGTTTCGATAATTGTATCGAGCCACGTGTCAACGACATATAAAGCCGTGTGTTGGCATGTATGAGGAGATGTGTGTTAGCAATTGATTATAGGTACTACATGCCTGTCTATTTTGTCCAGCTTCCTTTATATTCCAGGAGTGAACAAGATTGACCAGTATCCACCTTGGCGGCCTAATCGCGGTAGCCACACCCTAGGTCTGTGACCCTTACACATTGTTGTACACGCCTGCACTTGTGTCATATAGGCCAGCAGTCAGTTGCCTGTAGGGGAAATGTGTTGGGTCATGACCGAAGAGTCCTTGCATTGTCGAGCATATTGGGGATCATTGTCACGATATCGAAGGGAAGGTAACTAATGACCATAGGAGTCATGTCAGATGGACACACATGCGACTTCAGGAGCAAGCGGATGTCCTATCTGTCTCTCATCTGGTTTCGGTGTGTGTGTCGTGGATTGTCATATACTATTTATATTCCGACGATGAGTTTGACTGTTCTAGTGATGTTGTGACTGTTCTAGTGATGTTGTGTCTAAACTGTAGTTAGTCCCCATTCATCCATACTTTTTGACGATTTAGTACTTTCATTATATTAGGGATAACCACTGTTTTAGAGTTTATGGATTGGATTGTGGATGTTTTATCCTTATTGCAATTATGATGTTGGTTACTGATTGGATGTCGAGATCGGCTATATCATGTTATATCTTTTCCTAATGTTGATGGTAATTTTATAATTGAGATTGAGAGATATACTTAGACAATGCCATATGCTAGCCTAACTATACTTGATGATATCTTATTATTGATGATCTCTAGATTTTGATGATGATTTCTATATATCGATGATTCACCCATTTGATGTGTTTGGCGGTTTCTAATTTGATGAGCTTTTATGTGGGCAATGACGTCTTAATGCTTGGTTTCGTGGTTGTTGCTATTTTTTTTATACTATTATTTTTATGTAACTATTATCATCCCATGCATATATAATTTACCAATATATATGTGTATAACCCCTTGATTTAGATATAGTCTTACACATGTGTTATTTACTTAATACCCGAGCCGGTCGAGATATTTCAGGTGCAAGGATAGTGCGACTAGCTTTTGTATTTGGGCATAGAGAAGAATAGTAATTTAGCATTCATCATTTTGTGTTGTATTATCTTTATTATATATTCACTCGATGTATGATGGATATATTTTGTATATTTAGTATTATGTATTATCGCTGCGATTCCGACTCTGATTTTTCTTATATTTACTGTATATTGTGTACTAATCTACCTTAGAGGCACATCTGTTTATTACTTTGTGACGATACTGTGTACATATAGGTGAGTTATTTATTCGTTGTTTAAATACGTAACGCTGCTAGCCCAAGTGAATATTCACGTGTGTACCCCATATAGGCTCATTCTCCATATTATTTGATACTATTACTTGGTACTCTTGGATAATGTGGATATATAAGTGGGATGTTTTAATTTGGTATCAGATTAGGTTCAGAACAATACATCATATATAAGAGATCGAGTCAAGACATTAGAGAGACTTAGAGTCCCTGTCCCCTTGGGTGTGTTGGGTATTTACCATATATTACAGCGATAGTAGGAGTACGATGATTATTGGGATAATCATCTGAGGACGACTTGTTATTTTTTCTTATGCATACATACATACATACATACATACATACATACATAGATATATATATATATATATATATATATTCTAACCCTTATGTCTTTGGTGTGTTTATCTTCTAATGGAATTTAAGTTTGCTGATGATGGTTGTGAATAAACCTCTGCGTGGTTTTGAATAGAGTAGTCCGATCTAGTAGAGATCAGAATGTGCAGTAGATGCAGATAAATAACATTCTGTTGAAGGCATTTTTTATTTATTTATGTTTAGTTGTATTAATTTTTGTTTTTCAATTGGCTTAGTCTAGAATGTAGGAATTAAGTAGGAATTATCACTCAAATATTTATAAACCCACCAGAATCTGGACGGAACCAAATATTAATAGAAGCCAGCGATTTGTCCCAATTTGAACCACTAGGGGATGATTAAATTATTGAAAAAAATTAAAATTAATCTGCAGGCATATATAACTAAAACATGAAATGAAATAAATAAATTAAATGCTTGCTTGTGGAGTTTGTCGATGTTTGTTTGCTTGATTGTGTGTTGGTAGTGATAGATTATTTGGGTATTAATGTAATCACCATTAATATGCGAATCTACTAAAAGAAAGCATGTAGTTTTGACAAAGTAAATAAATAAATTATATATATTTTGAAATACTTAAAAGGAAAAAAAATCTCTTTTGTAATTATTTTCGTGTCAATTTGTCCGAGTGTTTTATGAATTCTAGTCGATGCGTTTGGCCGACGTTATCGATAGGAATTCCTCAACACTAGGACAAGACATTTCGACACAACATTTTGGAAAAGAATACCGCTTTTGAAAAAATATACAATATTTTGGAAGGAGAGTGATAATTTGAAAATATTATTATATTATAAACAATATTTTTATAAAAGGAAATGTTTTGAAATGAGTAAAACAATATCTTGAAAAAAGTATAATATTTTGAAAATGTGATGGTGGTATTTTGATATGAAAAGGGTAAATTATTTTTAGAAGTTGAAAATAATAATAATAACATTAAGAATAATAATAAGTGGTGATGAAGAGCTTAGCGACTTGAGATTAATAAATGATATTAGTGTGACTAACACCATTGTCTCTGGTTAGGCGCTTCGAATTTGGCGCAAGAGGTCACAAGTCCGAAACTTGCATATGATGCTTCGAACACATATTGACATGTAGTAGGTTGTTTTCTACCTAAGACTTGTAGTACTAACACTACTACCATCTAAGTACCCAATTTAAAAAAATGATATAAGTGTATATTTATAATGAAAATAACACATGCACACACAAATATATATATATATATATATATATATATATATATATCAAATGCAAATATATGATTTCCCAAACTAAAAGTAAGTTTAAAATAATATGTAATTCAACAATTTTTGAATAAGAAATGAAATATCATTTTTTTTTAAATCTAAATTATAAATGTATTAAAAGAAGAATATATAAATGAGAGAAAGTAAATAATATGAGTTTGGTGCCGTGGGACAAAAATGATTTTGAACTGAATGTTATGTAAAGAATTTTTGAGGATTTTGTGAAATATATTTAAAAGAAGGGGATGTTATATTATGTTGGAAGAAATATATAGTAGAATTATTTTGAAATTGCAAAGCATTTTTCAAATGGAAGTATTGTACGTATGGTGTAGTTGTTTGAAAATTCTATGGAAATGGGATAAGAGAAAACTAAAATAAGAAAAAATATGTAGTTCCAAAATATACTACTTTGTTTAAAGTACTTTTATAAAAAAAATTGTTTTTATTTATAAAGTGGCGAATTTAAATTGAAATGAAATTAAAACTTGAGATTAGAGTTTTGGAACTAATATAACTATAACTTTTGAAGTTTTGATCAGACTTTGTCAATCTTTGTTTCATTGATAAGGTATTTTTATAAGCAACAACTTTGATTATCACCACTTTTTGAAAATATGAAGTTTGCTAATGCTAAAATGCTTTTGAACATAGATTAAAAACTCATCCCCGGACTTTAAACTTTTAAGCTAAAGCAGCATGGTTCTTTGACCATTAATTTTTGACCCTTTCATTTGTTTTTGATGATCTTATACATTTTTAAAGCTAAGATGATAAGGAAAAAGTTTTATTTTGTAATCTTAGTAAAATGTTATCGTTTGTTAAGTGAAAAATTGGATTGAAAGAAGTGGACCTGCATTTTCAAAACTTATTTAAGAATTTTTATAGTTTAGGAAAATCATCCTCACATTTGACATACTCCTTATTTTCTTGATCCGAAAGAAGTTTTTAAAATCTAATTGATTATACTATGACTTTTCTTTCAAAAACATTGAGTAATTTTGCGTTTATGACACTCGAAACTTGGACATAAACTCGCCAAAACTAAACTATAACTTCGTATTTTGTTATATGAATCTCGTACTACTTTATATTATATATAAAACATGATCTCAGATGATTTATGAGTCATATACAGGTACATGAAGACTATTTGGATTAGATTTGGCTCATATTTTCATATATATTAAGCGAACTCACTTAATAATGCAAACCAAGGTGGTTTTATGCATATGGTGATGGATTTTATGATGTTATATCATTATCCTGTGTTTCAGAATACCCTGTATTGGGATGTGTGTGTGAATATTGTGTTATATTGTGCTTTGATTTTTGGAATGCTCTCCGTATAAAGGAGACTCTGTCGAATTTTAAAAAAAATCTAGC
Organism: Allium cepa; assembly: GCA_030765085.1. Classification (NCBI taxonomy): domain Eukaryota; kingdom Viridiplantae; phylum Streptophyta; class Magnoliopsida; order Asparagales; family Amaryllidaceae; genus Allium; species Allium cepa. The sequence continues at coordinate 195,722,273 of CM060934.1, read as the reverse complement.
ACTTAAATTTTTTTTCAAAAATTATCGTATGCGAAAAGTAGAAATTTGTTGAAGGTATTTATAGTATACGATAAGAGAATTTGTGAAAGAGCTACATGGAGGATTGTGTAAGCTTTTAGAAAATTGTAGAATACGAAGAAAGTCAGGGTTTGAGTTCTTTACGATGTTTTTCTATTAGAAATTGCAAGGACGCAATTTTCATAAGAAGGAAGCTTGTAACCCACTTTCTACGCCGTACAAATAAATAAATTTAATCGAAATTAAAGGTTCAAATTCAATTTTTGGCAATTAATATTTCTATAAATAAATATTTGTTAATCAAAATCCATTTTGTTTTAATAAATTGAACCAAATTAATAAAAGTCCTTTTGTATAATATATTGAAAATAGAATAAATTATTTTAATGAATATAAAATAATTTTATATTGTAAACAATTTTCATATGGTCGGAATAGATGGAAAGAAATTTTATTTGACACTAATAAAATGAACAAATCAATGAAGATAAACAATTCATGAATTTAAATTTTTTGTGTATATATATATATAAAGAAATTATCGAGTATGCATTGTGAAATTATTAATAGTTCAAATTGAATCGGAAATAAAGTTTAAGATAAAAAAACAGAATTAAATTGAAAGGTAAACGAAATATGGTATTTAAATTTCACAAATAAAAAGGGTATAATTATAAATAAAGGTTAGTCTAGTAAATTCTATAATAACCCATTTTTTCTTGATAACTCTCAGCCTAAGCCAAGTCTCATTTTCTTTATCAAACCCGAAAAACCATATTCCAATTTTTCTATCTCGGTCGTAAATCACAAAAATCAAAAAGGGAAAAACAAAAAAAGAGAAAAAATATATATATATATACGAGGATCGAATTAGGAGGCGGATAATGGTTGTGAGAGCGTGGAGAAGGGAGAAGATGTCGCAATGGAGCTAGTGGGTCGCGATAAGATATAATTGGCTATAATGGAGGCAATGTATGTTGGGAGACATCGAAGTTGGTGGTGGTGGTTGAAGACAACGTGGATGCTGGCACTGTTGAAATCACGATGACAATGAAGAATTGGAAAGGCAACAAAGGCACAACTGACGTTGTAGTGCAATTATCGACGTTGGCATTGAGGCTGAAGCGACGACTTATGCTCGAAAGCAATGAGATGGAAGTTAGGGCATGGTTACATGAAAAGCTAACGTTGAAGGTGATTAAAGGCATCAATTTTAGTGTGTAGCGATTTCAAGGCTACAGTGCCATAGATAGTGGCTGAAGATGGAGGATTTTAGAGGCATGTGGTAGCTTGTGTTCGCAATGGCTGAAGTGGAAGCATCGAGGGTTCATGCTTGGAATTTTGGTGAGTTTTTTACGCTCATAACTATATCATTATAGCTATTCATATTAGATATTATCCTATATATCATTTGAATTGTTTGGTTCAATTGGTTTGGTTGGCTGTTTGTGATTGCTGTTGTTTGGATTATTGGGTATATTGGTATCGGAGTTGGTTGATTGTGTTTGTTGAAAGTGTAACGACCAACCTCTTTGACCCTTAAAAGTCGACACTAATACATCCATGGTATTCACGTGTCAAACATCCAAGTGCCGAAAAGATAGCTTGTTAGGGGTGAAAGAAAGAAAAGGCAGAACAAAATCTCACATCATGATGAGTAACATATAATAAACTTTACAAAAAAAGACTTTAACCTACATATACATCAATCAAAGTCACTAAAATCATCAGCTTGGACAGTTATAACAACCTACCTTTACCATTGCTGATAAATACAAAATAAGAAAATGCAATGGAAATAAAAACATATGTGACTACATCTCGGAGGCATCCGACTCGTCTCTTGAAGCTCCAAAACATCCAGAACTGAATCTAAAACATACTCAGGCTGACCCAAGCAATATAAAAGAATAATGCCTGGATTAGTCCGGTAAACTAGTGTGAGAAAACTTAATCGAAGCATAGTGATTCTATTTCTATAAAACCCTTTCAAAATAAAAGGTATATCATAAGATTATGCCGCACATAAACACAGATGGGTTTTTACCTTATGATAACCAAACCATTTATATTAGAAAATCCAGTGATAATATAATGATGTCCAAGGGCAAAAATATCAATAATCAAGTAGTTGTGATGCTTGTAAGTGTACATTACAACAATAATAGGTATATAATTAAAACCGCTTAGGGGCATTCGCTAATTGTGTAGGATTCTAGGAGGTGCCCTCAATTGTTCAAGAACGTTCCTTCTGCCCAAGGATTAGAGTTATCCTTCCAAAACAACAATACATCCTTAGTGATGTACAATAGAAAATACATAGTTGGCCAAACAGACCAAACACGTCGCTCCATGCATGCATAAAAATGGTAGGTAATACTAGAAAGAAGAGGACTACACTCTTGTGGGTAAGCCAAACCCCTATCTATGCATCCAATCTATGGTTTTAGTCATTACCGCCACTGAGGCTACATCTGGCATTCCAACACACGAGTCTCCACTCGAAAAGATCATGGAGCCGCATGGATTCTCATACCTCAACTAATCTTGGAATCACAAATGGATTCCCATATCCCCACAAAGATCTCGAAATCATACATGGATTCCCAAACCCCAATGGGTCTTGAAATCACACAAGGATTCCTACATCTCAACATAGATCGTGGAACCACACATGGATTCCCAAACCCCAACGGTTCTTGTAATTGCACATGAATTCCCACATTTCAACATAGATCTCAGAATCATACATGGATTCCCGCACCCTAACGAGTCTAAGAATCGCACGAGGATTCCAACATCTTAAAAAAAATTCGATTCTCCTCCAAGCATAGAGCATGTATACTGTTTTGGAGTGGTTAAGGTTTCGAATCATCTCATATAAGTACACTCCCCCGCTTACTGGGTGTTCCAACACCAATCGATCGATTTTTGGAATATTCAATATCGGTTCTTTTTGAAACATCAAACAATACATAAGGGTGGAGATCATCTCCTTACCGTTCAAGTAGCCGAAATTTTTTCCTTATCATTTGTTCTAGGAGAACAAAATGAGTTTATACGTACAGTATGGCACCACCGACGATAATCATACCATATAATCTGTAATGACCCAGAATTTCAGTCATTCGGAATTGGGATATTTAATTGATTTTAAATATTCACGAATTAATTTTATAAGTTGAATAACTTATATTCGAATATAATGATTTATTTGGATAATTAATTGTTGATTTAATATTGGAAATTGCAGAAATAATTTATTTTTGAATTTAATGTGAATGAAAATGAATTATAAAGTTGAATTAAGTTCTATTTGAATTAGAATAATGTTAGTAAACTTTTGAAATTGAATTAAAAATTAATTTATAGAAATTGGATATTTTAATATTTAATTAATGTGTAAAATAATCATTTTAGATATGGTCTTGGATTTCGATGAAACCAATTTCATTGGATCCGTAATGTTATATTGTTGTAAGATTTCAAATTTCGTGTCAATCGGATTTATGGTTTGGTCGTGCGAAGCTAAAATGCGTAGAAATTTATTTAAGTAAAATTTAATTAAAATAATATGATTCGAAAACCTATCTTTCAAATATTATGGAATTGGCTCCCGATATATATTCCATTATGTTCAGAATAGAGGTAAAATATTATATACGCCTGGCGGCACGCTTTGATTGGAGTTCGAAAAGTTATCGAGTGAATAGTGTGCGAAAATTTTATATAAAAGGACCTCAACATTCACTTTTTTCAACCAAATCCTAACCTAGAAGCCCTAGCCGCCACTTTGGGTTTAACGATCGAAAACATTCCATACTTCATCCCCCATCTCCTCATCCATTCACCTTCATTGAAAACTTCCAACTAACAAATTATAGAGCGCGACGAGAGCTTTAAGATCAACGGTGGTGATCATCTAATTCACGACATAGAGGGAGGAATATGGCCACGTTCACCTAGGTTTCATGCATGATTTTCGAGGTGGATGGGTAGCCGAGCTTCAGGGGGTTGTGGGCAGAGGTGAGTGCGGGTGCGAGCTTTCGCATGGTGGTCCTTGATCGTCGCATAGATGATCGATGGAGGAGCATAACTCGATGGATGAACAGCAGCTGTGGGATCAAATATACGATGGTAACCTGGAATATGAAGAAGAAAGAAGAGAAGGGCGGTCTAGATATGAAGTATGAAATCGTGCGGCCTTGATTTTTGAAGGTTAAAAATATATGAAAAGTTGTAAAATTTTTATATTTAAAATCGTATAAAGTTTAAAATTTTGTATCTTTCAAATACGACGTCAAAATCAAATGAAACAAGTTGCAATGGATTTGTTTTGATGAACACTACATAATGGAGCTGGATTGGAGTTGATTGGAGCTAGTGAAATTTTTAGGTAAAATTAAACGTCTGCTTAATTTTATTCAAAATAAAACGCTGCAACGACCACTGCAATCAAAGTGAGTACAACTCACTCTTTCCGACTCTCTTATATTTTTATATAAGTGAAAACAAAATTTATTTAGTGTTGATTGATGATTGTTTGGATGATATATATATATATATTAATTGGTATTTGGATATATTCCTGCTTATTGGAGAAGATGAGACCCTATACGTTCCAGTGTCTGAGCGGATGACCTTTTGTATGGCGTCTGCCTCAAAGCAGACATTGTGCATATTTTCTCATATGTGAATTTATTGTAGGTGACAGATTAGAGGGATCCAACTGGATTCCTCACCAGTATTGATTTTTATTTATAGATATTGTTATATGTGTTGTTATCATTTGATATATGATGTTTGGATGCCGTGATTGATGTGAATCACCTTATTTAGTACTGTTGTATCATTGGTCATATTTTAGAATTTAAAAAATACTAAAGTGAATCAAAGAAGGATTTCAAAGTGATTTTGAAAATATTTGTTTTATTAATTTTTGAATTGTTAAGGATATGAATTTATTTTAAATAAATAAAAAGCTATAATTTTTAGGTTATAAAAGTTATGATTTTTGTGAAATATACTTAAACATGATTTTTGAAGTTATATAAGTTTTAATAATGATTTGTAATTCATTAAAAGAAGAAGTTTATTTAAATAGAATCAAAATGTATTTTTGAAATATGGAGTAAACTATTGGGTGAAATAAGTTAAAGTGAGATTTTGAATTTATTATAAATGGTTTATATATATAAGATTTATAAAATTGAATTTTTATAAATAAAAGTGATAGAATTATGGACGAGTTTTGTAAATGTTAAAATGAAGTATAAATGAACCTTATAAGTAAATAAGATTTATGAACTGATGAAGTTATAAAAAGAATGAACTTGTAAATAAGAAAATTATAAGTAAGTTAACTTATAATTAGATTTTGGCATATAAATAAGGTATAAATAAGATTTGTTAGTGAAGGAATTTTGTATATGGAAATTTTTATGAAATATATATGAAATTTATAAAGATTGTTTTATAAATGTGAAATTAATTTATTTTGATAAGTTAAATATGAAAGTTGATTAAAGAAATTATATTCATGATTTTGGATAGTGGATAATCCTAAATTAAATGTGTAGAAATATTGAATTTGATAAGAGAATTATATTCACGATTTTGGACAATGAATAATCCTTTAATAAAATGAATGTTTTGGGAAGTGATATTTTAAAATGAAGTTTGAATGGTTTGAAAGTAAGGTAAATTGTGAATTGACTTATTATTAAAATAAGTGTATGGAAACGTTTTCCAAATAGTGAAACATTGAAATGGTTGAGAATATATCTTTTTAAAGATAATTTGAAGTGAATATTTGGAAAGCGATTTTATTATTAAGAAACTTAATTAAAAGGGCCTAGGATTTCTTATGGTGCTAGATAATTGTGGTTTGCTTTGATAGTTAAATAACCAACTATCAAATTTGATCATTTTAGTTCCTCGACTTGATGTGGGAACTATTTAGTCGTACACTTAATACGTAGCCATCTGTGCAGGCTTGATTATCGTTTGTGTTAAGCATGTTGATTCGTGTAGTGCGGAGTGATTGCTCCAATCTATCGAGCCTCTCCTTGGCCGAAGGATAGCAAGTTGAAAGTTGGAGACGTGATAAGTCTATGAGACTTAGTTTCCGTATGAGGTTGAGAAATGCTTTTGCGTTGTTGGTGCGAAGTGACCGGGATCAAATTTGCTTAGTGATGTTCGTACATGATAGGGGGTTCTCGCTTCTTGTTAGGTAGCGAACGGATAACTCTTACTCCTACATGTCACTAAGATCAAGTATCGAGGGGTTGGTTTGCCAGTTTGGCTTACAGTCGAGAGGCTAGCCGTAAAAGCAAATCGTGAGGTACCTATGTGAGCTACGGCGGATTTATCCACTGTCGATGGTTGCAAAGCGTAGGTCGTCACTAGTTGTATCAAAGCTTAGGTTTAGTATATTTATAGGCTTTGATGTGTACTCAATATAGATAGAGTCAGTAGCACCCTAGATTGAGTCTGAGTGTATTATATATATGAGCGCGTATTTGTTAGTGATTATAAAAATGTTTCATATTGTGTTTACTTATCCATTAAGTTGTTTATGAATTCTAGTTGGTATGTGGGACGCCATGTATCGATAGGGATTTCTAAACACTTAAACGAGGCAAGTCGACATAGTATTATTTTTAAATCGGGTAAATGAAATAATTTTACCTCGATTATATTTTATATATAAAGGAAATGATTTTTCAAAAAACATTATAGTGTATATAAATTGATTGTTTGGTTATTTGAAAACGTAAATATATATCAGTTAATAAAAGCTGTTTAAATAATCTAAATAAAACAACAATTGTAAAAGAATAAATTATATAAGTAAATGAATTATCAAGTATGGAATTATAACTAAAATGATTCACATTTATGAAATAATCTTGTATATAAGAAATGAAACTATATGAGTATATTTGTAAATATGAGCTGTAAATAAAAATGGATTTAAACTAATAATTCGAAAATTTGAATCCCGTTAATTTTTAAAGTTATTTTTCAAATTTTGAAGAGGTTATATTATTATAAATCTAAATAAGATAATTAAATTTGGAATGGATCTTATTTAAGTGAAGTAAAACAGTAAAATTATATAAGTATAAATTTATAAATGTGATTTATAAATAAAAAAAGGAGTTTTAGAAGAATATAAAGCACTGAATTCATTACTGTTGCTGAAAATAATAAGATGATGACTGCAGCATCATCAGTATCATTTTTGAGTTTCTGTTTGATTGATTTGCTACCAATAGTAAATTGAAAACTTAAGTTTTGTTGTGATAAACGAATTTGAATTTAAAATCCAAATTGAAATTGATAAATATAAGTAAGATAAGCTTTGAACATATAATCGGAATCGGTATAAATAAGAAAAGAAATTTCCAAAAAAATTTAAGTGCGAAGTTAAATTTTTTTTGTGTTAGCATAACAAAATATAAGATTTGAAATTTAATTTTAGTAAAGTTAAATAAATTGAATTGGATTTGAACTAGATTAGATAACTATTGAAATGGAAGTTAAACATAAAGGGTAAGTGATTATATAATTTGAATTTGGTAGTTTAAATAAATAAGTTGTATAACTTATAAAATGAGAAAATATAAGTAAAACCAATAGTTAAAATGGTTAAACAATTTTGTTAAGCAAAACAAAATTTGAATTGGAATAGTGAGATCAAATTTGACTTAAGTAAAAGTTAAATAAAATGACTTAAGAAATGAGATATGAAATGAGTTAATCAAAATAGAACTTGAATTAAATTAGAAGTGAACTTAAGTTGTTTAGCGAAAGTAAATGCAAGTGAGAATGAAATGAAACATAACTTAAGTGATGTTGATGAAGTTGAATTTTATATCAAAATGAATTAATAAAGTGAAGTGATGAATATGAATAAATAAATGTTAGTAAAATCCAATGTTAATGAATCAAAAATGTGATTAAATTGAAAACCAATTCAATGATTATTAATGATAAATGAATGTATATTGATTTGGTTATGGATTTATTGGTTAGATATTGGTTTGTTGGATGTTAATTGGATAATAGTGTTGATACACTAAGATTTTGATCAATGACAATGTGCTTCAACAAAAAGGAAGAGATATGTGCAAAGCTAAAGAAAGAACAATGAAGACCAAGGATAAACATAAGTATGATTTTTATATAGGTCTTAGTTTAGATTTATTGTTAAAATCTATCCTCAAGAGGCTTGCACAAACACTAGAACACATTTTATAAATTTTATTTTTTTAATAAACATTCACTTTGCACAATTTAGTAGTTCAGTCGACTGAACAGGGATGACCAGTCGACTGAACCTGTTACACATATACAAACATGTACAGTTTCAGTCGACTGAAACACCCAGCTCAGTTGACTGATTTGTTCCTGAAAATTTTGGTTCATATTTTCTATTGACTGAATTCCTTGTTCAGTCGACTGAATTTGAACCTGCAAATTTTCTCTGAATGGACACCTTCTTCCTCCCAAGAGTTGCAACCATTCTCCAATGGAAATGGTAGCATCTCTTGTCTGCACCCTTAGCCAACATATGCACCTCTTCTACAAGTATAAATACATGATTCTAACATCTTCAATTTACTGAATTCTCTTTCTTTAATCTTACTATTTTCTTGAACATATTATCTAGAAATTCTCAAAGCAATCACAAATCTATTGCTTGAATCACTGCTTTGTTTTTAACATTCTTTTGATTCATAGCAATTCACATTTCCTAAATCTTCACAAACACATTGCATACTCTCGAGGATAAGATTATAGAAACATTGTACTACATTAGACTCATTAGTATTGACAAGAACACAACAAGTCGAATATTGTTTTTTAGTAATTGAGTTGAAGTCCTCTTCGGTAGTTGAGGCAAGAAATCCCGTACAGTTGTTCGAGTAAGTTGTAAACCTATTCCTCCGGGTTAAGTGAGGGTTGTTAGTTAGTATTCCTAAAAGGAGCTTAGGAACTGTACGTAGGACAAGAGGTCCGAACCTGTATAAAATCTTGGTGTCTACTTTACTTATTGCTTATCGTTATTTATCTATATCATTCCACTATTTCATATTATACGATCCTGCCGCATAGCCTCTTTCAATTGGTATCAGAGCAAGGCCATCGTATAACCATAACACCGTTATTAGACATATTGATAATATGGAAAATAATGCAAGTACAAGCACAACATCTGCCTACAGTTCTACATTTGCGGAAGGACAATCTACCCAAAGACCTCCTCTATTCAATGGACTAAACTATAACTATTGGGCTACAAGGATGAGGATTTATATGCAAGCAACAAGTTTCGAAGCCTGGAATGCTACTCAACCAGAGCTCGTTGTACCCACAACCGATTATCCTACATGGACACAAACTCAACAGAATGAAGCTAGTGTAAATGCCAAAGCTATGAATATGCTATTTTGCGCCCTAGATAGAAACGAATTCAACCGTGTTAGCATATGTACTACTGCATATCAGATATGGGAAACACTTAAAGTCATACATGAAGGCACAAACAAGGTTAACAAACAAAGATATCCATGCCGAAGAATCAATTCCAAAACTTTAGAATGCGAAAAAATGAATCCATCAATGACATGTACTCGAGATTTCAAGACATTCATCATGCTTTAATCGAACTAGGAGAAAAATACACGGATTTTGACATTGTGTCTAAAGTTCTAAATTCACTCACTGATGAATGGGAGAGAAAAGTACTAGCAATCGAGGAAGCAAATGATCTATCTAAAATGAAACTAGAGGAATTGATTGGAAATCTTATGTCGTATGAAGTAAATATGCAAGCTAAGAAAGACCAAGCTCAAGAAAGAAAGAATGTTGCTTTTCATGCGGAAAAGGAAGAATCAGAGCCTGAAGATGAGGATTTAGCATTCATAGCCAAAAATTTCGAGAAATTCTTAAGATATAGAAAAGGAAACAAAAACGGACTCAAAAAGAATTTCTTGAACAAACCTACATCCTCGAATATAGAATGTTTCAACTGTCACAAGAAAGGTCACATGCACAAGGATTGCCCAGAGCAAACGAAGGAGAATCAGAAAACTCTCAACAACAAAAACAAGAGAGAGAAATTCAAAAAGAAGGCATTCTCTATAACAGGGATGATTTGGATTCATCTTCATCCGAAAGTGAAAATGATAGCGACAATGAACATGCAAATGTATGCTTCATGGCTCAAGAATCTGAAGTAAGTAATTTAACTTTCGATGACTTAATTGAAGTAAACTCTGAACTTTTGAGCACAATAAAAATTCTTAAAAAGAAAATTAAGGAAATTCGTGTAAATAAAAAAAAAGTTGAATTTGAAAGAGATATGTTAAACGATGAAAAGAAAATTATAGAAGAAGAACTTGAAAAAGTTCAAGAATCTTATTCAAATTCGGAAACTCAATTATCTCTTTTAAGTCAAGAAGTTGAAACTCAAAAGAAAAAGAATGATGTAATTGTTTTTGAAGATCATGAGTTAAATACTAAGACTAGACAAGTTGAATTAGAAAATAATAGTCTTCAAGCAAGATTAGATAACATAACTAAAAACGTTTCTAACTTTAACAAAGGAAGGGAAAATTTATCCAAGATATTAGAAAATTCTCAATCATCTTCAAATAAACAAAGTTTAGGATATAAAAAGGAGTCAAAAATTCCTAATAAAAAGGATATAAATCTTAAAAGAAATATTGATTCAAAACAATAAATATTGTTAGGAAAACCTATTGAAACAAAAGTAGAAACCAAGGTAGTTAAAATTTGGGTTCCAAAGACTAACAATGTGTTAATTAGGAATAAATATATTAAAACATTTATGGATACTTTTCATTATAATAAAAACTATATTTATAAAAAGGATACTAAACCAAATTGGGTTTGGCTTCCTAAGCTCTAACTTTTTAGGACCCTATTAAAAGGTGGGTACCAATAATTTTGTATTTATTTTCAGGTCCCACTTAAAAAGAAGAAATGGATACTAGACTGTGGTTGCTCAAAACACATGACCGAAGACAAAGATATGCTTACAAACATCACATACTTTGATGGTGGCTCGGTTACCTTCGGAGACAATTCAAAAGGCTATATCATTGGCAAAGGAGATGTGAGCAATTACGGTACATCAAATTTACCTTTTATAACAAATGTTTTATTAGTTGAAAATCTAAAACATAATCTACTTAGCATAAGTCAACTTTGTGACAAAGGCTTTAAAATAACTTTTTCAGAAAATAAATGTAGTATTTTTGATCAAAACCAAAATCTTGTTTTTGAAGGAAATAGAGATAGGAATATTTACGTTCTAAATATGAATATTAATCATAATACAAGTATGTGTTTACTAGCCAAAGATAATGATCCTTAGTTATGGCATAAAAGATTTTGTCATATAAATTTTAAAACTACTAGAAAACTTTCCAAAAATGAATTAGTAAGGGGTTTACCCAAAATAAACTTTAAAATAAAAAATCTTTGTGATGATTGTCAAAAAAGGAAAATTAACGAAATCATCTTTCAAATCTAAGAAAAATATTTCGACTTTACAACCATTAGAATTACTACATATGGATTTATTTGGACCAACACAAGTTCAATCCATTAATCATAATCGATACGTGTTTGTAATAGTTGATGATTTCTCAAGATATACATGGACTATTTTTATGAAAAATAAAAGTGATACTTTTGAGCATTTTAAAACATTTGTCAAAAGAATTCAAAACGCTAAAGATTTGAAGATTAAAAATATACGAAGTGATCATGGAGGCGAATTCGAAAATGAAGCTTTTGAAACTTTCTGTAAAAAGAAAGGAATTAATCATAATTTTTCATTTCCTAGAACTCCTCAACAAAATGGAGTTGTAGAAAGAAAGAATAGAACATTACAAGAATGCGCTAGGACATTATTAAATGGAAGTTTTCTACCAAAACATTTTTGGGCAGAAGCCGTAGCTACTGCATGCTATGTATTGAATAGAATATCAATTAGACCGTTAACTAAAAATACTTCATATGAACTATTCAACAATAAGAAGCCAAATATATCTTATTTTAAAATATTTGGATCAAAATGTTTTATTTTAAATACAAAAGATCAATTAAGCAAATTTGATCCAAAAGCCGACGAAGGATTTTTTTTAGGATATTCAGTACGAAGTAAGGCATATCGAGTATTTAATAAACGAACAAACGTAATCAAAGAAACCTTACATGTATCTTTTGATGAGAATTTCAACAAAGAATTAAGTATAAAAGACGATGAAGAATTTATAAATATAGAAAATACAAATCTTGAAAATTGTAATAATGAACTAAGATCTTCACCAAGAATATTACGAGATCACCCTGCTTAAAACATAATAAGTGAAATCAATTCTCAAGTTAAGATAAGAAATCAACTAAATCAAATGGGACATATAGCTTTCATTTCTACAATAGAACCTAAAAATCCTAAAGAAGCATCAACAGACGATTACTGGATTATTGCAATGCAAGAAGAATTAAATCAATTTGAACGTAACGATGTTTGGGAATTAGTTCCCCGTCCAAATAATCAATCTGTTATAGGAACAAAATGGGTTTACAAAAATAAAATAGATGAACAAGGTAATATAACTAGGAATAAAGTTAGACTAGTAGCACAAGGATATAATCAAGAAGAAGGTATTGATTTTGAAGAAACTTTTGCTCCCGTTGCAAGACTTGAAGCAATACGTATTCTATTAGCTTTTGCATGTTTTCACAATTTTAAACTTTATCAAATGGATGTTAAAAGTACATTTTAAAATGGTTTTATAAAAGAAAATGTATACGTAGAATAACCTCCTTTATTTATACATGAAAAATATCCAGATCATGTATATAAATTAAAGAAAGCACTATATGGTCTTAAACAAGCACATCATGCTTGGTATGAAAGACTTAAAAGTTACTTACTAAATTCGAGATTTCAAATTGGAAAAGTTGATCAAATGCTTTTCATTAAAAATACTACTAAAGATATTTTAATAATTCAAGTATACGTAGATGATATTATATTTGGTTCGACAAATGAAAATTTATGTAAAGAATTTTCAAATATAACGACTAAGGAGTTCGAAATGTCTCATATGGGAGAATTATCATATTTTCTCGGACTTCAAATTAAAATATTAACAAATGAAATTTTCATAAACCAAGAAAAATATTGTGCTAATCTAATTAAACGTTTCGGAATGGAGAACACTTCTGCTAAACCTACTCCTATGAGTACCACTACTCATCTCGATCGAGATGAAAACGACAAAAGTATAGATCAAAAATTGTTTAGAAGTATGATAGGTTCCTTACTTTACTTAACCGCTAGTAGACCAGACATAATGATGAGTGTATGTTTATGTGCACGTTTTCAATCTAATCCTAAAGAATCACATTCGAGAGCGGTAAAACAAATTATGCGATATCTTAATGATACTAAAGATTTTGGTCTTTTCTATCCAAAAGAGTGTCCATTTGAGTTAATATCATTCAGCGATGCTAATTTTGGTGGATCTCGAACAGATAGAAAAAGTACAAGTGGTACATGCCATTTCATTGGAAAATCACCTGTATCTTGGTTTAGTAAGAAACAAAATTGTGTCTCGCTTTCCACCTGTGAAGAAGAGTATATATCAGCCGCTTTAGCTTGCACTCAAGTTATCTACATGCAACAAACACTTAAGGATTTTAATATAAATTTAACAAACTCTACAATATATTGTGATAATACAAGTACAATAAATTTATCTAAAAATCCGGTTAATCACTCTCGTACAAACATATAGATATTCGTCACCATTTTCTACGTGAGAATATCGAAAAAGGAATCATAAATTTAGAACATATTTCTATCGAAAATCAAATTGCCGATATATTTACTAAACCTTTATTAGAAAACTCCTTTATGAAATTACGACGAGAATTAGGAATAATCTCTTTTAAAGATATTTTATAGAGAAAGTTATTAATTTTTTTTTCAGTCGACTAAATCTACATGCTCAGTCGATTGAATGAAGAAAACTATGACTTTCAATTTATATTTTCAAATAATGATACATAATGAATAATAATATAAGGGTTATCTCTAATCCATACATTTCTAACTGATTTATTTTAACCATTAAATCTTTCATTGGTTAAAAAAACTTTAATAAATTATCACCTCAATATTTTTAGAATATTCATCCTATAAATACACGTTTAAACATATTTTCATTTTCACAACTCATTTTCACTTACAAAAGATTGAAAAGTCGATCTAAAAATGTCCTCAAACAACTCATACTCCTCAATCAACATCACCTCTTTGGTCGATAACTCACCAACATCACCAAAACTTCCTACTCTAACACCAAAGCATGAGCCAGTCTATAAATGGGACAACTATCGAACTGGCTACACACCCGAATCAAAGAAGGAAAAACGTGGACTTTTTATATCTCCAAATACAAAAAGAAAGATTGATGAGATTCATCACTTTCAACAACAACAAATAGATCTTCAACGAGAATTATATTTCGAACAAAAAGTAACGGCTAGACGATTAAGCTTCCTAGAGAAAACCGGTTTACGTTTTTGTGGCTCAAAGAAAAACGAAATGACTGAGCCCCTACCTCGACCTGTTAGTTCATATGATCCGTCTTCGTCTTACCGTACACCAGCCGATCCCATGAATCCTTGGATGTCGCCAAAGACTCCTTAGTATAGTCCAAATTCATGGGGTATAAACTCTATGGAGAATGAAGGGAAAAAGGTGCAAAATAAAAATAGTCCATCTCTGAAGAAATAATTACTTTTGAAGTCAACTCATGTTATTATATATCTATACAACTGTAATTACTTCTTTCAATAAAATGTTTGCTTTCAAAATTCACGAAGAACAAAAAAAATTGCAAGGATCAGTCGACTAAACCTTACTGTTCAGTCGACTGAACATAAGGCAGAAAACAAAATTTCCATAGCTCAGTCGACTGACATCGTCTGCACAGTCGACTAAATTTTTAACAGAAACTTACATA
Organism: Allium cepa; assembly: GCA_030765085.1. Taxonomy (NCBI): domain Eukaryota; kingdom Viridiplantae; phylum Streptophyta; class Magnoliopsida; order Asparagales; family Amaryllidaceae; genus Allium; species Allium cepa. The sequence continues at coordinate 195,707,175 of CM060934.1, read as the reverse complement.
TCACAGTTCAGTCGACTGAAAACCCTGTTCAGTCGACTGAATTCAACACAGAAAATATTCGGCCTTCAATTCAGTCGACTGAACAGACTTTTCAGTCGACTGAACGCCAATTCCCAGGCAACTTTTCCCTTTTATCCACCAGTTTTCACCTTTTTTCCTTCACTTTTTACATTGCAAAAGTTCTCTCTTCCCCATTGTTTTCCAAAACCCTAGCCCCCAATCTACAAATTACTCTCAAATCTCTCAACAAATGGCTCCAAAAAGATCAAGAGCTTCTTCTTCTTCATCCTCCGAGCCAATTGATGCTAAAATTGCACATTGGCTCTATGATGGAGTAGCTGTAACGAGGTGGAATAAAATGAAGAATTCTCGCATTTTCGAACACTCCTTCGATGATTTTCAAAGCCTTCAGACATACAACATCCAAGCATTAACGGATCAGGCAGGTTTAACTTCTCTCTTGGATTTAAAAAGAAACGACCATGTAATAAATCATGTCATGGTCAAACTATTTTATGCAAACCTTAATCTTGGACACCAAACTCCAAGAAATCCAAATGATAGTGTTTGGAGTATGGTGTGCGGGAAGAAAGTTTGGTTCTCCTTAGATCGAATTGCACACATCTTAGGATCACCTAGGGAGAAAGCTTGACGAGGTAGAATTCAATCCACAAATTCGAGATAACATAAACCATCAATTTTTGGATGATAATGTTAACATTCGAGATTTTAAATCCACTTCCCTACGACCTAGAGCTAGAATCCTTCACAAAGCTCTTATGAGAACAATTACTCCACGAACGGGTTCATATGAAATTGTCTACCCAATCAATTATCGAGCTCTATACGCTATTTGGGGCAATATTCAAGTCAATTGGGTCCAACTAATTCTTGATGAGTTTCTCACATTTAATAATGGAAAATTGCGAACTATATATTTTGGAGAATATATCATGAGACTTCTCCTCAATGTTGATACGCCATTACCGGAGTCCGAAAATACCATGGTTCATCAAATTAATCATCGGACTATAAGCCTTATACAACTTCCAGATAGACCTCCTCGCATTATATCTCTTGTCGAATGGGAAGCTAGACATCAAGAACCACAACAACCTCCTCAAGCTCAACATGAAGAATCTTTCGACCAAGATGGTGAAATTCGTATCATTGAACCAAATTTCACTACCAATCAATCATTAGGAATTTTATCAAGAAATCAACAAATTCTTGATAATCGCCTCAAAAAGGTAGACCACAAACTTGATAGAATTAAAGGGTTCTTCAATAAATTATGGGATGCCATCTCATGCACGAGCTCCACTACTACTTCAACCTCCCGTGGCAAGCGTCCGGCACCAACTTTCTCATGGACGTCTTCCGAAGAAAATCCAAGCAGCAGCACAAGTGGGAATAGCGGTGGTCAAGGTGGAAGAGCTTATAGACCACCCACAGGTGGACCCGTTATCCGCGAACCAAGGGGAGGGAGAGAAGCCTCATATGATTGGAATAAAGATGAATAACTCTTTTATGGTTTTTTTATTTCAAAAACACTACTCAAAAGGCTTGTATAAATAGCCTTTTATGTTTCATTCATACTACATTTTATGTTTTATTCATTCATGCAACATTCTATGTTTTATTTCTCATGCTACATTTTTATGCTACATTCTATGCTACATTCTTAAACTATAGACATGCATATCCGTGATTGTTTTGACAATATACTTCTGCGATTATTACTTCCTTTTTGTCGATGACAAAGGGGGAAAAATCTATGATACTAACTTTGTTTTTGTAGAAAAGATAGTGCATATATTCAGGAGGAGGAAATAATCTCTACACATATGAGTATTGTCATCAATCAAAAAGGGAGAGAATTTTGATATGCTAAGATTTTGATCAATGACAATGCGCTTCAACAAAAAGGAAGAGATATGTGCAAAGCTAAAGAAAGAACGACGAAGACCAAGGATAAACATAAGTATGATTTTTATATAGGTCTTAGTTTAAATTTATTGTTAAAATCTATCCTTAAGAGGCTTGCACAAACACTAGAACACATTTTATAAATTTTATTTTTTTAATAAACATTCACTGTGCACAATTTAGTAGTTCAGTCGACTGAACAGGGATGACCAGTCGACTGAACCTCTTACACATATACAAACATGTATAGTTTCAGTCGAATGAAACACCCTGCTCAATCGACTGAATTTGTTCCTGAAAATTTTAGTTCATATTTTCAGTTGACTGAATTCCCTGTTCAGTCGACTGAATTTGAACCTGCGAATTTTCTCTGAATGGACACCTTTTTCCTCCCAAGAGTTGCAACCATTCTCCAATGGAAATGGAAGTATCTCTTGTCTGCACCCTTAGCCAACAGATTCACCTCTTCTACAAGTATAAATACATGATTCTAACATCTTCAATTTACTGAATTCTCTTGCTTTAATCTTACTATTTTCTTGAACATATTATCTAGAAATTCTCAAAGCAATCACAAATCTTTTGCTTGAATCACTGCTTTGTTTTTAACATTCTTTTGATTCATAGCAATTCACATTTCCTAAATCTTCACAAACACATTGCATACTCTCGAGGATAAGGTTATACGAATATTGTACTGCATTAGACTCATTAGTGTTGACAAGAACACAACAAGTCGAATATTGTTTTTTAGTAATTGTGTTGAAGTCCTCTTCGGTAGTTGAGGCAAGAAATCCTATTCGGTTGTTCGGGTAAGTTGTAAACCTATTCCTTCGGGTTAAGTGAGGGTTGTTAGTTAGTATTCCTAAAAGGAGCTTAGGAACTGGACGTAGGAGAAGAGGTTCGAACCAGTATAAAATCTTGGTGTCTACTTTCTTATTGCTTATCGTTATTTATCTACATCATTCCACTATTTCATATTATACGATCCTACCGCATAGCCTCTTTCAGATAATTGTTTGATGGTTGAATTTGTTGCTTTCGATTGCATTTGCTATATTCGTATATATAGTAGTTGTATTGGTATATGTTGTATATTGATATTACTTTCTATATACGTGTTTCTCATTTGTTTGTTGAATTTAGTAGGTGCCGATGGCGTATGCTTCGCATTTGGAGCTCGCTTTCACGCTATATTAGCAGTATATGCTTGCTAGTAATATATAAGGCACATATCTCGGATTACATATTGTAGTTTTATATTTTTTCCCTACAGGATGCCTCATCCTTGAAGATGAGATGTATATTTGTGATATATATATAGCGATTTTTTTAAGATCGAACCACGCAAATGAGGCTATGGCTAAACTTTCTGAAAATTTAAGATGTCAGAAAATTATTGGGGAAATTGAGAAAAAAATTTTGATAACTAAAATTTTGATTTTGAGTTATAAGTTGAAATGGTTTTAAGTAGGGGAGAATGTAATGACCCATAATTTCAGTGATTCGGAATTGGGATATTTCACTGATTTTAAATATTCACGAGTTAATTTTATAAGTTGAATAATTTATATTTCGAATATAATGATTTATTTGGATAATTAATTGTTGATTTAATATTAGAAATTGCAGAAATAATTTGATTTTGAATTTAATGTGAATGAAAATGGATTATAAAGTTGAGGTAAGTTCTATTTGAATTAGAATAATGTTAGTAAACTTTTGAAATTAAATTAAAAGTTAATTTATAGAAACTGGATATTTTAATATTTAATTAAAGTAAATAGACATTTTTGATATGGTCCCAGATTTCGACGAAACCAATTTTATTGGATCCATTATGTTATATTATTGTAGGATTCAAATTTTGTGTCAATCAGATTTAAGGTTTGGTCGTGCGAAACTGAAATGCTTAAAATTTATTTAAGTAAAATTTAATTAAAATAATTTGATTAGAAAACCTATCTTTCAAATATGATGGAATTGGATCCAGATATATATTCCATTGTGTTCGGAATAGGGGTAAAATATTAAAAACGCTTGATAGCACGCTTCGATTGGAGTTTGAAAAGTTTTGGGTGAATAATACGCGAAAATTTTATATAAAAGGACCTCGACATTCACTTTTTTCAACCAAACCCTAACCCTAGAAGCCCTAGCCGCCACTTTGGGTTTAATGGCCGAAAATGTTCCATAATTCATCCCTTTTGATCTCCTCATCCATTCACTTTCATTGAAAACTTCCAACCAACAAATTGTAGAGCACGACGAGAGCTTCAAGATCAACGGTGGTGATCATCTAATTCGCGATGTGGAGGGAGGAACATGGTCGCGTTCATCTAGGTTTCATGTGCGATTTTTGAGGTGGATGGGTGGCTAAGCTTTAGGGGGTTGAGGGCGGAGGAGAGTGGGGTAGCGAGCTTTCGCGTGGTGGTCCTTGATCATTGCATAGATGATCGATGGAGGAACATAATTGATGGATGAACGGTGGCTATGGGTTCGAATGTATGATGGTAACCTGAAACGTGAGGAAGAAGGAAGAGAGGGGCGGCCCAGATGTAAAGTAATGAAATTGTGCGGCCTTGATTTTTGAAGGTTAAAAATATATAAAAAGTTGTAAATTATTTATATTTAAAATCGTATAAAGTTTAAAAATGTATATCTTTCACGTACGAGGTCGAAATCGGACGAAACAAGTTGCATTGGATTTTTTTAACGAACACTACACAATGGAGCTATATTGGAGTTGATTGGAGCCGTTGAAAATTTTGGGTAAAATTAAACGTCCATTCGAAGTAAAACGCTGCTATGACCACTACAATCAAAGTGAGTACAACTCACTCTTTCCGACTAACTTATATTTTTATATAAGTGAGAATAAATTTATTTAGTGTTGATTAATGATTGTTTGGATGATATATGATATATTATATATATATATATATATATATTAATTGGAATTTAGATATATTCCTGCCTATTGGAGCAGATGAGACTTTATACGTTCCCGTGTATGAGCGAATGACCTTTTGTACACGCATCTACCTCGAAGCGGACATTGTACATATTTTATCATATGTATATTTGTTGCAGGTGACAGGTTGGAGGGATCCAACTTGATTCCTCACCAGTGTTGATTTTTATTTTTATATATTATTATATGTGCTGTTATCATGTGATATATGATGTTTGAATGTAGTGATTGATATGAATCTCCTTATTTAGTGTTGTTGTAGCATAAGGCCATATTTTGGTGTTTTAAAATATTATAGTGATGATTCCAAATTAAAGAAGGATTTCAAAGTGATTTTGAAAATATATGTTGTATTAATTATTAAATTGTTAAGGAAATGAATTTATTTTAAATAAATAAAAAGCTATAATTTTTATGTTATAAAAATTATGATTTTTGCGAAATATACTTAAATATGATTTTTGAAGTTATAATAGATTTTAATAATTATTTGTAAATTATTAAAAGAAGAAGTTTATTTAAATAGAAATAAATGTGATTTTTGAAATATGGAGTTAATTATTGGGTGAAACAAGTTAAATTATAAATGGTTTATATACAAAAGATTTATAAAAATTGAATTTTTATAAATAAAATAATGGAATTATAAGTGAGTTTTGTACATGTTAAAATGAAGTACAAATGAATCTTATAAGTAAATAAGATTCATGAATTGATGAAGTTATAAAAAGAATGAATTTGTATGTAAGAAAATTATAAGTAAATTAACTTATAATTGGATTTTGGCATATAAATGAGATATAAATAAGATTTGTTAGTGAAGGAATTTTGTATATGGAAGTTTTTATAAAATATATATGGAATTTATAAAGATTGTTTTATAAATGTCAAACCAACTTATTTTGATAAGTTAAATACGAAAGTTTGTTAAAGGAATTATATTCACGATTTGTGACAGTGGATAATCCTACAAATTAAATGTGTAGAATTATTGAATTTGGTAAGACAATTATGTTCACGATTTTGGGCAGATGAATGTTTTGGGAAGTGATATTTTAAAATAAAATTTGAATGGTTTGAAAATATGGTATATTGTGAATTCACTTATTATTAAAATAAATGTTTGGAAATGTTTTCCAAATAGTGAAACATTGGAATGGTTTTGAGAATATATCTTTTTAAAGATAATTTAAAGTGAATATTTGGAAAGTGATTTAGTTAATAAAAAAAATCAATTAAAAGGGCCTAGTGATTGCTTATGGAGCTAGATAATTGCTTATGGAGCTAGATAATTGTTGTTTGCTTTGATAGTTAAATAACAGACTATTAAATTTGGCCGTTTTAGTTCCTTAACTTGATGTGGGAACTATTTAGCCGTATACTTAGTACATAGCCATCAGTGTAGGCTTGATTATCGTTTGTGTTGAGGATGTTGATTCGTGTAATGTGGAGTGATTACTCCAATCCATTGAGCTTCCTTCTTGGATGAAGTATAACATGTTGAAAGTTGGAGACGTGATAAGTCTATGAGACAGTTTCTATGTGTGGTAGAGAAATGATTTTGCATTGTTGGTGCAAAGAGACTGGGATAATATTTATCCGAAAACCACTTCGGACTAATGTATATGAATTCAATTGTGCAGGTTATCGATGATATTGATATTTAGGATTTTCATATTGAAGGACTACTTGTTGATCATTTGGGGTTAAGAACCCAATATACATCCAGTAGCAGTATTCTCTTCGTTATGAAATATCCAATGCAAGGACTATTCACTACTAATCCTAGGCATTTTCTGACAGGATGCGGTTGGAAAGTACCTTCGGTTTGTTCTGTTCCTGGACAACTTGTATGGATAAATGTCTGACATTGCCTTTCTAAGATTACGTACATTAGTTTTTACAAACGTACATCAGTGGTGGTGGAGAAGACAACTTCTCTTACCTTTACACCCCCTTGAGACGTACGAGCTCAAGGGTTGTATTTTTATGGAAGCCAATAAGTAGTCAACGAAAATGACAATATGGCATTAAAAGTGATGTAATACGTGATAAGTAAAAGGTAATCGTTCCTCAGGCCTCATCAGTCGGAAATGAACAAAATAGGGTTGGATGCGGCAAGGATAAATGAGTCATTCACAATTTGGATATGATCATCCCCTTCAAGATATATTTCTTCCCACTATGATGTTCAGGATGTAAATTATGCTGTGAGGGCCCTTAAAAAGGGTCAGGAACGACCGGTGGATGATATATTCGGTACTATCTAGTTATAGAGGTAGGCAGGTCTTGTGTTGGTAGAGGATCCTTTGTGATGTTCCTTGGTACATTCTTCTAGAGATGTACTGCCGAAAGGTAGTCCCTTCACCTGGTCATTTATATGGGAATCCAAACTCCACTACATGCCTTCCATTTTGTTTGTAGAGCCTAGCATGCTGCAATTTAATAATAGTAACAATTTCAGCTATTTTGATTATTATTTGTATAATAGATACTAGTATAATATAACATGTTGTATGAAAGGTTTTGGTTATGGTAACGTAAAAACATGTCCATATTTATATGTGGGCGTGTCCTACGAGATACTTTGTTTTGAAAAGAAAAGATTTGATAATTTAATAAATTCAGTTGAGTGTGTTTTCTCATGCTTGTTTACCAGACTGATCTGGACGTTCTCCCTTTTCAATGCTCGGGTCAGACCGAATATATTTACAGGTCCAGATTTGGTGCTTTTGGAGCTTTAACAGGAGAGCCGGAGATCTTCATTTTCTATACACATATCTATTTATTATCTGCTGCATTGTTGTTTTACATTGTCAGTAATTGCAAGGACATGGTATTATAACTGTTCAAGTTGATGATTAGTGATGGATTGTTGAACTCTGATTGATGTATGTATATACAGTTTCTGTTTTGTAAATATCATTAATATGGTATTATATGTTTTCCGTTGTGATATGGGATTTTGTATTTTTCTGTTTGGTTCTCTCTTCTCTCTTTCTTTTCTTCTCTTCTTCTCTCTTCTTTTCTTTCTCATGATTTTCCAACAAATTGTGCTTTTTGGGTCGGACATGTGTGGTTTATTGTCGATTCAAAGGGTACAGATTTGCATGTCATCACATAATCCCCGTGTTCCCCTGGATATTTCCAGAGTTATATCTTTCGGTGTTAAGTAGGTAAAGAATGTTTCTGCACTATGAAAATTAAGAAGTATTGCATATTTAGGCCAAGATTTGATAGTCGGCTATTTGACTATCAAATAAACAAACATTCAACTTATAGGTTACATTTCCCATGGAAACTACTAAGCCTCTTAAAATTATTGTTTCATTAACTAAATCTCTTTCCAAAATATTCATTAGAATATTCATATACTTATCTCAACGGGATAAGTATATTCACATATCATTCTTTTCGAAACTTGAAAAACTTTTTTCACATACTTATAAAATGGTGTAAGTATATTCACCAACACTTAGAAAGATTTTCGATTTCAAAATCATAATAAAATGATCAAACCCAAATGTCATTAAAACAGAGATATAAATAACACAAAACATCATTCCTTTCCATAAATCTCTTTTATTTTATAAATATCTCCATTATAAATCTTCAAATTTATTTATAAAGCTTCTTTATAAATCTCCAATCTATTTATAAAGCACTTTTATAAATCTCTAAATTTATTATAAAATACTCATTATAAATCTCAAAAACCCATTTATAAAACTTCCCTTTCAAATCTCTAAAACCATTTATAAACCTCCTTTTTGAAATCATTTAAAAATTAAACTTCTTTTACAATTTCAATTCTCTTTCAAATTCATAAACTCCTTTAATAAATCCTTTTTGTAAAAAGGAATCCTTTTATAAATAATTTATTATTTAATTATAATGAATTAAAACTTTGACATCATAAAAATAAACTTTAAGCATTCTTAATAATATAGTAATAGTACTTTAAAAGCATTATTAAAGATATAATAATTAAACTTCTTTAGAAACAATTAAAAAGTAAAATAATTAACTTTTCAAAAAATTTTAAATAGTATAATAAAATAACTTTAAACAACTTTAAAAAATATGATTACTTAACTTTTAAATAATAAACTAATAAAGTAATAAACCAGCTTTATACAGTCATTAATAAAATAATTTATTATCTATAAACAACCTTAATAAATATAATTATCTTTAAACAACACTAATTAAATAATTAATTCTATATCACTATAGATACATTAATTAACTTTAAAACATTTTGAATAAACTAATAATTAATTTTACTACAGAAATAATTATATAAAACACGTCGTTAAATAATAATTAAATAATTACTTTACTTCAAATTATAAATCGATATTAATTTAATTCCATAACTTTCCAAACTCAGAAAGAGGCTTAGCGACTATAATGATACTTAAACAAGCTACAAATTTATTTAATTTATCTTCCCAATTAAATTACTTGTATTTACATAAGCAGGCATATATGTAAATTAAAGCCATGATTAACAATTAATTGTTAACAACATAATTAACTATGTTATTATTAGACGGTGTTTATTTGGCTAAATAGATAACACCAAAGAAGTATGCTTAAATTAACTATGTTATTATTTAAACAACATAATTATATTAAATTAATATTATTTTATCACTTCATATATTATCAACTTTTAAAACGATAATTCATCCAAACCAAAGAACCAAGAATAAAAAATTCCAGTGGTGAGTTAACTCATTGAAATTCTATTATCGCTGAAGCTTTCCGGTTTGGTTTCTATTCTAACTCAAAATGCTATAGGCTTCAAATTTAACCAATCCTATTCCAACGTGTAGTTAACGTCGCTACGAGTCCAAAGCGACTAACCTGTTCGATTTCGACCTTGTATGAAATAGTTATTGATTTTATAAGATTGAGATTAAATTAAATATAATAATATCCACTAATTACAATTATATTAGTTAATTAATCTAATAAACAATATAATCCTCCCCTTAACAGACCTTAGCTGCATTGAAACACAACACGACCCCTCCACTGTTTCAACCTTCCACCGCCGCTACGGCCCACTACCGGCCACCGCAGCTACGGTCCACCACCGGCCACCGCACGACCATATCTTAATGCCCATATCAAGATGCTTCCAGTGACCCCAAAGCCAACCCCATTCATACCCTGTAGGCGGAGATCTAGCCGAAACCTCCACCACTGTTCAACTCGAAAATCCTACCACCACACGTCATTCCACCTCAATCCGACTGTCCATCATGCTCACCTCCCCCCAACGAACACTTTCTTATTTGGGGCTATCACATAGAAATGCCTTTAGAGGCTTCGATGAACTCTGTTGGATGACGGGGTTGTTTATTTTGGTGGCTAGGGTTAGGTTCTGAGTTTGGGGAAATAATAGGAAGAATGAGGTCCTTATATAGACGTATATCCTATAATATTCACAACTGAAAATTTACGAACTCCAACCGAAACATGCTTACTAATGTTTCTAGCCAAATACCCCTATTTCAAACTCAATAGAACAATTTTTGGGACCTAATGCCAACATATAAAAAGTTAACTTTTTGAGTCAATCGATTTACGAACCAAACTCGACCTCCTAAATCGAAATCAAATAGTCGAAATATATCGATGCTTATACTCATTCTGCTCGCTCGGACCATCCTTACCCAATGGAAATAATTTTAAGTCCTAAAAAGTCCATTTGCAAAAGTCAAGTTTTCCAGCTCATCGACAAAATAAATCAATTAAATATTTAAATATCCAAAATTTACATTTTCAGAGCAACCTAATATTATGGGTCGTTACACTCTCGCCCTTTAAAATTGTGACGACCCGCCTTTCATACCATGGAAAGACGCATTATCAATAAGAAAGAAAGGGATAGAAAAGAATATAGATAGGAAAGAAAGAACCAAACAATATCAGAATCTCACAGCGGAATGAATAAAACATATTAATCACATAGTTATTACATAACATACAACATCTATCAGAGTCATACAGCTTATACAACATATTAGACAGTCGTGAAGACCTGTCAATCATACATCTCAAGACATCAACACAGCGGAAGCATAATATATCTACATACGCTGAAGCCACCTGCTCCAAATCTCATCCAGAATTCGTCAAGGCTAACCTGAATCCCTTGGCTACTCGTAAATATTTAAGTACCCAAGAGTTTAAGAAAATAGAAGATAAACTCTGGGTTAGACATGGGTCTGGTGTGAGTAAACGGGTTTAAAGTTGTTTAACTTTGAAAATAATTAGAAAAAAAAGGTTTCTCGTAAGGCCACGCCATAAATAAACATATCGAATTTTTACCTTACGGTAACCAAAAAATTTGATAGGAAATCTGGTTATATTATAATAATGTCTAGGGTTTTCATGTAAAATAGAAAATAGCTGGAATGCTTACATCTCACGTTCCAACATAGTTGGACACAATCAAAACGTACGACACCTATTGGAGATTGGATTTCATACAATGGCAAGGCTACTGGGTTACCACCCGTCACAGTACCTGGTCTAGATCAGAGTACCGAGGATCCACCCTGATCCCCTGCAACACAAGACCGAAACTGTCCCTTACTGGACAATCCCGAATAAGACAATCCTGTAGTTGTTCGCGACCAACCACCCACACAGCCGAATAAAAAGGGACCTCTAGACAAGGAAAATATTATCCTACTTGGGTGCTACCCACTTAGCCTTGCTGCACCTCCCCTATATTATCCATTCCCAGTTGATGAGGCTTGAGGCTACGATTACCTTTTTAGAACACATATCTTGGAATGCTCATTGTCCTCCAATGACGATGTTCTGAAAGCATTCAATCCATACAAGTTCGTTCCGGGTTCGAATGAAACTTAAGGCACTATCTCGCTACACTCATTTTGGAATCACCCTCAGAGTTAACGGCAATATACCTTCCACTTTGAATTCTTCATCTTGGTCTTCACTTGAGATTTCACGACCTATTGTTTAATTTGGATCGATGTGGTTTTCGAATATCCAATTTGGAATCCGATCCCGGTCTCATCGAAATCCAAAACGCCATTTAAATGTCCAAGTTGTTTTAAGTTTTAAACAATTCAATTTATTATATAGAATATCATATCCATACAAATAGACAACTCTCATTATCTCAAATAGATAATGCATATTATCACAATTCAACCAAAACATCTCATATCATAGAGCAGCACATATCACATATCAAAGATCCCAAATAATCCAAGGTATTCAATATTATTAAATCATCCACAAGCAAGATTAATTAGTCATACTATTTCTAATTAATTTAAATAAATTAATTTAATTACTTCAATCACTTTTTAATCCTTCTTACTTAACATTAATTAATTATAAACCAATTAATTAATCATCCTTTAATTATCATCTTAATTAATCATCCTTTAATTATTATCTTAGCTAATCATTCTTAATTAATTATTCTTTAATTACATTATGTAATTAGCCTTTAATTAATTACACAAATTAATTATCCTTTAACCATTTTCATTAATTATCCTTTAATTACTCTCAATTAACTAATTAACTATAATTAATTATATCGATCCTTAATTAATTACATCAATTAATTATTCTATAATCACTTACATTGATTAATTATCTTTTAATTAATCACATTCATTAATTAACCTTAATTAATCACATTAATTAAGTATCTTTTAATTAATTAAGTAATTATCCTTTTAATCAATTACACTAAGTAATTAAACCTTAATTACTTCCATTTAATTACTTCCATCAAGTAATTTTCCTTAATTAATTACATTTAGTAATTACCCATCAATTACACTCAGTAATTATCCATTAATTACTTACACTAAGTAATTATACTTTATTAAGTACATTAAGTAATTACACTTAATTAATTACATTATGCGATTATCCTTATTAATTAAACTAACTAATTATCTTAAATTAATTACTTTATTTAATTATCCTTTATCTAATCATATTTATTAATCTCCTTAATTAATCACATTAAGTAATTATCATTCAATTAATAACTTTAGTTAATTATCCCTTAGTTACTTGCATTAATTAGCTGATTCTTAATTACTTACATTCAGTTTGAATTTAACAAATAAAATCATGTTTTCAAATTCTAGTACATATATTTTGGTAATTTGGAAATTATGATTAAATTTAATATAAAGCTTTTCAAAGGTTATTTAAATAGTTAACTATATAGTTTTAAAATACTTAAGGTAAATGTTAATTGTTTAAATAACTTTTAGCTTAAGTTTAAAGTATAATTCACAAACATATAAAACATATGATACATAATTCATTTAGTAAAATAAGTAATTTATAAATAATGTGATAATCTCTTTTATAAATTACTTAAAATTGACAAGATTGTTATTTTCAAACAATATTAATAATGTGTTGTTTTTATATATAGATATAAATAGATATTTAAGAAAATAGAATTGTTATTTCCAAATTTAATGTGTTGTTATATATGTGTATATGTATATATATATATATGTTGACTTTAAATTGGATTTTTAAATTTAATTCGGATTTGAATTTGGATTTAATTTTGAAATTCAAAAGATAGATATTTTAAAATATTATGGATTTAAAATTATATGTAAAAGCTTTTATTTGTATATAATTTATTTTATAATATTTTCTTTTAAGAAATTTATACATATTTATATTTAGATAAGTATTTATAAATTAGGAAACTAAGTACAAAAGCCTTTTTATTAACATTTAAAATAAATAAAAATTATGTAATGACAAGTGTAATACATTAAGTCATAATAGTAACATGTGTAGGCTAATTAACAATGCAAATAACAAATGTTATGTTTTAAACAAGTGTCACATTTTATTTTAATTTTTCTTTTTTTTATAAATCAATTTAGCCTTTATACATACATACTTCTTACCTTTAATTCTTTTTCCATCCTCTTTAAATCAAAAGCTAAGAAACTTCAGCCTGTAAAAATTTCTCAAAACAAATCTATAACTCAAACACTTCTCAAACTAGAAACTTATCAAAATCAATAACCTGCAAATTCATTTTCAAAACCAAAACCCAAGCCTGTACATTTCTTCAACCTGAGATTTAAACAAAAGCAAATCAACTATATTTCAATAGTAGGCAACTTCAATTCTGTTTTAAATGCAAGATCATCTCAACATCAAAGTAATTTCAAAAATCAAGTTCAGATTTCAAGCAAGTTCAAGCATTTTTTATCAATTCCAGTTTTCAAGCTTCTGTTTCAAGCTTTGTCTTCCAAACTAGTGAGTAAACAAAACTTTTAAAAACAGTGATATGGTTGCTAGCTTTATTGCATGTGATGATCCTATATGAAGAAGTTGTTCGCATGATTGATTTTATCTGGATATATATGAATTGCTTTGTTTATGTGTGAATATATATATATATATATATATATATATATATATATATATATATATATATATATATATATATATAAACTGCTCCTCTGTACTAGTTTTCTAGTGAGTAAACAATTGTTTAAAAGCTTTTGACCTGGTTTTAACTTTGATTTATATGATGAAATCTTGTGTTAATATAGTATAAATTGTTTGCAAGAATGTTGGAAGTGAATGCATGTTTGTTTGTGTATATTTGTTCTATGTATACATATATGTTCAGTGTTTGAGTAATAGGCTCCCAGTTTATATAATTTTTTTTATATCTTCCAAACGAATTGGATTTAGACCAAGATCTTTAAAGGAGAAAGATTTGTAACATAGTAATATAAATTTTAAAAATGTTTCCAAGATTTTATATTTAGTAAATATTTTAAAAATGTAAAATACAGAGTTGATCTGAAAATAAATTAAAGATTTATTTAAATTTTTGATTTTAGAATATGATTCATCATGGCATAAGATGAATTTAGGGAGTTAAATCAGAATATTTAGTGTATAGATTGTGGTGATATGCTGTGATGTTTGATTTTCAGTTCTTGGCCGATTGCCATCGATCGGTGGCAAAGTAACAATCGTGATTCAGGCTGGAGGGGGATGAGGAGTAGGGGAACTTAGAAAATTGGGTAGGAATTTTTCTGATGGCAGAGGTGGCTAGAGAGGGGCTATTTAGTGTTTATCGACTGTTTGGGTTTGTCGAAGTTACCATGGTAATTACGCCGTCGAGACGGTGCCGGAGCTGATCGCGATAGGGGGTATAGGTTCGCCGGAGCGAGATACGACTTTGGGTTGGTCGGCGTTGGAATCGGTGATCGTAGGCGTTGGTTTTGGTGCTTGTTCGTCGATCCTTCGGGTTCCTGGAGTCGATGGCTTGGCTCGAATTCGTCTCCCACTCGAATTCGTCGGAACTAAAGGCTGGGTAGGTCGACGAGATGATCGTCAATAGGTAGGTAGTGTTGGCGAGGGGTTGGGGTTGACTGGAACGACGTGCACGTGTACGCGCGCACATTAGCTTCTGTGAAGTCTGCGTTTTGGGATGATGGTGAGATTCTCGGTGTTGGGCTCGTGCGAATTGCTGTAGGACTCGAGGTAGCTGGATTCGTGAGTGCTCGTGTTTTGCCCGAGGTTTGTACCGGGGAGTGATGATGTTGGCTCGGGTTTTGAGTTCGTTAAGATAACCAGTTTGAAAAGTTATAAACTAATGCAAGTTTATAAAAAAAAATTAACTAAGTTTAAAAGAATTTGTGAACGAAGGTTTTAAAGCTAAGAACTTAAGTTTTTAAAGATTTTAAAGTTATTAAAATAACTAGTTTACAAAAGATGTTTAAACAAGTTTAAAGAATTAAGGATATTTGAAAATAAATTTGTTTTCCAAGTAAAATGTTTTAAACAAGTTTTAAAAGATTTAAATGTTAAAGTAAATGTTTAAAATTTATTTAACTTGACTGTGTTATTTTAAATCTAAATTAAATGATTTAATTAAATGTTTTAAATTTAATTTATGATAATTAAGTCATTAATAAGGATAATACTTTATCTTAAAGTTAGTTAAGATTTAATGATTTGAGATTTATTAAATTAATAAGGAAATTCAAGTAATAATTAATTAATTTAATTAATTAATGATTAAGGATTAATAAATAAAAAATTAAGGGTTATAAGTTAGTTAATTTAAGGGTTAATTAATTTGTAGTTAAGGATCATTAATTAGATAAGTTAAGATTATTAATTAATGACTAGAAATTTATTAATCAGGTAGTTAAAGATTAATTAAGTTACAATTAAGCATTAGTTAAGTAACTAGAGATTAATTAATTGATAATTAGGAATTAATTAATTTGTAATTAATAATGGTTAATTAAAGCATAATTACTTATGGAAGTAATTAAAGGATGGTTAATGAGTATAATTAAAAGAAAGATCATTAACTAGGGATTATGAAATGATTAATTAACGTGATTAATTTAAGATAATTAATTAGATTAAATAATTAAGGATAATCATTTGTGGAATTGATTAAGTATAATTACTTAATGTGATTTATAAAGTGTAATTACTTAGTGAAGTAATTAATGGGTAATTACTGGATGTAATTAATTGAAGAATAGAAGTAGTTTTGGGTTTAATTATTTTGTGTAATTAATAAGAAGGATAATTACTTAGTGGAAGTAATTAATAATTAATTACTTAGTGTAATTAATTTAAGAATTAATTTAATAAAATTTATTTAGAAGTTAATTAAGTAATGTAATTAATTTAGGGTAGTTAATTACTGAATGTAATTAATCAAGGTTGATTAATGAATGTGATTAATTAAAGATTAATTATTAAAATATGATTAATTAGAAGAATAATTAATTTAAGAAGTAATTAGAGGATCATTAATTAATATAATCAATGAAAGTAATTAAGGGTTAATTAATTAAGGATAATTAATCAATATAAGTGATTATAGAATGATTAATTAATGTAACTAATTAAGGACTAATGTAATTAATTATAGTTGATTAATTAATGAGAGTAATTAAGGGTTAATTATTGTAAATGGTTAAGGATAATTAATTTGTGTAATTAATTAAGGCTAATTACTTAATGTAATTAAAGAATAATTAATCAAGGATGATTAATTAAGATGGATAATTTGAGAATGATTAATTAATTGGTTTGTGATTGATTAATGGTTAAGTAAGCAAGATTTATAGTAATGGAAGTAATTAATTTAATTTAATTTAAATTAATTAGAGATAGTGGGATTAATTAATCTTTGCTTATGGATGGCTGAATGTTATTGAATGCCTTGGATTGTTTGATATATCTGATATGAGATATGTGCTGATCTGTGATATGAGATGCTTTGGTTGAATTGTGATGATATGGATTATCTATTTGTGATAATGTGAATTATCAATTTGTGTGAATATAGATAATGTATTAAATTGTTTTAACTTAAAACAACTTGGACTTAAAAGTCGACGTTTTGGGATTTCGATGAGACTGGGATCGGATTTCTAGATTTGGATATCCAAAAACCACATCGATCCAAATTAAACGATAGGTCGTGAATCTCAAGTGATGATCGAGATGAAGATTCAGAGTGCAAGGGCTATTGTCGTTAATTATGAGGGTGATTCCAAAATGAGTGTAACGAGATAAAGCCTTCGGTTTCGTTCGAACCTGGAACGAACTTGTTTGGATTGAATGCTTTCAGAACATCGTCAATGGAGGACGAAGAGCATTTTAAGTGATGCGTTCTGATAAGGTAATCGTAGCCTCAAGCCTCATCAACCGGTAATGGCTAAAACAGGGAAGGTGCAGCAAGGCTAAGTGAGTCGTGCTTAAGTAGGACAAGATCCGTAACAACCCAGTATTTTATGATTATTTCTATCTATTTATTTTAATTATTTTAAATTTAATGGTTGATTTAAAAAACTTTATTATATGGATAAATTTTTGTTATTCAAACCTGAATAAATTGAATATTTCCAGAAAATGTGGATTTTGGTCAATTTGGTCAAACTTTGACTTTTAAATTTAAAATTTAAATATTTGAATTCATAAATTTTAAATTTGATTATGAAAATAAATTAAATTTCAAGAATACTGTTTTTCGTTTCGTTGAAATCCGAGTTATATTTTGAAAGTTGTGCTTTTTACAATATTGGGTGTAAATAGATTTATTTAATAAAATTATCTATTTTAATTTATATAAATAATATTTTTATTTGTCAAATCATGTTCTAATATGTGCTATATGACGTGTTAGATATAAATTTTATTTTAAAACATTTTTAAAGTGATGTTATAATTTTTCTAAAGCTTAGTGTATTTATTTTCTATTTTTAAAGGCTGGTTTCCATTTTCTGCTATTTTCTTCATTTAAATTATATTTAAATAAAATTTAATTATTTATTTTTGTGCATGCATTTTTATTTTGTGTTCTTATCTTTATTTATAAATATTTTTCAAGTACATAAAAATTTTCCAAGGTTTATTCCATTTATTTTCAAATTTTCTAGCCTAATTTACATTTTTCTTTGCTATTTTCTTAATTTAATTATATATAATTAATATTTTTTTTATTTACTAAATTTTCATGATTTTATCTGAATTTACAAGTATTTTTTTAGTTATTTAGAAATTGCAAAAGAAATTGGGATATTTGAAGAGTTTTTGTGACTTTTGTTATTCTTTGACCTTTTGTGTTCACACCTTTTCACATTTCAACCAACACCTTAATTCAATTGCTGCCATAACTCCCCACTACCTTTAGCCAACCACTCCCATCTTATTTTCACATGAATTATCTTTCTCATCATCAAAAATTTCGGCCATTCCTTCTTGTGAAAATTTTTGGTAAGAAAAATTCTTTCTTTTCACTTTTTATTTCATTGTTTATGAAATTTTGCACTTGCCTTCACTACTTTTGGTTCAGCCTGCCATCTTCAGCCAGTTTGCCGCCTCCACCACCACCTAAACCTGTCACCACCACCTCCTTCTCACTGACCATCCCATGCCGAGCCACCCTAGGTTGAAGATCCATATGAAAATGCAACCAAACCTCACTTGAACAACCATAGTCGATCACCTATGCACCACCACCACAAACTCCTCCTTGGCTGCCACCTACACCACCATCTCCAGCCCCTACCTGACTTGACACCCTCTGCCTCATCACCCCTGACCCCACCTGAACCTGGCTGTGCCCTTGTTGCCTTTGGCCGAGCCTATTGGTTGCTTGAAACCATGTGGTATTACTTAGATTGTGTTGTAGTTCATGCACCATACTTTGCACCATCATCAAACCCATGTTTGGCCGACCCCTATGAACCCAAAGACCAGATCCTAACCCATGCTTAGCCATGTGTTTCTGACCCTAGGCTGAAGTATAAGTGGTTGAAAGTAAGTGCAAACACTTTGGTGATGTTTTGTGCATTCATTCCTAGCTTTGTTTAATTGAATTTGGGTTGAAAACTTATGTAGATTGTTTGTTTGTTTGAATGTATTCAAGGTGATTAATCGTTGGCTCTCCCAATCTCAAATATTGTTCGTTCTTTCGTGCCTTCAAAGATCTCAGTTTGTGTGTTTCAGTTATCGTCTCCAGCTTATACCTGTGAGTTATTCTCACCAGATAGTTTTATACTTATATAACTAGTAAATCGATCACATTTGAATCTGTAAAATGCATCACCATGTTATATCTGATATGTTATGATCATATGATGTTCACCCATGCTTATTTACCTGTTATATCATATATTACCGTTATTTTATGCTGTTCTGTTATTTATATCATTTTATCACACTGCAAGTTCCCTTAAGATTAGAATCACTATGGGTTGAAATGATACATACCCGAACGGACTTTAGAATGATGGAAAATCGTTATGGGCTGAAATGATAGGCCTGAACGATTTTCAATTATTTCATTTTACTTAGAACTGCGGGTTTGAAATGATAAAATTTGGGTTTTCTTTGTAAATTACGGGTTGAAATGATATATTACCCGTATCACTTTACGTAGCGTACAAAATGATATACAGACTTGTGGTTAAAATATATTTTTCTAAATTTTTAAAATACTTTAGAAATGTAAATATTATAATATTTTGATTAAAACTTAATTAAAAATGAATTTTTTTGTAAAGTATTTTAATTTTTCTGAGAATTTATATGTGAAATAAATTAATGATAAAGTGGAAATTTGAAATATAAGTTATTTTGGAAATTTCGATTTAATTACAAATGGAATTTAAATTAAATGTGAAAATATGATAAATTTATGATATTTTGAATTAATTGAATTTAAAATTATTTTATAATATATTAATGGATTTTGAATAAGTTAAATGTGAAATAAATAAATATTGAGTTGAATTTCGAAATATAACTTAAATTGGAAAATTGTAAATTTTGTTTAAAAGTGAATTTTGAAGTTAAGTAAGTAAAATGAAAAATAATTTATATTTTGAAATTTAATCTTAAATGTTAAGTTAAAAATTTAATTATATGACTTGAAATTGAATGTTGGAGTTTAATAAGTGAATTATTATTAAATATTGATTTTTGAATGGAAATTTAACTTTATAAAATCGTGAGTTTAAGGAAAATTAAATGATGGTTATAAAAGTGAAAAAATATATGATTTTATAAGTTTGAAATGGTTTAGATAAAAATTTAATGGTTTGTGATAGTATAGTGAATATTTGGAATTTAATTAACAACATTTTTAAATGCTATTATTTTCTAAAGTAAAGGATATTACACCATTTGTAAATGCTGTATATAAATGAACTAAAGGGCTAAATTGAATTAAAGGCTATTATAGCACTTTGTAAGTGCTATAATTGTTGAATTTAACTAAGGTTTTATTTGAATTAATGTAACCCTATTACAACATTTTGAATGCTGTCTTGTGTTAAATTAAATTATTTTAAAAGTAACTTTTCGTAGCATTTTTCTAAATGCTGCGAAAGTTGAATTTTCATCGTTTTAATAAACTTAAGTGAATAAATGAATTTTGAAAGATTAAAATTTTGGAAATTTAATTATTTAATTATTAAATATGATAACTTCATTTTTATGATTTAAAATGAAGTAATTCGTTTTGAAATATAAACTATTTGAAATGTATGTTGAAATGGTATTTTAAATAAATGAATGTGGTTTGGAAGAAATGATATTTTGATATTTTGAAATGGATTTTTGAATGATATTGAATTTTTGAAATGATATTTGATTTTGAAGTATAAAATACTATTTTGAAATTTTAACCACGGGATGTACTTAATTTATAGTTTAATTGATTCTTAAAGGATGAGCGATCCCAAGCATCCTTTAAGTTATTGTGCATTTCTACTACAGTTCACTTGAGTTGGTTTATATTATATAAGTGGATATGTCCTGACTCGAGTGTTTTATGTTTTACTTTATGCTCGGGTCAGCCTGAGTACTTACAGGTTAGCTTTGGATTTCTTTCCTGGAGCGAGGAATCGTTGGAGATTCTGCTTGTCTAGTATATATTCCCTTTCAGTTTCAATTGTTCTATTTCAGTTCTGGTATTTATAAACTGCTATGTATTTGAGATTTCTATTTTATATGTTTTTTAGACTGATATTATGTATTATGTTTTGAGAGTTGTTATAGTAGCTTCATGAACTGCTATGGTATTTTAATTTCCGCTGCGAGTTATTCTGATATTTCTGTGTCTGTGATTCTGTAATTGTATTTCATTTGCACCAAATTTATTTACAATGCGGTATTTTGAGCAATTCAAGTCCGGCATGTGTGGATGCGAATGACTGAAAATATCAGGTTGTTACAGTTGGTATTAGAGCCAGGTTTTTAGGCAAACCATAGCCTATGGAGCAAAAACTCATTAGAGATAGGGTAGAAATACCCTAGAATGAGTGAAATCAATCTCAGAATCCTTTTTTTGTGAGAGAATGTATTTTCGAAGTATAAATTGATTTCCAAATGATTTTTAAAGTATTTCCAAAGATTATTTTGTTATAAAAATCTTCTTATTTTGAAACCAAGATTTTCTAAGCTTCATTCCTTATGTATCCACCTTGTTAGAAATCTCTTGGTTAGGATTCTTATCGATTAGGATTCCTTGAACTTTGGAACACTCCCACTTGTTCTGAAATACAGTCTTGTCTTCCCTATTTTATCCATTTTTATTTTGGAGCATTCCATAACTCCACTTTGGAATGACCTCTCTCAAGATCGGTGATTCCGCCAATCTTTGAATGATTTGTAAAGGATGAAACTTCTTTACAATTGGCATTGATTCACCGAAGATTTCTATATCCTCGGTTTATAATGCTATCTATCTCCTGCTCTACCCGGATTCTATCCCTGGCGATCGAATGTCGATTTGCCTTAGATTTTCGAATTGATTATATTCCTGAAGTCATGGTTGACCGGTTAAGGTCGCCCCGATTTATACAGGCTTATCATCTTCTATTTGGTAATAAAATGATCCTTATCTTCGTTCGAGCTTATCCTCGAACCAGAATTCTATTTGATTAGAGTCGTCTAAATTTGAATCTCTGTTTGTTTGAAATCTAGCCTTAAATCATTCTTTGGGAACTTGTGTTTGGTTGTATCTTGGAATTTGTGCATACATTGAAATTATTATTTTGATAAGGATGACCTTATTTTGTATATAAAAGTAAAATATTTTCGATAAAGATTTTATATCTTTTAAAAATGGAAATTTGAAGTTTTGAAAGGATTTGAAATTTTGTAAGAAATTTGATTTAAACAAAAAAATGATTTATAACTGAAGGGTTTGAATTTCGAGGAATCGAACTCCGGCGTTTTGAAATATGTTTTAGGATTTTGGAAAATGTATAATAATAATAGTATGATTTAAAGATATTTTTCCGAATAAGAAATATTTCAAATGTATTCGAATGAATTCTAATGATTTCGAAGAGATTTCAAAGAAGTTTTAAGAAAATAAAAGTCCAGAACCCACTTATGTCGCTGGAAAATAATTTCGGTGATGAATGCATGCATCATCGACATTGATTTTCGAGTTTCTGAGTGGGGGAGAGGCCACTCTAGTAGCTTTGCTATGCGAGTGATTTTGTGAAACCAAATTTTGATTTCAGATTTCGAAGTATGGTTTGATGTTCGAAAGATATATTTGTATATGTGTGTGTGTGTGTGTGTGTGTGTGTGTGTGTGTGTGTGTGTGTGTGTGTATTTGAAATGATTTAAAGTAAGCTGGTGTTCAATCCTCGAGATTCAGATTTGTTTTGGTATAACCCTATCTTTTGGAATTGGTTTACTGATTTGTTGGTGATTTCCAACTCTTGGATTGAAAATATGATTTCTTCGACTATTTTGAAAGGTTTGAGCACTTCCAAATCAAGGTTAACTTTTCAAAGCTAAGTAATTTTGAAAGGTATAAAGTATTTTACAATGAATATAAGTTTACTTTGGTATGATTAAAGTATAAAGTAATATGATTTATATAAGTTTGAAACTGTTTGTTGAGTGAAATAAATAAGACTATTTTGAATTGTACTGGTATGAAATATAGATATGAAATGTTTTGAATAAAGTATATATATATATATATATATATATATATATATAATAATAATCTTTCCAATGGTAAATTGGATTTTTCATATAGAAATAAATAGTTTGAAGGTTTTAAAAGGGATGGTTTTAAACTTAGTAACCATTTTAGATATTTTAATGATTAAAATGGTTTGGAAATGATTTAATCTTTATTTTGATAAAGAATGTGAATTTGAAATGATACTTGATTTTGATAAATGAATATTTGAAGTTTATATTAGTAGGAAAGGATTTATGAATGGATATTTAAAAATAATGGATTTATGAATGAATATTTCAAAAACTAAGTAATAATGAAGTAAAATATGAGATATATGAAAATATAAAATTTATTTTTTAAATGTGGGATATAAAAGCTTTGAAATATATTAAAAATTGAATAGTTTATTTTGTGGATCAAATCTTTATTTGAAATTTGATAATATTTGAAATGGTTTTGTTGGAAAACTAATTTGAATTGAAACTAATGGTTTGGATTGAATTAAAATTGGAGATTTTAGATTTGGGTTTAATTGAATAAATTTGTGAAATGTAAACAATTAAAGGAATGTTTTATGATTTCAAATGTATGATTTCGAAAGGTTATGATTTTCAAAGTGTAATGATTTCAAGTATTTTGGTTTTGAAAGATTTATAACTTTGAAAGTATTATGATTTTTGAAAGTGAATATATGTTTGAAATGGAAATGAATTTGTTTGACATTAATTTTGTTGATTTTGAAATTTGGATTATTTTCTAAATCTGTTGTTTAAGAAACTTTGAAACTGAATATATGTAATTACGAAGAAATGATTTGGCGAAATATATATGATTTTGAAACTGAATTAATATTGAAAAGGAATCGAAATTGGGAACCTTGCTTTACTAAAATACTGTGATTTGGGAGTTATCGAACTTATATAAAATGGATTTGTATATGTATATCATTGATTTGTATAGGTATGAAATTTATTTGTATAAGTATGAAGTGATTTGAAACTATTGATTTGTAAAGGTACTTTTCCATAGAAAGTGAAATCTTATATAATCGAAGTCTATATAAGTATGATTTGATATACTATTGATTTGGAAAGTATTTGATTTGAAAATGAAATCTTATATATTATCGACTTTATATAAGTATGATATTTGAAAGTTATTTTGAAAGGTACTATATGATACATATTTTCGAAGTAAAGATGTGGAAAGTGCCTTTTGCTTGATATCCGCTTTGTGGCCACACTGTGGATTCATTCTATCGATATTATTCTCTCTGATTTGGGATTTTCGGATATGATACTCGAGTGTCCATCGAATTCCATGGCGATCTCCATGGTCTTATGTTTAGGACCGCATAGCGTAATTCGCCTGGTTGAGATGGCCTGGGGGTATGGATGTTTTCTGGGGGATCCAGGCGTAACCATTGTGTATCCTGTGATCTATGTAGGTCGTATGTAACGATCCTGAATTTTTAATAATTTAAAAATGAAGATATTTAATTAATTTTAAAATTTTGAGATAATTTTAAATTGAATTCCAATATAAATAGGATATTGGAGATTAAATTTTAGAATTTAATCTATTTAAAGTTGAATAGAATTTGAATTTAACTTTGAAGTGAAATTGAATATTGAAGTTGTATCTAAAATTCGAGCTAATGACTTAGAAGAAAAATAAATTTAGATACAAGAATTATTATTTATGAAGATTAATAAATTTGTGCTTGATAATTGAATTGCAAAACGTTTATAAGTTTATTTAAAAAAAAAAATTAAACAAAACAATTGAATTTAAAATGAAAAAAATAAATAAGAAAGGATAAATAATATAAATATAAAAATAAGGTATACATTACCTTACTTTGATCGGCTGTAAACACGCCTTCATTTACGCCTAAAACCATGCCTTTCATCACGCTAAAATCACGACCCCTTCTGCTTAAAAACACGAAGCTCCCTTTACCAATTCATTCGAAAACCCTACCTAATCAAACCGAAGAAATAAAAATGGCGGCCGTGTAATCGTTCTTCGTCTTCGATTCAAAATCTAGGGCTTCGGCTTCAAAAAAAAAAATTCGCTCGCGGCTTCAATATCGATCGCGTGCTTGCGTGCTCTTCACTTCGTTTGCAAAGGTGAGTTCTTTGCTCACAGTTGATTTTAATGCAAGTTATTTAAATTTGTTGACTTGAATGCTTGGTTGCATGCTATGTTTTTGGGTGTTATCTGTTATCATGGGCTCGGTTACTTGAATCTGAACTAACAAGAACAGTTGCTATTTGAATTTGCGTTTAAACTGTTGAGAACAGATATTAATTTAAATTTGTTTTTTTTTACAAATGCAATTTAAATTATTTTTTTTAAATTGATAAGAATAGATACTATGTGTATTTTGTTTTTTTTAAAACTGATAAAAACAGATACTATGTGTATATTTTTTTTTAAAACTGATAAGAACAGATACTATGTGTATTTTGTTTTTTTAAAAACTGATAAGAATAGATGCTACTTGATAATTTGATTTAAATTATTAAGAACAGATACTATAAATTTTGTTTTTAAAAACTAAGAAGAACAGATGCTATCATTTTAAGAATCTGACAAGAATAGTGGCTATTAAAAACTTGACTTGCTTGTGTTGCTGTATGGTGTTGGATTTTGCTTAAGTTTGTTTCAAGCACTGCACTGCTTTCTTCTATCCAAAGCCTGGAGTAAATTCATTTATATTAAAACTTGAGTTTTAAATCAAAAATCTCAGTAAATTATAAAGTTGTTTTATATTGTGTGAGCCTTGTATTGAAACTTGTTGAAGATTTGATTATTAAATTGCATATTTTCTATACAACATTTGTTTTCACAATTGTGCAAATTATTAAATCACATTTCTATAAAAATGCAAATGATATCTGTAGCTTCTCGAGTCTTGTTTAAGTCACTTGTATACTTAGTGTTGCATTTGTACCACTGCAGTTGCCATTTCATATGTTTGTTTCTGCTCCATTCTGGTTGCTTCCCAGATCTTGCTTGCTTCTGTACTGATGCATTAGTTGTTGGCATATTGATGCATTCATTGTAGCTCCATCTTGATTTGTGCTTTCTCACTGACCCTTCCATATGCTCTCTGATAATGTTGAACTTCACTGTTGCATTCCATTTGAAGTTGTAGCATGTTCATGTGTGTCTCCCCATTTACTGGTTCCTTTCATTCTGTCTGCACTGTCCACTGCAGTTTCCTCATTTGTGCATTTAGACTTGACTGTTGCATTCCATTTTTTGTTGCATTTGGACTTTGTCTTGAATCTGTTTCGAACTTGCATCCTTCTTGAGGCTGTTGTTCACTCTACTGTGCCTCGGCTTCATTGACTTCAAGTTGTGTTAGTTTGCATTGTACCATGCTCCTTGCATAGGAGCATTGCCTTGATTGTTGTGAAGTTGTGCACTTGCCCGCACTTGTACTTCTGGTTGGTCTGCACTTTGGTTTATTGATGTTGTCTCTTTGCTTTGGTGGCACTGAACTTGAGTTGTCTTCATTTGTGTCACTTAACTAGTTCTGGGTACATTTCATATATCACTTGCTTTTAAAGGTTGAAGTTGCATCAATATACATATGCCACTGTCTGTTTCTGGTCTCTGATCATTGCTTGGTCATCTTGGTGGCTTGAGCATTTGGTCTGTGTTGCATTATTCCATGTGTCTTGCCTTTGACTGTTTGTATACACTTTGGGTCATGTTGTACTACTGTTTGGGTTCAGTTTGGTGCCAAATTGATTCTGCACTTGTTTCACTGTAAATTATACAGGCTTCACTGCCCTGTACACGATCCGTGTTGCATGCCTGCTGCTGCATGTTTGTTTGCTTACTGTTTTTGTTCAAGTTGGCACTAGTTTTGCCTTGAGCATTTTCTTTGCAGTGATTTGTCTTTCTTTGCACTTGCACACTTGCTCTTGTTGGCCACGCACATGTGTTGGCGAGGCAGTGCACATGTGTATAAAATGTACGTGTGTACTGCAGCCACACAGAATTGACAGATTTTAAAAATTGAAGTTGTTAATATGAAAATCCATAATAGATTTAAATTGATTCATGTGATTCGTCATCTCTGCTACCATTTTATTCAGTTCATTACAAATTTATTTACTTGAGTTAAGATTAATCCTGACTCGAGTGTTTTGTGTTTTGCAATTAACGCTCGGGTCAGACCGAGTATTTTTACAGCTTGAAGATTTTCAGGCCGCGAAGTTAGAGAGAGGGGAAAGCACTTCACAGAAGTTTTTCGAAATTTTTTTTCTTTGTACTCTAAAAGATATATATATATAGATAAATTGTTCCGCTGTATAAAAATTTAATGCATTGTACAAACTCTGATGTATGTAAGAAAAATTCATTTATGAATAATATTATGATTATTCTGTGATTCTGTGGCTGATTCTGTTTAAACTCTATAAACTGACTAACAATCCGTCATTTTGAACGTTTCTAGTTGGTTTAATTACCGACTAGAGGCGGTCAGAGCGGCGGGTCGTTACATCGTAGTAGTAGCGAAATCCACTGCCTGAGATTGCTTAAGGGTACGGATGTTTCCTGAGGGATCCAGGCGTAACCATTATGTATCTGCGGTCTACTAGTCATCAAGGCGTAATTCGCAGGGCTGAGATAGCTTACGGATACGGATGTTTCCTGGGGGATCCAGGCGTAACCATTGTGTATCTGCAATCCATGGTTAGACAAATGTTTGGTTTGGTTGATTTGTTTGGATTATACTTTCCATATCTGTTGTTTTAAAAGGTTTTCCAGTATTTTCACTGGGTGTTGAAACAAGTCTACCAAGTACCTGGAGAATTCTAGCTTTGCACCTAATCAACGCGTAGCTAGAGTCTACAGGAACGAAAGTAAACTTGTTAAGACATCGAGTTATAAAAGTATTTTGATAAAGTATTGTATAAAGGATATTTTGATCATTTATTTTACTTTTTTAAATTATGTAAAATGTTTTAAATATTGTTAACTTCGAACTATCAAATTTGAATCAAATGATTATTTATCATATTATAAAATGTTTAAAATGTTGTAAATATAAAATTTTAAATTGAAATGTATATGGTTTTAAAATAATGGTCCATCCTTGTGTTCCAACCTATTTTTCCTCCTAGCTATTCCTACCTTCTTCTTCTTTGAGGGTTCTTTCTACATTATGGAAAGAGTTGGTTCTTTGCCTTATCGTTTAGATTTGTCCGAGAAACTTTCTAGAGTGCATGATGTATTCTATGTCTCGCACCTTCGCCGTCATCTTCATGATCCATCTCTTATTTCCCAGCCTTCTGCTCTTGATAGTTTGGATATTGAGTCTAATCTGACTGTCGAGAAGAAGCCACTTCGTATTGTCGACAGAGGTACGAAGCAGCTCAGAAGGAAATCTGTTAATCTCGACCGAGATTGTACTTGGGAAATGGAGGAGAGCATTCGTGCTTCGAATCCTAAATTGTTCGTTTCAGGTACTATTTTGTTTCTATCTTGTTTCCCTTTATTTTCCTTGCCCATTCTTTTCGAGGACAAAAAGATTTAAGTGGAGGAGAGTGTAACAACCCAATATTTTGTAATTATTTCTATCTGTTTATTTTAATTATTTCAAATTGAATGGTTGGTTTAAAAAAACTTTATTATATGGATAAATTTTTTTATTCTAATTTTTAATTTTGATTTTTGGGTGAATTATAATTTCAAACCTGAATAAATTGAATATTTCAAGAAAATGTGGATTTTGGTCAAATTGGTCAAACTTTGACTTTTAAATTTAAAATTTAAATATTTGAATTCATAAATTTTAATTTTCGTTATTAAAATAAATTAAATTTCAAGACTACTTTTTTTAGTTTCGTTGAAATCCGATTTATATTGTGGAAGTTGTGCTTTTTGGTGCATTGGGTGTAAATTGATTTATTTAATAAAATTATCTATTTTAATTTATATAAATAATATTTTTATTTGTCAAATCATGTTCTAATATGTGTTATATAACATGTTAGATATATATTTTATTTTAAAACATTTTTAAAGTGATGCTATAATATTTCCAAAGCTTAGTGTATTTATTTTCTATTTTTAAAGGCTAGTTTCCATTTTCTGCTATTTTCTTCATTTAAATTATATTTAATTAAAATTTATTTATTTATTTTTGTGAATGCATTTTTATTTTGTGTTCTTATCTTGATTTATAAATATTTTTCAAGTACATAAAAATTTTCCACGGTTTATTCCATTTATTTTCAAATTTTCTAGCCTAGTTTACATTTTTCTTTGTTTATTTTCTTAATTTAATTATATATAATTAATATTTTTTTTTTGTTTATTTGCTAAATTTTCGAGTTTTTATTTGAATTTATAAGTAATTTTCAGTTATTTAAAAATTGCAAAAGAAATGGAGATATTTGAAGAGTTTTTGTGGCTTTTGTTATTCTTTGACTTTATGTATTCACATCTTTTCACATTTCAACCAACACCTTAATTCAATTGCTGTCATAACTCCTCACTACCTTCAGCCAACCACTCCCATCTTATTTTCACGTGAATTATCTTTCTCATCATCAAAAATTTCGGCCATTCCTTCTTGTGAAAAATTTTGGTAAGAAACTTTCTTTCTTTTCACTTTTTATTTCATTGTTTATGAAATTTTGCACTTGCCTTCACTACTTTTGGTTCGGCCTGCCATCTTCAGCCAGTTTGCCGCCTCCACCACCACCTGAACCTGTCACCACCACCTCCTTCTCACTGACCATCCCATGCCGAGCCACCCTAGGTTGAAGATCCATATGAAAATGCAACCAAACCTCACTTGAACAACCATAGTCGATCACCTATGCACCACCACCACAAACTCCTCCTTGGCTGCCACCTACACCACCATCTCCAGCCCCTACCTGACTTGACACCCTCTGCCTCATCACCCCTGACCCCACCTGAACCTGGCTGTGCCCTTGTTGCCTTTGGCCGAGCCTATTGGTTGCTTGAAACCATGTGGTATTACTTAGATTGTGTTGTAGTTCATGCACCATACTTTGCACCATCATCAAACCCATGTTTGGCCGACCCCTATGAACCCAAAGACTAGATCCTAACCCATGCTTAGCCATGTGTTTCTGACCCTAGGCTGAAGTATAAGTGGTTGAAAGTAAGTGCAAACACTTTGGTGATGTTTTGTGCATTCATTCCTAGCTTTGTTTAATTGAATTTGGGTTGAAAACTTATGTAGATTGTTTGTTTGTTTGAATGTATTCAAGGTGATTAATCGTTGGCTCTCCCAATCTCAAATATTGTTCGTTCTTTCGTGCCTTCAAAGATCTCAGTTTGTGTGTTTCAGTTATCGTCTCCAGCTTATACCTGTGAGTTATTCTCACCAGATAGTTTTATACTTATATAACTAGTAAATCGATCACATTTGAATCTGTAAAATGCATCACCATGTTATATCTGATATGTTATGATCATATGATGTTCACCCATGCTTATTTACCTGTTATATCATATATTACCGTTATTTTATGCTGTTCTGTTATTTATATCATTTTATCACACTGCAAGTTCCCTTAAGATTAGAATCACTATGGGTTGAAATGATACATACCCGAACGGACTTTAGAATGATGGAAAATCGTTATGGGCTGAAATGATAGGCCTGAACGATTTTCAATTATTTCATTTTACTTAGAACTGCGGGTTTGAAATGATAAAATTTGGGTTTTCTTTGTAAATTACGGGTTGAAATGATATATTACCCGTATCACTTTACGTAGCGTACAAAATGATATACAGACTTGTGGTTAAAATATATTTTTCTAAATTTTTAAAATATTTAGAAATGTAAATATTATAATATTTTGATTAAAACTTAATTAAAAATGAATTTTTTTGTAAAGTATTTTGATTTTTCTGAGAATTTATATGTGAAATAAATTAATGATAAAGTGGAAATTTGAAATATAAGTTATTTTGGAAATTTCAATTTAATTACAAATGGAATTTAAATTAAATATGAAAATATGATAAATTTATGATATTTTGAATTAATTGAATTTAAAATGATTTTATAATATATTAATGGATTTTGAATAAGTTAAATGTGAAATAAATGAATATTGAGTTGAATTTCGAAATATAACTTAAATTGGAAAATTGTAAATTTTGTTTAAAAGTGAATTTTGAAGTTAAGTAAGTAAAATGAAAAATAATTTATATTTTGAAATTTAAACTTAAGTGTTAAGTTAAAAATTTAATTATATGAATTGAAATTGAATGTTGGAATTTAATAAGTGAAATATTATTAAATATTGATTTTTGAATGGAAATTTAACTTTATAAAATCATGAGTTTAAGAAAAATTAAATGATGGTTATAAAAGTGAAAAATATATGATGTTATAAGTTTGAAATGGTTTAAATAAAAATTTAATGGTTTGTGAAAGTATAGTGAATATTTGGAATTTAATTAACAACATTTTTAAATGCTATTATTTTCTATAGTAAAGGATATTACAGCATTTGTAAATGCTGTATATAAATAAACTAAAGGGCTAAATTGAATTAAAGGCTATTATAGCACTTTGCAAGTGCTATAATTGTTGAATTTAACTAAGGTTTTATTTGAATTAATGTGACCCTATTACAACATTTTGAATGCTGTCTTGTGTTAAATTAAATTATTTTAAAAGTAAGTTTCCGCATATTTCTAAATGCTGCGAAAGTTGAATTTTCATTGTTTTAATAAACTTAAGTGAATAAATGAATTTTAGATTAAAATTTTGGAAATTTAATAATTTAATTATTAAATATAATAACTTCATTTTTATGATTTAAAATGTAGTAATATGTTTTGAAATATAAACTATTTGAAATGTATGTTGAAATGGTATTTTTAAATAAATGAATATGGTTTGGAAGAAACGATATTTTGATATTTTGAAATGGATTTTTGAATGATATTGAATTTTTGAAATGATATTTGATTTCGAAGTATAAAATACTATTTTGAAATTTTAACCACGGGATGTACTTAATTTATAGATTAACTGATTCCTAAAGGATGAGCGATCCCAAGCATCCTTTAAATTATTGTGCATTTATACTACAGTTCACTTGAGTTGGTTTATAATATATAAGTATATATGTCCTGACTCGTGTGTTTTGTGTTTTACTTTACGCTTGGGTCAGCCTGAGTATTTACAGCTTAGCTTTGGATTTCTTTCCTGGAGCTAGGTATCGCTTGGAGATTCTGCTTGTCTAGTATCTATTCCCTTTCAGTTTCAGTTATTCTATTTCAGTTCTGGTATTTATAAACTGCTATGTATTTGAGATTTCTATTGTATATGTTTTCTAGACTGATATTATGTATTATGTTTTGAGAGTTGTTATAGTAGCTTCAAAAAGTGCTATGGTATTTTAATTTCCGCTGCGAGTTATTCTGATATTTCTGCGTCTGTGATTCTGTGATTGTATTTAATGTGGTCCAAATTTATTTACAATGTGGTATTTTAAACAATTCAAGCCCGGCATGCGTGGATGCGAATGGATGAAAATATCGGGTTGTTACAAGATCTTCCTTTGTTTAGAGGTACCTTTTTATTCGGCTGTGTGGGCAGTTGTTTGCAAACAACTGCGGGGTTTGTCTCGTTCGAGACTATCCAGTAAGGGATGGTTCCAACCTTGTGTTGTAGGGGATTTAGGGTGGATCCTCGGTACTGTGATCTAGGCCATGTACTATGATGGACGGTGCCCCCGTAGCCCTGCCATTATATGGAATCCAATCTCCAATATGTGCCCTTCGAGTTTGTTTGTATACCTATGTATGCTGGAATTTGATAAATGTTACAATTTCGGCTATATTCTATTTTACTTGAAAACCCTAGACACTATTATAATATCACTGGATTTCCTACCAAATGTTTTGGTTATCGTAAGGTAAAAACTTTTCTGTGTTTATATGCGGGAAGTCTTACGAAATACCTTTTGTTTTCAAAGGTTTTTCAAAGTTAAGCAACTTTAACTCGTTTACTCACACCAGACCCATATCTGACCCGAAGTTTATTTTCTGTTTTATTAAAATCTTGGGTACTCAAATTTTTAGAAGTAGCCAAAGGATTCTGGTTAGCTTTGACGAACTCTGTAGGAGAAATGGAGCAGGAGGCTTCAACATTGTAGATATATTTTCCGCTGTGTTGGTATCTTTGTGTTGTATTTGGATTGTAATGACCAGACAGGTGTTATAACTGTCTAGTATGTGATGCATAAGCTGTGTAACTCTGATAGATATCGTATATTATGTAATACTTGTGTAATTAATATAAATTATTCGTTCCGCTGTGAAATTCAGATGTTGTTTCCTTCTTTCTTCTCTATCTTTTCTCTTTTCTATCCCTTTCTTTCTTAATAATGATGCGTTTTTCTATGAAGAAAAAGGCGGGTCGTTTCATGCGGTATCAGAGCACTAGGTTGAGTGAATACCTAGGCTTTGGAGTGATTTCTTTCTTGAGAGAGCGTATTTGTAATTTTAATATATATATATATATATATATATATATATATATTTCTACCTATTTGTTGGGTTACCTGTTCGGGTTTTCCAATATGAGTTCTAGAGGTTGGAAAGGTAGTGGGATGTGTAGCACGGCTACCAAAGGAAGGAGTCTGAGTGTTGAGGTTGGAAGTGTATCTGCCAAGGATGCAGACCCAATACGGCCTCAAGTGAGCTTTGCAGTGGTGTAAGGATTTCACCAACTGAAGGAAACCTTTTAAAGGTTTAGAGTCCATCATTAAAGTACAAGTTTGGATGAGTGAGAATTTTGATCTGTCGGTTAAGCAGAAGCGAGTGATGGTATCTCGGCAACTTCAGGAAGAAGCAGCTGCGTGATGAGACACGGTGACTATAGATGTTTTCGAAGATGTTTCTTTTGGTGTAAGTTTAAGAAAGTGTGTCCGCATCGGTGATGAGACTAGATTCAGCAGGGTGTTTGTGTTTGGTTTGAGGCCCGAGTTTCTTGAGGAGATGTCTACCCATCTCAAGGTTCTGTGTGGGATTGGATGATATGGCTTTGAGGATCAAGGAGCTTTTGGATAAGGAAGTCTTTGGCATCAGTGGCTGCATTTCAGCTCGGAGGTGTTCTATGTGTCGACAAGAAGGTCATCCGGCTAAGCAGTGTTCTAGAGGTGGAATTCAGAAGCAGCAGAGTGGACCCATTCCTTCGATAGATTCGCCAGACAAGCATAAGTTGTTCTGATTGGTAAAGAGAGAATAGTATCTTTGGAAATTAAACTGGATTTATCGCAAAAAATGACTTGCGAGAGTTTGAGTGTTCTCTTGAGTAATCTTTTGCTTGAGATCGAGGAATCTCTAGGGAATGCAGGAGATATCAAAGTTGTCAGAGATTTTTCTGGACGTCTTTGAAGAAGCCAAGGTTTGCCTTAGCATATGGAGATTGAGTTTTCGTATTGACTAGGATTCCTGGAGCTACCGGTGGTTTAGCTTAATAGAAGGATGGCTCCTAGGGAGAGATTTTGGTGAAGCAGCTCAGGATATCATGGAACTTTTGAGTTTTCTCTTTATGGATCTGTTGAACTGTGTCTTCTGGAATGTATTGGACTAGTCTATGCTTGTGTTTAACATCAGCATTCTCATCTACTCTAGATAAGAGTTGTGCAGCGGAAGCAAGGTGCAGCTGTTCTAGAGTGGAAGCAACCCTAGACTTCTTGGAAGTTTGCAGTTTTCTTGGTTTAAAGGCTTTCTACAGGATCTGAAGGCGAGATTGGCGAGTGCACCTGTTTTGTATTTTCCGGATGGGAGAAGTAAGTTTGAAGTCTACTGATGTTTGTGAAGTAGAGTTTGTTCTTGATTTCGGTAGATCTTGAGAGGATTTTTTGTTGGGTAGTTTTTGGTCCAGTTTGTTTCAAGAGGCATCAACAAAGGTTGAGCTAATCAGGAACGATGAAGGCAGCCCAGGATTGTCATAAGAGTTTTGTGGATAAGGGACGTAGAAATTTGGATTTCGAAGTCGGAGATTTGATTTTGGATAAGTTTTCTTCGGTCAAGGAAGCAATCAGATTTGGCTAGACTGGGAGGCTAGCTCCGAGATATATTGGATCTTTCTGTGTTCTTGTAAGGATAAGTGTTTGAACTACAGGATTGAATTGCTAGTTTAGAAGACTGGGATTCAATGTGTTTCACGTATCTCTGACGGAGTACGTGTATGATCCATCACTGGTTATGGAACCAGCAGTTCATGATGATTTGTAGTTGAGCTGGACTGGATAATGGTCTGATATCTTATTCAGATTGTAGATTGAGGTAAGTAGGAGCTCAGAAGCTTAGTGGTGTAGCTATTTTGGATTCAGTAGAGCGAATGTTCCAGTGTTTGTACCTGGGAGACTCTAGATAGTGTTAGGAAGTTCTATTCTGATTTGGGTTAGGATCATTAGATTTGTTTAAATGAGTGAACCATAGCTGCTATGGTTGTTAGCATATGGTTGATAATATATACTTGTGGTTTAAAATTAAAATCTTTGATGGGTTATTAAATTATCTTTGCTTTTAAATTTCGGAGACGAAATTCTTTTAAGGGGGAGGAATGTTATGACCCGGAATTTTGGGCAATATCAATTTAATAATCTGTATTAATAATTAAATTGATTTGATAATTTTCTTTTATAATTTTAATTTTAATTGGAAAGTTTATTCTTTTAAAAGAGAATAAATATTTAATTGGTAAATTTTATCTTTTAAAAGTTAATAAAATGTTTTCTGTTTATAATGTATATATATTTGTATATATTGTAAATAGAAAAGCTATAGTTTGAATTTAACAAATAAAATCATGTTTTAACTTAAGTTTAAAATATAATTCACAAACATATAAAACATATGATACATTAATTCATTTAGTAAAATAAGTAATTTATAAATAATGTGATGATCTCTTTTATAAATTATTTAAAATTGAGATTGTTATTTCAAACAATATTAATAATGTGTTGTTTTTATATATAGATATAAATAGATTTTTAAGAAAATATAATTATTATTATTTTCAAATTTAATATGTTGCTATATATGAATTTATATAAGTTGAATTTAAATTGGATTTTTAAATTTAATTTGGATTTGAATTCGGATTTAATTTTGAAATTCAAAAGATAGGTATTTTAAAATATCGTGGATTTAAAAATATATATAAGCTTTTATTTGTATATGATTTATATTATAATATTTTCTTTAAAGAAATTTATACATATATGTACATTGGTAAGTATTTTGTAAATTAGTAAATTAAGTATAAAAGCCTTTTTATTAACATTTAAAATAAATAAAAATTATGTAATGACAAGTGTTAATACATTGAGTCATAATAGTAACATGTGTAGGCTAATTAACAATGCTAATGAAAAATGTTAAGTTTTAAACAAGTGTCACATTTGATTTTAATTTTTCTTTTTTTATAAATCAATTTAGCCTTTATAAATACATACTTCTTACCTTTAATTCTTTTTCTGTCCTCTTCAAATCAAAAGCAAAGAAACTTTAGCCTGTAAAAAATTTCTCAAAACAAATCTGCAACTTAAACACTTCTCAAACCAGAAACTTATCAAAATCAATAACCTGCAAATTCATTTTCAAAAGCAAAACC
This sequence comes from Allium cepa, assembly GCA_030765085.1. Lineage (NCBI taxonomy): Eukaryota > Viridiplantae > Streptophyta > Magnoliopsida > Asparagales > Amaryllidaceae > Allium > Allium cepa. The sequence continues at coordinate 195,670,068 of CM060934.1, read as the reverse complement.
CAATCCTGTACATTTCCTCAACCTGAGATTTAAACAAAAGCAAATCAACTATATTTCAACAGCAAGCAACTTCAATTCTGTTTTAAATGCAAGATCATCTCAACATCAAAGTAATTTCAAAAATTAAGTTCAGATTTCAAGCAAGTTCAAGCATTTTTATCAATTCAAGTTTTCAAGCTTCTGTTTCAAGCTCTGTCTTCCAAACTAGTGAGTAAAATAAACTTTTAAAAACAGTGATATGGTTGCTATCTTTATTGTTTGTGACGATCCTATATGAAGAAGTTGTTTGCATGATTGATTTTATCTGGATATGTATGAATTGATTTGTTTAAATGTGAATATATATATATATATATATATATATATATATATATAAACTGCTCCTCTGTTCTAGCTTTCCAGTGAGTAAACAATTGTTTTAAAAGCTTTTGACCTGGTTTTAACTTTGATTTATATGATGAAATCTTGTGTTAAAATAGTATAAATTGTTTGCAAGAATGTTGGAAGTGAATGCATGTTTGTTTGTGTATATTTGTTTTGTGTATACATATATGTTCATTATTTGAGAAACAGGCTCCCAGTTCATATAAATTTTTTATATCTTCCAAACGAATTGGATTTAGACCAAGATCTTTAAAGGAGAAAGGTTTGTAACATAGTAATATAAATTTTAAAAATGTTTCCAAGATTTTATATTTAGTAAATATTCTTAAAAAAATAAAATACAGAGTTAATCTGAAAATAAATTAAAGATCTATCATGTTAATTTAAATTTTTGATTTTAGAATATGATTCGTCATGGCATAAGATGAATTTAGGAAGTAAAATCAGAATATTTAGTGTAACGATTATGGTGATATGCCATGATGTTTGATTTTCAGTTCTTGGCCGATTACCGTCGATCGGCGGCAATGTAACGATCATGATTCAGGCTGGAGGAGGATGAGGAGTAGGGGAACTCAGGAAAATTGGGTAGGAATTTTTCTGATGGCAGAGGTGGCCAGAGAGGGGCGATTTAGGGTTTATCGACTGTTTGGGTTTGTCGAAGTTTCCATGGCAATTACGCCGCCAAGAGGGTGCCGGAGCTGATCGCGATAAGAAGTATATGTTAGTCGAAGCGAGAGACGTCTTTGGGTAGGTCAGCATTGGAATCAATGATCGAAGGCGTTGGTTTTGGTGGTTGTTCGTCGATCCTTTGGGTTCATGGAGTCGATGGCTTGGCTTGAATTCGTGTCCCTCTTGAATTCATCGGAACTGGAGGCTAGGTAGGTCGACGAGATGATCGTCGATAGGTGAGTAGTGTCGCCGAGGGGTCGGGGTTGAATGGAACGACGTGCACGTGTACGCATGCATTAGCTTCTGGTGAAGTTCGAGTTTTGGGATGATGGTGAGATTCTCGGTATTAGGCTTGTGCGAATCGTTGTGCGACTCGAGGTAGCAGGATTCGCAAGTGCTCGTGTTTTGCCCGGGGCTTGCACTAGGGAGTGATGATGTTGGCCCGGGTTTTGAGTTTTTTAAGATAACCAGTTTGAAAAGTTATAAACTAATGCAAGTTTATAATAAAAATTTAACCAAGTTTAAAAGAATTTGTGAACTAGGTTTTTAAAGCTAAGAAATCAAGTTTTTAAAGATTTTAAAGTTATTAAAATAACTAGTTTACAAAAGATGTTTTAAACAAGTTTAAAGATATAAGGATATTTGAAAATAAATTTGTTTTCCAAGTAAAATGTTTTAAACCAGTTTTAAAATATTTAAATGTCAAAGTAAATGTTTAAAATTTGTTTAACTTGATTTTGTTATTTTAAGTCTATATTAAATGATTTAATTAAATGTTTTAAATATGATTTATGATAATTAAGTCATTAATAAGGATAATACTTTATCTTAAAGTTAATTAAGATTTAATGATTTAAGATTATTAAATTAATAAGGAAATTAAAGTAATAATTAATTGATTTAATTATTTAATGATTAAGAATTAATAAATAAATAATTAAGGGTTGTAAGTTAATTAATTTAAGGGTTAATTAATTTGTAATTAAGGATCATTAATTAGATAAGTCAAGATTATTAATTAATGATTAGAAATTTATTAATCAAGTAACTAAAGATTAATTAAGTTACAATTAAGCATTAATTAGTTAAGTAATTAGATATTAATTAATTAGTAATTAAGAATTAATTAATTTGTAATTAATAATGGTTGATTAAAGCATAATTACTTAGGGAAGTAATTAAAGGATGGTTAATGAGTATAATTAAAAGAAAGATCATTAACTAGGGATTATGAAATGATTGATTAATGTGATTAATTTAAGATAATTAATTAGATTAATTAATTAAGGGTAATCATTTGTGGAATTGATTAAGTATAATTAATTAATGTGATTTATAACGTGTAATCACTTAGTGAAGTAATTAATAGGTAATTACTGGATGTAATTAATTGAAGAATGGAAGTAGCTTTGGGTTTAATTACTTTGTGTAATTAATAAGAAGGATAATTACTTAGTGGAAGTAATTAAGAATTAATTACTTAGTGTAATTAATTTAAGAATTAATTTAACAAAATTTATTTAGAAGTTAATTAAGTAATGTAATTAATTAAGGGTAGTTAATTACTGAATGTAATTAATCAAGGTTGATTAATGAATGTGAATAATTAAAGATTAATTATTAAAATATGATTAATTAGAAGAATAATTAATTTAAGAAGTAGTTAGAGGATCATTAATTAATATATTCAATGAAAGTAATTAAGGGTTGATTAATTAAGGATAATTAATCAATATAAGTGATTATAGAATAATTAATTAATGTAATTAATTAAGGATTAATGTAATTATTTATAGTTAATTAATTAATGAGATTAATTAAAGGTTAATGACTGTAAATGGTTAAGGATAATTAATTTGTGTAATTAATTAAGGCTAATTACTTAATGTAATTAAAGAATAATTAATCAAGGATGATTAATTAAGATGGATAATTAGAGAATGATTAATTAATTGGTTTGTAATTGATTAATGGTTAAGTAAGCAAGATTTATAGTAATGAAAGTAATTAATTTAATTTATTTTAAATTAATTATAGATAGTGTGATTAATTAATTTTTGCTTATGGATGGCTGAATGTTATTGAATGCCTTGGATTGTTTGAAATATCTGATACGAGATATGTGTTGATCTATGATATGAGATGCTTTGGTTGAATTGTGATGATATGGATTATCTATTTGTGATAATGTGAATTATCTATCTGTGTGAATATAGATAATGTATTAAATTGTTTTAACTTAAAACAACTTGAACTTAAAAGCGTTTTGGATTTCGATGAGACCAGGATCAGATTCCAGATGTGGATATCCGAAAACCACATCGATCCAAATTAAATGATAGGTCGTGAATCTCAAGTTATGATTGAGATGAAGATTCAGAGTGCAAGGGCTATTGCCGTTGACTCTGAGGGTGATTCCAAAATGAGTGTAACGAGATAGTGCCTTTAGTTTCGTTCGAACCCGGAACGAACTTGTATGGATTGAATGCTTTCATAACATTGTCATTGGAGGACGATGAGCATTCTAAGTGATGTGTTCTGATAAGGTAATCGTAGCCTCAAGCCTCATCAACCGGGAATGGCTAAAAAAGAGATGTGCAGCAAGGCTAAGTGAGTCGCGCTCATGTAGGAAAAGATCTTCCCCAGTCTAGAGGTCCTTTTTTATTCGGCTGTGTAGGCAGTTGGTTGCAAACAACTACGGGGTTTGTCTTGTTCGGTACTATCCAGTAAGGGATGCTTCCGGCCTTGTGTTGCAAGGGATTTAGGGTGGATCATCGGTATGGTGATCTTGGCCACATACTGTGACGGGCGGTACCCCAGTAGCCCTGCCATTGTATGGAATCCAATCTCCAATAAGTGCCATTCGAGTTTGTTTGTATACCTATGTATGCTGGAATTTAATAAATGTAACAATTTCGACTACATTCTGTTTTACTTTAAAACCCTAGACACTATTATAATATCATTGGATTTCCTATCGATTTTTTTGATTATCGTAAGGTAAAAACTTTGCCATATTTATCTGCGGGAAGCCTTACGAGATACCTTTTGTTTTCAAAGGTTTTTTAAAATATTAAGTAACCTTAACCCGTTTACTCACACCAGACTCATGTTTGACCCGAAGTTTATTTTCTATTTTATTGAACTCTTGGGTACTCAAATTTTTACGAGTAGCCAAGGGATTCAGGTTAGCTTTGAAGAACTCTGGAGGAGAAATGGAGCAGGAGGCTTCAGCATTGTAGATATATTGTGTTTTCCACTGTGTTGGTATCTTTGTGTTCTATTTAGGTTGTAATGACTAGGCAGGTGTTATAACTGTCTAGTACGTGATGTATAAGCTGTGTAACTCTGATAGATGTTGTATATAATCTAATACTTATGTGATTAATATAAATTATTCGCTTCGCTGTGAAATTCAGATGTTGTTTCATTCTTTCTTCTCTATCTTTTCTCTTTTCCATCCCTTTCTTTCTTAATAATGATGCGTCTTTCTATGGAGAGAAAGGCGGGTCGTTTCACTTAAATTATTTAAATCTTAGTTTAGTTTAGTGCTTGAAATTATTATATATCAAAAATCATTTATTAATTAAAGTTTAATACCACATACTTTAATCATTTTATTTGAAAACATTTAGGAACTAATTACATAATTAATCTAGTGTATACTTATATAAACTAAACAATTTTTAAACAATTTAACTTTAAAAAAAATTAAACTTTGAAAACTTGTTTAAAGAAAAACTTGTTTAATAGATTTACTTTGAAAACTTGGTTATCTTTTCTTTGAAATTTTTTTCATTTAATATACTTTGTAAACTTTAAATTGGTTTAAACATTTGCTTTAAAACTTAAACATTTCATATACCTTTAAACCTGGATAGGATTCTTTTTAAATCTAAAACCTGGTCATGATTTTTCTTTTAAAAATTAAAACCTAGTTGAAACAAATACAACCCGAGCCTAAAATATCAAACCCGAGCTAAACACGAGAATACCCAAGCGAAAACCTAGGCTACACTTAAACTCACTTGCTTTGAGGCACACACGCAACATCCTCGAGCTTGACGCGAGAATCACTCTTCTTCCCCAAAGCTTAAACAAACCCAGACACAAAAAAAAACTTATGCACGTGCACATGCAACCGCCGGCGTTCTGACCTTCGCTGCGACCCTCGACAAGTCGATGTCGAACTCGCTTACCCACTCGACCATCCAAATTGACAATCTCGCCTGCGAATCAAAATCTAACAAGTCGATTAATACCTAGAACCAACCCAATCAACAAAACTCCACGCCGATGACGAACCCGACAACCAGAACCCATGCCACCACGCTACGATCCCACACCTTGCGATCGAGTCCGATTCAATCCGACATCGCAAATGACTCGACTATCACCCCGACCACAACCAGACTTCGAACCCTAGTTCGACGTCACCCAACCTTCACGTCGATCTAAAATCAAGCGATCATTTTTCTAATGATCATCACCACACGAGCTTCCACCAAGAATGATCACGACTCACCAATCTTCGCCGATCAACAGAAATTGTCGAAAATGCATTTCCCGTTCATCTCAACAAATCACACCATTTACTTACCTAAAAATCATGATTTCTTTACCTAAATTCAAAATTTGCCAATAGGAATCACACCATGAAATCAAATAAGAAAATTAAAACCATCGAATTTTCTATTATAAATAAATTTCTCTGTAACATTCCATTTTCTAAAAAAATTCTAAATATTTCTTCTTGGAACTATTTTTAAAAATGAAATTATAATGTTACAAACATTATCTTTTTAAAGACCAAAGCTTGAATTTGTCTGTATAGGCAGAATATGAATTTTTATGTGTTATTCAAGAGCCCGTGAACACAACAGTGACAAGCATACATACACACATCCAAGTATACAAATATATATATATATATATATATATAAATAATGTAATTCAACTATAATTCAGTTAAAATCATCCATGCAAGCCATATTTACAACCTTACTTTACAGATTTAACACATGCATTACAATATTCAACCGGTTTTAAACTTTTAAAAAATTGTTTACTCACCAGACATTTTAAAAACAAAGAACAACTTTCTTTTATCTGGAATTTTGTTTTTGAGTTGATCCCTGAAACTGAAATGCTTGATGTAGATCTTAAATCTTGAATCCATATTGAGTTGAATTTGAACTTGATTTTGAAGCTTAGTTGAAGATTTGAAAAACTATTGTTGACTGTTTTGGTTTTTCTTTTGATTATGGTTTTAGTTTTCTTCTAATTTTAGTTTAAAGATGAAAGAAGATAAGAGAATTTTTTGAACAGAAAAAAAAATAGCCTGGTCATTCTCTAAAACACTTATATTTATATAATTAAAATTTAAACGAGATAATTGCCATTTGTTATTTTTGCATGTTACTAATGCTTACACATGTTATAAATCTTACAAATGTCAAAAGAAAGAATTAAATGTTTTACAAATGTTTAAAACTCTCTTTTTTTCTTTTCTTTTTTTACTTATGTTTATAAAGATTTACGTATTGTGTTTATATTTTATTAATTAGCTCTTATATTGATATTCTTTATGTTTTCTTTATGTATACACACTAATTCACGTGTATTTTAAAAGAAAGAACATTTTAAACCTTTTATTAAATTTCATTTTATTTTAAAAGAAACTGCACTAAATTTTTATAACAAATCCTATTAAGCTAAAATTCTTTTTAATAAATATACATATATATATATATATACTATATTAAATGTTTGAAAATATAAAGTTTATCTTCAAAGAGCTTTTTGAAAATTAATACATTGAATTTAAAACATATATTATAAATCACAATACACACACACACATATATATAATTTGAATACATATTATTATTAAATTCAAACCAAAGCTTCCTAATCACAATGTATATTATAATTAGAAAACAATTTTTTTATTATTATTAGTTTTGAAAAGATAAATTTACCAAATTAAATTATTATTAGTTTTGAAGAGATAAATTTAATTAAATCAAATAATTATATTATCAATCAATATTGTCAAATTTAAATAATTTTAATGAAGATTATCAAATTGCTATTGCCCAAAATTCCGGGTTATCATAAAAATGACTTCTACCTCAAAATCCTAAAGGACTGAGGCACAAACCCCAACACCCAAGCATATTTGATTATATATAAAAATCATCTTCAACTTATGCCAAATCAGAAAAATCCACCCTAAACTATCTTAGGCACAAACCTACCTACAATACACATTTCATCCAACATGGCACTCTCACTCGAATCGAGTTTATAACACTCGAAACGAATAAGTAATGACATCTACATCTATAGTGACAACTTTTGATTTTGTTACTAAAATTACTAAGTCACTAAGGGCTATTCCAAAAAATTTTGCCACCGATTCTTACAACTATCGGTCATATCCAGAAATCCTTACTCTGACTTTTGTTTTAACTTTGGTCTACGTTTTCAAAAAAATTTGGCAGTAATTCCTTTGTGTGGCTAGATCCGAAAAAATACAACTCGCCATATCTGGCCCCAAATCAACAAAGAAAAAGAATCCTAAAATGGCCTCCTATATCTAGGGCATAAAATCACCGATCAATCACCAAATTCTAAATCTGCTACAAACCTATTTATTGGGCAACCAACTCTACTAATGAAACCAAAAGCAGAAAGCTAGGCTTTGCTTCCATGTACCTGAAACTCACTTACATAACCTAAAAGAAAGTTAAACATGACAAATGAAATTATACACCTACCCATCCAATATATAACATGAATCCAAGAATGCTAAATCATAAATAGCAACCATCTCAAACAATCATGCCATATCAAATCATATAACTTGTATTTCTAATGCCGTTAGAATACAACTTTATTAAAGCCCGTACCATGTACATATGTCATCCGTACAAAATATCAAATTTTATCACTCGCTCGATCATACTAATTTCACTTTCTAACTAGTACCGCTCACTCGACTTTTCTAATGTGGACATGATCCAGTTTCTTGATTAGAAATCACCATTCTCCTTGCATAGCCATATACTATGATAGAAAACTTCAGAATGATATTAAAAATCTTTATCATGTGTTCACCGTCAAGAATCGAGTGAAAAATTCTTGTTCAAACCAGTGTAAATCACCATGAAATCATGTGCCCAAATTGGGATCAAGAATTCTCATATGAATAAATTGATCTATGTACATCTTACGGATTTATTCTATTTTATTTCTTAACCACACCCATTTCCTTTTTAATTTAAGTTACTTTCAATTTCACTAAACATGATTTCATTTCACACTAAATTCATTTACGAACCATTTCATAAATCATTACTTAAGTGTACAGATATTTCACGACTTAAGTTTATAAACACCTTATAAAACACAACTTAGGTTTATCAACACATTAAAACTTAAGTTCGTACATTCATACAACATTCTTCTACAGCCTAAGAGTATATATACAATATCATATTTTGTTTTACTTTACCAGAATGTTCAAAAAATTTAAAACTTGTTTTAACTTAATATCTCTTCAGCTTTATAAGTTACAAATACTTATTTCCATAGAATTCCACCAGAAACAACTAGCTTCAATGTGACGGCCCGCAAATCCGTACCCTTTGAATTGACAATAAACCATACATGTCCGACCCAAAAAGCACAGATCGACAGAAAGTCAAGAGAAAGAAAAGAAGAGAGAAGTAGAGAAGTGAAGAAAGAGAGAAAATAAAACCAAACAGAATAATACAGAATCTCACATCACAGCGGAAAACATATAATATCATATCAACGATCTTTACAAAATAGAAACTGTATATATACACATCAATCAGAGTTCAACAATCAATCACTAGTTATCAGGCTGGACAGTTATAATAATCTATCCTCACAATTGCTGATAACATACAACATTTAAGCACAGCAGATAATCAATAATCAAAACATATACATGTATACGAAATGAAGATCTCCAGCTCTTCTGCCGAAGCTCTAGAAAAGCACCGATCTGAACATGTAAATATACTCGGTCTGACGAGCATTGAAAGGGAAGAATGCACGGATCAGTCTAGTAAACCAGCGTGAGAAACACACTCAACTGAATTTATTACATTACCAAACTTTTCCTTTATCAAAGCAAAAGTATATCGTAAGACACGCCCACATATAAACACAGACACGTTTTTACCTTACTATAAATAAAACATTTCATATTAAATTCATCTTATATTATACTAGTGTCTAGTATACAAATAATATTCAAAATAGTCGAAATTGTTACCATTATTAAATTCTAGCATAATAAGCTCTACAAATAAAATGGCAGGTACGTAGTGGAGTTTGGATTTCCATACAAATGACCAGGTGAAGGGACTACCTTCCGAATGGGTACACCTCTAGATGGATGTCCCAAGAAACCATCACAAAGTTTCTCTACCAACACAAGACCCACCCAACTCTATAACTAGATGAGGCCGAATATGTCATCCTCTGGTCGTTACTGACCTTTACCGAGGACCCTCGAAGCATACAAACCAAAATAATTAAGTTATATATATACATAAATTGTTTTAGGAAGTTCCAATTAGTATAAAATGCATATCTCACTCATTTTAGATCCAAACCCAGCACGGTCGATCACGTTGTGTTAGGAGATCTTTGCTTTGGAATCAGTTTGGAAGAATTTGGAGCTTCCTAAATTTTTAGATAAATTCAAATGCGTTCGGAATTACGTTGGAACCAGAACGTGAAGGCGATAATAAAAATCATGGTGAGTTAGTCTCATTCAATTTTGGATTTACCGCAATTAGTTTTAAACGGTTAAAATTAATTATTAATTGATTGATAGAATTGATAAATTATTTTCAGCTAAATGTGATGTTATATATAGTAGTATATGTACTGGAGCGATTGATATTCCCGCATATATATAGCGGATGAGACCCTACAAGCCCCGCATAATAGACAATGACCCTATATACTGCGATACCTCCCTCGAAGTGGGATTGGTATTTTTATATTATGCTAACATTTGTGGATGCAGAAAAAAAGGTTAGAGGGATCCAACTGGATTCCTCAAAAATATTGAATTTATTTTCATATTCAATGATATGATATATTAAATAATCTATGATAGACTATAGCGTGATTTTGAATTTATTTGGTGCTATGAATTATCGGTTAGATTTTGGTATTTTTAAATACCAATGAAAAATGTTAAAATTTGGAAATAAAACAAAAGAAAAATCTGAAGTAAAAATATTTTTGGTGAAATTTGGATTTGTTAAAAGAAATGAATTTTGGGTAAAATGAATAGTTTGGTTTCAGAATTTATACTTGATAAATTTTGGAATATGGAAAATACGGATTTTGGTAAAATATAAACAAAAGAATTTTTGATAATAAAACTTAAGCGATTTGTTTAAGTGTAAAATGGATTCAAAAAATCGAGATTTAAAATTGTTTTGGGAAAATAAAAAGGAAATTTGAAAATAAAATATGAAATTGATATTCCAGATTTAAATAAGATTTTAAATAATAAAAAGGAAGCGAAATCTGAATTTAGTTGGGGTTTGGGATATTTTTGGATTATTTAAGAAATTAATTTAAAAATGGAGTTTAATTTAGAAAATCGATTTTAAAACGATTTAAATATTGTGAAACGGTTATAAACGGGAAGTTCGACTGTGTAATTTATAGACAAGGTTTATAAATAAAATAAAGTGATTATCAGTGGATAAATGGAAATTATAATTGTAACGACCCAGAATTTTATTAATTAAAATTTGAATATTTAATTAATTTTAAATATTTATAAGTGAATTTATAAATCAAATAAATTTTTATTTGAATTTTTGGATTTAATTGGATAATTAAATCGATAATTTAATATGTTAAATTATGGAAATAATTGAAAATTGAGTTAAATATGATTGAAAATGATTTGTAAAATTTTATTTAATCATACTGGAGTTATAGAAATATTTTAGAACTTTTAAAATCGAATTAAAAGTTTATTTGTGAAAATTGAATATTTTAATATTTAATAATCGACTGTAAAATAGCCAATTTTTGAACAGTCTCAGAATTGAACGAAACCAGTTCCATTGGATCCGTAATAGTTAGTTATTACCGGATTTCAATTTTCGTGTCAATCGGAGCTATCGTTTGATCGTGGCAGCTCGAAACGCATCGATTTATTTTTAATTTAAATTTGGCGAGTCAAAATAGCCATTTTTCAAAATGTCTCGGATTTCGACGAAACCAGTTTCATCGGATCCGTAATGTGATATTATTGCAAGGTTTCAAATTTCAAGTCAATTGGATTTACCGTTTGTCCGGTACAAATTAAAACGCCTAGAAATCGATTTAAATCGGTTTAATTTAAATTGAGCGTTTGTTGCCATAACTCGCACATACTTCAGAATTAGCTTCCGAAACCTGTTCCATTGTGTCCGGAACGCGGGGTAAACCTTAGAAACGCTGGTTACGGCGTCTAAATCGGAGTTCGGAATTCCCGGGATGAATAGTGTTTACGCTTGCTTTTTCTATAAAAGGAGACACACACCCTTCATTAAAAAAAAAAAAAAAAAATAGAAACATTAAACCCTAGCCGCCACCCATGGGTTCAATGGCCAGAAAACACCCAACTCTCCTCCTCGATATCTTCCAATCCGTCGACAATTAGCAAGAATGTTCAACACGAAAGATGTAGAGGACGTCAAGCTCTACAAGATCAACGGTTGAGATCGGAAACGGAGCAACGTGGTGGCGTCAGGGGGGGGCCGTTCTCTTCAGTTTTGGCACGCCTTTCTAGGCTCATGTGCAGGCCGAGTTGGCCAAGGCTGGGGCCGAACCTAGCTTGTGTCGTGCTCTTCGACGTGGCGGAGGTGTGATCGAGTATAGTTGAGTGTAGGACGAGCAAATTTAAAACCTAATTTTGATGTCATGGGTTGTGCGTGCGTGTGTTTTGCTGTAGATGGAGTTGCGTGAGGGGTTTGGGAAGATGAAGCATGCGGCTATGATGGAAAGATGAAGGATCCAAGGGCTATGGTTGGGTAGGGGTTGTAAATAATTAAGTTTATGTTGAATTTAGTTATAAAAAACGTGTATAAACTTGTAAAAATCATAACCTTTTCATACGAGGTCGAAAAAATGCAAACTCAGTTGCGTTGGAATCGTATGGACGAGCACTACGCGATGGAGTTGGTTTGGAGTCGTTTGGAGTTAGTGAGAATTTCGGGTAAAATTAAACGCGCGTTTAATTTTATTCGAAATAAAAGCTAAAACGGAATTTAAAATCAAGGTGAGAACTTCTCACTCAATCGAATAGATTTCGATTTTATTTTAAATAGTTAGATTTAAAATATTTGAATGCATGTTTGAATGATGACTGTAAATTATTGATTGTTAAAATAGACATTATGCGCCGTTAGTAAGCGGATGTTATTTATTAAAAACATATACCGCGAATATTTCATAAACAGTGAAATTGGTATTATATATAATATCAATATATATATATTGGCATATGTATATATTGCAGTTGTTGATTTCCCGCATTTTTTGTTTAGCGGATGAGACCCTATTACGCCGTTATTAAGCGGATAATATTTAATAAGAACATGTACCGCGATAATTTCGTACTGGAGCGAAATTGGTATTGTGCTAATGTTTTTGGATGCAGGAAAACAGGTTGGAGGGATCCAACTGGATTCCTCAACAGTATTTATTTAATTTCAGATATTTTGATATTTGATTGATTATCATATCGATATATGATATCGTTGTTGTCGTGATTGACTATTTGGTGTGTAGCATCATTGAACCAAATTTTGGGATTTTAAAATGATTTTAAAGTGATTTTTGAGAATATACTATATTTTTGGAATTGATCCATTTTAAATAAATGAACGTTATAATTTTTAAAGTTATAAAAATTATAATTTTTGAGAAATACAGTTAAAAGCTGATTTTTGAGAAATATGAACTAAAGATTTTATAAAATAGTTTAGATTTGATTTTTGAATATATTATAAAAGTTTAAATATAGGATTTATAAAATTTGATTATTTTATAAATCGAAGTGGTGAAATTTTAAAGGAATTTAAAGACGTTTTAAAGAATAATATAAATTGATTTATATTAAGAGATTTATAAATGGATATTTATAAATTGAAATATTGACATTATAAAACGAGTTTTTTTTTATAAGTGTTTGAATGATTTGTAAATGAATTTCATTAATGAATGAAATTTATAGAATTATATAACGGTGAAGTTATAAATGGAATTTTATAAACAATAGGTTTATAAAATTTGTAAAGTTCAAAGGAACGATTTTTGCAAATAAATAAATTATAAGTGTTTGACTTATAATTTGGACTTTTGGTTTATAATTAAGATTTTAAATCGAATAGGTAAATAAAGAAGATTTATAAAGGAAGTTTTTATAAATAAATAGAAATGGAATTTATAAACGTTGTTTTATAAATTCGCAAATGACCTATTTTGATAAGTAAATTGTTAAAACCTATTAATGGAGTTATATTCACACTTTTGAATAGTGAATAATCCTTTGAATTAAAATGAATAAAAGGATGAAATTGTTAATGAAGTATATTCACGTTTTTGAATAGTGAATAATATGTTAAAGGAAATTGTTTTGGATTTGGTTGTTTTAAATAGAATTAAAACGATCTAACGATGTTTTAAATGTGTTGAGATTCGAAACCATAGATTTCAACATTCATTGTTGAAATAGACGTTTTCGAGAAATAAAAGGAAATAGTGGACTATAACACTGTTGTTATAGTAAATGATTTCCGAAAGGAAATGTTTTGTATAGTATTGGGATTTATATATCTATTTTAATTTCGAATCCCTATACTAGTGATTTTTGGGTTGTCGTGACAATGTTTTACGTAACATTCGTTTTGGCCCAAATAAATATGTTTAAGTGAATGATTTCCTTAAAGAATGAATTATATACTTAATTCGATTTAAGTATGTTGAACATTTTCTAAGTGTTGAAAATAAATAGGTTTGTGAATTACTTATGAATAAATAAGTATGGAATTGTTTTCCAATATGAAATGAATAATTAGAATTTATCTTTTTGAAGATAAATTGAAATGAATGATTGAAATCATATATGCATGGATATTTTGAAATATAAATTCATTATGGAATTTATGAATGAAAAGTGGGATTTGTATAAAAATAAATATTGATTTATTTTAAAGTGTGAAAATATATATCTTGTAAAGATATTTTGGAAAATAAATAATTTGGAAAATTATTTGGAATCTGGTGATGTATGCATATCCATTGATAGTTCAATAGCCGACTATCAATATTTCCCTTTGAATGGGTATTTGATGTGATTTGTTTGAATTTGAATGCACACTTATTTTTGAATAAGCGCTCACTATTCGGGTTAACCGGGAAAGGACCATGGGGTCGTATAACCCATTCCGAATATGTGATACGTCGTTGTGAATTGCATTTGAAGATCGGTGTTGAAGACCGGTATTTGCGAGAGCGATAGGATGACCTATCGATTGTTTCTGCACCGAGTCGCGCCGGTATAGAAACTCCCTAAGTGATGGGAAATCCGATCAGGATTGTGAATATCCGGATTGCAAGGACTTCTTTGTAAGTGCCTTCGGTTTTGTTCGATCCCGGAACAGACTTGTATGGATTGTATGTCTGACATTACAAGTTGAGATATAAAGCCGATTTCTTTCAAATATATTTCTGTTGGTGGCGGAGAATTTATTCTTTGCTTAACACCCTTCTCTGTGACGTACGAGCTCAGAGGTTATATAGTTGAAGTTATCAGCGATATATTCCCAGTTTGGTAATGTGACATGCTGAGTGATGCTGAAATGATCATTGTGTTGATTATTTGTGATAGGATCATTTATTTGATCGTCTATCTTAGTGATCATTGTGTTGATCATTTGTTGACCCAAAGCATGGCTTTTGTTTAAAGTATGTTTTTGTGGACGTGACTTCGTCGAGCCTCACACCCCGTGAATGGTCAAAACAGGAAAGAAGCAGCAAGGTTATGAGGGGTAGCACCCTTTAGGATGTGTCCATTTCCTTCTGGAAAAGGGTGGTATCATGGTATGGAGCCCAGATACTTACTCATGTTGAAAACACTTTGTTATGATTGTGTGAATTGATTACGAGCGCTCGGTTGATAAAGGTCCCAAAGGACCGGGGGATGGCATATTCGGTCAGTTGTTACTCAGTTAGGAGTAACCCGGCCTTGTGTTGGTAGAGATCCGGTTTGGTTCTCGGGGATGTCCATCCAGAGGCATTCTCATGTGGCAATGGGAAGTTCCTTGGCCTGACCATTTGTTGGAAATCCAAAGAAACAATACGTGACTTGTACGGTTTTAGTTGTATAACCTGCTATGGAATGTGGCGGTAACCTGCTATTGAACATGGTTAGCTATAGTAGGCATACGATAATGGTCGTATGTTGGCTAAGATTTATATCTTTATTTTTGAAATGAATTTACTACACTATGCACTAGTAATAATATCAAATGTTATTTTAAATGCGTATCAAGCATCTTTGACTATCATAAGGAGAAATCTCCTCCGATTCTGCGTTTGCATTGTGTGTGTGTGCGGGAGGCCTTATGGTAGTCTCATTTTTAAAAGCATTGCGAATTGATTTAAAATATTCCTCTATTTTGATTTTAAAGTAAATAAACTGTTTTGAGTTCTCACACCAGTCACATGACTGACTCGGAGTTTATTGTTTTCCTTCCTAAACTCTGGGTGCCCACCAATTTCCACACGGGCAGTCAAGAGTTAGGTTTATCAGGATATTCTGGATATTCTGGAGTTGCTGGAGGCAAGCTGGATGGCATGGCGTATTACTAGTTTATATAGTATTTCTTTTCCGCTGCACTGTTGTTGTTGTATGTTGTTGTACACTCTGATGATATGATGTAATGAAATGTGAAGTAATGTAATAACTGATATAGTTCTTTGTTTAAAGATTATTCATTCATTATTATATGTTGTTCCGCTGCGAATTGTGAGATTCTGATGTTGTTCTGTTGTTTTCTGTCCCGTCCTATTTTCTTCTGTTTTTCTCCTTTTTCTCTATTCTCTTTTTCTTTCTATTTCTAAATTTTCTATCTTCTTTTCCCTCTATTTTCTACCTTCTTATCTCTTCTTCTTTCTTTTCCTTTTCTTTTCTTCTTTCTTAAACCCATAACATCTCGGTTTTCGGCCTTTGATTTCTCGGCAGTCGATAAAGTGAGTGTCGATGTTGAATTTTCGAAGAACGAAAAAATCCGTACTGTTACATTTGGTATCAGAGCTGATGGTTAAGCGACAACCATGGTTCTGTTGGGTATAATTCATTAGAGATAGAGTCAGCAGTACTCTAGAATGAGTTTGAGTGTAATAATAGCTATGAGAGCGTATTTGTTAGTGAATATAAAATTGTTTTATATTGTGATGATTGGTTTGTTGAGTGGCATATGAACTTTCGTCAGCACAGCCTCGAAACTGAGCCGAAGGGGTTTCTAAACACTTGAATAGAACAATTCGACATAATATTGTTTTAAATTGGGTAAATGAAATAATTTTTGCCTTGATTATATTTTATATATAAAGGAATAATTTTTCAGAATTATTAAAGTGTATATAAGTTGATTGTTAGGTTGTTTGAATAATCTAAATAAAAGAATAATTGTATAAGTAAAAGAATTATAAGAATTGAATTATAATTAAAGTGATTTACAATTGTGAAATAAACTTATATATATAAAAAGTGAAACTATATGAATATATCTATGAATATGAGTTGTGAATAAAAGTGAATTTAAAGTTAAATGGAAGTATAACTTAAGTGTTGTTGAATGGAATTGATATTGATATCAAACTAAATTAATGAAGTTAAGTAATAAATGTGAACTTAAGTTATGTGAATGAAATTCAACTTTAGAATTGAATTGAATTAATGAATCAATTGAATGTTAATCAATTAAATGTAAATTTAAGTTGATATAAAATAATGAATATAAGTGTTGATTCATTAAAATCTAATGTTATTAGAAGTTGAATAAAAAAATGAATGAATATAAGCAAAGGAATTTGGTTGAAATTAATATACATTGATTGTTATATGATTGTTGATTGATTGTATATAAGTTCATTAAGTATTAATGAAGTGGAAAGCTAAAGTAAATTGAATTCAAATTGAAAGTAAATAAATTTGAATAGAATTGAATGTGGATTAGATTTAAATTAGTAAATGATAACTAATTGAATTGAGAAGGAATGTTGATAAAATCCAATGTGAATAAATCAAATGTGATTTAAAGTGAAAACCAATTCATTGAAAATTAATGAGAATATGAATATTTATTGATTATGAATGTTAATTGGTTGATGGTTGCATTTGTTGCTTTAGTTGCATTTGCTATATTATGTAGTAGTTATGTTGATATATGTTGTATATCGATACTATGCTTCATATACATGATTCTCATGTTGTTTGTTGAGTTTAGTAGGTGCGGATCGCGTTTGCTTCGCATTTGGAGTTCGCTTTAGCGCTATATTAGCCGTATATGCTCGCTAATAAAATATAAGGTACATATCTCGGATTAAATATCGTACTTTTATACTTTTTTCCCTTCGGGATGCCTCATTACTTGATGAGATGTATATTTGTGATATATATGCTGTCATTTTTTTTTCGGATCGAGCCGCGCAAAGGAGACTATGGCGAATTTTTCCGAAAATTTAAGGCGTTAGAAAAATTTGAGAAAATTGAAAATTTTTGAAAACTTTAACTTTGATTTAGAGTTGAAAGTTAAATGATATAGTTTGTTTTTGAAAAGATAACTAAGTATGATTGGAAAACTTGGTAAAGTTATTGTAAAAAGTTTAACTATGGATTTTGGAAAGTTAATAAATTCTATAACTTTTCTTACTTGTAATTTCGAGGACGAAATTCTTTTAAGGGGGAAAGATTGTAACGACCCAGAATTTTATTAATTAAAATTTGAATATTTAATTAATTTTAAATATTTATAAGTGAATTTATAAATCAAATAAATTTTTATTTGAATTTTTGGATTTAATTGGATAATTAAATCGATAATTTAATATGTTAAATTATGGAAATAATTGAAAATTGAGTTAAATATGATTGAAAATGATTTGTAAAATTTTATTTAATCATACTGGAGTTATAGAAATATTTTAGAACTTTTAAAATCGAATTAAAAGTTTATTTGTGAAAATTGAATATTTTAATATTTAATAATCGACTGTAAAATAGCCAATTTTTGAACAGTCTCAGAATTGAACGAAACCAGTTCCATTGGATCCGTAATAGTTAGTTATTACCGGATTTCAATTTTCGTGTCAATCGGAGCTATCGTTTGATCGTGGCAGCTCGAAACGCATCGATTTATTTTTAATTTAAATTTGGCGAGTCAAAATAGCCATTTTTCAAAATGTCTCGGATTTCGACGAAACCAGTTTCATCGGATCCGTAATGTGATATTACTGCAAGGTTTCAAATTTCAAGTCAATTGGATTTACCGTTTGTCCGGTACAAATTAAAACGCCTAGAAATCGATTTAAATCGGTTTAATTTAAATTGAGCGTTTGTTGCCATAACTCGCACATACTTCAGAATTAGCTTCCGAA
This sequence comes from Allium cepa, assembly GCA_030765085.1. Classification (NCBI taxonomy): domain Eukaryota; kingdom Viridiplantae; phylum Streptophyta; class Magnoliopsida; order Asparagales; family Amaryllidaceae; genus Allium; species Allium cepa. The sequence continues at coordinate 195,651,291 of CM060934.1, read as the reverse complement.
ACCTGTTCCATTGTGTCCGGAACGCGGGGTAAACCTTAGAAACGCTGGTTACGGCGTCTAAATCGGAGTTCGGAATTCCCGGGATGAATAGTGTTTACGCTTGCTTTTTCTATAAAAGGAGACACACACCCTTCATTAAAAAAAAATAAAAAAAAAAATAGAAACATTAAACCCTAGCCGCCACCCATGGGTTCAATGGCCAGAAAACACCCAACTCTCCTCTTCGATATCTTCCAATCCGTCGACAATTAGCAAGAATGTTCAACATGAAAGATGTAGAGGACGTCAAGCTCTACAAGATCAACGGTTGAGATCGGAAACGGAGCAACGTGGTGGCGTCAGGGGGGGGGCCGTTCTCTTCAGTTTTGGCACGCCTTTCTAGGCTCATGTGCAGGCCGAGTTGGCCAAGGCTGGGGCCGAACCTAGCTTGTGTCGTGCTCTTCGACGTGGCGGAGGTGTGATCGAGTATAGTTGAGTGTAGGACGAGCAAATTTAAAACCTAATTTTGATGTCATGGGTTGTGCGTGCGTGTGTTTTGCTGTAGATGGAGTTGCGTGAGGGGTTTGGGAAGATGAAGCATGCGGCTATGATGGAAAGATGAAGGATCCAAGGGCTATGGTTGGGTAGGGGTTGTAAATAATTAAGTTTATGTTGAATTTAGTTATAAAAAACGTGTATAAACTTGTAAAAATCATAACTTTTTCATACGAGGTCGAAAAAATGCAAACTCAGTTGCGTTGGAATCGTATGGACGAGCACTACGCGATGGATTTGGTTTGGAGTCGTTTGGAGTTAGTGAGAATTTCGGGTAAAATTAAACGCGCGTTTAATTTTATTCGAAATAAAAGCTAAAACGGAATTTAAAATCAAGGTGAGAACTTCTCACTCAATCGAATAGATTTCGATTTTATTTTAAATAGTTAGATTTAAAATATTTGAATGCATGTTTGAATGATGACTGTAAATTATTGATTGTTAAAATAGACATTATGCGCCGTTAGTAAGCGGATGTTATTTATTAAAAACATATACCGCGAATATTTCATAAACAGTGAAATTGGTATTATATATAATATCAATATATATATATTGGCATATGTATATATTGCAGTTGTTGATTTCCCGCATTTTTTGTTTAGCGGATGAGACCCTATTACGCCGTTATTAAGCGGATAATATTTAATAAGAACATGTACCGCGATAATTTCGTACTGGAGCGAAATTGGTATTGTGCTAATGTTTTTGGATGCAGGAAAACAGGTTGGAGGGATCCAACTGGATTCCTCAACAGTATTTATTTAATTTCAGATATTTTGATATTTGATTGATTATCATATCGATATATGATATCGTTGTTGTCGTGATTGACTAGTTGGTGTGTAGCATCATTGAACCAAATTTTGGGATTTTAAAATGATTTTAAAGTGATTTTTGAGAATATACTATATTTTTGGAATTGATCCATTTTAAATAAATGAACGTTATAATTTTTAAAGTTATAAAAATTATAATTTTTGAGAAATACAGTTAAAAGCTGATTTTTGAGAAATATGAACTAAAGATTTTATAAAATAGTTTAGATTTGATTTTTGAATATATTATAAAAGTTTAAATATAGGATTTATAAAATTTGATTATTTTATAAATCGAAGTGGTGAAATTTTAAAGGAATTTAAAGACGTTTTAAAGAATAATATAAATTGATTTATATTAAGAGATTTATAAATGGATATTTATAAATTGAAATATTGACATTATAAAACGAGTTTTTTTTTATAAGTGTTTGAATGATTTGTAAATGAATTTCATTAATGAATGAAATTTATAGAATTATATAACGGTGAAGTTATAAATGGAATTTTATAAACAATAGGTTTATAAAATTTGTAAAGTTCAAAGGAACGATTTTTGCAAATAAATAAATTATAAGTGTTTGACTTATAATTTGGACTTTTGGTTTATAATTAAGATTTTAAATCGAATAGGTAAATAAAGAAGATTTATAAAGGAAGTTTTTATAAATAAATAGAAATGGAATTTATAAACGTTGTTTTATAAATTCGCAAATGACCTATTTTGATAAGTAAATTGTTAAAACCTATTAATGGAGTTATATTCACATTTTTGAATAGTGAATAATCCTTTGAATTAAAATGAATAAAAGGATGAAATTGTTAATGAAGTATATTCACGTTTTTGAATAGTGAATAATATGTTAAAGGAAATTGTTTTGGATTTGGTTGTTTTAAATAGAATTAAAACGATCTAACGATGTTTTAAATGTGTTGAGATTCGAAACCATAGATTTCAACATTCATTGTTGAAATAGACGTTTTCGAGAAATAAAAGGAAATAGTGGACTATAACACTGTTGTTATAGTAAATGATTTCCGAAAGGAAATGTTTTGTATAGTATTGGGATTTATATATCTATTTTAATTTCGAATCCCTATACTAGTGATTTTTGGGTTGTCGTGACAATGTTTTACGTAACATTCGTTTTGGCCCAAATAAATATGTTTAAGTGAATGATTTCCTTAAAGAATGAATTATATACTTAATTCGATTTAAGTATGTTGAACATTTTCTAAGTGTTGAAAATAAATAGGTTTGTGAATTACTTATGAATAAATAAGTATGGAATTGTTTTCCAATATGAAATGAATAATTAGAATTTATCTTTTTGAAGATAAATTGAAATGAATGATTGAAATCATATATGCATGGATATTTTGAAATATAAATTCATTATGGAATTTATGAATGAAAAGTGGGATTTGTATAAAAATAAATATTGATTTATTTTAAAGTGTGAAAATATATATCTTGTAAAGATATTTTGGAAAATAAATAATTTGGAAAATTATTTGGAATCTGGTGATGTATGCATATCCATTGATAGTTCAATAGCCGACTATCAATATTTCCCTTTGAATGGGTATTTGATGTGATTTGTTTGAATTTGAATGCACACTTATTTTTGAATAAGCGCTCACTATTCGGGTTAACCGGGAAAGGACCATGGGGTCGTATAACCCATTCCGAATATGTGATACGTCGTTGTGAATTGCATTTGAAGATCGGTGTTGAAGACCGGTATTTGCGAGAGCGATAGGATGACCTATCGATTGTTTCTGCACCGAGTCGCGCCGGTATAGAAACTCCCTAAGTGATGGGAAATCCGATCAGGATTGTGAATATCCGGATTGCAAGGACTTCTTTGTAAGTGCCTTCGGTTTTGTTCGATCCCGGAACAGACTTGTATGGATTGTATGTCTGACATTACAAGTTGAGATATAAAGCCGATTTCTTTCAAATATATTTCTGTTGGTGGCGGAGAATTTATTCTTTGCTTAACACCCTTCTCTGTGACGTACGAGCTCAGAGGTTATATAGTTGAAGTTATCAGCGATATATTCCCAGTTTGGTAATGTGACATGCTGAGTGATGCTGAAATGATCATTGTGTTGATTATTTGTGATAGGATCATTTATTTGATCGTCTATCTTAGTGATCATTGTGTTGATCATTTGTTGACCCAAAGCATGGCTTTTGTTTAAAGTATGTTTTTGTGGACGTGACTTCGTCGAGCCTCACACCCCGTGAATGGTCAAAACAGGAAAGAAGCAGCAAGGTTATGAGGGGTAGCACCCTTTAGGATGTGTCCATTTCCTTCTGGAAAAGGGTGGTATCATGGTATGGAGCCCAGATACTTACTCATGTTGAAAACACTTTGTTATGATTGTGTGAATTGATTACGAGCGCTCGGTTGATAAAGGTCCCAAAGGACCGGGGGATGGCATATTCGGTCAGTTTTTACTCGGTTAGGAGTAACCCGGCCTTGTGTTGGTAGAGATCCGGTTTGGTTCTCGGGGATGTCCATCCAGAGGCATTCTCATGTGGCAATGGGAAGTTCCTTGGCCTGACCATTTGTTGGAAATCCAAAGAAACAATACGTGACTTGTACGGTTTTAGTTGTATAACCTGCTATGGAATGTGGCGGTAACCTGCTATTGAACATGGTTAGCTATAGTAGGCATACGATAATGGTCGTATGTTGGCTAAGATTTATATCTTTATTTTTGAAATGAATTTACTACACTATGCACTAGTAATAATATCAAATGTTATTTTAAATGCGTATCAAGCATCTTTGACTATCATAAGGAGAAACCTCCTCCGATTCTGCGTTTGCATTGTGTGTGTGTGCGGGAGGCCTTATGGTAGTCTCATTTTTAAAAGCATTGCAAATTGATTTAAAATATTCCTCTATTTTGATTTTAAAGTAAATAAACTGTTTTGAGTTCTCACACCAGTCACATGACTGACTCGGAGTTTATTGTTTTCCTTCCTAAACTCTGGGTGCCCACCAATTTCCACACGGGCAGTCAAGAGTTAGGTTTATCAGGATATTCTGGATATTCTGGAGTTGCTGGAGGCAAGCTGGATGGCATGGCGTATTACTAGTTTATATAGTATTTCTTTTCCGCTGCACTGTTGTTGTTGTATGTTGTTGTACACTCTGATGATATGATGTAATGAAATGTGAAGTAATGTAATAACTGATATAGTTCTTTGTTTAAAGATTATTCATTCATTATTATATGTTGTTCCGCTGCGAATTGTGAGATTCTGATGTTGTTCTGTTGTTTTCTGTCCCGTCCTATTTTCTTCTGTTTTTCTCCTTTTTCTCTATTCTCTTTTTCTTTCTATTTCTAAATTTTCTATCTTCTTTTCCCTCTATTTTCTACCTTCTTATCTCTTCTTCTTTCTTTTCCTTTTCTTTTCTTCTTTCTTAAACCCATAACATCTCGGTTTTCGGCCTTTGATTTCTCGGCAGTCGATAAAGTGAGTGTCGATGTTGAATTTTCGAAGAACGAAAAAATCCGTACTGTTACAATAAACTTGCGTGAGGATTTATAATGGAATAGGTAAATCGGTTTAAAAATAAATGGTAGATTTATCTTTGGAAACGTGAAAATGAAATTTATAGAATTTGGACGTAATCTAATTGGAAATAAATCGAGAAGGTTTTATTAATATTAGACTGGCTATGTGGGAGTTGAAAAATATATATTTTTCTGAGCTGTTAAGTTTATTTTAGAAAAGGGAGGATTTTTAAGTATTAATTAGAAAATTTAAATGTGTTTAAGAATATTTTATAAAATTAATTATTTAGTTATTTTAAAATTGTTTAAAATATATTTTAATATTAATTAAGTTAGTTTATAGTAAGTTAATTATTATTTAAGGATTAATCAGTATTTTTGTTTTAAAGGATAAATTATTCAATATTCAATATTATATAATAGCTTTTGTCTAAAAATAGATTTTCTAAAGTTTAAGATGGAAATTATTATAGGAATTTCATAAGTATTATTTTGAAAATTATTAAACAAGTTTTCGGGAAGTATTGGTATACTCGCATGGCGAAATTGAAGACAGTGAGTTCCTGCAGTTAAGTCTTGGATTTCTCTGGGATAGAGTCGTAACCATTGAGCTGTGAATACATGGTTTGATCCTGCAGTGGTACTTTCCATATTATTATTTTTAAAAGGGGTTTCCAATTTTCTTTTGAAAAGGGATAGTTGGTGAATTTACTAAAGTCGATAACTTAAGTACATATATCTTGGATAAAAGAATTTAATTTATCAAAATTAAATTAACAAGAGATTTGGAGTTATTCAGTGGGAGTTGGAATAATTGGTGAATGATTGTTTATTTGATAGTTAAATAACCGAATATAAAAATTTGAACCCAAAATATAACTTTAGGAATATCTAGGAGAAATACGGGATTTATATGGTACAGTTACCGTTCGAGGTGCTATACTGTACGTATAAACTTGTTTTCATTCTTCTAGGACGTTGATAAGCAAATTCATCCACTAACGGTCAGGAGGCGATCTCCGATCTTATTTTCGTCTATTTATTTCCTAAAGAACTGGGGTTGAGTTTACCGAAAAATATCAAACGTTGTTTTCGAAGAGACTGGGATCAGATTTGTTATCGAAAAACCACTTCGATCCAACGAGTACGTTTTTGATGTGAAAAAAAGAGCATGGAGTCGAAGATGGAGCAGTGAAGTGCAAGGGCTAATCGCTACTAATCCTGAGGATCATTCCAAAATGGATGTAGTAGGAACAGTGCCTTCGGTTCTGTTCGGACCCAGAACGGACTTGTATGGGTGAATGCTATCAATACATCGCCATCGAAGGACAATGAGAATTCTAAGTGATGGTAATCGTAGCCTCTAGCCTCATCAACATGAAATGACTAAAAAGTAGGGGAGATGCAGTAAGGCTAAGTGGGTAGCACCCAATTAGGGTATTTTTATCACCTTTCTAGATGCCCTCGAATATATTGCTACGATTGGAAGGAGCTCGGAAAGGGTGGGAGCACCCGAGGTGATAGCATATTCGGTCTATCCAGGTTAGGGATAGTCCGGACTTGTGTTGCAGGGGATCCCGGCGTGGTCCTTAGTATGCTGTTCTAGACATGTACAGTGACAAGTGATACACTAGTAGCTAGTCATTCATATGGAATCCATTCTCCAATAAGCGTCTTACGGTTTTGATTGTGCCCAACTATGCTGGAATGTGAGATGCAAGCATTTCAGCTAGTTGAATAAGTATTTGTATTTAGACACTACTATAATAACAGAGCATTTGATATGAAATGTTTTGGTTATCTTAAGGTAAAAGCCCATCGTGTTTATGTGTGGCATGGTCTTATGAGATACCTTTGATTTTCAAAGGATTTTGAAAACTTTAATAATTTAAAATGAGTGTGTTTTCTCACGCTGGTTTTCCAGACTGACTCGGGTGTTATTATATTATAATGCTTGGGTCAGACCGAGTATTACAGATACAGGATAGGATGCTATGGAGCCCCGAAGATGAGCTGGATGGCAAAGACGTATTACCCGTATCTGATTTATATTCCGTTATGTATTATAGGCTATATATTCAGCTTTTGTGAGGACAAATTATTATAACTGTCTAGTATTGTGCTACTGATTTGTGTTGTACTCTGACGATGTAATGTATAAAAACAGTTACAATTATTTTTGTATAAAGATCAATTGTTATCTATTATATATTATGCCGCTGCGATTGTGAGATTCTGTGTTGTTATTTCTATTTTCTTCTTCTACCTCCTTCTTCCTTTCCCTAACGATCTGGTATTTCCAGCATTCGATTACTCAGCATGTAAGACAGTGGACGTATTGGTGTCGATTTTCGAGCATCGAAAATCTGGTTCGTCACGTTTGGTATCAGAGCTGAAGGTTAAGCAAGGACCTTGACTTTGGTGGGAATTACTCATTTGACATGGGTCAGTAGCACCCTAGAATGAGTTTGAGTGTATTAATATATATGAGCGCGTATTTGTTAGTGAATATAAAATTGTTTTATATTGTGTTGATTGATCTATTGAGTAGCTTATGGATTTTAGTCAATACGAGTATTTTAGGTTATTGGTAGGGATCTCTAAACACTTGAACAGAGAAATTCGACATGGTATTGTTTGAAATGGGGTAGATGAAATAATTTTACCCAAATTATTTTTTTATATATAAAATAAATAATTTTCATAAATTATTATAATCATATACGGTTTGCTTGGTTGCTAGGAAATGATAGTATTAAACAATTTTCATTATTGTTGATAGGTCTGAGTAAAAAGGTTGATATTTTAGTCAACAATTAGGGAATAAATTCATATAAAAAATGGAGTTTGTAAATATGAGTTTATAAATGTGATTTATAATTTGAAATCGAATGAAATTCCAAAGGAATATTTAAACATAGAATAAAGGATTTGAATGTTGGAAATTTGGGAATTTAGATCCCTTTGGTTTTGAAAATGTCTTTCTATAGTTGGGAAATATTGGTGATATTATTTGGAGAATATTTTTGAACTGAAATGTTTTTAAAATGGTTTTAAAGGAATAAAAGCACTGAACTCACTTCGGTCGCTGGAAAATAATTTCGGTGATGACCACAACATCAACGACGTTCATTTTTAAGTCTCCAAGGGAGGGATTGCTACCTCAATGATCTGAATTGGAATTTGTTTGTAACACTGGTTTTAGTTTTTAAATTCAAAAGAGATGATTTGATATACCAAGGATTTTGGGTATATATGGTTTTAGAAATGATTTTGAAATACTTAAGTAATTGTTTGAAACTCTGGAGTTTGATCTAAAATGTTTTATGGAACAAAAATAAGTTTAAAAAACTTATAAGAATTTGAAATTTGTTTATAATAAAATTTAACTTAAGAAAAGTTAAATAAAAGTAAGTGCGATTATGAAATAAATTAGTAAAGTAAACCAATTAAATGAAGTGAATTTGAAGGAATTGGTGAATAGAATATTAATAAGTTCGATAACTTAAGCAATTTTGAAATTTGATTTTCTGGAGTGAAATTTAACTCGAATTAAGTTGAATAAAAAGAATTTTGGAAATTTAGCCTAAGTAGGCTAAATGAAATAATTATTGATAGTACAGTTTATCAGCATTGAAAATAAATTAGTAAGTGAACTAATTAATTTAAGGAGTAAGTAAATGGAATTGTAATTGAATATTGGAATGTTATTTAATTTGAATTATGTTAAATAGAGTGAAATTGAAAAATTGGTTCGAGTGGACTAAATAAAATAAAAGTTTGGATATAAAATTTGATTAAGATATGAAATTAATTAGTGAATCAAATATAGGTTGAGATATGTCGATAAATTCAATAAGAAGATCTGGAAGATAAATTAAGTCAAATAGAAATTGGAATTGAATTTAAATAGAAATGGATATAAACCAAAGTTATGAAGTGGAAATAAATCTAGGAACATTGTATAAAATGTTTACAATTGATTTAAGAAATTGATGGTGAAGTTCTTAAGTAAAATTGGTATTGGGAATATACTAAGTTAATATTTGAATGAAGATTAAATAAAAGTTGTGTAAAAGGATAATTTGTGGATAATTGAATGGAAATTAAAATAAACGTAAGTAGAAAGAATTTGATGTAGCAAAAAATCAATTGGAAATAAAAACGTAAGTTGTATGTATATTATTTTATTCGCATAGCGATTTGAGCCAGATGCGAGCACAGAATTTCGGGATAATTTATATCGATCCGAGTTGGGATTTTTCACTCAATTTTCGACGGCGAAACCTGGATGTGGATTTTTGATGAATTATGGAATACTCTATCATAGCGTAGGGCTATGCAAGGAGAATGATGGTTTTTGATCAAGGATCCAGATCTGAGTCCGCATTAGAGAATCATGTGAACGATACTAGTTCGGAAGTAAAATTATGTGATCGAGTGAGCGATCAGATTTGATATTGCATACGGATGATTTATGTACATCATACGGGCTTAAGTTAAGAAAATATTGAAAATTTTGAAAGGGAATGAATAAAATGATTTTGGAATTAAATGACTGGATACTATTGGTAAATAAGGTGCAAGTAATTAGAAGCAAAAGGTAAATTGATGTCTTCGATTTCAGAAGTAAAATTTGATTGCCCGACAAAAAGGTATGTATTTAAATTGTTATATGAAATTGATGTTTTTCCGATTGAGCCACTTAGCTTCCGTTTTCTTTTGATGATTGTGTCGTAGGGGCAGTTTTCTAGTTTCTCGGATCAAGTCACGCAAAGGAGACGCTGGCAAAAAAATTCGAAAATTTAAGGAGTTAGAAATTGTAATAACCCTATATTTTGTGATTATTTTAATTGTATATTTTAATTTTTTTAATTAATTTCCTGATTTAAAAACTTTATTTTTATTTATTAAATTAAATAGTTTGTTATTTTAAATATAAATTTTGATTTCTATGTGAATTAGAATTCCAAACACGACTAAATATAATATTTTCCAAAAGAGTGAATTTTGGTCAATATGGTCAAACTTTGAATTTAAAATTTGAAAGTTTGAAAATTTGAATTTTATCTTTTATTATAAAATTAAATAAAATTTTAAGAACACTGCTTTTCGTTTCGTTGAAATCTGATTTATAATGTGAAAGTTATGCCTTTTTAACCATTGTGTGAAATTTGCTGTGTTTAACAAAATTGTTTATTTTAAATTATATAAATAATATTTTATTTGGTCATGTAATGTTCTAATTTATGTTTATATGGGTAAAATAACATGTATTGTATATATTTTTGGTTTTAAAACATTTTTGAAAATGTGATTGACATTTTCCAGTGTCAGTTGTATTTTTTTTTTTACAATTTCTAGTTTCCAATTTCTATTAATTAAAGTAATTCTTTATTTATTTTTTTCTATTTTCTTAAGATTTTATTTTTTTCTCATTTCCACTTTATTTTGTTCCTCGTTTATTTTATTTGTTTGACTTTTATTTGTTTTGAAGTGAAATAGAAATTTTTCTAGAGCCAATGGTATTTTATTTGTAAGTTTCATGTCCTGTTTCCAATTTTTAAACAATTTCTTTAATTATTTTTCAATTTTCTCTAAATTTAATTATTTATTTCACTTTGAATATGCTCAAAAAATTATTTTATTTTGAAATTTTGCTTTAGAATGTTTTTAAAATGAAGTAGATATTTTTCCAAAGCCAATGATGATTTAATTGTAATTTTTGAACCCTATTTTGAATTTTAAGCAATTTCTTTAATTCTTTTTCCATTTTCTTTAAAATTTATTATTTATTTTTATTTTATATTACTTTGTTTCGGTTTTTAAACCCAAATTTGCTGATTTTTTTTTTTGAATTAAAGAAAAGGATATATGAAAGGTTTTAAAGAACTTTCAAAAACTTTAGTCTTTTCATTTCCAAAACTTATCATTTTCCATAACCTTTCATTTACTTTAGTTTGGCTGTGTATTTTACTTTGTTTAGCCGTGAGTTTCATATTACTTTTCATGCAAAAGCCATCTTTCTCATCTCCATTCACGGCTAGGAGAAAATATTGGTAATGGCCCCTTGATTTATTCTTTTTCTTCTAATTTTTCATATGTTTTTGCCTTGTTTTCTTGGATAATTTGCTCGGGTACCACTTGATTGTCACGGCCACCACCTGCTACATCTCCTCCTTGTCACCATCACCACCTACCCCTCAGGTCTTGACCATGGCTGAGACTCCTATGATGCAAAAACTCCAAAAAAATGCAACTATGCCTTGAAAACCTTCATAGCCGACCACACCTTGCTTCATCACTTCCTTGTTCACCACCACCATAGGCCACCATCAACTCATTGTCCAAACCTCCTCTCATCACTCCAGTCACTGACCAGAGCCACAGCCCACTGGCCGAGCCCAAGCCCTATATGGCCGAGCACAAGTGAAACACCAAATCTCCTCTTATTTGCATTGACCATTTATATTCCTTATGTTTCAACTTCCACCACTTCACATCATTACTTGCCTTGCTTTTTGATCCATACCCAACCCTATAGCAGCCATGGATGAATGCTTATGTACCCCTAGGCCGTGCAAGCATATGAAGAAAACAAGGCAAAAGTTTGTTTGTTCAATTCTCTTTTATTTCAAAGTTTGTTTCAACATAATTTGTATTGTATTTATGTTTATACCTGTCTTGTTCTATTGGTTGTTCACAAGATTAGCTTGGTTCTCATCCACTTGAATCTATTGTTGTGTCATCGTGCCTTTTGGAAATCCATTTGTGTCATTTGAATTGCCAACTCCAGCATAAAATGTGAGTATTTCTCACCAGATAATTTATACTTACATAACTAGTAAACTGATAGCAATTGAATCTGTAAACCATATCATCATGTTATAACTGCCTATGCTATGATCATATGATTTTCATCCCTATTTATACACCTATTATATCATCTGTTACTGTTTATTATGCTATTCTATTTATTTATATCAGTTTATCACACTGCAAGTTCCCTGTAGATTAGAATCACTATGGGTTGAAATGATACATACCCGAACGAACTTTAGAATATGTAAAAATCGTTATGGGATGAAATGATAGGCCTGAACGGTTTTTATTTATTTTATTTTACTTGGGACTGCGGGTTTGAAATGATAGAACCCGGTTTTTCTTTGTAAATTGCGGATTGAAATAATATATATCTGTATCACTTGACCTAGGTTAGAAAACTATATACAGTCCCGTGGTTATTTTATAAAGTATTTTTAATGTTTTTAAGTATTCTTAGAAGTGTAAATTTCTGAAAATTTGATTTAACTTGGACTTTTAAATGTTTAAATAAAGAAATTTTGATTTTTCTATAAGTTAAAAATGCTGAATAATTAAATGATAAAATTGAATTTTTGAAATATAATTTAAATCTGAAATTTGGACTTTGGCTTTTAAAACGACATTTAAGTTATATAAATAAAATTTTAAGTGGTTTAAAATATAAATTTATGATAATTTGATTTAAATAGATTTTAAAGCGTTTTAAATAAAGGATTTATGATTTTTCTATAAGTGGAAATGTTAAATAAATAAATGGTTAAATTGAAATTTTGGAAATATAACTTAAGTCTGGAAATTTGGGTTTTTGGTTTAAAAAGGAAATTATAGTTGTATAAATAAATAAAAATGGAAATTAAGTTATATTTGTAAAAATGGTAATAAAAATAAAGTGTTAAGTTTATTAATTAAAAATGTGAAGGCTAGAAAATTTACACTTGAATTTATTAAGTAAATTATTGAAATTTGATTTAATTATGAAATGTTACTTTATAAAAATCATAAGTTGAAAGAGTATTTTTAATGAACATTTTTAAATGTTAAAATATAATTTTTATAATGTTTAAAGGTTTTAAATTAAAGTTTATAATTTGCTGGAAATATACTAAAATCTAGAAAATACTTTTTATAGCATTCAATAATGCTATGGTTTTTGTAAATGAACTAAAACTGAATAAAAGAGGCTATTACAGCAGTTCTGAAATGCTGTAGTTGCTATAGTAAATTTAATAGGCTAAAACTTAATAAAGGCCTATTACAGGAGTTCTGTAAATGCTGTAGTGGTCTGCTGTCTTTGCTGAAATTAATAAAAACCTTAAACTTGAAACCTGAGCTATTCCAGCATTTCTGGAAATGCTGTCTTTGCTGTTTTAAACTAAAATTTCAACTAAAACTGAGTTTTAACAGCAGTTTTTAAATCCTATCTTTGCTGAATTAAAATGTTTTCAAGTATAACTTATAACAGCTTTTTCTAAATGCTGTGAAAGGCTGAAATTTTCAATGTTTATGATTTTTAACTAAGTAAATGAGCTCAGAATGGTTTGAAACTTCGGAAATTGAATATTTGACTTGAAAGAATAATAACTTCACTTTTAAATGATTTAAATGAATAAATTTAACTGGAAAATAGATCATTTTAAAAGATGATTTGAATTGAAATAATGGATGTTATCTTTGAATTTAAAAGGTTATTTAAATTTGATATTTGGATTTGAATTCAAGTAATGATTTGATTAGGAAGTTTGAAAGATATGATATTTTGATATATTGAAATGATTTAAAAAGAAAATTTTGAAAGGATATGATATTTTGATATTGAAATGTTTTGGAAATGATTTGATCTTTATTTTGATAAAGATTTGGATTTGAAATGATATTTTATTTTGAAGTATAAAATATTATTTTTAAAAATTGTAACCACGGGTTATAATAACGATTGGTTGGCAAAGAGATGGGATCAGATATGGGCATACTCTCTGTCGATACCGAGACCACTTTGACAACCGTGTACGTGGTGGAGATTCCAGAGTGAAGTAGGATGGTGGCGACGTTCTTGAGGTATATTACATGGACCCGACTCCTGTGAGTTGGCTTAAGGTGGCTAAAACAAGAGCGATCTCGGGCCTATCGGGGTAGCTTCTCTGGTCGGACGCATTTCTTCGATATCATTCTATTGTTTTTGTGATTGATTAGGTGCACCCCTCCGATTTGGGAATGTGTTTAAAGGTGGGCGTATGTGGTTGTTGTGTTACCACCAGCCCGTGTGCGTAATTGGTATATCTACCCTGACATTACCTCGTTGTGCCGCGTCACCTACCATATCGAGCCTTTACTAAGAGTTTCTATTTGTGTCATACCTATGCAGTATCTTCTCATAGTCTCCTGATCAGGAGATATGCAGGTACTGTATAAACTATTGACATTATTTGTGTTAAGGGGAATATTGGGTCACTTCTTAACGCTATTTTAAAGTAAGTTTATTTTACTGTAGACATTATTATAATAGCGCAGTATACTACGTAGTAAATAGTTTAACAGATCCTTAGAGGATGGGCGGTCCTAAGCATCCTTTAAGTTACTTATGCCTTTACTGTAGTTCACTTGAATTTGTTTACATTGTATAAGTATGTATGTCCTGACTCGAGTGTTTGTATTTTTATTTATGCTTGGGTCAGCCTGAGTATTCACAGATTTGGATTCCACTTTCTGGAGATTGGAATCGCTGGAGATTGGAATCGCTGGAGATTATCTGCTTGTCTAGTTTTATCTATTTTACTTCTAGTTATCTTGTTGATCGCAGTGTTGTATTCAGCTTGTACTTGGTTATCATATTGAGACTTCTGTTGTATCTTATTTAATTTTGATATATTTATATAGTAGCTTCATGAACTACTATTTCTTTTACTTCCGCTGCATTATTATTACTCTATGTCTGTGATTATTTATTAATGTATATTCTGAGATTTGCCAAATTTTATTTACAACGCGGTATTTTGAGCAATTAAAGTCCGACATGTGTGTCTGGCATTGCACTTGGAGGGTGCAACATGATAGGGGGTTCTCGCTTCCTAGTTTGATAGCGAACGGTTGACTCTTACTCCTACATGTCCCCGCGGGGGTTGGTGGTGCAGTCGAGAGGCTGGCCGTAAAGGCAGAACACTGGTACCAATGTATGCTATGGTGGCCGTTACCCCACTGGCGTGGCCCATTACATTTGGTATCAGAGCTTTGGCTTTGAGGCAAAACATAGAATATAAGGTAAATTTATTTACAGAATCACTTTCTTTCGAGTCTGAATCTTTTCCTCTTTGATTTGAATTTTCTTTGAATTTTGGAGCGTTCCCTGCGGTTCCAAAATCCATTCGTGTCCCTCACTATTAATCTTCTTTTGATTCTGGAGTACCCATAACTCCAGTTCGAATGATCTTTATAGTGAGTCAACAGTCTCGCCTATCTTAAATTTGCTTGCAAAGGGGTGAAACTCCTTTACAATTAGCATCGATTCACCAGAGATTTATATCTATCCTTGTTTTAGATGCTAATATCTTTTGTTATTCCAAACTCTGTCTCTTGAGATAGAATTTAAATTTACCTCAGAAAATTCACATCTATCTTATTCTTTAAGTCACGGTTGACTCGGTTAAGGTTGCCCGCGATTTATTTAAGCTTATCCATCTCCCTATTTTGTTAACTAATCATCTTGTCTTTTGTTTCCAAACTATCTTCAAACATTTTGAATTGTACTTGAAAATCTATAATTAAAGTTTTGTTTTGGGTTTCTGATCGATTCGTCTGACCAACGCTATCGATAAGATTTCCAAAGCACTTGAACAGAGCAAACTGACACAATATGTTTTTTTTTCAAATTTAGTAGTGAAACAAATTTTGTAACTATACTGTAAATTTTTCTGGATCTTTATTGAATTGGTTATTAAGAAATAATATTTGATTTTGATTTTATATATCATTTCTCTTGTTTTATATATAAATAATTGAATTATAAAACATGTTTATAAGTTTATTTGGAAATTTAAAATGAATCCAAAACAAGAATTTGAGAATTTATTTTCTGATGGTTTCAAACCTTGTATTTAAAGTTTTAAAAGGATATATCATTTAAAGTATTTTCGAATAGAAATTGTTTCTAAAGAATTTTAAAGTTTAAAAAAATTTTGCTCTTCTCTTTGTCGCTGGAAAATAATTTCGGTGATGACCGTAGCGTCATCGACATTTATTTTCGAGTTTCGAAGTGAAGAGACCATTCTGTAGTCTTGCTACAGCTTTGTTTATGGAATTTAATAGATTTGAATTTCTAAATATGACTGGATTTATAACTTTTGCTGATATATGATTTAAATTTTAATAGATATATATATATATATATATATATATATATATATATATAGTATATGTGCATTTATTTATCTCTAAATAGTTTGGAATTTATTGAAAATTTAAATTCCTAAATTTTATTTTGAGGGATAATTTCAATTATAATTTCAAGATTTGGATAAATATTCAAGCTTGAAATGATTGAATTGGAAGTTTATCTGTATAATACACCATTTCATTTCAAGATACTTACCTTAATTTTTAGAAGTTGAATATATAATTGGATAATATACCATATAAAAGATTTTTTTAAATAAAATTTGAGTGGTTATAATAAATGTTATGCACTTAAATTTTAGTTATAAAAAGATTAACAGAGGTAAATAGAATAAAAGGTAAATTGAATTTTACAATATAAAGGATGTTAAAGGAACTAAGAATAAATTAAAGCAGTTGTAATAAGTGTAAATATACTTAAATTAGGTGATAAAATATATTGAGAGGAATAAAATTTAATTTGAAGAACTAAAATTATTGAATACATTATGAGTATAATTAACGATTTTTTTCAAATCCATGATTTTTGAGATTGTTAAATTAAGAAAATTGGATGATAAGATAATGAAATTAGAGATAGTTCAGATTTATTTAACTTGTGCAAAATTAATTATCAATTAAGCTAATATTTCCATGATTTCAAACTTATTATCTTATTTTGTTTTACAAACTATCTTTTAGATGTCCTTATTTTTTCGTACCTCATTCCTTTTCGGGGATGAAAAGTTTTGAGTGGGGGAGGGTGTAACAACCCTGTATTTTATGATTATTTTAATTATATATTTTGATTTTTTTAATTGAAACTTATGATTTGAAAACTTTATTTTTATTATTAAATTAAATATATTTTTATTTTAAATATAAAATTTGATTTCTATATGAATTAGAATTCCAAACATGACTAAATAAAATATTTTCCAAAAGAGTGAATTTTGGTCAATATGGTCAAACTTTGACTTTTAAATTTAAAATTTGAAAGTTTGAAAATTTGAATTTTATCTTTTATTATGAAAGTAAATAAAATTTTAAGAACACTGCTTTTCATTTTGTTGAAATCTGATTTATAATGTGAAAGTTATGCCTTTTTAACTATTGTGTGAAATTTGCTGTATTTAACAAAATTATTTTATTTTAAATTATATAAATAATATTTTATTTGGTCATGTAATATTCTAATTTATGTTTGTATCGGTAAAATAACACGTATTGTATATATTTTTGGTTTTAAAATATTTTTGAAAGTGTAATTGACATTTTCCAGTGTCAGTTGTATTTTTTTTACAATTTCTAATTTCCAGTTTCAATTAATTAAAGTAATTCTTTATTTATTTTTTTCTATTTTCTTAATATTTTATTTTATTCTCATTCCCACGTTATTTTGTTCCTCATTTATTTTATTTATTTGACTTTCATTTGTTTTAAAGTGAAATAGAAGTTCTTCTAGAGCCAATGGTATTTTATTTGTAATTTTCATGTCATGTTTCCAATTTTTAAACAATTTCTTTAATTATTTTTATATTTTCTCTAAATTTAATTATTTATTTCACTTTTAATATGTTTAAAAAATTATTTTATTTCAAAATTTTGCTTTAGAATATTTTTAAAATGAAGCAGATATCTTTCCAACGCCAATGATGGTTTAATTGTAATTTTTGAACCCTGTTTTAAATTTTAAGCAATTTCTTTAATTCTTTTTCCATTTTCTTTAAAATTTATTATTTATTTTTATTTTATATTACTTTGTTTCGGTTTTTAAATTAAAATTTACTGATTTTATTTGTTTTATTTGAATTAAAGAAAAGGATATATGAAAGGTTTAAAGAGCTTTCAAAAACTTAAGTCTTTTCATTTTCCATAAATTTACTTTAGTTTGGCCGTGTATTTTACTTTTTCTAGCCATGAGTTTCATTTTTCTTTTCATTCAAAAGCCATCTTTCTCATCTCCATTCATGGCTAGGAGAAAATATTGGTAATGGCTCCTTGCTTTATTCTTTTTCTTCTTATTTTTCATATGTTTTTGCCTTGTTTTCTTGGATAGTTTGCTCAGCCACCACTTGATTGTCACGGCCACCACCTCCTACATCTCCTCCTTGTCACCATCACCACCTACACTTCAGGTCTTGACCATGGCTGAGACTCATATGATGCAAAAACTCCAAAAAATGCAACTATGCCTTGAAAACCTTCATAGCCGACCACACCTTGCTTCTTCACTTCCTTGTTTACCACCACAACCATAGGCCAACACCACCTCATTGTCCAGACCTCCTCTCATCACTCCAGCCACTGCCAGAGCCACACCCCACTGGCTGAGCCCAAACCCTACATGGCCGAGCATAAGTGTAGCACCAAATCCCCACTTATTTGCATTGACCATTTATATTCCGTATGTTACAACTTCCACCACTTCACATCATTATTTGCCTTGCCTTTTTGATCCATACCCGACCCAATAGCAGCCGTGGCCAAACACTTATGCACCCCTAGGCCGTGCAAGCATATATAGAAAACAAGGCAAAAGTTTGTATGTTCAGTTTGCTTTTATTTCAAAGTTTGATTCAACATATTTTGTATTGTATTTATGTTTATACCTGTCTTGTTCTATTGGTTCTTCACAAGATCACTAGCTTGGTTCTTATCCACTTGAATCTATTGTTGTGTCATCGTGCCTTTTGGAAATCCATTTGTGTCATTTGAATTGCCAACTCTAGCTTAAAATGTGAGTATTTCTCACCAGACAATTTATACTTATATAACTAGTAAACTGATAGCAATTGAATCTGTAACCATATCATCATGTTATAACTACCTATGCTATGATCATATGATGTTCATCCCTGTTTATACACCTGTTATATCATCTGTTACTATTTATTATGCTATTCTGTTTATTTATATCAGTTTATCACACTGCAAGTTCCCTATAGATTAGAATCACTATGAGTTGAAATGATACATACTCGAACGGACTTTAGAATAGGAAAAAATTATTATGGGCTGAAATGATAAGCCTAAACAGTTTTTATTTATTTTATTTCACTTGGGACTGCGGGTTTGAAATGATAGAACCCGGTTTTTCTTTGTAAATTGCGGATTGAAATGATATATGTCCGTATCACTTGACCTAGGTTTCAAAACTATATACAGGCCCGTGGTTATGTTATAAAGTATTTTGAATATTTTTAAGTATTCTTAAAAGTGTAATTTATGAAAATTTGATTTAAATTGGATTTTTAATGTTTAAATAAAGAAATTTTGATTTTTCTATAAGTTAAAAATGTTGAATAATTAAATGATTAAATGTAATTTTTGAAATATAACTTAAATCTGGAAATTTGAACTTTGGCTTTTAAAATGACATTTAAGTTATATAAATAAAATTTTAAGTGGTTTAAAATGTAAATTTATGATAATTTGATTTAAATAGATTTTATAGTGTTTTAAATAAAGGATTTATGATTTTTCTATAAGTGGAAATGTTAAATAAATAAATGATTAAATTGAAATTTTGGAAATATAACTTAAGTTTGGAAATTTGGGTTTTTGGTTTGAAAAGGAAATTTGAGTTCTATAAATAAATAAAAATGGAAATTATGTTATATTTATAAAAATGGTAATAAAAATTAAGCGTTAAGTTTATTTATTAAAAATGTGAAGGCTAGAAAATTTACACTTGAATTTATTAAGTAAATTATTGAAATTTGATTTAATTATGAAATGTTACTTTATAAAAATCATAATTTGAAAGAGTATTTTTAATGAACATTTTTAAATGTTAAAATATGATTTTTATAATGTTTAAAGGGTTTAAATTGAAGTATATTATTTGTTGGAAATACACTAAAATCTGGAAAATACTTTTTATAGCATTCAGAAATGCTATGGTTTCTGTAAATGAACTTAAACTGAATAAAAGAGGCTATTATAGCAGTTCTGAAATGCTGTAGTTGCTGTTGTAAATTTAAAATGCTAAAACTTAATAAAGGCCTATAACAGGAGTTCTGTAAATGCTGTAGTGGTCTGCTGTCTTTGTTGAAATTAATAAAAACCTTAAACTTGAAACCTGAGCTATTCCAGCATTTCTGGAAATGCTGTCTTTGCTGTTTTAAACTAAAATTTCAACTAAAACTGAGTTTTAACAGCAATTTTTAAATGCTATCTTTGCTGAATTAAAATGTTTTCAAGTATAACTTATAACAGCTTTTTCTAAATGCCGTGAAAGGCTGAAATTTTCAATGTTTATGGTTTTTAACTAAGTAAATGAGCTCAGAATGGTTTGAAACTTTGGAAATTGAATACTTGAGTTGAAAGAATAATAACTTCACTTTTAATGATTTAAATGAATAAATTTAATTGGAAAATTAATCTTTTAAAAGATGATTTGAATTAGAAATAAATGAATGATACCTTTGAATTTAAAAGTGTATTTAAATTTGATATTTGGATTTGAATTCAAGTAATGACTTGATGAGGAAGTTTGAAAGATATGATATTTTGATAAATTGAAATGATTTAAAAAAGAAACTTTGAAATGATATGATATTTTGATATTGAAATATTTTGGAAATAATTTGATCTTTATTTTCACAAAGATTTGGATTTGAAATGATATTTTATTTTGAAGTATAAAATATTATTTTTAAAAATTATAATCACGAGTTATTATAACGATTGGTTGGCAAAGAGACTGGGATCGGATATGGGCATACTCTTTATCGATACCGAAACCACTTTGACAACCGTGTACGCGGTGGAGATTCCAGAATGAAGTAGGATGGTGGCGACGTTCTAGAGGTATATTACGTGGATCCGACTCCCGTGAGTTAGATTAAGGTGGCTAAAACAGGTGCGATCTCGGGCCAAAAGGGGCAGCTCCTCTGGTCGGACGCATTTCTTCGATACCATTCTATTACTTTTTTCTGATTGATTGGGTGCTTCCCTCCGATTTGGGAATGTGTTCCGCGGTGGGCGTATGTGGCTGCTACGTTACCACCAGCCCGTGTGCGTAATTGGTATATCTACCCTGGCATTGCCTCGTTGTGTCGTGTCACCTACTATATCGAGCCTTTGGATTCACAGATTTGGATTCCACTTTCTGGAGATTGGAATCGCTGGAGATTATCTGCTTGTCTAGTTTTATCTATTTTACTTCCAGTTATCATGTTGATCCCAATGTTGTATTCAGCTTGTACTTGGTTATCATATTGAGACTTCTGTTGTATCTATTTAATTCTGATATATTTATATAGTAGCTTCATGAACTACTATTTCTTTTACTTCCGCTGCATTATTATTACTCTGTGTCTGTGGTCTATGATTATTTATTACTGTATATTCAGAGATTTGCTAAATTTTATTACAACGCGGTATTTTGAGCAATTCAAGTCCGACATGTGCGGATGCGAATGGTTGAAAACAATGGGTCGTTACAGAAATTTTTTAAGAAGATTTTGATAATTTATAATTTGGTTTTAAATTATAATTTAAATAACTGAGGGGATAATATTAGTGTAACCTATGGATTAATTTGGAAAATTAGTATGAGTGATAATGTAGTTTCAACAAAAGAAAATTATTTCGGAGAGTTGTTTGAAACTATGTAGTTTTGGGAAAAATAGTAAATGGGTTTTGGACCATTCTTCCTACCTTAGCAATTTCGAGGATGAAATTCTTATAAGGGTGAAGGAATGTAACAACCCAAATTTTTGGATATTTGAAATTGGAATATTTAATTAGTTTAAAATTATTCAAAGTTAATTTTTAACTTGGATTTCAAATAAAAACTATTCATTGGATAATTTAATTTTTGAATTCAATAACTGAAAATTGGTTAAATTGTTGAATTTGGAGTTTTAAGCTTGTTAAGAATAATTGAAAGGCTTACAAAATTTTATATTTACAATAATGAAGATAGTAAAAGTTTTAAAACTGAATTTAAAAGTGATTTGTTCAGTTCTAAAAGTATATCGTCTGAATTAACGTATATAAATAGCCTTCCGAGGCGTAGTCTCGTAATTCGATGAAACTAGTTTCATTGGATCCATAATAGTGTATTATTATCAGTTGTCAAATTTCAGACCGGTTGGAGTTATCGTTTGGTTGTACGGAATTTAAACGCATTGAAATTTGTATCGAAAATTCAATATAATAATTAGGTCCAAAATGCTATCTTCTCCATACGATCGAATTAGGACTTGAAACCTTTTCCATTGCATTTGGAATAGGGGTATAACATTATGAACGCCCAGCGGCATGCCTCAATAGGAGTTCGAAATTTTAAGCTGCTTTTGAAAATGAGATATTTTGAATTTAATATATATATATATATATATATATATATATATATTATTTTCAATAATTTACATCAGCCTATCCCTTCTTTCACTCAATCACCATACCCTTAACCTATTCAAACACATTTCCCCTCCTTTCACCTTTTAAACATCATAGCCTAGCAATAGAGTAGCAAGTAGAGAAAAAAAGGCAACTTCGAAAATCTCGTTCTCCTTACATACGAAATTAAAAATCATGAAATTTATTTCAAAAATATTTCTTTGTGACGAGCTTCAATCTGATATATATGTTGGAGGGTGAGGTTGCAATTTTTTTTTTCGAGCTCGACAGTTTGAATATAGGCTAACGTTTGAGTTTCTCAAAGATTTAAAACTTGATTCACGAATTGAAGCTCATATTGGGATTCGCCATAGAACATTGCATCTCCGGCCAAGTTTGAGTGAGGATTGGTGGCCAAGTGTGATTCGCGACTTGACTGAGGTGGAGGCGCTGTAGCACTGTCGTGTTTTGTATGAGTAATGCAAGTCGATGTTTGTGGGTTCTTGGGAGAAGAGATCGAGAAATGAAGTTTGCTGGAATCGACAGACTCAATTTTTGCACGGGCGGTGGGTGTGGTGGCCGTGCGTGCATGCATGCACAAGGGGAAGAGTTACACACAAAATCGTAAGGGGGGAGAAGAAGGATGGCGGTTGGGTTGGATTTAGTTTGGGCCGTGAAATCAATATATATATATATATATATGTATGTGTGTATGTATGTATGTATGTATGTATATGTGTAAAAGATATGGGCAGGACTTTAAGCAACTGGGTAATGTTGTTGGTACGGGTTTAATAAATAGTTAAGTTATATATATATATATATATCTGTATATATATGTCTATATATATATAAATTATTTTAGGAAGTTCCAATTAGTATAAAATGCATATCTCACTCATTTAGATCCAAATCCAACATGGTGGATCATGTTGGGTTCGTATTAAGGAGATCTCTGCTTTTGAATCGGTTTGGACGAATTTGGAGCTTGGTAAATTTTAAGATAAATTAAAATGTATTCGAAATTACATCGGAACCAGAACACGTGATAATAAAAATCAAGGTGAGTTAATCTCACTCAATTTTGGATTTACCGTAATTAATTTTAAACGGTTAAAATTTATTATTAATTGATTGATATAATTGATAAATTATTTTTAGCTGAATGTGATGTTATATATAGTAGTGCATGTACTAGAGTGATTGATATTCCCACATATAAATAGTGGATGAAACCCTATATGCCCCGCAAAATAGCCCATACCGCGGTATCACCCTCGAAATGGGATTGGTATTTTTATATTATGCTAACATCCGTGGATGCAGAAAAACAGGTTGGAGGGATCCAACTAGATTCCTCAAAAATATTGAATTTATTTTCATATTCAGTGATATGATATACTGAATAATCTGTGGTAGACTATAGCATGATTTTGAATTTATTTGGTACTATGGAATTACCGGTTAGATTTTCATATTTTTAAATACCAATGAAAAATGTTTAAAATTTTGAAAGAAAACAAAAGGAAAATCTGAAGTAAAAATATTTTTGGTGAAATTTGGATTTGTTAAATGAAATGAATTTTGAGTAAAATGAATAGTTTGGTTTCAGAATTTATACTTGATAAATTTTGGAATATGGAAAATAGGGATTTTGGATAAATATAAACTAAAGGATTTTTAATAATGAAACTTAAGCGATTTGTTTAAGTGTAAAAAGGATTTTAATAATCGAGATTTAAAATTGTTTTAGGAAAATAAAAAGGAAATTTGAAAATCAAATATAAAATTGATGTTCAAGATTTAAATAAAATTTTAAATTATAAAAAGGAAGGATAAGCTGAATTTAGTTGGGTTTTGGGATATTTTTGAGTTATTTAAGAAATTAATTTAAAAATGGAATTTAATTTAGAAAACCGATTTTAAGTATTGTGAAACGGTTATAAAAGAGAAATGAGACTATAGAATTTATAAACAAGGTTTATAAATGAAGTAAAGTGATTATCGGTGGATAAATGGAAAGTATAAATTCACGGTGAGGATTTAATAAGGGAATGAGCAAATCGGTTTAAAAATAAATGGTAGATTTATTGTTGGAAATGTGAAAAGGAAATTTTCGGAATTTGGACGTAATCGAATTGGAAATAAATCGAGAGGGTTTTATTAATATTAGACTTGCTGATGGGAGTTGAAAAATATATATTTTTCCGAGGAGTTAAGTTTATTTTGAAAAGGAGGATTTTTAAGTATTAATTAGAAAACTTAAAAATGTTTAAGAATATTTTAGAAAATTAATTATTTAGTTGTTTTAAAATTGTTTAAAGTATACCTAAATATTAATTAAGTTAGTTTAAGTAAGTTAATTATTATTTAAGGATTAACCAGTATTTTTGTTTTAAAGGGATAAATTTTCAATATTCAATATTATATAATAGCTTTTATTTAAAAAGTAGATTTTCTAGAGTTTAACTTGGAAAATTATTATAGGAATTTCATAAGTATTATTTTGAAAATTATTAAACAAGTTTTCGAGAAGTATTGGTATACTCGCATGGTGAAATTGGAGGCAGTGAGTGCCTACAATTAAGTCTTGGATTTCTCTGGGATAGAGACGTAACCATTGAGCTATGAATCCATGGTTTGATACCGTAATGGAACTCTCCATATTTTTTAAAAAGGGGTTTCAAATATTCTTTTGAAAAGGGATAGTTGGTGAATTTACTAAATTCGATAACTTAAGTACATATATTTTGGATAAAGAGATTTAATTTATTAAAATTAAATTAAAAAGAGATTTAGAGTTATTCTGTTGAAAATGGAAAAATTGGTGAATGATTTTTTATTTGATATTTAAATAACCGACTATCAAAATTTGAACCCAAAATATTACTTTGGGAATATCTAGGAGATACGGGATTTATATATTACAATTACCATTCGAGGTGCTATACTGTACATATAAACTCATTTTCGTTCTTCTTGGGCGTTAATAAGAAAATCCGTCCACTAACGGTTAGGAGGCGATCTCCGATTTTATTTTTGTCTGTTTATTTCCTAAAGGACCGGGGTTTAGTTTACCAAAAAATATCGAACGTTGTTTTCAAAGAGATTGGGATCGGATTTGTTATCGGAAAACCACTTCAATCCAACGAGTACGTTTTCGATGTGAAAACAAGGGCATGGAGTCGAAGATGGAGCAGTGAAGTGCAAGGGCTAGTCGCTACTAATCTTGAGGATTATTCCAAAATGGATGTAGTAGGAATAGTGCCTTCGGTTCCGTTCAGACCCAGGACAGACTTGTACGGATGAATGCTATCAGTACATTGTCATCGAATGACAATGAGAATTCTAAATGAAATTTCCTTAGGAAGGTAATTATAGCCTCTAGCCTCATCAACCAGGGATGACTGAAAAGCAAGAGAGATGCAGCAAGGCTAAGTGGGTAGCACCCAATTAGGTTATGTTTATCACCTTTCTAGATACCCTCGGATATCATTGCAACAATTTATGGAAGGAGCTCGGAAAGGGTGGGAACACCCGACGTGATAACATATTCGGTCTATCAAGGTTAGGAATAGTCCGGTCTTGTATTGCAGGGGATCTCAAAGTGGTCCTCGGTACGCTGTTTTAGACGTGTACTATGACAGGTGATACCCTAGTACCTAGTCATTCATATGGAACCCATTCTCTAATAAGCACCGTACGGTTTTGATTGCGCCCAACTATGCTGGAACGTGAGATGCAAGCATTTTAGCTATTTGAACAAGTATTTGTACTTAGTAATATCGGAGGATTTGATATAAAATGTTTTGGTAATCGTAAGGTAAAAACCCGTCGTGTTTATATTTGGCATGGTCTTACGAGATTCCTTTGATTTTCAAAGGATTTTGAAAACTTTAATAATTTAAAATAAGTATGTTTTCTCACGCTGGTTTTCCAAACTGACTCGGGTGTAATTTTATTATAATGTTTGGGTCAGACCAAGTATTACAAATACATGATAGGATGCTATGGAGCTTCGAAAACGAGCTGAATGACGAAGACGTATTACCCGTATCTGATTTATATTCCGCTTTGTATTGTAGGCTGTATATTTAGCTTTTGCGAGGACAAGTTATTATAACTATCCAGTATTGTGCTATTGATTTGTTTTGTACTCTGATGTTGTAATGTACGAAACAGTTATAGTTTTTTTGTATAAAGATCAATTGTTATCTATTATATATTGTTCCACTACGATTGTGAGATTCTATGTTGTTATTTCTATTTTCTTCTTCTGCCTCCTTCTTCTTTTCCCTAACAATCTGGTATTTTCGGCATTCGACTGCTCGGCATGTAATACAGTGGACGTATTAATATCGATTTTCGAGCGCTGAAAATCCAGTTCATCACACAAATCTATAACCTATTTTAAATACAAAATATTTTAATTTATAACTATTTAAGTTGGAACAATTATAATTTAAATTAAATGGATTTAAATTCGAATTTTTTGATATAATGGTTTTAAACTACTGTATGGTTATGATTTCGAAGTGAAAATGATTTCGAAAGTGATATGATTTTGAAAGTGTATATGATTTTGAAAGTGAGGTGATTTTGAAACTAATATGATACTTTGATATGAAGTATAAACCGAATGACCGCGGTGTGAAATAAACGTTTGGTTGTTAAAGAGACCGGGATCGGATATTGTCATACTTTCTGCCAATTTCAAAAACCACTTTAACAACTGTATACGTGGTGGAAAATCCAGAAAAAAGTAGGATGGTTTGGAAAACGATTCTGTATGAGGTATTAACGCAGCCCTAACTCTCGTGAGTCAACTTGATGTGGCAAAAACTATACCGGGCCAAGTGAGGTCACATCTCTGATCGAGCATACTTCTTCGATACCATTCTATTACTTTGTAATTTGATTGAGTGAAACTTTGATTTTGGGAGTATGTCTCGAGAGGGGCGGTAGTAGCTGCTATGCGTTACCATCAGTCCAGGAGTGCAAACAGTAGAACCTTACCGTGGCATTGCTTCGTATGCCCTGTCGCATGCCTTATCACGCCCTCTACGAGTTTGTTTTGTACCGTACCTGTGGAGTGCTCCTTGAGTAAACCACCGGTTTCGTGGAGCTTACAGTATCTGTATAGACTACGGGAATATATAAAATGTTTTAAAGGGGATATGGGTAACGCCTTAACACTATTTTAATATTTTACTTACTATAGACATTATCTATATAGCGTATAGTACTATGTATGTAGATAGTTTAACAGATCCTTAAAGGATGGGAATCTCAAACATCTTTTAAGTTATTTCGTGTTTCACTTGAATTAATTTACTGGTATAAGAATGTTAATCCTGACTCGACCATTTTGTGGTTTGCATTATGCTCGGGTCAGACTGTGTGTCACAGCATTTGAGACTCACCATTGGAGCTTTGCTTGAGGATCTGTCTTATATCTGTTCAGCCTTTTGTTATTTTCAATTTCTTATGTTCAATCTTGTCGGTTACTTTTATATTTGAGAATACTCTATATTTGAGATTTCTGTTGTATTTTTTTAAACTCTGATGTTTATATAGTAACTTCATGAACGACTATT
This sequence comes from Allium cepa, assembly GCA_030765085.1. Classification (NCBI taxonomy): domain Eukaryota; kingdom Viridiplantae; phylum Streptophyta; class Magnoliopsida; order Asparagales; family Amaryllidaceae; genus Allium; species Allium cepa. The sequence continues at coordinate 195,623,261 of CM060934.1, read as the reverse complement.
TGTCTATTCCGCTGTTTATTATTATATTCCTCTATGTCTGTGATTCCACAATTGATTTATTTACTGCATATGTTAAGTTTTTTCCAAATATAAATTAACAATCTGTTGTTTTGAGCAATTCAAGTCTGATATTTGTGGATGATTGTCAATTTGAATGGTTCGAAAATGCCAGGTCATTGCATATCTTTCCAAAATATTCATCAGAATATTCATATACTTATCTCACCGGGATAAGTATATTCGCAAACCATTCCTTTCAAAACTTAGAAAACCTTTTTCACATACTTATAAAACGATATAAGTATATTCACCAAATACTTAGAAAGATTTTCTATTTCAAAATCATATTAAAATGATCAAACCTAAAAGTCATTAAAAAAGAGATATAAATAGCCCAAAACACCATTCCCTTCCATAAATCTCTTTTATTTTATAAATATCTCCTTTACAAATCTCCAAATCCATTTATAAATCTTCTTATAAATCTCCAGGCCTATTATAAAATACTCATTATAAATCTCAAAAATCCATTTATAAAGTTTCCCTTTCAAATCTCTAAAACCATTTATAAACCTCCTTTCTGAAATAATTTAATAACCAAACTTCTTTTCCAATTTCAATACTCTTTTAAATTCATAAACTCCTTTAATAAATCCTTCTTATAAAAAGGAATCCTTCAATAAAAAACTTATTATTTAGTTATAATGAATAAAAACTTTAACATCATAAAAATAAACTTTAAACATTCTTAATAATGTAATAATAATACTTTAAAAGAATTATTAAAAATATAACAATAAAACTTTTTTAGAAACATTTTAAAAAATAAAACAATTATCTTTTAAAAACATTTTAAATCCTATGATAAAATAACTTTAATCAACTTCACAAAATGTAATTACTTAACTTTTAAACAATAAAGTAATTAAATAGCTTTAAACAATCATTAACAAAATTATTTGTTGCCTTTAAACAATCGTAATAAATAATTAATTATCTTTAAACAACACTAATAAAATAATTAATTCTAAATGATTATAAATATAATAATTACCTTTATTATCAGACCGTGTTTATTTGGCCAAATAGATAACACTAAGGAAGTATGCTTAAGTTAACGACATTATTATTTAAACAACGTAATTATATTAAATTAATATTATTTTGTCATTTCATATATTATCCACTTTCAAAAACAATAACTCATCCAAGCCAAAGAACCAACAAATAAAAAAAATCCAAACATGTCATCAATAATTTTTATCTACTATATATCATTATAGAATTCATACAGAGGTGAGTTAACTCACCAAAATTTCAGTTATCGTCGAAGCATCCTTATTTGGCTTTTAGCTCAAAAATCTGTAAGCTCCATATTCAACCAACCAATTCCAAAGCGTAGTTAACATCGCTACAAGTCTAATGCGACTTACCGCGTTCGATTTGGACCTTGTATGAAATAGCTATCGATTTTATAAGATTGAGATTGAATTAAATGTAATAATATCCACTAATTACAATCAGATTAGTTAATTACCCAAATTAACAACTTAATCCTCCCCTTAACAAACCTTAGCCACATTGAAACCCAACATGACCTCTCCACTGTTTCCATCTACAGACGCCGCTATGGCCAACCATCGGCACTGCACGATCACATCTAAATGCCCAGACCACGACGCTTCCAACGACCCCAAAGCCTCTACCATTCATGCCCTATAGGATGAGATCTGGTCGAAACATCCATCGTCGTTCAACTCGAAAATCCAACCACCATACGTCGATCCACCTAATGTGACCATCCATCATGCTCACCTCCCCCTTGCGAACACTTTCTTAGTTGGGGCTATCACCTAAAAATGCCTCTAAAGGCCCCGATGAACTACGATCCTTGGATGTTGGGGTTGTTTATTTTGATGGCTAGGGATAGGTTCTAAGTTTGATTAAGTAAAAGGAAGAATGAGGTCCTAATATAGACATATATCCGATACTATTCGTGCTCGATAAATTACAAACTTCAATTGAGACAGGCGTACTAGCGTATCTAGCCAAATACCCCTATTCCAAACTCCATGGAACTATTTTCGAGATCAAATTCCAATATATACAAAAGTTAATTTTTTGAGTCGCTCGATTTACGAATTGAAATCGACCTCGTAACTCCAAATCAAACAGTCAAAATATATCGATGCTTATACTCATTTTGGCTCGCTAAGACCACATGGAACCATGTAGAGATAATTCCGAGTCCTTAAAAGTCCATCTGGGAAAGTCAAGTTTTCCAGCTCCTTGATAAATTAAATCGATTAAATACTTAAATATGCAGAGAAGCCTAAAAATACGGGTTGTTACAGAAATTGCCAGTTTGCAAATGGAAGTCTGTCTGATTGCAAATAAAACTTATATATTATATGTTGACGTGTGTACACATATAGATGACCGAAGTTTGACGAAACTCAACTTTGGCCACTCGGTATATATTTATAGTGATGTTTGGTTGATATGTTTGTGGAGCAATTTTACACCATAATTTATATATTTAGCTATTCATTTACTTTCTTAGATTAAAAAGGCGTTAGGAAAGTCTTAGAAAATTTATTTAAGAGTATGAAATTTTATTAAATGTAGTTTACAAATAATTTAATAAATTTTATATATCTATTTTTATATTTACAAATATAGTTTTGATTATAAATATAATATAGTTATCTTTTGGTAATAAAACCCTTTACAAAATCAATAGTATAATATAATGTAAGTTTAGAACTATTTTAAAGGAAAATATAATGCTATTTTATAAAACAGATTATGAAAATGATTATATTATTTAAAGAGGTTTTAAATATAAAGTTTAAATATTAATGAAAGAATTTACAAAACTTGGAAGAATATGGAATTCTTTTTATCGAATAATTTAACGATTTTGGATATGTTTTGATTAAATAAAAATTTATTTTATATAATATAGGAATTTAAAATATGGTCTAGATTTAAAAGAATTTTTTAATTCTAATTAGTTTATTTTAAAATGAAGATTTTGAATAATATTTTATTTTTTTATTTTTTTGGAAGTTTGTAAATTTATTTTAAAATAGAATTTCATTATGGCAATCTCTATATAAGTTATGTTTGATTGGTAAAATGTCTATGAATATTTTATATGTGTATAAATAAGGATTTGATAGCAAAATTATAGAGTTTAAATCTTATTTTTAGTATGATATAAATGATGTGTAACTATTTAATATATATAAATGTTTTATATTTTACTAGTTTTATTAGTTCTTGAATATAAAAATTAACTAAAGAAAAGTTTTATTTAAAATTAGTAATATATTGAAAAGAATATTTTATTTGTTTTAATTTAATATTTAAAAGATTATCAAATTATGAAAAACATGAAATATTTTTTGATTAATATTTTAGGTATTTTAAAGTGTATTTCACTAATATGATTACTTATGAATTATTAGAGTATGTTTTACATACACATGCGCAAATGCGCGCGGACACGCACACACATATATATTTGAATATTTGATTTAATTGTTTAAAGATGGATTTTGTTGAAATTTATTGTTTCATTTTTGAATTTAATTGGGATTTTTATGTAAGATTTCTATATTTTTTGATTTCTCATTTTCCTACAATGATTTTGATATCATGAAGGATTCACCATTGATATTGATTTGATTTGCGATCTTAATATAATACAACGATGACATTCTTCGTTTTGATTTTGTGATATTTAATTCTATGACAAGAAGTCCAAATAAACAGAGTTATATTACCATATAGTATGAGACTTTTAGTAATATTTCTTCAATTATTATTTGGACTCGTTATATCTAATATTGTGGAGACTGAGTGTAGTTTATAAGCAATGAATAAACGTTTGAGTATCACGCAGTGGTATAGAACGTTGTTGTGATATTTATTCGGTTATTCATTGTAAGTAGAGGACACCCACACGATGAGGATTTATGATGAGGTTCGCTGCGATGAGTCATGTATAAAGCCATGTGTCGGCAATTGTATCGAACCATGTGTCGACATGTATGAGGACCTATGTGTTAGCTATCGAATATAGGTACTATGTGTCTATCTATCGTGTCCAGCATCCTTTATATTCCAAGAGTGAACCTGATTGGCCAGTATTTACCCCAGCGGCTTGAGCACGATGATCATGCCTTGGATCTGTGACACCTTTATACATATTGTGTGTGCCTTAGCTATGGGCGATTGCCTCGATGTCACTTTGTCCAGCAGTTAATTACCTATATGGGCAATGTGTCGGGTTTTGACTAAAGAGTTCGAGCATGTTGGTGGATCATTTTCACAATACTGAGAGGGAGGTAACCATACGAGTCATTTCTAATGGACATACATGTGGCTCCTAGAGCAAGCAGATGTGTTATCAGTCTCCTATTTGGTTCCAGTGTGTGTGTGGTGGATTGGAATATACTATTTATACTCCTATGATGAATTTGACTATACTACAAATGTTATGTCTAAAGTGTAGTCAGTCCCTATTCATCCATACTTTTTTGATGATTTAGTACTTTCAGTATATTAGAGATAGCCATTGTTCTACCGTTAATGGATTGGATTATGGATGTTTTATCCTTATTATGATTATGATGTTGGTTATTGATTGGATGTTGAGGTCGGCTATCTCATGTTATATCTTTTCCTATATGTTGATGATATTTTTATTATTAAGATTAAGAGATATATTTAGGTAATTTCATGTGATAGTCTGACTATACTTGCTGATATATTATTATTCATGATATCCATATTTTGATGTTGACTTTGGATATGGATGAATCACCCATTATGTGTTTCATGATTTCTATTTAATGATCTTTTATATGGGTGATGGCATCTTTATGCTTGGTTTCGTAGTTACTACTAAATTGTTATACTATTATTTGTACGTTGTTGTTATCATTATATGCATATACTATTTACCATTATATATGTGTATAACCCCTTAATTTAGATATAGTCTAACCCCTGTGCTATTTACATAATACTTGGGTCAGTTCGAGACATTTCAGGTACAAGGACAATGAGACCAGCTTTCGTATTTCAGCATAGAGGGGGCTAGTAATTTAGCATAGAAGTTTATCATTTTTATTATATTATCTCTTGTATAAATTATTGTAATTTATGATAGATATACTTTATATATTTAGTATTATATATTATTGTTGCAATCTGACTCTATTTCTCTTATATTTACTGTATATTGTGAATTGCTCTATCCTAGAGGTTCACGTGTTTACTGCTTTGTACAAATACCGTGTACATATATATATATGAGTTGTTTATTCAATGTTTAAATATGTACATGTGTTAGCCCAGGGGAATATTCACGTATATATCCCATATAGCCTCATTCTCCATATTATATGTCAAGTTTACACAGAAATACTCTTGGATAGTATGTGTATAGAGGTGTTTCATTGACCATATTCGAAGTATAACCTAGCTACTTAAGATCGATAACACCCTCAAATTTGAAGGTTACTACACGTTGTTACCATGAGATATTCTATTTTGACATAGTTGTATTGACACAAAGTAGACTTTTGTCAAGTTTTTCCGTGATTTTTCCAAACAACCTCAAGTATGTAACTCTTTAGTTTCCCCAGCGATCATGAGTAATACACCACCAATTGTATGGAGAGCGTTACAGAGGATGTGTCTCGACTTCTTGTTAGCTTACGGTACCTGAGCGGTTTGTATTATAGCAATACAACATCATGTCTTCCACTACAATAAAATACCCATTTGGCAACTTGTATTGACCATAGTAACAGGCTTATGACAATGGTTGGCCGAAAGTAGTAATATGCCAAGTTGTAATAGGCAATGGTTAATGACAGTTGTAATGACCCATTGTAATAGAGGTCTATTGCGATGATGTCTATTGCAATGATGTATAAACATTGTGATGCAATCTTTGGCAATTGTAAGTAACCATTGTAAATCTATAACACTTCTTTCAAAAGCTTCATATTACAGCTTTTAAAAATAGTTAAGAAATATTTACAACTTTTTAAAATAGTTGTACTAAACTCTATTACAACAGGTAAAAATTATTGTAATATGAACTATATAACAACTGCTCTAAACACTTGTTACTATTGCAACAGTTAAAAATAGTTGTAATATGTTCTCTACTACAATGGGACAGATTTAATATGATCTTTTGCAATTGTTATTGACTGTTGCGAAAAAAAATGCAAACACACACACACACACACACAATGCACCGTTACGGCATGTGCACTTGTAACACCATTTTCTAACTTAAAAAAACATTATAAGGAAGCAAACAAAATCACACATTTCAAAAGGTTAGAGAGATTATACATTCACACCATTCACAAAGTTTTTTCATAGTATAATACATACTCTATAAAGTAATTACAAAATTCAGACCCACAAAATAATATCAAAATAATTTACAACATCCACTTCTAAAATAAAGTAAAATAGATAACACATAAAGCCAAAACATAATATAATTCGCACATAATAGTAGAAGGAAATGAAGTCTTTTTGCTAAGCGAAGTTTATTCCAAGACATCTCCAAATTCGGCCTTCATAACAAAGCATCAGTGTCCACTGCCACGTTGCAACGATCCTGAATTTTTACTGAGTTTAAATTGATAATTAATTTAATTTTTGAATAAAAATTGTGAAATTAATTGGTAATTAATATAAGATTCTAGTTAAATTATGAATTAATTGAGAATTAACCTGATATTTGAAAATAAATATGCATATAAAATAATTTTCAAAGGATGTTTAAAGTTAAATTCTATATTTTATAATATAAAAATACGTGTGTTTATTTTATTGAAGTATAATTAAGTTTTAAAAACGATTTCTTTAAAAATTAAATATCTATAGATATAGGAATGCAAAATGTAAAAGAAACAAAATGTAAATATATATATGTATATAGAGAAATGAGATAATAAGTATTAAAGTTAAAAATAAATATTTAAATTAGAAATAGATATATATTAAAGATGAATTATAAAATATAAAGTAAACACGTTAGCTAAAATCTGACAACATATTAAAATAGAAGTTTGTTTATATTACAAAATAACAAGACAACAAAAATTATATACATAAGTATGAACAAAAGGAAATATATATATGAAGATACTTGCAAAGGAAGACAATAAAATATATTCAAGCATGAACAAACAAAAATATCTAAATAACTACAAACAAGACAATGCTAATTAATGCTTAGCACACATATATATCTTATCAGCCACTAAAACAATATTATCAGCCGAAATCTTGCTCAACCAAATGAAGAAAAATATCTTTGATATTGTACAAACAATATAATTACCCTGTACAGATATACAATCACCTGTAAACTCCTTCCTATATATCAACTTCTTTTATCAACTTCTCATTTCAGTTTCATCCATCATTCAAAACAAATCTGAAGTAATATTATCTTCAAAAAAAAAAACTAAAACAAAAGAATCCAACTTTAAACAATCAATTCAAACCAGAGATCAAAAGAAGGTTTCAACTTGCAGTTCAAAGCCTGTTTTGACAAAAAAGCTCTATTCATTCTGGAAAACTGTGAGTAACATGACTTTTTAAAATTTTAAAATACGATTCTGTTTCAAGTACATCTGTGATAAGTATGTTTGTGTATAGGTATGTTTTTCTAAGCATATATGAGTAACAGATGTATATGTCTGCAAAGCTATCTCTTGTGATACCCTGTTCCATGTTCAAGTAGCAGTTTTGAGTTTGAAAATCAATTCCTCTTGATCTACTGACTGTTTGGACTTAAGATGAAAATAAAGTTTGTTTGTTATGGTATATATATAAGTTTAAAAATCAATTTAAGTCAAAACATCTTGTTAACAACTCTGGAAATCCAGAAATTTGAGCAAATCTTTAAATTTGTCAAAATATAAACATTTTAATTTACGATCTCAGGTATGTGAATGGAATTCTTATACTTTAACATGATTTTTAAAGCTTGAATCATAATTTTTAGATGAAGATTGAAAGAGTAGTTTGGGTTTAAATAGATTTCGTTGTTTTGGCGATATCTGATGATCCATTGGCTCCTGATGGTCAGGACCTTTCCTGTTGGTGGAGGGAAGAACGGGTGTCCTTGGGAAAATAGTGTGATGGTGGGTAGTTGATCGTGGAAGCGACGGTGATGGGTTTTAGTTCGTAGCCCTAGTTTGGTCGAGGTTGAGTGTTTTGATTCGTTTGTTTTCTTGAGACGATCGAGTGCGATGGGATTCTGGGAGGTGGTAGAGGGGACGTAGGCGAGCGTGTGGCCGGAATCTCAAGCTTTCTAGTGGTCGGGGTTGAGAATACGGTGGCGTTTCCAGGGTTGATGGCGAACCTGATGATGTTTCAAGGTTTGACATTGAACTCGAATTTAATTTCGAGGTGATGGAGGACGATCTAATGATCGGGGTTTGGAGGTAAAGTCGATTTACGATGTGGGACGACCATCTAAGATGGTCGGAGGTGGCCAGAAGCCACTGTGCACGTGCACTTCTTGGTTCTGGGCAAATTTGAGTCGAGCAGGGAAGGGCTCGAGTAATTCTCGAGAAAAATTGATGTTGGGCTCGAAGTGGAGTAGTATTGGACTCGAAGTATTTGTAGTGAGGCTCGGGTAGCATGTTGTACAGGTTTTAAAACCTGTTTTGTTTCAAAGTTTGGAAATTTTAATTTTAATTTCAAAGCAAAGATTGAACTGAGTTTTAAAATCAAAGTTTAAAAATAAATTCAAATCAGTTTGAAACATAGATTTGGAATAAATAAGTTTTAAATTTAAATTGTTTCAATAATTTAATGTTATTAAGAATTAAATTGTTTTAAAAGATTTGGATTTAAAATAGAGTTTGAAAATATAAAGGAAGAAGTTAAGCAAAGTTAAATCAAAATTTTAAACCTGGACTGAAATTTGACTTTGCATGTTTCGAAATAAAATAAAGTTTATAAATTTAAATGTTTACTAATGTTAAAATATACTTTTAAATATGTGAAATTAAAAGGGGAATTTGATTATAACTCTTTTAAGTTTCTTTTGTAATAAAAGTATTACTTAAACATGTGAATTCAAAAGTTTAAAAGTTGGTTTTAAACTTTATTCAGATAAATTGGTATACATTTTATAGTTTGAAATTAAAATGAGATTTAAGCAATAAACTTGAAAGAAATATTTTCTAACGTATTTGTGAGTGCTAAATGAAATCATTTATAAGAATGAGTTTATCTTAGAGTTAATTCATGATTAAGGATTAACTATTTAAGAAATTAATTACGAATTAATAATTGATTAATTAAGTAATTAGGGATATTTACTTATTATGATTAATTAAGGATAATTAATCAAATGGAGATTAATTAAGGATTAATTAATAAATGAGAGTAATTAAGATTAATTAAAGATTTATTTTAAGTAAATTAATTTACTGATAAAGAGTAATTGGTAATTAATAATTAATTGTAATGAGATGATTGCTTAATGGCAAGTAATTAATGGTTTACCTTCTTAAAATAATTAATTAAGAGGTTAATTAATTATGTAATTGGTTTAAAGGTTAATTTAATTAATATGATTAATTAAGAATAATTTAATTAATTAAGGTGATTGATTAATTAATTTATACCAAATGATTTGTAATAAATTAATCAGATAATTAATTCATAAGTAATTAATTAAATTGGAAATAAATTGAACTAATTAGGATTAAACAATTAATTAATCCTGCTTATAAATGATTATTGAATGCTTGACCTTACTTATGAATGATTGTATTGTATGAGATGCCTTGAATTGATTGTCCTCTCTGATCTGCGATATTTTGTTTGTGGATTGAGCTGTGTATAATTTATTCATTTATTTGTGATACATTTGTATATTATATGTGAATCTGTGATTGAACGATAAGAGTTATAAACTATACCGCTTATCAATATTGATGTGCTTAATTATGTGATGTGATGATTTATGATGTTGCACTATTGTGTAAAACCCCTAGACCACACTTATACACACACAAATATGGATTACACGTGGAAATTGGTTAAGTCGCAGATTTTTGAAAATAGTTTTGAATTTGAATTTTGAATCCAAATGTTTTGGAAATGGACTAGGATTAAAGTAAAAAGTTTTTGAAAAGGAATTTCAAAGATAAATTTTATTTTTGAATAACTTGATTACGCCTTGAAGTTTAAATAATTTGATTTAAATTTAAATTCAAAATATGAAACGGAATCCTATGATTTGAAACTAGGGATTAAAGATGTTATACAAGTTATATATGGGTTAAACCATTTTAAATTTATTAATTTGGGAATAATTCACAGGCTTTAACTCGTGCAAATATAATCGCATTTTTTCGAAATGAAAACTATTTGTTTTCAAATAATAAAAGCTTCCACATAAGAAATGAACTTCCAATTTGTGTTAAAAGGATTTCAAGTCTAAAATGGAAATGGTTTTCCAAGTATTAAGTAAATCTTTGGAAACGGGTTTGAAAGCTATAAGTTAAATCTTGACTTAAAAGATTTAATGAGTTAATCCAATCAAAATGGAAATTTTTTGAAATCCGTAAATGGATTTTTGTGAAACTGGGTGAACTTTGTGAAATAAATCTTTTTGTTTAAAAGATTTGAAATGGTAATTTGTTCAAACCATTTGTAGAAAGGTTTTGGTTTTCTTTGAAGTTGTGACTTAACTAAAATCCCAATATCTATATATTTTAAATATTGCGCTCATTATTCGGTTTAGCCGGAAGAGGACCTTGTGTCATATAACCCATTCTGAATAGTGATACGTCGTTATGGATAGCATTCAAAGACCGGTGGTGAAGACCGCATATTTGCGAGAACAATATGATAACATGTCGATTGACTCTACACTGAGTTGCTCCGGTATAGAGTTCTCCCTAAGTGATGGGAAGTCCGATCGGGATTGTGAATACCCGGATTTGCAAAGGCTTCTTACGAAGTGCCTTCGGTTCTGTTCGAACCCGGGACAGACTTGTATGGTTGTATGTCTGACACTACACTTTGAGATATAAAGAAGATTTCTTTCAAACACATATCTGTTGGTGGCGGAGAATTTATTCTCTTAGCTTAACACCCTTCTCTGAGACGTACGAGCTCAAAGGTTATGTAGTTGAAGGTTATCAGCGATATGTTCCCAATTTGGTAGTGTGGCATGCTAAGTGTTGCTGTGCGTTGATGATCATTTGTGATCAAAGCATGGCTTTTGTATGAAGCGTAGCTTTGTGGACGAAACTGCATCAGGACCTCACACCCCAGAAATGGTTGAAACAGGAAAGATGCGGCAAGGTTATGAGGGTCGCTCCCTTTAGGGTGTGACATTCCCTTCTGGTAAAGGGTGGTATTATGGTATGGAGCCCAGATATTTACCTGTGTGGTTGTTGCTTTGTGGTTTAGAGTCGCCTTGGATAAAGGTCCCAAAGGACCGGGGGGTGGCATGCTCGAGTAGTAGTTACCTAGTTACAGAGGTAACCCGGCCTTATGTTGGTAGAGATCCGGTTAGGTTCTCGGGACGTCCCGCCAGAGGCGTACCCATGGATAGTGGGAAGTTTCTTAGCCCGACCATTTGTGGGAAATCGAATCAAAACAATACGCGCCTTGTACGGTTTTAGTTGTAGAAGCTGCCATTTACTTATGGTGGCGCCCCACTGTTTAGATGGTAGCTATAGTAGGCATACAATAATGGTTGTATGCTGGCTAAGATTAATCTTATATTTTCGAAATATTTTCTGCACTATGCACTAGTGATAATATCAAAGAAATTTTCTTGTATCAAGCATGTTTGACTATCATAAGGAGAAATCTCCTCCAATTCTGCGTTTGCGTGGTGTGTGTGGCGGGAGGCCTTATGGTAGTTTCATTTTTTAAAAAGCATTGCAGATTCCAATCTAAATTCTTTTGTTATTTTAAAGACAAAACCGTTTTTGTTTACTCACACCAGTCCAATGACTGACTTGGAGTTTATTGTTTTCTTCCTAAACTCTGGGTGTCTATAGTTTTTTCCACACGGGCAGTCTAGAGTTGGGTTTTTCAGATAGTCAGGTTTAGTAGATTATCTGAAGTTAGTCCAGCCTTTGGATTTGGACGAGACTTGCTTATCTAGGTGAAACGTCATTATTGGGAGTTCGAGCTATTTCTGGATTGATTCTTTGGAATTACAGTTCTGGATTCTATTCCTTTTCCTCTCTTAATGACCATATTGGAGATATTGTCCGCTGTTGGTGTTATCATTATTTTTCCGCTGCTATTGCCTTGTATCTCTGATAGTATTGATATATGTTGTATAATTCTGTTGTATCATATTATATCAGATGTTGTATCTGTCATTTTATCAATGTTATATATATATATATATATTGATATTCTTTTCTTCCGCTGTGTTGTACTTAATGGTGTTATAAGCTTCAGCGAACCAGATTCGACGTTTGGACCTGCGGCATTGGAATATGAGTGTCGTATTCAGTGCCGATTTTCGAAGGTCGAGTCCAGGCCGTCACATTTGGTATCAGAGCTGAGGGTTAAAACTTTAGCTCAGGAGTATAACACATTAAGTAGCTCATTTGAGATAGGGTGAAGTATACCCTAGAATGAGTAATCCCTAAGATATCCGTTCGAATGCCTCAGTAAGTTCTCTTGCTATCCACTGATAGTAAGTATGAGTGCAAGAAAAGAACGAGATAGGGTATAGGGGAGTACCACTGCAAATGGTAAATACCTTGCAATAGCAGAAACAATTTTCTCTTCTCAATCTCCTTTGATTCGATTCCAAATTCTTTGATTTGCTTTGTGGCAGCTGCAAGGAGACGTTTCAGTGTGATGGTGGCCCTATGAATCGTTGTAGAAAATCCTTACTTCGTGTCTTCATCGGTTTCTTATCAGCTTTTCGATCTAAACTTTAATGAATTGGAAAAATTGAAATTGAAGATTCTAAATAAATTGGTTAACAAATATAGAGCTAAATTTGAATTGAATCGATAAAACGATTTCGTTTAAAACCAAATTTGAAATTTTATTATAATTTCTTGGGTAGATCAAAGTCCGAAGAGGGACAAGTTGGTATATAATTTGGGGTGTTCCGACCTAAATTGGAATCCATATCTAGTGTTTGAGAAATCGTAAAAGATTGAATCTATCTATCTATCTATTCTCTGCGGTCCGATATATTCTACGAGTGGTTAGTTAACCCTTCGAACTAACCAGTGCTCTGCATATTTGTAGATCGGGTGACCCGAGTATCTTGTGTAGTATTTTATGAGTTTGTTCTCACATTGTCGATATTCTGATATGGTAAGCCAAATACAGAATCGATATCCAGTTTGACCTAGAAAACTATTTCTCTATCTTTGTTTATCTATCTTTATTGTTTCTGTGCCTGCAAATTTTGGGGACGAAATTTCTTAAGGGGGGAATCTGTAATGATCCTGGATTTATACGGAGTTTAAATTGATAATTAGTTTAATTTTTGAATAAAAATTATGAAATTAATTGTTAACTAATAGATTCTAGTTAAATTATGAATTAATTAAGAATTAACCTGGATATTTGAAAATATAAAATAATTTTCAAGGGATGTTTAAAGTTAAATTCTATATTTTATAATATAAAAATATGTGTGTTTATTTTATTGAAGTATAATTAAGTTTTAAAAAGGATTTCTTTAAAAAATAAATATATATATATAGGAATGCAAAATGTAAAAGAAACAAAATGTAAATATATATGTATATAGAGAAATGAGACAATAAGTATTAAAGTTAAAATAAATATTTAAATTATAAATAGATATATATTAAAGATGAATTGTAAAATATAAAGTAAACACATTAGCTAAAATCTAACAACATATTAAAATATAAGTTTTTTTATATTACAAAGTAACAAGACAACAAAAATTATATACATAAGTATGAACAAAAGGAAATATATATATATATATATATTATATATATCTTATATATAAAGCAAATACTTGAGGGGTTGAAGCCTTTTTCGTAGTCTCAAAATTGCCCTGCGTTTACAATTGAAAATAATGATTCGCTTCGTTAATTCAAGGATAGGTTCGTCTTTCAAGTTCTCCATGTTTTACTCCATTTCTATTCCACGTTCCCTCCACGTTTTCTCTCAATCCGTTTCTTCAATTCCCAATCCCAAATTTCCTTCTCTCACTTCAGTCGCTTCCTAACCCAAAAAAAAGTTCAAAATTAGCTTCAAATACATTTGCCGCTGATTTTGGAGTAACTGCCTTACGCCATCTCTGGGGAAAAGTGACTGCGAATCTCGAAATTGCTCATCAAGGTGAGTAATTCATTTTTCAGAAGAGAGATCGTATGTTGATTGAGGGGAGCCTGGCACGACAACTGATGGCACTCCGGACCCCTTGCTGCCGTGACATGGTGGTGGTTCAGAGGTAAGGTGTGACTGAAGTGCGGTTCATTTTTTTACTTTCTTAAAAAGTTAATATTTTTTTTGTTCAAATAATTCACGATTTAACATCTCCAGCCCTAAAATTTTACAGATCTAATTCACCTACCGTATCTTGCGAAGGAGAGTTGGATTTGATAAATTGGCTACATGTATGATAGAATGATGAGAATGCATCTGGATTTCGGTATGTTCTACTCCATCTTTCCTATGAACTTTATATACTTATTTATCCAGTATAGACGTGTATTTTTTTGTGGTTTGATGTTCATACATCATTGTTTCCGATTTTTTTAGCCTTTTGCTCTATATTCAGATCCAAGTTTCTATGAGTCTTTTTGAATAACCAAAAGAACAAAACGAAACAGGTGAATTAATTGGAGTTTTACATTGTAAATAATTTCTACTTCACCGATGTTCGCCACTCGAGCCAGTTTTGGGTTTCATAATTTTTAACCTGGGCATATCGTCGCTTAAGGCCATCCTATTTATGCTGCCTACAAATGCTTTTAATGGGAATGGCCTTCTGCTGTTACTTTATTTTGTCAGTCAATGCATTAATTGTTAAATTTTGGTGATACAAAATCACAAATAGAAGGAAACAAATATGCAAAAGGGAAAGTAATCACGTTTGTTCATTATGGAAATGCATAAATAATTGGATTGCATTTGAATGAGATGGTAAAGAATATCTGCATGCGCATGTTGTGGAATAATATATATGCAAAATGATATGCATATTATTTCTTTCTTCGTAATCACATTGCTTTGGGATTATTTTCTTCCATCTTTGGAACGAGTGAATTACTTGCTATGTTTGCGCGATTTGTTACCATAGTAATTTGCCTCCATTATCTTCTTACCATATTTTGGTAATTTGATTGATGATTCACATGAATTTATGTTGAATATATATTGAGGGTAGACTTCATTGTAAACCCATCCTGGTATTCAGCCAGCGATCTCCAGATAGAGTATCTCTTCTTGTTATCCCTAATGTAGGGCTTTGGTATGTAAACTCTTATCTCGTAATCTCTTATAATTCTCTCAAGTGTAATAAAATCTCTCTCCTTTGGACTGGATGTACACTATCTAGATGATAGTGGAACCAGTATAAATATTGTGTGTCTCTTTTCTTTCTTTTTTATAGTTAATTGCTATTTATTTGGAGTAATGGAATAATTGCTGCTAGATTAGGTGATGTTCAAATTGGCAAATCTAGATCCTGTTTATTGTCTTTCCGCATATGTGCAATTTTTGCACAACAGATTGGTATCGGAGCTAGGCGATTTGTTCAAATTTGTGCATCAATGGCTTCTAGAAAGAGCGGCAGATCTGATGGTGATTATACTATTACTCATTTGGATGAGAAAAGGAGATTTTGTGCAGTATGGAGTGGAGGAGATTATGTTAAAAGAGAAGAGTGTTCCAGTCTTGGAAATTTGGTGATAAGGAGTTTACTGTGTTGAAGGGACAACTGGATTTTGGAACTTGTATCTGCCTTATGGCTCGATGTTGATGTGAGAGTCTTATGTTGATTTCCATGGGAAATTTGTTGTTTGGCAGGTAAGTGGATTTGGAAACTTGTATCTGCTTTATGGCTCGATGTTGATGTGAGAGTCTTATGTTGAGTTCCATGGAAAATTTGTTATTTGGCAGATAAGGTATGTGGAAGGAGAGAGATTTGTCGTGTATACAGAGATTTGGATTAGCCTTGTTATGTCCGTTGGCTTTTTATTTGTTGGCTCTGTATTTGGATTGGTGATTGAGAGAATTTTTTGGCCTTAGTGGCTTTGATATTATTTTGGTATCTACCTTCTTTTGATTTTGGATATTTGCAACACATTGTTGGCGGACGGGGACATAGTCTGAGCTCGTTAGCATGGTGTCATGGGGGGTGGCCTTGCCGGAACCCATTGGGTAAATATTCATTTTTGGTATGTATCCCGTTAAGAGATTTTGGTTCAAGGTGGAGTTTGATTTGAAGAGTTTTATGTTGAAAAGAGAATTGACTCGAGGTGGAGTGTTGGAAATATGTGATTTTGCATCAAGGTGGAGTGTTAAATTTTGGTGATACAAAATCACAAATAGAAGGAAACAAATATGCAAAAGGGAAAGTAATCACGTTTGTTCATTATGGAAATGCATAAATAATTGGATTGCATTTGAATGAGATGGTAAGGAATATCTGCATGCGCATGTTGTGGAATAATATATATGCAAAATGATATGCATATTATTTCTTTCTTCGTAATCACATTGCTTTGGGATTATTTTCTTCCATCTTTGGAACGAGTGAATTACTTGCTATGTTTGCGCGATTTGTTACCATTGTAATTTGCCTCCATTATCTTCTTACCATATTTTGGTAATTTGATTGATGATTCACATGAATTTATGTTGAATATATATTGAGGGTAGACTTCATTGTAAACCCATCCTGGTATTCAGCCAGCGATCTCCAGATAGAGTATCTCTTCTTGTTATCCCTAATGTAGGGCTTTGGTATGTAAACTCTTATCTCGTAATCTCTTGTAATTCTCTCAAGTGTAATAAAATCTCTCTCCTTTGGACTGGACGTACACTATCTAGATGATAGTGGAACCAGTATAAATATTGTGTGTCTCTTTTCTTTCTTTTTTATAGTTAATTGCTATTTATTTGGAGTAATGGAATAATTGCTGCTAGATTAGGTGATGTTCAAATTGGCAAATCTAGATCCTGTTTATTGTCTTTCCGCATATGTGCAATTTTTGCACAACAGATTGGTATCGGAGCTAGGCGATTTGTTCAAATTTGTGCATCAATGGCTTCTAGAAAGAGCGGCAGATCTGATGGTGATTATACTATTACTCATTTGGATGAGAAAAGGAGATTTTGTGCAGTATGGAGTGGAGGAGATTATGTTAAAAGAGAAGAGTGTTCCAGTCTTGGAAATTTGGTGATAAGGAGTTTACTGTGTTGAAGGGACAACTGGATTTTGGAACTTGTATCTGCCTTATGGCTCGATGTTGATGTGAGAGTCTTATGTTGATTTCCATGGGAAATTTGTTGTTTGGCAGGTAAGTGGATTTGGAAACTTGTATCTGCTTTATGGCTCGATGTTGATGTGAGAGTCTTATGTTGATTTCCATGGAAAATTTGTTATTTGGCAGATAAGGTATGTGGAAGGAGAGAGATTTGTCGTGTATACAGAGATTTGGATTAGCCTTGTTATGTCCGTTGGCTTTTTATTTGTTGGCTCTGTATTTGGATTGGTGATTGAGAGAATTTTTTGGCCTTAGTGGCTTTGATATTATTTTGGTATCTACCTTCTTTTGATTTTGGATATTTGCAACACATTGTTGGCGGGCGGGGACATAGTCTGAGCTCGTTAGCATGGTGTCATGGGGGGTGGCCTTGCCGGAACCCATTGGGTAAATATTCATTTTTGGTATGTATCCCGTTAAGAGATTTTGGTTCAAGGTGGAGTTTGATTTGAAGAGTTTTACGTTGAAAAGAGAATTGACTCGAGGTGGAGTGTTGGAAATATGTGATTTTGCATCAAGGTGGAGTGTTAAATTTTGGTGATACAAAATCACAAATAGAAGGAAACAAATATGCAAAAGGGAAAGTAATCACGTTTGTTCATTATGGAAATGCATAAATAATTGGATTGCATTTGAATGAGATGGTAAGGAATATCTGCATGCGCATGTTGTGGAATAATATATATGCAAAATGATATGCATATTATTTCTTTCTTCGTAATCACATTGCTTTGGGATTATTTTCTTCCATCTTTGGAATGAGTGAATTACTTGCTATGTTTTCGCGATTTGTTACCATTGTAATTTGCCTCCATTATCTTCTTACCATATTTTGGTAATTTGATTGATGATTCACATGAATTTATGTTGAATATATATTGAGGGTAGACTTCATTGTAAACCCATCCTGGTATTCAGCCAGCGATCTCCAGATAGAGTATCTCTTCTTGTTATCCCTAATGTAGGGCTTTGGTATGTAAACTCTTATCTCGTAATCTCTTGTAATTCTCTCAAGTGTAATAAAATCTCTCTCCTTTGGACTGGACGTACACTATCTAGATGATAGTGGAACCAGTATAAATAATGTGTGTCTCTTTTCTTTCTTTTTTATAGTTAATTGCTATTTATTTGGAGTAATGGAATAATTGCTGCTAGATTAGGTGATGTTCAAATTGGCAAATCTAGATCCTGTTTATTGTCTTTCCGCATATGTGCAATTTTTGCACAACATTAATGGCTACTTTGTTGCACTTAGCATCCAAATTATTGCATATATCTGCCAACTTTTCTCTTCAGTTTCCCCTTTTGCAATCACCATAGCTCACTTTGCCACACACATTAGTTGCTCCCCTTGCTGTGTTGCCTGCTACGACAGCTTCTCCATGTTGTTTATGATTTCACATGACTCTAAATTTATGTAGTAACTTATGCTTCTTCACTAGCTTCATGTCCAGTTGTTAGCGTTGCAATTTCAAACGTTGTTGTTTATGGTTTCACCTTATTGTGCATATTCCTTTATCTCGGTCACCTATTTTTGTTCCATGTCCAGTTGCATTACATGTAGCTTTGGCATGTAATCTTTTTTTTTTGTTTAATGCAGCTCCATATTACATCATACCTGCAATTAGATTCAGTTATATATGAAATCAACATGCCTCTAGCAGTCCTGTTTTTGTTGTTTTACACCCGTTTTTGTTAAACGTGCCTTTGTTACAAAATTTTAGATGGAAGAATTGTTAAAACAAATGATAGACGTACCATAAAAAATGTATTACTTCTATCCTATAGAATATGAACATGTATATCAAAATGCATTCCTACGTGGTGCTACAAAAACAAGTTAAGTAAAGATTGATATGTCGCTAAATATTAAATGAAAATTTTGGTTCAGAATTTTTGTCTTATTTTAGTTGTTTCTTTAGTCTTTTTGTCAAGATGCGGGCTTAAGGATAAACATAAATTTATTTTGGTTGAGGTTTTCAAATAACACTACAGGAAGGGAAACTCCAGTCTAGATAATATGATTTTGTTGCATGTTTTTAAAAGTATATATATGGCAGTTATGTTTAGAGTATGCAGTGGGAAGGGAACAAATGGAGCACGCAATCATGTTGGAAGCATGGAGGACTTAAACACCGTATCTAAAAGTTAGCATATCATCAATGTAAATATAATATCACTTAAATAAATTACAAAATATAAGCTTCATGAGTTCATTCAGACCTTAAATGATGTGCTGACATTGAGGGAATTGACAGAGAACAGGGTAGCTGCTAGAAAAAGCAGGCTTAGTAATTAAAGAAGGCTAAATAATGAGTTTTCGCTTTAATTTGGATGTGAATTGCTCGATACAGTACTGACTTAAGACCAATATGATTGCATAAGACTATATTTTTTAAGTCCATATATCAATTTACTCAAGTTGAACTAGAGAATCAAAAGACTGAACATTTCGATCATTGATTGGCCTTTACTTACGACTGCGTTAAAAACTAAATTGTGCTATAAGATGGGTAAACACTGTTCACACAAGCTATCCATGCACAATGGCCTTGCATCATTTCTCTGAATCTTCACTACTCACACAATACCCAGACGTTCCAATGATCAATATTTGAAACCAAACGTTATTTTATGTATTAAATTGTTTTTGCAGCATGTGTTAGTTGAGTCCAATTCATGTAATCAGATTAATGTGACCCTGTAGCCACTTTACCAAAGGGATTCTCAAGCGAAAGTATAGTATTTCCTACATTATTTGTCTCTATTACGAATTATCTAGGATTAACTAAACATTTGCTAGATTTTACCACCAAACTCTAAATGATGATTTACGGTTCACTTTATATTAGCTTTCACAGTTTAATTTTGATTCGGTTGAACCGTTAAATTAACGGTTGCAATATTAAATGTTTATGTTTCACTTTAAGCTTCATCTTTTTCAGTGTAAACCAAGTTCGCTCCTTTTACTGTAAATTGCAGTATGTGGTTTTCTGAGAGTGGAAGATGGTATATTCACAATAAATTACATCAACAAAAGAATTTTTGAAATTGAGTTTTTTATTCACAACCATTGAAGTGAGTTGTCATGCGTAAGATACATACATCTGTTATGTCTGTTTTTTTTCTTTTTTTTCGAAAGGTCCAATCTCTGTCTAATATGTATTGTTCAGTTATGTTAAGTGGCCTGATTATCATTATCCTCTGTTCAGGCACAGAAAACTTCGATTTAGCTGTTGGGTATATGACAGGGGATGGAATGCATCAGTCCCCTAGAAACATGGATTACAGTGATTAATACAATCCTTTATGTTCAGTGTTGATAATTGTAGCTTACAGTATCATAATTACAAAATATTTAGTATTTCTACAATGATGTTTTGTTAAATTCTCCTATACCACATATTGAAACATTTTTATACGAGTAGCCTTTTATTAGATAGCTTTTACACCTCTTGCAGAAGCTCCATGCTTTAAGCTACGAAAATGATCAAGAGCCCATAATGTATTGAGCTTCAACAAATTTGTACTATCCTTGCATTACATTTTCGTTTAATTGAATGCATCAATTATTACATTTCAGAAAGAATTTTTTTAACTTCTACCGTGAAATAGTTTCCCTTCAATATGTACATCTTAAAACTTATATTTATGCCTTCTTCAATGAATATTAATCTGTCTACATTTTTTTTTTTTGATAAAGCGTTGAATTTGACTACCGTCCTTGAATATGTGCATATGGTAAAGGCTAATTGAACCCTCCTTTACTTTAGTAAACTGTATCTTTCCCTCTGTTGTTAAACTATCACTATACATATGATGCATCTAATGTTGTGTACCAGGGATGAGTCCTAATACAAATAAGCTACGTATTTCTGAAATGGTTCACCTTGCAGTAACATATCGACAACAAGACAACTTGCATTCATATTACATGTTAGATGTACAAAAGGAATTTGAAGTGCAGTGTCAACATGAAGTGGAGTATTGAGCTTACATGAGTAAAATGGAACATGGAGTTGCCCATCACCCAATAGCAGGAAATGAGTTGGAGTGACCAGTGAAGTTGCTTATGAGATTGGATTTGGGGTGTATGCCTCATATTTGGTACCGGCATGAGTTGACGTAACTATGCTATGTTTCTGTTACATTATATTTTTTACTAACTATGTATTTCAGCAATAAGTTATATTTACTTCAGTGCATTTGTGTTATGTAAGTGGAATTGTACATGTACCGTTGAAACATACCATTCATATAATTATTGGAATGCACTATGAATAAAAACTTCAACGTTCATATTGATAAAGAGGACAGATAACTATAAAGCTATACGGAATACAAAAGGCTATAAAGCCACTTAGTTGATGACTGAAACTCAAAAAATTGAAAGTAGATGACAAGTGGTTTCCATTACTGTATGTAAATGTGTTACATTATGTTGTATGATAGTTTATCAAAGTTATTCTCTACTGCTTGCATTAACATGCATTAATAATTCATTACACCATATGTTTATTACTTTTCTGCCCACACAATGTCAGTTTGATATAACGCTTTTTTCCATGTTCGATATAAATTTTCTACGTCCATCGGATGTGGATTCATTGTGCATGTCAATATCCATAATATTCAACAATATGTGTACGTCACACTCATTTTATTGCATTCAACAACCTTCGCAGACATTATTTCTTAACACCAGTTCCTTCTGCGTACGTGCATCGCACGTGCCAAACTACTCGTATATATATATGAAGATACTTGGAAAGGAAGACACTAAAATATATTCAAGCATGGACAAACAAAAATATCAAAATAACTATAAACAAGACAATGCTAATTAATGCTTAGCACACATATATATCTTATCAACCAATAAAACAATATTATCAGCGAATCTTGCTCAACCAAATGAAGAAAAATATATTTAATATTGTATAAACAATATAATTACCCTGTACAAATATACAATCACCTGCAAACTCCTTCCTATATATCAACTTCTTTTATCAACTTCTCATTTCAGTTTCATCCATCATTCAAAACAAACATGAAGTAATATTATCTTAAAAAAACTAAAACAAAAGAATCCAACTTTAGACAATCAATTCAAACCAGAGATCAAAAGAAGGTTTCAGCTTGTAGTTCAAAGCCTGTTTCAACAAAGAAGCTATGTTCATTTTGGAAAACTGTGAGTAACATGACTTTTTGAAATTTTAAAATATGATTCTGTTGCAAGTACATCTGTGATAAGTATGTTTTTGTATAGGTATGTTTTTCTAAGAATATATGAGTAATGGATGTATATGTCTGCAAAGTTATCTCCTGTGATACCCTGTTCCTTGTTCAAGTAGCAGTTTTGAGTTTGAAAATCAATTCCTCTTGATCCACTGACTGTTTGGACTTAAGATGAAAATAAAGTTTGTTTGTTATGGTATATATAATTTTAAAAATCAGTTTAAGTTAAAACATGTTGTTAACAACTCTGGAAATCCAAAAATTTGAGCAAATCTTTAAATTTGTCAAAATATAAACATTTTAATTTACGATCTCAGGTATGTGAATGGAATTCTTATACTTTAACATGATTTTTAAAGCTTGAATCATAATTTTTAGATGAAGATTGAAAGAGAAGTTTGGGTTTAAATAGATTCGTTATTTTGGCGATATCTGATGATCCATTGGCTCGTGATGGTTAGGACCTTTCCTGATGGTGGAGGGACGAACGGGTGTCCTTGGAAAAATAGTGTGATGGTGGGTAGTTGATCGTGGAAGCGGCGGTGATGGGTTTCAGTTCGTAACCCTAGTTTGGTCGAGGTTGAGTGTGTTGATTCGTTTGTTTTCTGGAGACGATCGAGTGCAATGGGATTCTGGGAGGTGGTAGACGTAGGCGAGCGTGTGGCCGGAATCTCAAGCTTTCTGGTGGTAGGGGTTGAGAGTACGATGGCGTCTTCAGAGTTGATGGCGAACCTGATGATATTTCCAGGTTTGACATTGAACTCGAATTTAATTTCGAGGTGATGGAGGACGATCTGATGATCGGGGTTTAGAGGTGAAGTCGATTTCCGATGTGGGACGACCATCGGAGATGGTCGGAGGCGGCCAGAAGCCACCGTGCACGTGCACTTCTTGGTTCTAGGAAAATTTGAGTGGACAGGGAAGGGCTCAAGTAATTCTCGAGAAAAATTAATGTTGGGCTCGAAGTGGAGTAGTATTGGACTCGAAGTATTTGTAGTGAGGCTCGGGTAGCATGTTGTACAGGTTTTAAAACCTGTTTTGTTTCAAAGTTTGGAAATTTTAATTTTAATTTCTTAGCAAAGATTGAACCGAGTTTTAAAATCAAAGTTTAAAAATAAATTCAAACTGGTTTGAAACTTCGATTTGGAATAAATAAGTTTTAAATTTAAACTATTTCAATAATTTAAAGGTAATAAGCAATTAAATGGTTTCAAAAGATTTGGATTTAAAATTGAGTTTGAAAATATAAAGGAAGAAGTTAAGCAAAGTTAAATCAAAAGTTTTAAACCTGGACTGAAATTTGACTTTGCATGTTTTGAAATAAAATAAAGTTTATAAATTTAAATGTTTAAATAAGTTTTAATGTTAAAATATACTTTTAAATATGTGAAATTAAAAGGAGAATTTGATTATAACTCTTTTAAGTTTCTTTTGTAATAAAAGTATTATTTAAACATGTGAATTCAAAAGTTTTAAAAGTTGGTTTTAAACTTTATTCAGATAAATTGGTATTCATTTTATAGTTTGAAATTAAAATGAGATTTAAGCAATAAACTTGAAAGAAATATTTTCTAACGTATTTGTGAGTGCTAAATGAAATCATTTATAAGAATGAGTTTATCTTAAAGTTAATTCATGATTAGGGATTAACTATTTAAGAAATTAACTACGAACTAATAATTGATTAATTAAGTAATTAGGGATGATTACTTATTATGATTAATTTAGGATAATTAATCAAATGGAGATTAATTAAGGATCAATTAATAAATGAGAGAAATTAAGATTAATTAAAGATTTATTTAAAGTAAATTAATTTACTGATAAAGATTAATTGGTAATTAATAATTAATTGTTATGAGATGATTGCTTAATGACAAGTAATTAATGGTTTACCTTCTTAAAATAATTAATTAAGAGGTTAATTAATTATGTAATTGGTTTAAAGGTTAATTGAATTAATATGATTAATTAAGAATAATTTAATTAATTAAGGTGATTGATTAATTAATTTATATCAAATGATTTGTAATAAATTAATCAGATAATTAATTCATAAGTAATTAATTAAATTGGAAATAAATTGAACTAATTAGGATTAAACAATTAATTAATCCTGCTTATAGATGATTATTGAATGCTTGACCTTACTTATGAATGATTGTATTGTATGAGATGCCTTGAATTGATTGTCCTATCTGATCTGTGATATTTTGAGCTGTGTATAATTTATTCATTTATTTGTGATACATTTGTATATTATCTGTGAATCTGTGAATGAACGATAAGCGTTATAAATTATAACGCTTATCAATATTGATGTGCTTAAATATGTGATGTGATGACTTATGATGTTGCACTATTGTGTAAAACCCCTAGACCACACTTATACACACACAAATATGGATTGCATGTGGAAATTGGTTATGTCGTAGATTTTTGAAAATAGTTTTGAATTTGAATTTTGAATCCAAATGTTTTGGAAATGGACTAGGATTAAAGTAAAAAGTTTTTGAAAAGGAATTTCAAAGATAAAATTTATTTTTGAATAACTTGATTATGCCTTGAAGTTTAAATAATTTGATTTAAATTTAAATTCAAAATATGAAACGGAATCCTATGATTTGAAACTAGGGATTAAAGATGTTATACAAGTTATATATGGGTTAAACCATTTTAAATATATTAATTTGGGAATTTGAATTTAATTCATAGGCTTTAACTCGTGCAAATATAATCGGATTTTTCCGAAACGAAAACTATTTGTTTTCAAATAATAAAAGCTTCCACTTAAGAAATGAACTTCCAATTTGTGTTAAAAGGATTTCAAGTCTAAAATGGAAATGGTTTTCCAAGTAATGAATAAATCTTTGGAAACGGGTTTGAAAGCTATAAGTTGAATATTGACTTAAAAGATTTAATGAGTTAATCCAATCGAAATGGAAATTGTTTGAAATTCGTAAATGGATCTTTGGAAACTGGGTAAACTTTGTGAAATAAATCCTTTTGTTTAAAAGATTTGAAATGTTAATTTGTTCAAACCATTTGAAGAAAGGTTTTGGTTTTCTTTGAAGTTGTGACTTAACTGAAATCCCAATATCCATATATTTTAAATATTGCACTCATTATTCGGTTTAGTCGGGAGAGGACCTTGTGTCATATAACCCATTCCGAATAGTGAGACGTCGTTATGGATAACATTTGAAGACCGGTGGTGAAGACCGGATATTTGCGAGAACGATATGATAACATGTCGATTGACTCTACACTGAGTTGCTCCGATATAGAGTTCTCCCTAAGTGATGGGAAGTCCGATCGGGATTGTGAATACCCGGATTTGCAAAGGCTTCTTACGAAGTGCCTTCGGTTCTGTTCGAACCCGGGACAGACTTGTATGGTTGTATGTCTGATACTACGCTTTGAGATATAAAGCAGATTTCTTTCAAACACGTATCTGTTGGTGGCAGAGAATTTATTCTCTTAGCTTAACACCCTTCTCTGAGACGTACGAGCTCAAAGGTTATATAGTTGAAGGTTATCAGCGATATGTTCCTAATTTGGTAGTGTAGCATGCTAAGTGTTGCTATGTGTTGATGATCATTTGTGATCAAAGCATGGCTTTTGTATGAAGCGTAGCTTTGTGGACGAAACTGCATCAGGGCCTCACACCCCGGAAATGGTCGAAACAGGAAAGATGCGGCAAGGTTATGAGGGTTGCACCCTTTAAGGTGTGTCATTCCCTTCTGGTAAAGGGTGGTACCATGGTATGGAGCCCAGATATTTAACTATGTGTTGGGCTTCAATCTCATTTATTGTGCGGTTGTTGCTTTGAGGTTTAGAGACGCCTCGGATAAAGGTCTCAAAGGACTGAGAGGTGGCATGCTCGAGTAGTAGTTACCTAGTTACAGAGGTAACCCGACCTTGTGTTGGCAGAGATCCGGTTAGGTTCTCGGGACGTCCCGCCAGAGGCGTACCCATGGACAGTGGGAAGTTCCTTAGCCCGACCATTTGTTTGAAATCCAATCAAAGCAATACGCATCTTGTACGGTTTTAGTTGTAGAACCTATCACTTACTTATGGTGGCGCCCCACTGTTTAGATGGTAGCTATAGTAGGCATACAATAATGGTTGTATGCTGGCTAAGATTAATATTATATTTTCAAAATATTTTCTGCACTACGCACTAGTGATAATATCAAAGAAATTTTCTCGTATCAAGCATGTTTGACTATCATAAGGAGAAATCTCCTCCAATTCTGCGTTTGCATGGTGTGTGTGGCGGGAGGCCTTATAGTAGTTTCGTTTTCTAAAAAGCATTGCGGATTTCAATCTAAATTCTTTTGTTGTTTTACAGATAAAACTATTTTTATTTACTCACACCAGTCCCATGACTGACTCGGAGTTTATTGTTTCATTCCTAAACTTTGGGTGCCCATAATTTTTTCCACACGGGTAGTCTAGAGTTGGGTTTTTCAGATAATCAGGTTTAGTAGATTATCTGGAGTTAGTCCAGTCTTTGAATTTGGACGAGACTTGCTTATCTAGGTGAAACGTCGTTATTGGGAGTTCGAGCTATTTCTGGATTGGTGCTTTGGAGTTACAGTTCTGGATTCTATTCCTTTTCCTCTCTTGAAGACCATATTGGAGATATTGTCCGCTGTTGGTGTTATCATTATTTTTCCGCTGCTATTGCCTTGTATCTCTGATAGTATTGATATCTGTTGTATCATTCTGTTGTATCATATTTTATCAGATGTTGTATCTGTCATTGTATCAATGTTATATATATATATATTGATATTCTTTTCTTCCGCTGTATTGTACTTAATGGTGTTATAAGCTCCGGCGAACCAGATTCGACGTTTGGATCTGCGGCATTGGAATAGAGTGTCGTATTCAGTGCCGATTTTCGATGGTCGAGTCCGGGCCGTCACATTACATAGATCCAAACCTTCCATGCATCTATTTCAAAGTGCATCAAAGCATTAAGGTTAGTTCTTGCTATTGTCCCTTCTACGACCATGTTCTTTTTCCAACTCAATAGTTTTCATTTTCTTTCAGCAAAGCATTAAAATTTGGAGTTTGCGTATCCTTCCTTTTCTTATCTGGTTGATCTTGAGTTTGCATATTATTACTGTCACGGTGTGACTGCAAACAAGAAAAAACAATACATGTAAAATAAGAAGGTACAAAAAAACATACAAGTATATGAAATAGTTCATGAATTCCAGTTTTCTAGTATATGAAACAGTATGTGAAACAAGAGAAATGCAGTAGTCGTGATAATACATGTAAAGCAGTGAAATAGAAATCGCTCAGTCACTTTCAAACTGCTTTAGAATGACAGGATGAAATATATGTTATTTAAAGAGCCTAGTTAAAGACTACTACAAGCAGTTAATGCCATTGAAACATAGTAGAATATAAAGTAGAACAAGTACGCTAACTTGATAATTTCACTGCCTAATAAGTTCTACGTGAAAGGTGAGTTATTTGGCATGTAACAATAACTTATTATATTACAATAACTTATTGTGTTACAATAACTTATGTATACATTTTATTTGGACTGTAGCATTTATTAACTAAAATTAGAATTTTATATTACAAAATTTTAATCTAGATAACCACATATTATTTATGCTCGATCTAGTATCATTTATAATATGAAAATAAATTTAACAAAACTTCAAGTAAAGAGTTATTTATTCTAATCATCTATCCATTTGTTAATTTGAACTTGTCATAATACTAATAGTTGAGATTGGTTTTTGGATTTCCTTCCGAGGATCTTACAAAATCCGTATATGCTGCTATATTGATGTATTCCCCAATTTTGTGGAAACCAAGTAATAAAAATAAAAATACTATATAATCAAATTTTGTGATTCAAAACCATTTCCATATGACATTTGTTTATGAAACTAAAACACTAAGATGATAGGTTTTGCAAGAAAAGGATTTATCAGTTTTGTTCTTAAGATGCCACCATCCCTAAATATGATTCTTTAATTTGTGGGAGCCAATATCCAAATTCAATGAACTCAAAATTTACACATGTTGAATTTTTTTTCCGTTAGGTATGATTATAAGCTTTGAGTGGATAAAATAAAATTTTAGTTTTCGCATACAGGCTACAACTATTTGGAAAGATTTTAAGTTCATGAGCATCAAGTTCCTTTGTAAGGTTTGAGTTGGCGAACAATCCACTTGATAAATAGAATATATTCTCATATTATTAAATTTAGTTTTGCAATGAATTCAGTTGTGAAAATAATATTCGGTCACAATTAAGATCCACTACACTATGAATTCAATTTCAAGAGCGATATGTACTATAAAACTATTTATCTGAATAAATGGTACCAGAGGCATATGGGCATAAGAAGTATCAAGATTGACCTCATTAACATTTTTTTTTTCCATTCACTCTGTAACAAATATATGTTAGTAATTTGCAAGCACATATCGCATATCCATTAACATAGCTAACAAATATAATTTACCATCATGAACAAATTAGTCAAATCTTGTATTCTTGCCGCAAGGCTAGTAACTTGGTTTTCCAATGCACACGCTTTCCTAAATTACTGTAACGACCTAGAATTTTGGTCGTTTGATCTTGAAAGTTTACTTAAATGAATATGCATTTGAGATTGAAAAACCCCAAAACCTAGTCCTCTTTCTCTTCCCCTGTGATCCCTGCGAAAAGTCTTTGAGACTCCATCTTCACTTAACGATGACATTGACCGAGAGCTTTAATTAACGAAGACAAGTGTGCCTCTCTCATGTATATATTGTAGCGGTCTTTTTATCATCTGTTGATATCTCTTCTTTTAATCGCGACCGTTGATTTCTTTTGAAGTAGTTTTATGTTGTCTGGGCCGCATTTTATATAAGCCCATTTTCATATTGTATATAATAAAACTGTTGTGCTACGTCACAACTATTCGATTGTATTCTGAAATCAATTACTGCAACACAGATCAATATTTTCTTTTGCTCTCAGTACAAGATCAAATAACATTTCATCAATTCATCATATAACCTTTTCAAATTATCTTAACATGGTATCAGAGCACGTGAAGGCTTAATAGCCATTCATTCAAGTTGATCTGCCCCATCAAAGAAGTTTCATCACTTGGGTGATCAACCCTCATCAGAAAATGTGTTTCATCATCTAAAGGGTTTGATTCAGTGTAGTAAATCATTGTCGTGCCAATTTAAATTGGTTGAATCAAGATTCACTCACCAAATCTCGTAGAAATTCAATTAAGAAAATTAGAAAGCAACCACTACACCAAAAAGGTGTAACGAATATAGACGTTACAAATAAAATTTATAACAGATACAGTCATGAGCGGTACAGGTGTGAGGTATGTCGTTACAAATATTTATAACGGGCTCTACCCGTTATTAGATATATCACTTACCAACGGACTTAGTCGTTAGAAATCTAAATTTTTGTAACGAAAAAGTTTGTTATTAGTTGCATCGGTTTGTAACGGGTATTTTTCGTTACTTAGTTTCTCCTTTCATGGCAGAAGAAGGGGTTATCATTCTAAATTATCACGACCTTGTCCGTTACAAATTTCATCATTAGTAACACACTTGTTCGTTACAAATTTCATCAATAGTAACGACTATGCTTGTTATAAATTTCGTCTTTAGTAATAAATATGTTCGTTACAGCTACCAAACCATGTAGAGCTGTATTTTTGCTAGCATTTAAACTACAGAATTGTCTATTATAATACAGTAGGTACATACATATCAAAAATTACAGAATTTCGATAACAATAAGCAATTACGCATCCAAACATACAACTTAAATTACAAAAATATTTGACAACAAATTA
The DNA here is from genome assembly GCA_030765085.1 of Allium cepa. Lineage (NCBI taxonomy): Eukaryota > Viridiplantae > Streptophyta > Magnoliopsida > Asparagales > Amaryllidaceae > Allium > Allium cepa. The sequence continues at coordinate 195,592,618 of CM060934.1, read as the reverse complement.
AAAGAAGATTCGAAATTTCACAAATTCATCATACATAACTAAAAGTATGAAATCAAAATATTACAAGTTCTAACATTACTTCAAAATAAATTCTAGATCCTACAAACAAAATATGGATACTGTAAAAAAAAAATTCCTGCCAAATTATGAATACTGTAAAACAAAATATGGAGGAGATAAACTATAATGCATAAGATAAACTATAAAAGTAAGTTCATGCAATAGCTACGCATCTCCAGTCGCCTTCATGAAGTCAGAATACTACCTCAGCTCATAACAGCAGTTGCCCACTATCTCGCCTTAGTTGATCTACAACCCTAGTCTCCTCATGCAGCTTGAGTGCCTTTGAATCCTGCCGCAGCTCATCAGCATTAGCTGCAGTTGTTTTCCCAAAGCATGCGCATATGTCTTATGCACTCATCCTGCCTACCATGAAGTCCAGTTTCTCATAACTAAGGAGCAAATATTATATTAACAATGCAAATATTCTTCTTGCCCTGGACTCATCCTGTCTGAATTCGAAAAGGTGCATCCTCTGCAAAAACATTAGTGAATGAAGATATCTCAGTATAATTTTTATACATTTGGTAACAAAATATATATTGTCATATATTACAGTGTTCAACGTATCTTAGAAGATATCTCAGCATACTTCAAATCTGCATATACGAAGAACAATGCCAAAATATGCAAGGAAGATGTGTTTACATGAAAGCAATTGTTTGGTTACGTTGATTATCAGATACAATCTTTCAGAGCTGATTGATACGAAAAAGATATGGAACCAAATCAAATCAAACAAAAAGTAATTTTGATTAATTCCTTCATTTTTTAAGTAAATTTATTTAAAATGTAGAAAGTACGAATATCATGTGACGACTACGTTTATCATATAAACGCCATACTATATTATACTTAGTTACCCAATAACTGAAATCCAACTGGGGTTTGATATAGAAACAGGAAGGGGAAAAAAGATGCAATCCATTTGGGGTTTGATATCAAAATAGTAAATGGAGAAAACAGTAAGTTTAGGTAGCAAATTTATCCTCGTTTTAATTCGTATACGGTATTCAGAGCACTAACAGCATTTATTAAGTTCATAATTGATGAGTAAACCAAAACACACTGACGTGTGTGTATTTCAATAATAATCTTGATCATACTTTATTTGAAAACTTTCTGTTTAAAATCTGGGTGAAAAGAAGCCTAAGCTAAAATGCTTACCTCAGATCTGTTATTGCTTTGAGAAAGCCTTTCCTTTATATCTCTAGCAATTGAGAAGAAAATTTCCTCCACGTTGAGGTTTGCAACATTTCAATTGGTACATCATATGCAACCAGAAGAATATCAAAATGAGACGGATGAACATTGTTGCATTGTTTCTACTGTGCTTTATATTCATTTCTTTGCTATAACTGTAAAAACTAAAAATTAATACTCAATAACTAATTTTTGTCATCTACCACCTCTTCGGCCTTTTTGATTCTAAAACAAATGATTGTTTAACAAACTGTCCACATAGATAAGATCGATGTTCTATTTCCTATATTTTTTAATCAAGATAATTAGTATTGTATTAACTTCTCATAGCAATACTTAGAATAATATTTGACTTGCTAAATAATATTTTCATGGAAGAAAAAGACATGATTTAAATGAGTAAATACTTGGAAGTAAAATACCGTAAGTGTTTTTCATAATTATTCCTGCTAATCGTTAATGGATATTCGAAAGTTGCTACATTGAAATGATTTTAAGAAATAAGATAATAAGTAAAATTTGGATAAAAACACAACAGTTAACCGTGGAAAATGTGGTTAAAACTCATTTGTTATACACAAATTTCATTATATAAGCAGCAATATTGCTACTGCATCTAAAGGATTCAACGTTTTCTTTTATTGTCAACCTGTATAAATATAATAATCAGTATACACATAAATCAACAAATATGATAGCAGCAATGTCACTCAAATATGATAAATTGAAACCTGATCTAATAAGTAACATTCATACATGCATTTATGTAACACCCTTATCAGTCAACTACAAGAATTTAATGAAATGAATGTAAGAAGTACCTTAGTGGATTCATTCTACGAATAAAGTTCTCATACTCATCATTGTTATCCCATGTATTCCTATAACCACTCAGAGCTGCAAAATGCAATAGCAGATTTTAGTAACAATTAACAATCATGTTCAAGATCAATGAAACTAACAATTGAAAAAAAAACAAAAAACATGAAACCTAGAAGACGGGTCAACCTCAGCAAGTTTTCAGATCTGCAGCACCAATAAACTTAGGCCAACTTGGGATCCTGGCAATGATGCGGGATTCAGGCAGTTACCATTTTTAGATCAATGCAAGCATCAGCGGTAAGCATTTCGACATCATGCAGCAATTTCAGGCGAAATATCTGAAGTAGTGGCACAAGTTTAACAATAGGCGATATTCTGTAAACGCATCATAACTCAAATCTATGGTATAATGTTCAATATTTTATTTTATCTTAATTATGGGATGTGCAATGACAATTAGCTAACATAGAAAAATAATATGTGATTGACAATCACATTAAAAATGAAATATTAACCGTACCTAACAATTGGAAATTTCAGTAATACTAGAAAATCAATTTAGCAGGCTTTCAATAACTCATGGACCCAGTCATCTTATTACATGTACCAAAAGTTGCCTTATATCTCAGATTCTCAATAGCCTTTTTTGATAAATAAAAATTGCCATTTCAAAATATAATAGTGATTTAACAAATCAATTTGAAGGATTATGTATTATGACATTTATTATTTGCGACATTTATTGTTTGCAAAATTTAGATAAGCATGTTTGCGACATTTATGTATTATGACGTTTATTGTTTGCAAATTTTGGATAAGCATGTTGTTCAGCTCCATATGCAAATGTAGTTTGTTAAAAATTTAAATCATTACTTATTTATAAATATTAATACTCATGCTTCACACATGTTGTCTGTTAAAATTAATTTTAACAAAAAATTTATATTGCTCAGGAATAAATTGCAAATTACTGCCATTTTCCAACCATGAATTACTTATCTATATAACGAAGCAATAATAGTCATAAATCACTATTTAGAATAGAAAAATAAGCATAATAAAATGTTACATATTTTCTTTTTGTTAGGATAAGTTTTGCAGAGCAATTTAAATGGTAAAATGCACCATAATTTATGTTAAGCATAAACATAAATAAGTATATACAATTTGCATTTACAGAAATGAATATCTCAGACTTTAAAGCCAGCAATAATTGAATTTTTTGCCTCAAATGAAAGATTATATGCATAATTGGCTAGTACAATCTCCTTAAATTTTAGGGGGAATTAATTTAAAGGACAAAAATTTCTATATTTTTTGCTTCAAGGACACGACCTCAATATTTTTATCACAAGGACAAAGATTCTTCTAAAAATTATTCACAAGGACAAACATTTTCCAAAATTATTCATAAGGACAACAAAACTGATACCGAGCTAAAAACTGATACTTAAAAACTGCTACCGATAATTACAAACTGATACCTAAAAACTGCCATCAATAACTAAAAACTGATATCTACATAAAGTTGTCCTTCAGGATAAAATATTAAAGTTCTGTCTTTGAGGCTAAAAAGCTATGAAATTTTGTCCTTGACAATAATTTCCTGTAAATTTTAATATGGATCTAGACCTTTTTTGCTAAATAAGTTTCTATCTTGTTGCTTATTTATCTATTGAGGAAATCTCGATCGCACAAATAACTAGTTATAAGGCTGAACTTTTAAATCATTACTGAAAAGGTATTAATATATTTGTCACTTACATGTAAAAGCTACTCCTATTTTCAAATTCAAATATTAATTGTATTGCAAATTTGAGAAAAGCAACAGCAATAACCACTGTGAATTCCATAAAAGGAAGCATTGTGAATTAGCTTATTTGGTGTAGTGACATAAATAAAGATAAAAAATAATGGTATCTATTAATATGATGTTAAATAACATAATGATAATAGAGCGTGATCTACTAGTGCATGTGGATTGGTAAAATGTTATAATGTTCGGTCATTGCTACATTGTAGGTAGATTTTCTATTCAGTGGATTACATGATAGGGTCACCATTTTCAACAGTCATACTTGTGTATTTATTTGTATACCCAGTGCATAAGAAAGCTTAATAATAAATACATGAATGGAACATCAAGTGGAGTATTTTGAGGAAAAAACGCACAAGGCTCTTTTAAGGCTCTTCAAATTAAAAAAGCACTAATGTCATTTTGGTAATATTTGATCATAGAATAAGATGAAATTATCAAATGAAACAGTAGGCATATACCATATTTATCTGATCCAAATACTCCCATGAAAATCATCTTTCAGGCTTCTGTAACAAAGAAGTGGCAAATCTAAATTTTAAAAAATTGAAACAAATATAAATAATTCAACGTATTACTGTAAGAAAGTACAAAGTGACAAACCATTCACATTTTCATTAGAATATTCAATAGGTTTTTCATGCTTTATTATTTTCAGGATTTTATTATTTTCAGGATCTGTAAGCTTGTCCTTTTAGAGTTTTTACTACTAATTCTGAATATGGAAAACATTATTTCTGACATTTCTCATTCAAGTTATTTTTAACATCCAGTAAAATTTAAGTACATATAATTATACCTTCAAACCATGTAAATATGAAAGTGCAAAAGTTATGTTTCACAGAAAGGAAAATCAATAGCAGCTACCAAAAAACATGAAAGGGAAACTAAAACCTTATATGAATCTAACAAACTTAAACTTACATTTGTACACAAATTCATCACATAAATTTTTTATCAGTATAGACGTTGTATTAAACACAAATTGACTATTTAATTATGACATAAACCAAACATAACCAAAATGAATTTGAAACTATACCTAAAGTTAATATTAGGTTATTTACAAATTGAGCTTCTTTTTCTACTAAGGCATAGTCAATGAAATGGTTCGATTGTATTTCTAATTTCATAAAAAAGGAATATTTCAAAAAATATTCACAAACCATCCTTATAAGTCATTATTCGATAAGTCTACATAATGTTTAATTTATTGTTTTCTGAAATGCAATTTTTAGTATCTCATACTAAATCAATACAAGTTATTCGTGTTTCATAGTGTTTTTGTTTTAAAAAATACAAAAAGGAAGCACAGTGTAATATGGACGTAAATAATAATTATAAAAATAAGAAAATGTTTTATATAGCAGAACATGTTTTCAATTTTTCATGTAACAATAATTTTCAAATATGTATACCAGGCATGTTATGTAGAATTTCGAACAACCTCAAAACTAAAAAAGGGTATAATAAATTCAAATAAAACAAGATCAAACACTTCCTAATTTTAAGTTTCTATTGGTTAATTAAGAAGTTTAAAGATTCATCTTTACCTTGACCCAATAGCCAACAATGTATCCAAGGAATATACCAAAAGGGATACCAATTAAGTACATGACAAATTAACATACGCTACCACATGTTGCCACCTTGCTTCCACAGCAACTGCAAATCATTTAAAATATCAATTTCAAAACCAATAAAAAGGCATAAAAAATGTACAAAACTATTCATTATATGTTCTGAAAGAGGTTATGGTTAAAACTTGACAATGCCTGTAAATGAATAATATTTCATGATGCTACCAAAATGTGTGTTATTATGTAGCTTTGGTAAATCTTTCTTATCTTTCCTATAATATTAATTATTATATACTTTTACTACAACACTCATAATGGATGTTTAAGTCTGGTCAAAATATTGAAACCCAGGTGCACAAATCTTTACAAACATTCGACGACATCAAAACAGCAAACATTTTGCAAATTTAGCGATTTAAAGGATGGACATAAAAGCTTTTACTCTTAATGAGCTTTATCATAATAGAAATGTCAAAAGACAACTAGATGCAATTCCCAAAATGTCAAAAATTGAACCTGAAATTTCTATTACAATTACATAAAGGAAAGTGCACTACCTAAAGAGAATTTGAGCGCACTAGAGTGAATACATGAACAAAAAAAAGCCTGAATTTAAATTCGAACAACAATCGAAAACACAATTTGAGATCTAAAAAAAAAAAGAAAAATACCCGATGGAGGCGGTGCTAGAACGAGACAAAGGGGACGATAACCCTAGAACGAACAACAAGGCAGAGAGGGTGATAACCATAGAACGAATAACACGACGGAGAGGGCGATAACCCTCAAGGCAGAGGAGGCGATAACCCTAGAATGAAATAGAGGCCGAGGAATAAATGATACAAAGCGTGACAAAAGAAAGAAAGTGGCAATAAAAGATAAAATGACATTCCTGTCTATGCTACTTTTATTTATTTATGAAATTACCAGATTTGATAACGGTAATAACCGTTGCAAACTTTTGTAACGGAAATATCTGTTAGAAATTTGTAACGGTAATAACCGTTACAACTTGAAACGGAAAAAGAGTTACAAAATGGTCTATTTGGTGTGGTGAATCTAGAAATCAAGAATTATCTCAAAACTAAAGAAAGTGCCTTCCTACGAGACATATCAGGTCAAGAAAAGAAGACAGATCATCATCTAGGCCTTATGGTTACATCAAACCTGTTGTGAGAGATTCTTGACAATGTATTTTAATTTCTGCACCTGATTGAATTTTCTATCTTTCTGTTCTTTTGTCTTTGTCATTGTTCTTCTTTTGTTTCTGAAATCATCATGGGTGACGAAACAAATACTACTAGCTCTGCTAATGAAAGCAATAATAGTAAACCTAGTATTGCTGCAGAGAGACTTGTCAACACCGCGATCAGCCCTCAAAGCAATCTCGTCATAGTTCAACAGATTGAAGATAATTTTCTCCTTTTCAAACTGCAAATTGAGACTGCAGTTCAAGGATATGGACTTGAAAGCCATATTTTTGGAACCATCCCAATTCCTCTCCAAATGCATAATTGATCAAGAAAACAAAATAGTCAACAACAAGGATTATTTCAGATATCATAGACAGGATAGACTTATCTGTTCTTGGCTTCTATCATCAATAAACACAAATTTACTATCTCATGTTATTGGATAGTATTGAGAAAGTGTTATGGACAACTATTGAGAAAGTGTTCAGTACACAGTCGGCGGTGTGATGGCTTATTTTTTTGTACCCTTTGAATCGACAATAAACCACACACGTCCAACTCAAGTTGTACGAAAATACGGAACATGAAGGGTAATAAAGAAAATAAGACAGAATAGAATCTCACACGAATGGAATAACATGTAATATTGAACAAATATCTTTACAGCGGAAAACTTTTAAAATACACATATCAGAGTCTAACCTAAATTCAGCCTGGACAGTTATAAACATCTGTCCTTACAATTGCTGACAAACATCAAACTAATACAACTAAGTACAACGGATAATAGAATATGTCCATACGTAGATGAATTCTCCAGCTCTTCTCTAGGAACTTCAACCATCTTCGACTAACCTGAAACTACTCGGATCTGACCTGAATATTGAAAATACCCGGATCAGGCTTGATAAATCAACGTCAGAAAAACTCAAAAATAAATGACAGTGTAATATATCATCAATTGAATAAAATCCTTTGAAAATAAAGAGTATCTCATAAGACCACGCCCACACATAAACACGGACGGGTTTTTACCTTATGATAATATAATACTTTTTATATCAAAACGTTTGATATTATTTCTAATGATATATCTTTAAAAACATTTGCAAATAAACTTATTAATCTTATCCGAAATGGTTACCCATATAGCATTTCGAGGCTATTCACTACGCCAAAGACAAACAAAAATGTAGGTTCTTATTAAACACTACGCCATAGATGACCTTCTGCAACATTTTCGCAAGGTGTTGCTAGCTAAAATGTTGCGACAGCTATAAAATTTTGGTCCTGCTGCAACGTTGTATTTTTGGTGTTACCTAATTAGCCATAAAAATGTGTTGCTCTAGCTAAACAAGTGTAACACGATGCAACATTTTTATATAGTGTTGCCATAGATATATTCTAATTAAAAAAATTAAAAAAAAAATTACACCTCAGCGATCCACACCACCATTTAAAACGAAATCTCAACCGTCGATTCACATCATCGATCCACACCTTACCAATTTCCATTTCCCGCTTTACTTTTCTTTCTCATTCCTCTCTGTGTGAAAATTAGGGCACGCGATTTTTCTTTCTCGTTCCTCTCTGTGATAACTAGGGCACGCGATTCCAGCTGCTTTGATGCTCTGATTGATCGAATCTAGTGTAAGAAACGTTCCTGGTAGCTTGCTCCTTCGTTCTCCTTGATTGATTGCTCGAATTGCTTTGACTTCGTCGTCGGGTGCGATGTGATATTATTTGGTATGTTTTCTGCCTTCTAGTTTACCTGATTATTCTCAATTTTGGTTACACTCGCACGCTTTTACCGATGATGAATTGGGAGTTATTTATAGGCTTTATTTCCTATAACCTCGAGTTTAATCTTTCTGTTGGACTTTGAGAAATCTGGTATGTTGGATTGCGATGATGTATTGGTACGTTGGATTTTGGTCCACTGGCTTGATTTTGCTTTGCCGATGATGAATTGCGATGTGATATTATTTGGTATGTTGGATTTTGGTTCACTGGCTTGTTTTTTATTTCTGAACTGAGCTTGTTAGCTCCTTTCCGCTGCATTTGTTAAACCAGAACTTGAACCTTTGTTAAACTTGTTCACATACCTTTGTACCTTGCTGCATTTGTTAAACCAGAACTTGAAATATATGTATTATGCTGTCCTCTTGAAAACTGCTTCACTTGAAAACTTCTGCATTTTTGAAAATCAGAACTTTGAAAGTGATCTTTGGTTTTATTAAACTGTTGACTAATCTGAACATTGAGTTTTGATTTCCACGATATATACAAACATATGTGTGTTGAGCTTTGTTGGTTTTGCTTGGTCTGGACTGAACTGGTACCATGCTAACCTTGTTCTTTAACATGAACTAATGCTCCAAGTCCTCTGTATATCATATTACTGCCTATGTTTCTCTTGTACATGCCTGATGCATTCACTGTTTTTGCTTGATGGGTTGCCTATGTGTACTGCTGTGTTTCTTGCACTAGCTTGTCTACATTTTGCTGAACCTGGTTCTTGTTTGTTTTGTTGGTTGCTTGGCCTTGAGTTGAATCCAGTCGATGACTCGGGTTTGACCTTGTGCCGTGTCCATTTTTTTTTTGGCTTGTCTACATATCTGGCTGCACTTGAGTATGAACTTGCACTTGAGTAGTTGCACTTGAGTAGTTTCTTGTACCAACCCTTATGATGCATGTATGTTCATCCATGTACATGCATTTCTTGGTCATGTTATGTTGCTTGCTGTGTTGAGTACTACTTTGTGCACTTGGCTTCTCCTTTGTGCATTTTTGCCTGAACTGTTGCTTGCTGTCTTCCATACTGTCTTGTATCCATGTGTTGCATTCATGTTTGGCTTATGCACTTGTGAACAGCTGACTTGTGCATTCACAGGTTGTCCGTGCAAATATTTGGTCCCTGTCAGAAAAAAATATGAAAAGAAACAACCCAAATACCTGAGGCAAATAATATAACAAAAATATTTTCATTTTCTGTTCGAGTTAAATATTATTTTCCAGATTACTGCTTTTGAATTATATGTGACAGGTATTGAAGACTGGACAGCTGGATACAAGCTTGAAGACAGAGTCAAATCAAATGTGCATGAGCTTGAAGACTGGACCCGCTACTCGGCTCGCCTTCGGCTCGGCACTCGGCTCGTCATATATTTTTCAGTGTCGGCGTCTGTATAAATTAAAACTGCATATGTAATGAGTGAACTGAGTGATGTAGTGAGGAATATCTGTATATGTGAATATCAGTGTTATATATCATTGAATTGTAAAATAGTGGAGTCAGGAATCTGTACTATTTCAAATGTTGAAATAAAATATTTATTTAAATAAATTACTGTTTGAATATCAAATTCTGTGCAATAGTATTTTATTAAATAAATATTTATTTCTATTAAAAAATCAAATATGCTCTACATTGTGGGCCCCACAAATTTAGAAAGTTAATATCTATAGCAACATTTTGGAATGTTGCTACAGACACCTATGGATGTTGTTATAGACCCAAATAGGGTTCTATTGCAACAATATTACTTATGTTGCCTTAGACAGTCAAAACGTTGCCTTTGAGGTCTAAGGCAACGGCAAAAATTGCATCACCCGAAAAGTGTTGCCATAGACCTATGGCAACATTTTTTGGGCCTGACCCAACATTTTTTTGTGTTGCAGAAGGCCATTTATGGCGTAGTGAAAGAATGGATTTCGATACAAATGACTTGGTGAAGGACCTACCTTTCGAAATAAGTACACCACTTAATGGATGTCCCGAGGCACATAACATCTGCCCTCTACCGACACAAGACCTGCTATCTCTATAACTAGATAGTACCTAATATGTCATCCCCCGATCGTTACCGACCTTTAACCTAGCGCTCGTTTCCATACATCACGTTAATTTACATCCCGAACGTCATAGCGGGAAGAAATATATCTAGAAGGGAATGTTCATACCCTAATTGGGAATGACCCACCTTGCCTTACCGCATTTAATTCTGTCTCGATCATTTTCGATTTGATGAGGCTTGAGGAAATGGTTACCTTTTCACATAGCACATATCACATCTTTGAATGCCACCTTATCATTTCCGTTAACTACTAATTACCTTTCACAAAAATACAACCCTTGAGCTCGTACGTCTCAAGGAGGATGTTAAGCTAAGAGAAGTTGCCTTCTCCACCACCACTGATGTACGTTTGTAAAAACCAACGTACGTAATCTTAAGACATACAATGTCAGACAAACGTCCATACAAGTTGTCCAGGAACAGGACAAACCGAAGGCACTCTCCTACAACCACTAGTAGCGAGTAGTCCTTGCAATCCAAAAAATCTCCACAACGAGAAGACCACCGCTACATATAACTCTATAATGGGTGTAGCCTCGAGAAAATCAATAAGCAGTCCTCACGCTATGAAGATCCACGGTCTTCAATAACCATCGTCTTCAACAAGTCTTCGTATTCGAATGCATACATTGGTTCGAAGTGGTTTGTGGATAGGAATTACCCAAATCCGACCCCGGTTCCTTCAAAATCCAATTATCAATAAAAAGTGAATATGAGTATACAGGATTTATTAAGTCTCTTTTCACTTTAATTCTTTTCAGTTAATTTTGAAATCACTTTATTTTGACTTAGGATAATTCTAAGTAATTCATTCTTTTTCTTTAGAAAACATCTCAAAATTTCCTCCCTTAACCCTTGATCCAAATTTCTTAACTTTAAGGCAGGTCAAAAACAAGGTTATTTAAGACATCATTTACGATAAACCCTAAAATAAATCTTAGCAAACATCTTTGAGTAAGCGAATCAAAGAAATCATTCATTTTGGAGATTTCTTAAATTTTAGATAATACCGATCTTCTTTTATTTTGAAAACTTAATACAATCTTTTTATTTAAGAGCATCCAAGCTTTTCTTTCATTATTTTACACCCCTCATCTAAGAAAAGAAAACATAGGCCATGTAAGTTCAGCGCACTAGTTGCTCCATCCCTAACCTTAGTTAAACACCTAGTTTTATCTTCTCAGATCTCACAGGCGGAACAAATGAACTAGTCGTTTCCGCATACTAAGTTATCAACTTTATTTTGGAATTGCTTATAAAGATTCCAAATTATCTTTCAAATGCTTATCTTTCCTTTTAAAAACATTCACAATTGATTCTGGAAAAAAATCATTATATCTAAACCCATGTTCCAAAAGTTATAGGATTCGCAGCATAAAAGTGCTGCGAAAAGTGTTATATAAGCTTATTTGATTTAAACAACTTTAAAACATTTGATAATTCATATTTTCAATCCAAATCTCCTTTAAATCATAAATAGATATATCAAATTTATTTCATATTTTTCCATAATTAAAAACGTTCATTTAAACAAATTTACTGTTATGGTCACTTAATTGCACTAGTGCGATTTTTCTAGAAAATTGTTTGGACTTAATTCAAAATTTACAAGATGAAATCTTGATTTTCTTTCTTCGTTTCAAAAATATGAATATAATAGTCTAGAATTTTTTTATCTCAAAGAACTCTGAGCTATATTTCACTCTATACACTCATTTGAACTTTTCGGCGCAAAATCCCAAACTACCTTTGCGCGACGCACATTGTTTTAACTTATTTTTCAATATTTGAAATAGTCTATTCAAATTAAATTTTATTACTTATAAAATCATTACAAAGCATTTTAAATCTATATTTTCACTTTTTAAAATATTTAAAATATATTTTCACTATTCCATATTATAATACGATTATATTCCTATTATTTTAATATTAAATTTTAAATTCCAATTTCAACTCAATTTCAATTCTAACTTCAAATTAAACATATTTAGAATTTAGATTTCAAATCTAATTTCAATTTAAATTAAAGTTAAGTTAAATAAATTTCAATTTAAATTTAATTATGTTAAATAAATTTCAATTTCAACTCAATTCCTATTCTTTTATTATTGATTTTTAGCTATGTATAAATTTGTTTTGAAATATAAATTAAGTTAAATAATAAATTTTGATTGTTTTTATATAATATGGTTCAATATGTGTTTAAATTTTATTATATATATAGTTTATAATGACTTAAATAAAATTGAGGTTGGAAGATAAATATTAAATTGATGTGAATTAAATTTTTAAGAATTATACTCGAATAAATTTGACTTGAAATTTAAATAAAATTGAGAGCTTAAATGGTATGATTTTTATAACTTGATTTAGGTTTAGAGTGATTTAAATGAATATTTCAAGTATAATTAAATTTAGGGAAATATTCAGTTATTTGAAACTTGGGTTATATTTGTGTTATTATGGATTTATTAATTAAAATATTTCAAAACTAAATAATAGAAAATTGAATTGCTGAATTATAATTATCAAACTTAGTTTTGAAATTGTTGAATACTTAAAGCTTGAAATATACTGGATTTGAAAGGGTTTATTTTGTGGATCAATCTGTTGTGAAATCAATATAATTTGCAATAGTTTATTCGAAAACTGAATTGTATTAAAATGTATGATTTGGGATTTGGTTTAAATATAAATTTTTGGAATTCGAGTTGTTTTAGAATTGAAGAAGCTATTTATTATATAAAGTAGTTTTAATATTTGAACCATTTAAGTGATGGAAGTTATGTTTCAAAGTTACGAATTTCAAAGTATTATGATTTGAAAATGTTATAATTTCAGGTGGTTGGTTTCGAAGTGTATGACTTTGAAAGTGCTATAATTTTGGGAAAATGATATATTTGAAATAAAAATGATGCTACATTGATTTGGGTTTTTATAAAAATGATGTCATATTGATTTGGTTTTTGAAATGGAAATGATATCGTATTTATATGGTTTTGAAATGGATATTATATTCTGGTTTTGAAGTATAATTATTTTAAAATGACCGTGGTGTTATATTACCGTTTGGTTGTTAAAGAGACCAGGATCAAAAGTTGTCATACTCTCTGCCAACTCCGAAAACCACTTTAACAACCGTGTACGTGGTGGAGATTTCAGAATGAAGTAGGATGGTGGCGACGTTCTATTGAGGTATATACGTGGACCCGACTCCCATGAGTTGGCATAAGGTGGCTAAAACAGGAGCGATTCTCGGGTGAGTGACGTGGCCCCTCTTGTCGGACACACTCCTTTGATGCCATTCTATTATTTTGTGATTGATTTGGGCCCTTTGATTTTTGGGGGTGTGGCTTGCGGTGGGCGGTAGCTGCACGCTATGTGTCACCACCAGCCCGGATAGCAATTGGTATATCTACCCTGGCATTGGCTTGTGTGCTGTGTCACCTACCCTACCGCGACTTGCACGAGTTTGGTTTTCTCCCGTAGCCTGTGTGGTATCCTCTGGTGGCTTCCCGATCAGGAGGGACTATGATACAGGATGGACTAATGGGACTATTACGTGTTAAGGTGGAGATTGGGTAACTCCTTAACGCTATTTAATAGTAAGTTTATTTTACTATAGACATTATTATAATAGCGAAATATTACTATATAGTAAATAGTTTAACGGATTTTTAGGAGATGTGAATCCCGAGCATCTCTAAAGTTACTACACTTACATTTGACACTGGTAGGTGATGTCAAATCCGTTAAACATCTCTGACGCCGTTCCACTCATATTTTACCAATGATTTAACTTACATAAGATCTTTTAGTTCTGACTCGAGTGTTTTGTCTTTCAATTCGCTCGGGTTAGTCTGAGCATTACATGATTTGAAGACCTTATTTCTGTAGGACGAAGACGAAGATTGTATTATTACTATTAATTACTACATTGTTTTGCTGCATTATTTTATTATTCTCTAGTATGTGTAACTCTGATATGTATTGTATAAGTATAATCAAACGTTTTGTAAATGCTTCATGAACTGTTTATTTGATTATTATATTTCATCGTTCCGCCGCATGATTCTATTTTGTTTTTTTCTTCTCTGCTTTTTCTTATTTACCCCATAACAATCTGCTCTTTTATATGGGTTAAGTCTGACGTGTATGGTTTATCGTCGATTTAAAGCATACAAAAGGGCGGGATGTTACATTGGTATCAGAGCTTTGGTTTAACGATAAACCTTAGCTTTGTAAGGTCTGACTCTTTATCAATAGGGTAGTAATAGCCTGTGATGAGTCATTGAGTGTATATATATGAGAGAGCGTATTTGTTAGTATTATAAAAGGGTTTTGATATTGTGTTAATTTTTCCCGTTGTGTATTTATAAATTCTGGTTGGTGCATAGGACGCTATGACATAATAGGGATTTCTAAACACTTAATAGGACAGATTGACACAATATTGTTTTGAATATAGATGAATGAAATAATTTTGCCTATTATATTTTCTATATATATAAAATAAATTTTTATAAATAAGATATATATTTGGTTGTACTATATTGGTTGTTAGGTAGTGAAATTTATAAATATTGATTAGAAACTAGAGTTGAAGAAAATAAAATGAAATGAAATTTGAAAATTTTAGAACTTAAGTTCTGGGATTGTGAAAATTTCTCTCAAGGGATTTTGGAATTTAATAATATTGTTTATAAGTATTTTCTGATATAAATATTCCAATATAAATTGAAAGAATTATTTTAAAGAAACTTTGGAAAAGAAATAAGTTCTGTACTCCCCTCTCTATCGTTGGAAAATAATTTCGGTGATGAGTTCACGCATCATCGACATTCATTTTCTAGTTTCTATGTGGGAAGGCCACTGTAGTAGTTTTACTGCAGATTTATTTTGATAAACAAAATAAATTTTAATTTGTTTTAAATATAATTGGATATATAAGTTGTAAGTATATATTTATCTATTATTCTAAAATAATTTGAAATTAAACCCGGTATTTAGTTCCTAAGTTCTGTTAATAAATAGTTTTAATTATGGTAGTTAAATGGAATGTAACTAATCAATAATTGGAAGCTTTAATTAAAATAAGAGATAAAATGCTAGGTTGAAATTGAAATTACAAGAAAATTTGAAATGTGTAACCTCTAAGACAAAAATATTATTATTGAACATTAAATTAATTTAAAAGAAATGAGATAAACTTGTATAATTTCAATTGCATTCTTTAACATACATAAAACTTACGAACTATAAAAAGTTAAAAGAAAATGTAATGGGAAATTTTACAAGTAAAATTTGAAATAATGAAAGTACTCAATGAAACTCTTTAATAAATAAGAATTGGATGTTGTAGTTGTTATAAACTTAAGTATAATTGAACGGCTACTAATTAAATAAATAGAAAGATAAGTATTATAAATGATGGAAATGAAAATTTGCAAGAAATAAATGTAAATTAGAAGATAAATCATTATATGAATAAAAAGGAAATCAAATAACAAATATTAGAAATGAAATTATTAAGAATGAACTGGATCTATTGTTTGGTTTATGGTTGTTTGGGCAAGGATACTTTAAATTTGTTTGGATGTATAAATAATCTATTTAGCTACATCTAAGACTATTAAGTAAACGGTGCACTTAATAGTTTATTGTCCATTCCATACAATTTAAAGTTTTTGAACTCGAACGACTATTTGTTTTGTTTGATATGGATGGATAATTGAATTGTGTTGATTTTGTATGACGATTGTATGCTTAGTGATTGTTGTTTACAATTATTTGTTGTTAGTGATTGAAACAACTTTAAATATTTCATTTTATATAATTATTAACTCCTTTTGGATTATATAAGTGAAATGCAGGT
Source organism: Allium cepa (assembly GCA_030765085.1). Lineage (NCBI taxonomy): Eukaryota > Viridiplantae > Streptophyta > Magnoliopsida > Asparagales > Amaryllidaceae > Allium > Allium cepa. Next base: position 195,576,209 of record CM060934.1, on the reverse strand, counting down.
TGTGGAAGCAATTGCCACTGCTTTTGGTTTCATAATTAAGCGTTAATTGTCCGACAAATAGGTACGTTTCGGATTACGGTTTTATAGCGTTATTATATTGTTTTCCCGTGTTAAGATATATTATTTTGGTAATTATATGTGATATTTTGTTATATTTGATATTATATTTTCTCTTTAGCCTCCCCGTACAAAGGAGACTCTGCCGAAATTTTCCGTAAATTTTAGACTTAGAAAATATTTTGAAAAATGTTTTCCAAACCTTATTAATTTGAGTGTAAAAAGATTTAATGGTTATAAATGGGTATATTTTATATAAAATAATTAATTTTGTAAATTTATTTGTTTATAAAGTTAATATTTTGAATAAGATGTATTATTTACTCAGTCCTTTTTTTTCTCTTTTTTTCCTTTTAGGGGACGAAAAGTTTTGAGTGGGGAGAGTGTAACGACCCCTAAATTTTGATAATTAAGTTTGTTAGCTTAATAGGGTTTTAGTAATTAAATATTGAAAGAAATAGAAATTGAATTGGAATCTATTGCAATAAATCTAAATAAAATATTACGTTAATGTTAATTAAGGTAATATTTGGAAACAATGTTAATGTTATTCATAATAGGACAATTTTTTGAATTTAAGGAATGGGAATAAAGATTTATTAATTTAAAACTTAATAAATGGATAAATTGTAATTAAATGAAATTTAATATTCAATTATTACATTAATAGGAATTTAGATGAAATCTGAGAATATTAATGTAATAGATCATGAATCCAATGTCAAATGCATCCATTTGACAATAATGAATTGAATAATAGAATGCAAAGTGAATTAAATGGAATTATTGGAAATTAGATTTAGAATTTCTGAATTTAATGAAATTGAGATTAATACTGAAATTGATAAATTTATCAACTCTAAATTGACATCTAAATGTATTTAATTTTATGTAAATATTAAGAAATTTAAAAATGATAAAAAAAATTGTCGATTATAGAATTGAAATTTTAAATTTGATTTAATTATTAATTTATTTAATTAACTGAAGAATAGCCATTTTGGCCACTGACTCGGATTTCGACGAAACCAGTTTCATTAGATCCGTAATAATGAATTATAGTAGGATTTCAAGTTTCGTAGCGATCGGACTTGTCGTTTGATCGTACGGACTCGAAACACCTAAAAATCAATTTAATTGAAATCAATTGAAATCAATTTGAAATAGCCGGAGTTTTGCATAACTTCTTCATACGATGGTTTGAACTTGAAACCTGTTCCATTGCATTTAAAATATTTTAAAACATCTATTTTGACATATGGTTTAACCCAATTTCGTTCCGGAGTCAGAATGGGCTTTTTGGGCTATTATCGTTCGATTTTTCCAAACCAATCTAGCGCATTTGCTTCTATTTTGTTCTGCCTATATATATGTCATTATAAACCCTAGCCTATTTCTTATTCTTCATTTCTCTGCGTACAATTCTATTTTCTTCTCCTCTTTCAATGGCAGACATAACCCTGAATTCCAATTGCAATTTCAAATAAAATTCAAAGCCAAAAATTCAAACTCCACAAACTATATCGAATTTTATATGGATTTGAAGCTCTCGACGAGCGCAAGTCAAATATATGATTTATTTTTTTATTTGGGTTTCTATGTGTCCTAAATTGAAAGAATGATTTTCGACCATCCATTGATCGTCGATCGACTTCGTCTAATCGTCAAATCAGTGATGCGGGGTTGTAAATGGGGTCATGGCGAGTGCATCTAGGTTTGTAGCATGGCGAAGCAACCGTTGGATCGCCAGAAAAATGGGATTAGAGTTTGGAAAAATATGTGGTGATTGGGGTTTTGTAATGACCCAGAATTTTTAATAATTTAAATTTGAATATTTAATTAATTTTAAATATTAATAAGTGAATTTTTGGAGTCGAATAAATTTTATTTTGAATTTTGGATTTAATTTTGCAATTAAATCGATTTATTTAATAGTGAAATTCCACAAATAATTTGATATTGGGTTAAATATGATTGAAAATGGTTTGGAAAATTTTGTTATATCATATTAAAGTTATAGAAATATTTTGGAACTTGTAAAACTGAATTTGGAGTTAATTTGTAAAAAATTGAATATTTTAATATTTAATTATCGACTGAAAAATAGCCAATTTTTGAACAGTCTCGGAATTGAACGAAACGAGTTCCATTGGATCCGTAATAGTTAGTTATTATCGGATTTCAAATTTCGTAGCAAACGGAGTTGTCGTTTGACCGTGGCAGCTCGAAACGCATCGATATCGTTTTAATATTTATTTAGCGAGTTAAAATAGCCATTTTTCAAACGGTCTCGGATTTCGACGAAACCAGTTTCATCGGATCCGTAATGTGATATTATTGTAAGATTTCAAATTTCAAGTCGTTTGGATTTATCGTTTGTCCGGTACAAGCCAAAACGCCTAGAAATCGTTTAAATCGGTTTAAATTTAAATCGAGCGTTTATTGCCGTATCTCACACATATGATGGAATTAGCTTACGAAACCTGTTCCATTGTGTCCGGAATGTGGAAAAACCTTAGGATCGCCTGGCGGAACGCGTCGTTTGGAGTTCGTTTGCAAAAGCGTAAAATTAAGAATTTTATTATTAAAATAATATTAGTATATATATGTTATTTTATCTCAAAACCCTAGGAGATTAGGGCCAGCCGCCATTATTAGTTCCAATGGCCAGAAATCACCCGAATTCTCCTCCAATTATCTTATAATCCGCGCATCGATTCAAGAAGTTATCAACTGCAAAGTCGTAGAGGACTCTAAGATCTACAAGTTCAACGGTTGAGATCGTGTTCGGAGCTTTGGGTCAACGGGTATTTGGGCACAAAGGCCGTGCGTTTCATGCATTCCTCAAGGTGGAGGAGGGGGCCGAGCTCCAAGGGGTGGTGGCCGAGCATGGGGGTTGACGAGGGCTTCAAAGTGGCACGTCCTGATCGAGCTGGAACGCGACGGTTTGGGGGCGATTTCAAACCCTAGATTGGAGCTTATGGGTTTCTTTTGCACGATGATAACCTGGAGGGGACGCATTCTTGAACGGGAGAGAAGGTGAGGGTGGGGGCCGCATGCGTGTGTGAGTGGTGAGGTGGATTCTTTTTTTTTATTTGTTTTGGTTAGTTTAAATTTAAAGATTCAAATCGTGTAACTTTAAAACGTGATATCTTTTGCATGCGAGGTCGGATTCGAACGAGATTTTTTGCGTTGGCTTCGTATCGCCGAGCTCTTCGCAATGCAGCTGGTTTGGAGTCGATTGGAGCTCGTTTGAATTTCGGGTAAAATTAAACGTTCGTTTAATTTTATTCGAAACGAACGCGAAAAACGGAAATAAAATCAAGGTGAGAACTCCTCACTCAATCGAAAGGTTTTGTTTAAAATTTTGAATAGTTAATATTGATTGTTGATGGTTGATTGATTGTGCTAGTAGATATAGTAGGATATATACTATATATAGCGATATATATATATTGGCATATGTATATATCGGATTTGATGATTTCCCGCCTCGTATAGCGGATGAGACCCTATTGCGCCGTTATTAAGCGGAATATTTATAAAATCCCATATACCGCGATATTCCACCTTGAAGTGGAATTGGTATTGTGCTAACGTCTGTGGGTGCAGGGAAACAGGTTGGAGGGATCCAACCGGATTCCTCACATATTTATTTGTTTATAAATCTTATGTTGATTGTTGATAATCATATTGATATATGACACTTATTCCCGTGATTGACCATCTGATGTTGTTGCATCATCGGATTCAAATTTTTAAAATTAAAAATAACGGTTTTGAATTTAAAAGGGGTTTAAAAGTGATTTCTCAAAGAATATGGTTTATTAAAAAAAAATTTGAATTGATTAAATTTTAAAATAAATAGATGGATAAATTTTTATGTTTTAAAAATTTATATTTTTATGAAATATAACTTAAAAGAAATTTTTAACAATAATAGGTTTTTATAAAATAGTTAAATTTGGTTTTTGGGAAGTTATTATTATTAATGGTTTATATAAAGGATTTTATAAATGGATGTTTTTAAATAAAAATTATTGAAGTTATAGGATTTATAGATTAATAAATGTGAAATTTATAAAACGAACGGTTATTGGAAAAATTTAAGTTTATAAGTTATTAACTTATAGAAATGGATTTGGGCATTAAAAAGGGGAATTTTATAGAAATTGTTAATAAATGAAGATTTCATTAGTTGAAATTATTATAAGCCATAAAGAAATCTTGTAAGTGATAAGATTTTAAATTGGTGAAGTTCAAAAGAACGATTTGGGTAAATAGATAATATTATAAGTATTTAACTCATAATATTGATTTTAGTATATAATCGAGTTATGTAAATCGAATTGGACTAATAAAAGGAGATTTCTAAAACGAAGTTTCATAAATAGAAATGGGATGTATGGACATTGTTATAAATCCGAAAAATCAATTTAATTTGATAAATTGAATATGGAATTTGTTAAAGGGGTTGTATTCACTATTTTTGAACGGTGAATGTATTATTTTATTAAATGAACGTGTTTTTGGAAAAGAACGTTCTAAATGGAATTTAAAACTAATTAAAGACGTTTTAAGATATGTTAAGTATCGAAATCATAGATTTCAACATTGATTGTTGAAATAGACGATTTCGAGAAATAGAAGGGAATATTTTGAATAGTAGTGGATTTATGTATCCATTTTTTTTATTTCAAATCCATATACTAGTGTTTTTGGGTTGTCGTAACGATGTTTTACGCAACATTCGTTTTTAACCCAAATAAATGTGAATAAAGGAATGTTTTCTTAAAGAGAATGGAATAAATACTTAACTGTGATTTAAGTATATGGAATATTTTCAAATCGTTGAAAATAAATAAATTTGTGAATTACTTATTTTTAAAATAAGCATGGGAATGGTTTTCTAATATGAAATGGAACGGTTTTTGTGAATTCACCTTTAAGGTAATTGAAAGCAAATAACTTGAAATCGATTTGGGAATCGTATGCTAGTAGATGCTTGGAATTTAAATCCACTTTGGAATTTATATATATGAAGGGAAATTTGTTTAAAAATAAATGTTGATTTATTTTTAAATATGAAAATATAATTTACGAATTTGGAACGTAAGTTAAAATAAATCGGTAAAGATTTGTTTGGTGGTTTGAAATTTGTTTCAAAAGGTATATATGGTTAAGGTGATTTGAAATTAGTTTTCAAATGGTTAAGGTGATTTGAAATTGGTTTGCAAATGGTTAATGTAATTTGAAAATTGGTTTTCAAATGGTAAAGGTAAATTGAAAATTGGTTTTTCAATTGGTTAAGTGTGGAAAATTTTATCGTGAAGTGGTTTTGGTAAAACAAATAACTGGGGCAATTATTTGGAAATGGTGTATATATATATATATATCTTGTGAAGATATTTTTGGGATTAAATAATTTTGGAAATTTATTTGGAATCTGATGATGTGGCGCATCTTTATTGATAGTTAAATAACCGACTATCAATATTTACCCTTGGATGGTATTGGTTGTGTTTGTTTGGAATTGAATGCACACTTATTTTTAAAAATAAGCGCTCGCTATTCGGTTTAGCCGGGAGAGGACCTTTGTGTCATATATCCCATTCCGAATATGCGATACGTCGTTTGGATTGCATTTGAAGACCGGTGTTGAAGACCGGGTATTTGTGAAAACGATAGGATGACCTATCGATTGTCTCCGCATCGTTAGCTACGATATGGAGATTTCCTTTGTGATGGGAAATTTTATCGGGATTGTGAATACCCGGATTGCAAGGGCTTCTTTGGAAGTGCCTTCGGTTCTGTTCGAACCCGGAACAGACTTGTATGGTTACGTGTCTGACATTACATTTTGAGAGATAGAGCAGATTTCTTTCAAATACATTTCTGTTGGTGGCGGAGAATTTATTCTCTTAGCTTAACACCCTTCTCTGAGACGTACGAGCTCAGAGGTTATGTAGTTGAAGGTTATCAGCGATATTTCCCAATCTGGTAATGTGGCATGCTGAGTGCTGCTGTGTGATGATCATTGGTTGGTCATTTGTGATATGATCATTTGTTTGATCATTTATCTTTGTGATTATTGCTTTGGTCATCTGTGGACCCGAAGCATGGCTTTGTTACACAAAGCGTAGCTTTGTGGACGAGACTTCGTCAGGACCTCACTCCCCGGAAATGGTCGAAACAGGAATATGCGGCAAGGTTATGAGGGTCGCGCCCTTTAGGGTATGTCATTTCCTTCTGGTAAAGGGTGGTATCATGGTATGGAGCCCAGATACTTACTCATGTTGATACACTATACCTATTACTGTGTGGTGTTGTTGTTGCGAGCGCTCGGATAAAGGTCCCAAAGGACCGGGGGATGGCATATTCGTGTAGTAGTTACCTAGTTACAGAGGTAACCCGGCCTTGTGTTGGCAGAGATCTAACCGTAACGTTAGTTCTCGGGACGTCCCGCCAGAGGCGATCCCATGTGGCAGTAGGAAGTTCCTTAGCCTGACCATTTGTTGGAAATCCATTCATCCAATACGTGCCTTGTACGGTTTTAGTTGTAGAACCTGCCATTTAACATGGCAGCTATAGTAGGCATAGTATCATGGTACCTATGCTGGCTAGGATTTATACTATACTTTCGAAATTGTTTTCCACTATGCACTAGTAATAATATAAAAAGAAATTTTCTCGTATTAAGCATATTTGACTATCATAAGGAGAAATCTCCCCCATGTGTGCGTTTGCATTGTGTGTGTGCCGGGAGGCCTTATGGTAGTTTCATTTTCCAAAAAGCATTGCGGATTTCAAAATTTAAACTTTCTTGTTGCGTGTTTAAAGATAAACTGTTTTGAGTTCTCACACCAGTCACATGACTGACCTGGAGTTTATTGTTCCTTTCCTAAACTCTGGGTGCCCACTATTTTCCACACGGGCAGTCTAGAGTTAGGTTATCAGGTTATTCTGGATTCGGGAGTTGCTGTGCAGATGTTGGAGGCGAGCTTGGATAGCGTAGTCTATTATCTATTGTATATAGTATTCTTTCCGCTGTTTTATTGTTGTACACTCTGATGATATGATGTATTGTGATGTATGTATAAAATGTATAGTTCTTTTGTTTTAATGATATTCATTTATCTATTATATGTTGTTCCGCTGCGACTGTGAGATTCTGTTATTGTTTCTCGTTCTGTTACTTGTTTTTCTGTTTTCTCTTCTCTTTCTTTTCTTTCTTCTTCTACCTCTTTCTTCTTCTAAAACCCAAACGGTTCGATTTTTCGGCAACGAAAAATCCCGATCGTTACATTTGGTATCAGAGCATATGGTTAAGCGACAACCTGCTCTGTTGGGTATTACTCATTAGAGATAGAGTCAGCAGTACTCTAGAATGAGTGTGGGTGTAATAATAGATATGAGTGCGTATTTGTTAGTGAATATAAAATTGTTTTATATTGTGATGATTGGTTTGTTGAGTGGTATATGAACCTTCGTCGGCGCAGCCTCGAAAACTGAATCGAAGGGGTTCCTAAACACTTGAATAGAACAATTCGACACAATATTGTTTTAAATTGGGTAAATGAAATAATTTTACCTCGATTATATTTTATATATAAAAAGAAAATAATTTTTCAGGAATTATTGAAGTGTGTATATAATTGATTGCTTGGTTGTTGTTAAATAGGATATATATATATAAAATAATTAAAAGTTGTTTGAATAAGTTAATAAAAGCAACTATTGTAAAAGAATAATGGTATAAACCAATGAATCATAAGATGAAATAATAATTAATGATGATTTACAATTGTAAGATAATCATGTATGTATATAAGAAGTAAAAATTATATAAGTAAAAGGGTTATAAAAGTGATTTATGAATAGAAAGAAAACTTTTTGAAAGAATATTTAGCATTGATTTCACTATTGTCACTGGGAAATAATAAGGGTGATGACTGCAGCATCATCAGTATCATTTTCGAGTTTCTATGTGATGGATTTGCTACAATAATGAATTTAAAAACTGAAGTTTTGTTGTAATAAACAAATTTGAAAATTAAAATTCAACTTGAAGTTGATAAATATAAGTGAAAAAGGTTTTGAACTTACAATATAAGTTAGAAGTTGAATAATAAGTTTTATAACTTATTAAATGGGAAAATGTAAGTGAAACCAGTTGTTGAAGTGGTTAAACAATTAAGTTAAGTAAAATGGAATATGAATTTGAATATTGATATGAATTTGACTTAAGTAAAAGTTAAATAGGATTTACTTTGGAATTTAAAATCCGAATTGAATTGATAAGTAAAACTTAAGTTTAATTAACAAATGATGTTTAAATGGAATAACTTAAGTGAAGTTGAATAAAAAATCGATCTTTGCATCAAAGTTAAATAATCAAGTGAATTAAATGTAAATAAAGTTGAAATGGAATGCAAGTTAAGTAATGTTGAAAGAATTGATGTTAATATCAAAATAAATGAATAAAGTGAGTAAATGAAATTGTTAAAGATGTGAACTTAAGTTATATAAATGAAATTCAATTTTATTTGTAAAAAGAACTAGCAATTGAATTAAAGAATGGATTGAATGTTAATCAATCGAATGTAAGTAAGTTGATATGAAACGATGTATGTAAGTGTAAATTCATTGAAGTTAGTTGAATAATTGGATGAAAATCAATTGAATGCTAAACCAATTGGAATTAAAACAGTTGAACCAAATTGAATGTAAGTAAAATAAATAAATTTGGTTGTATTGGATGTACATTGGTCGTTATTGCTTGTTGGTTGGTTGTATGTAAATTCATTAAGTGTTAATGAAATTGAATTAGTAAAATTTGAAAGCTATGTAATTGAATTCAAATGAAAATTGGAATGCAAAGTTGAATGAAAATGAATATGCAACTTTAATAGTAAACTAAAAGTGGTATAAGAAGCATGTATTGGAAATTTTATAATTGAATTGGCAAATTGGTTTGAATATTATAATTAGATATTATGCTAGCAGGATATACAGGTTATAAAGGAATTGGGATTTTGATTTCAAAGTTAAAAAAAAAAAATTTGTAACGCTCGACAAAAAGGTACGTATTTCAGTTTTTATATGAGATTTGATGATTTCCTTCTCCAGCCACTTGGCTTTCTCTTTTCTTTTTGATTCTGAGGGGCCGTAGAGCCGTTTTGTAGTCGTACCGATCTAGCCGCGCAAAGGAGACTCTGGCGAAATTTTTTGAAAATTTAGGGAGTTAGAAAAATTTTGAGAAATTTTGAAAGTTTGAAATTTGAATTTAAATTTAAATTTAAATTGTTAAGTAAACGAAGTTGTTTGAAACTTATAATTGAATTGGGAAAGCTAATTGAAATGATAGTAAATCCTTAATAAAAAGATTGTTTTGAAAAGTTAGTAAAACTAATTAGCTTTGGAAAAATAATAAACGGTTTAGGATTATTCTCCTTAACTTGCAATTTCGAGGACGAAATTCTTTTAAGGGGGGAAGATTGTAATGACCCAGAATTTTTAATAATTTAAATTTGAATATTTAATTAATTTTAAATATTAATAAGTGAATTTTTGGAGTCGAATAAATTTTATTTTGAATTTTGGATTTAATTTTGCAATTAAATCGATTTATTTAATAGTGAAATTCCACAAATAATTTGATATTGGGTTAAATATGATTGAAAATGGTTTGGAAAATTTTGTTATATCATATTAAAGTTATAGAAATATTTTGGAACTTGTAAAACTGAATTTGGAGTTAATTTGTAAAAAATTGAATATTTTAATATTTAATTATCGACTGAAAAATAGCCAATTTTTGAACAGTCTCGGAATTGAACGAAACGAGTTCCATTGGATCCGTAATAGTTAGTTATTATCGGATTTCAAATTTCGTAGCAAACGGAGTTGTCGTTTGACCGTGGCAGCTCGAAACGCATCGATATCGTTTTAATATTTATTTAGCGAGTTAAAATAGCCATTTTTCAAACGGTCTCGGATTTCGACGAAACCAGTTTCATCGGATCCGTAATGTGATATTATTGTAAGATTTCAAATTTCAAGTCGTTTGGATTTATCGTTTGTCCGGTACAAGCCAAAACGCCTAGAAATCGTTTAAATCGGTTTAAATTTAAATCGAGCGTTTATTGCCGTATCTCACACATATGATGGAATTAGCTTACGAAACCTGTTCCATTGTGTCCGGAATGTGGAAAAACCTTAGGATCGCCTGGCGGAACGCGTCGTTTGGAGTTCGTTTGCAAAAGCGTAAAATTAAGAATTTTATTATTAAAATAATATTAGTATATATATGTTATTTTATCTCAAAACCCTAGGAGATTAGGGCCAGCCGCCATTATTAGTTCCAATGGCCAGAAATCACCCGAATTCTCCTCCAATTATCTTATAATCCGCGCATCGATTCAAGAAGTTATCAACTGCAAAGTCGTAGAGGACTCTAAGATCTACAAGTTCAACGGTTGAGATCGTGTTCGGAGCTTTGGGTCAACGGGTATTTGGGCACAAAGGCCGTGCGTTTCATGCATTCCTCAAGGTGGAGGAGGGGGCCGAGCTCCAAGGGGTGGTGGCCGAGCATGGGGGTTGACGAGGGCTTCAAAGTGGCACGTCCTGATCGAGCTGGAACGCGACGGTTTGGGGGCGATTTCAAACCCTAGATTGGAGCTTATGGGTTTCTTTTGCACGATGATAACCTGGAGGGGACGCATTCTTGAACGGGAGAGAAGGTGAGGGTGGGGGCCGCATGCGTGTGTGAGTGGTGAGGTGGATTCTTTTTTTTTATTTGTTTTGGTTAGTTTAAATTTAAAGATTCAAATCGTGTAACTTTAAAACGTGATATCTTTTGCATGCGAGGTCGGATTCGAACGAGATTTTTTGCGTTGGCTTCGTATCGCCGAGCTCTTCGCAATGCAGCTGGTTTGGAGTCGATTGGAGCTCGTTTGAATTTCGGGTAAAATTAAACGTTCGTTTAATTTTATTCGAAACGAACGCGAAAAACGGAAATAAAATCAAGGTGAGAACTCCTCACTCAATCGAAAGGTTTTGTTTAAAATTTTGAATAGTTAATATTGATTGTTGATGGTTGATTGATTGTGCTAGTAGATATAGTAGGATATATACTATATATAGCGATATATATATATTGGCATATGTATATATCGGATTTGATTTCCCGCCTCGTATAGCGGATGAGACCCTATTGCGCCGTTATTAAGCGGAATATTTATAAAATCCCATATACCGCGATATTCCACCTTGAAGTGGAATTGGTATTGTGCTAACGTCTGTGGGTGCAGGGAAACAGGTTGGAGGGATCCAACCGGATTCCTCACATATTTATTTGTTTATAAATCTTATGTTGATTGTTGATAATCATATTGATATATGACACTTATTCCCGTGATTGACCATCTGATGTTGTTGCATCATCGGATTCAAATTTTTAAAATTAAAAATAACGGTTTTGAATTTAAAAGGGGTTTAAAAGTGATTTCTCAAAGAATATGGTTTATTAAAAAAAAATTTGAATTGATTAAATTTTAAAATAAATAGATGGATAAATTTTTATGTTTTAAAAATTTATATTTTTATGAAATATAACTTAAAAGAAATTTTTAACAATAATAGGTTTTTATAAAATAGTTAAATTTGGTTTTTGGGAAGTTATTATTATTAATGGTTTATATAAAGGATTTTATAAATGGATGTTTTTAAATAAAAATTATTGAAGTTATAGGATTTATAGATTAATAAATGTGAAATTTATAAAACGAACGGTTATTGGAAAAATTTAAGTTTATAAGTTATTAACTTATAGAAATGGATTTGGGCATTAAAAAGGGGAATTTTATAGAAATTGTTAATAAATGAAGATTTCATTAGTTGAAATTATTATAAGCCATAAAGAAATCTTGTAAGTGATAAGATTTTAAATTGGTGAAGTTCAAAAGAACGATTTGGGTAAATAGATAATATTATAAGTATTTAACTCATAATATTGATTTTAGTATATAATCGAGTTATGTAAATCGAATTGGACTAATAAAAGGAGATTTCTAAAACGAAGTTTCATAAATAGAAATGGGATGTATGGACATTGTTATAAATCCGAAAAATCAATTTAATTTGATAAATTGAATATGGAATTTGTTAAAGGGGTTGTATTCACTATTTTTGAACGGTGAATGTATTATTTTATTAAATGAACGTGTTTTTGGAAAAGAACGTTCTAAATGGAATTTAAAACTAATTAAAGACGTTTTAAGATATGTTAAGTATCGAAATCATAGATTTCAACATTGATTGTTGAAATAGACGATTTCGAGAAATAGAAGGGAATATTTTGAATAGTAGTGGATTTATGTATCCATTTTTTTTATTTCAAATCCATATACTAGTGTTTTTGGGTTGTCGTAACGATGTTTTACGCAACATTCGTTTTTAACCCAAATAAATGTGAATAAAGGAATGTTTTCTTAAAGAGAATGGAATAAATACTTAACTGTGATTTAAGTATATGGAATATTTTCAAATCGTTGAAAATAAATAAATTTGTGAATTACTTATTTTTAAAATAAGCATGGGAATGGTTTTCTAATATGAAATGGAACGGTTTTTGTGAATTCACCTTTAAGGTAATTGAAAGCAAATAACTTGAAATCGATTTGGGAATCGTATGCTAGTAGATGCTTGGAATTTAAATCCACTTTGGAATTTATATATATGAAGGGAAATTTGTTTAAAAATAAATGTTGATTTATTTTTAAATATGAAAATATAATTTACGAATTTGGAACGTAAGTTAAAATAAATCGGTAAAGATTTGTTTGGTGGTTTGAAATTTGTTTCAAAAGGTATATATGGTTAAGGTGATTTGAAATTAGTTTTCAAATGGTTAAGGTGATTTGAAATTGGTTTGCAAATGGTTAATGTAATTTGAAAATTGGTTTTCAAATGGTAAAGGTAAATTGAAAATTGGTTTTTCAATTGGTTAAGTGTGGAAAATTTTATCGTGAAGTGGTTTTGGTAAAACAAATAACTGGGGCAATTATTTGGAAATGGTGTATATATATATATATATCTTGTGAAGATATTTTTGGGATTAAATAATTTTGGAAATTTATTTGGAATCTGATGATGTGGCGCATCTTTATTGATAGTTAAATAACCGACTATCAATATTTACCCTTGGATGGTATTGGTTGTGTTTGTTTGGAATTGAATGCACACTTATTTTTAAAAATAAGCGCTCGCTATTCGGTTTAGCCGGGAGAGGACCTTTGTGTCATATATCCCATTCCGAATATGCGATACGTCGTTTGGATTGCATTTGAAGACCGGTGTTGAAGACCGGGTATTTGTGAAAACGATAGGATGACCTATCGATTGTCTCCGCATCGTTAGCTACGATATGGAGATTTCCTTTGTGATGGGAAATTTTATCGGGATTGTGAATACCCGGATTGCAAGGGCTTCTTTGGAAGTGCCTTCGGTTCTGTTCGAACCCGGAACAGACTTGTATGGTTACGTGTCTGACATTACATTTTGAGAGATAGAGCAGATTTCTTTCAAATACATTTCTGTTGGTGGCGGAGAATTTATTCTCTTAGCTTAACACCCTTCTCTGAGACGTACGAGCTCAGAGGTTATGTAGTTGAAGGTTATCAGCGATATTTCCCAATCTGGTAATGTGGCATGCTGAGTGCTGCTGTGTGATGATCATTGGTTGGTCATTTGTGATATGATCATTTGTTTGATCATTTATCTTTGTGATTATTGCTTTGGTCATCTGTGGACCCGAAGCATGGCTTTGTTACACAAAGCGTAGCTTTGTGGACGAGACTTCGTCAGGACCTCACTCCCCGGAAATGGTCGAAACAGGAATATGCGGCAAGGTTATGAGGGTCGCGCCCTTTAGGGTATGTCATTTCCTTCTGGTAAAGGGTGGTATCATGGTATGGAGCCCAGATACTTACTCATGTTGATACACTATACCTATTACTGTGTGGTGTTGTTGTTGCGAGCGCTCGGATAAAGGTCCCAAAGGACCGGGGGATGGCATATTCGTGTAGTAGTTACCTAGTTACAGAGGTAACCCGGCCTTGTGTTGGCAGAGATCTAACCGTAACGTTAGTTCTCGGGACGTCCCGCCAGAGGCGATCCCATGTGGCAGTAGGAAGTTCCTTAGCCTGACCATTTGTTGGAAATCCATTCATCCAATACGTGCCTTGTACGGTTTTAGTTGTAGAACCTGCCATTTAACATGGCAGCTATAGTAGGCATAGTATCATGGTACCTATGCTGGCTAGGATTTATACTATACTTTCGAAATTGTTTTCCACTATGCACTAGTAATAATATAAAAAGAAATTTTCTCGTATTAAGCATATTTGACTATCATAAGGAGAAATCTCCCCCATGTGTGCGTTTGCATTGTGTGTGTGCCGGGAGGCCTTATGGTAGTTTCATTTTCCAAAAAGCATTGCGGATTTCAAAATTTAAACTTTCTTGTTGCGTGTTTAAAGATAAACTGTTTTGAGTTCTCACACCAGTCACATGACTGACCTGGAGTTTATTGTTCCTTTCCTAAACTCTGGGTGCCCACTATTTTCCACACGGGCAGTCTAGAGTTAGGTTATCAGGTTATTCTGGATTCGGGAGTTGCTGTGCAGATGTTGGAGGCGAGCTTGGATAGCGTAGTCTATTATCTATTGTATATAGTATTCTTTCCGCTGTTTTATTGTTGTACACTCTGATGATATGATGTATTGTGATGTATGTATAAAATGTATAGTTCTTTTGTTTTAATGATATTCATTTATCTATTATATGTTGTTCCGCTGCGACTGTGAGATTCTGTTATTGTTTCTCGTTCTGTTACTTGTTTTTCTGTTTTCTCTTCTCTTTCTTTTCTTTCTTCTTCTACCTCTTTCTTCTTCTAAAACCCAAACGGTTCGATTTTTCGGCAACGAAAAATCCCGATCGTTACAGGTTTTCATCGCCGATCGGCGAGTTTGTGGGTGGCGTGTCGCTAGAGGTAGAGAGGGGACGGCGGCGAGCCTCGGTTGGCCGCGTGTGGTCACACCGCGTGGCCAATGGGTGGCGACAGCGATATTCGTGTGCGTTCGATTAGGTACTGGAACCCTAGGTTACGTGTAGAAGGTAATGACGTGTAATATTTTATCTATTTTAATTATCTTCTAATTTAAATCGTTCAATCTTCTAACGATTATAACTTTTGCGTACAAGGTTTGTTTCACGGGGTTTTCTCCACTGGGATCGTAATAAAATTCCGAACATTTTGGCGCTAGTTTGGATGAATTCTGAGACTGTTCAAATTTTGAGTTTAAATTGGATTTAAATTCAACTTTGTTAGGAACTGAGTTGATGATGTTTTGATGACAACAACCTTATATAGTTATTATACTTTGCTTTACAAAATATATACTAACATTTCCATATATATATATATAGGAAGTATATGCAGGTATCATCGAAGACTGATCAGTATAAAGACTCAAGCATCAAGATGAAGACTAGAGATTCAAGATTCAAGACTCTAGAGAATCAAGATTTCAAGATCTCAAGATAAGTGTCTAGTATTTTTAAAACTTCATAATAACACTCTCATCTTTCTTCCAATTTTCTTTTGGGATGGAACCCAATTTCTATCGAAACCAGTGGCTTACAAACCCATGACAAGTAGCTTACAAACCTATGACAAGTGGCTTACAAACCCACGAAAATCAAAATCATTTAAACTACTTTGTACAAGTTCTCGAGTCCTATGGAGGTGCTCTGTAGGAAGGTTCTTGCAATTCCAGTTTGAATAGATTTTTCAAAATGTTTTTAAATCTGTTTTCAAAATGTTTTAGCTTTCAAAATCATGTTTTCAAAAATATTTTCAAACTTTGTTTTAGCCTTGAAATATTCCTCCATTCTGATTTTAAAAACTTCTATTTTTAAAACATCAAAACTTATTCTGATTTTAAATATTACTTATATAATTGACGGTCTATATCAATTATATATATATTTAAAATAATGTTTTATATTCATTCTCTATCTCAAAATATTGTTTAAACACTTTACTTTTCTTCAGAGAAGTTTCAACTTGTTTTAAATTCAATTGTCTTTACAAAACAACATCTCTATAATTTTGAACTGAGGGATGTCGACATATGGGGATACCCCATGTCGACATGGTAACAGTTGGATTCAAAATTCAATTTTCAAAAGAAGTGTCCATTCATTCAAAAAACCTTTCGCCAATGGTTATGACTGTTGTGCATCTATATAAAGGCTTCCAAAACGAATTTTTTTAACAACTACTTTCTTATTTTCTTCACTCTTTCTTCTCCACCATTCCATATCCATAAAACTTCATATTTTCAAGATCGTGCCATCATTCTGCCAAATTCTCAATAGAAAATCATTTAGATACTCTCTCTATTTGATTCTCCATCATTCTACTAAAGATCAAAGTGCTATTCAGAGTTATAGGATTAATTTGTATTCAAAAAGTCCATAGAGTCTATCCATTCAAAAGGATTGTTATTAAGAAGTATTAGGGTGACCTTGTGTCCCATAAATCAAGAGAGTTTACCCCAGACTCGGAGATAGGAGGGTTCCTCAAGGCCTTAGAAATTGAGGGTTGTAATTTGGATATTGGCTTATAAAAATATGTACAAGGATATTGCCTTGGTGCAGGACTGGATGCAGGAGGATTCCGAACCAGTATAAAATCCGGTATATTCTTTCCTTTTACTTGCTTTACTTTACTATTTGCATTTGTTATATGTTCTATGATCATTCTGTGTTAGAATTTTGTTTAGATTTGTGTTGAAAGTTTTAATTTAGTCATATAGTTCATATATTCTTTAAAACACTATTCACCGCCCCCCCCCCCTCTAGTGTTATTTCTGCCTTAAGATCCTTAATCCGCATCCCCAACAATAGGTAACAGAGCATTGGTTTTCATTGTTTTCATTATCTGAAACTTGAAAAATATAAAAATGGCATTTTTGGAAAATTGTGTTAAAACTGTTTTGAATCTATGCATTTCATCAAAGTATCACAAGTCTGCATATAGTTATTTTGAAAAATCAAGTTATCTACCGAATTGGTGTGTTATGTAGGGACAGACATGTTATATGGCTTTTGACGAATCAACACCCAATGGACAAACTGTGCAAATTGAGAAAGATAAATGGATACTTGATAGTGGCTGTTCGAGGCATGACTGGAAATCCTGAGATACTCAAGGACATTACTTATCAAGATGGTGAATTAGTCTATTTTGGTGACAACTCTAAAGGATATGTGGTTGGCATCGGCAATGTCGGTAACTCTAAAACTTTACTTATTTCTGATGTTTTATTAGTTAGGAACTTAAAACATAATCTGCTTAGTATAAGTCAACTTTGCGATAAAGGTTTTAAAATTAAATTTGGAAAAGATAAATGTCACATTGAAGATGATAAGTCTAATATAATTTTTGAAGGTATTAGGAAGAAAAATATCTATATCCTTAGTATGAAAATTTCAAATGATAATCTATGTCTTTTGGCTAATACAAGTGACCCTTGGATTTGGCATAAAAGATTTGGCCATTTGAATTTCAAATTATTATCTAGGCTATAAAAACTTGACTTAGTTAGAGGTCTACCCAAGTTAAATTTTAAAGCAGATAGTATTTGTGATGCTTGTCAATTAGGAAAAACTTAAGAAAAGTTCATTTAAATTAAAAGATGCTATTTCTACCTCTAGTCCTCTAGAATTACTTCATTTAGATTTATTTGGTCCATCTCAAGTTCAATCAATTAACCATAGTAAATATGTTTTTGTTATAGTAGATGATTATTCAAGATATACTTGGACAATCTTTTTAAAACATAAAAGTGATGCTTTTGAAATATTTAAAAACTTTTCTAAAAGAATTCAAAAACAACATTCTTTCAAAATTAAAACTATTCAAAGTGATCACGGTGGTGAATTTGAAAATAAAAATTTTGAGAATTTCTGTACTCAAAAGGGAATTACTCACAACTTTTCATTTCCAAGAACTCCACAAAAAACGGAGTAGTAGAACGTAAGAATAGAATGATTCAAGAGTGTGCTCGTACAATGCTTTCTGATAGTAATTTACCTAAACATTTTTGGGCTGAAGCAGTTGCTACAGCTTATTATATATTAAATAGAATTTTAGTTAGACCATTAACAAATAAAACTCCATATGAATTACTTTATAATAAGAAACCTATAGTTGCTTATTTTAAAGTCTTTGGGAGTAAATGTTTTATACTTAATACAAAAGATAATTTAGATAAATTTGAACCAAAAGCTGATAAAGGATTCTTTATTGGTTATTCTAATAGAAGCAAAGCATTTAGAGTTTTTAATTTAAAGACTAATACTATTGAAGAAACTATGCATGTATCTTTTGATGAACATCTTAAAGATATTGTACAAATAGATGATGAAGAAGATTTTATAAATTTAAATCAATCTAATGAAACTATTCGTGAAATAAATCAACCTAATAAGAGATTTAAAATATCAAAAGATCATCCTATAGAAAATGTTTTAGGAAATATTGAATCTGTAGTAAGAACTAGAAATCAATTAAGTAGTATGAGTAATGTAGCCTTTATATCAACAATTGAACCTAAAAATCCAAAGGAAGCATCGTCTGATGATTCATGGATTCTTGCTATGCAAGAAGAATTGAATCAATTTACCAGAAATGATGTACGGGAACTTGTTCCTAAACCTGAGGATAAAAGTTTAATTAGAACTAAATGGGTTTATAAAAATAAAATGAATGAACTCGGTGAGGTCGTAAGAAATAAAGCTCGTTTAGTCGTGCAAGGTTATTGTCAAGAAGAAGGAATTGACTATGATGAAACCTTTGCCCGCGTAGCAAGATTAGAAGCTATAAGAATTCTACTTGCTTTCGCTAATTATAATAATTTCAAATTATATCAAATGGATGTTAAAAGTGCTTTTCTAAATGGTTTTGTAAAAGAAGATGTTTATGTTGAACAACCTCCACTTTTTGAAGATAATAAATTTCCAAACCATGTATACAAGTTAAAGAAAGCTCTATATGGTCTAATGCAAGCTCCTAGAGCCTGGTATGAAAGACTAAGATCTTATTTACTTCAATCTGGTTTTGAAATTGGTAAAGTAGATGCAACACTTTTTATTAAAAGAAATAATCAAGATATTCAACTGGTTCAAATATATGTAGATGATATAATCTTTGGATCAACTAATAACATAATGAATAAAGAATTTTCAGATATAATGACTAAAGAATTTGAAATGAGTCACATGGGAGAATTAAGTTTCTTCTTAGGGCTTCAAATTAAACAACTAGAGAATGGAATCTTCATAAGTCAAGAAAAATATGCTAAAGACCTAATCAATAAATTTGGTTTAAGCACCTCTAGTGGGAAACCAACTCCAATGTCAACAAATGTAGGTTTAAGTAAAGAAGATAAATCAAAAGATATTGATCAAACTTTATATAGGGGAATGATTGGTTCGCTACTCTATATAACAGCGAGTCGTCCTAATATTATGCATAGTGTTTGTCTCTGTGCAAGATACCAATCACAACCTAAAGAAACTCACTCAAAAGCTGTTAAAAGAATTTTAAGATATGTAAAATACACTTTAGATTATGGTTTATTTTATTCTAAAAATAATACTTTTGATTTAATATCATATTGTGATGCTGATTATGCTGGTTGTAAATCACACCGAAAGAGTACAAGTGGAACTTGTCACTTTCTAGGACATTCACTGGTTTCTTGGTTCAGCAAGAAACAAAATATTGTTTCCTTGTCAACAACTGAAGCAGAGTATATATCTGCTGCTCTGGCATGTTCACAAGTCATATATATGCAACAAACTTAAAAGATTTTGGAATTAACATAAGTAAATCACCAATATATTGTGATAATACTAGTGCAATAAATCTATCTAAAAATCCAACTCATCATGCTAGAACTAAACATATTGATATAAGACATCATTTTCTTAGAGATAATATAACTAAAGAAATAATAACTCTAGATTATATAAATACTGAAAAACAAATTGCTGATATATTAACTAAACCATTAACCGAACAGAATTTTACTAAATTTAGAAGAGAATTAGGTATTTGTTCAAAATCTGAAATATAAAATAATATAATATAATAATCAATAAAAATTCAAAATAAAAATTACATTTTCTTTTTTGAACATGTCGACATGCCCCATCTCATGATGTCGACATACCCAACAAAAATTTGAAAATTGAATTTCCCTCCAAAGTTAGTTATTTGGTTATTTATCTATTTATTTCGTTTTCTCTCCTCTTTCTTCACTATATTCTCTGTAAATAACTTATGAAACAATAAAATAATGGCCTCCTCTTCTACTAATGAACCCACTTCACCCACATCTCCTCATTCTGGTCCATTTCAACGAACTACGCACGCTCGAGTGATCAAATTGCAAGAGAAGATGAAAGATATCATTCAATTGATGACTGAAATTCAAGTAAGTCAACTTAGGATGGCTAGAGAACAACAAAGGCAAGGGAATATTATTAGGAATGTACAAAAATTCCTTATGGATAACCGTACAAATCCTATTAATATTGAAGACTCTTCACAAGCCATGGAATCCGAGGAAGAAGAACCTATGGAAGAACCACAAGAAGACCATGAGGAAGATCAACCTTTACCTCAACCCGAAGTCCCTAGGAATACGGACGAGAGCGTTATTTGCGTTGGTGAGATCCTTGTTGATACTAATGGAAACATAATTGAACAACGTGGAAACTTTTGTCTCCACTACCCCAATTGTTCGATTCATAAGTCTCCTATAGTTAAGGATCGCCATTAAAGCGTACTTTCATTTTATTCTTTGTTTTAAATTGTTTTGTTTGTTTGTGTTTATGTATGTTCTTATATATGTTGTAATAACTAAAATGTGTTCACTTATACTCATTGTTTCATGCTTGTTCTATACATATTATTTGTTCATACTAATCATTCTTGAATTCTTACGTAGTTAATAGTTTTGTTGATGATAAAGGGGGAGAAAGTTATAAAAATATATGTGCTTGGTGTAAGGGGGAGTCATGGAGTAAAGGAAAGTTGTAGTTTTAAGAAGAAATAACGGAGTAAGGGGGAGTTATGGTATGGTAAGAATATTTTATAAATAAAGGTTGTCATCATCAAAAAGGGGGAGATTATTAGGAACTGAGTTGATGATGTTTTGATGACAACAACCTTATATAGTTATTATACTTTGCTTTATAAAATATATACTAACATTTCCATATATATATATATGTTTGTATGTATGTATGTATATAGGAAATATATGCAGGTATCATCGAAGACTGATCAGTATAAAGACTCAAGCATCAAGATGAAGATTAGAGATTCAAGATTCAAGACTCTAGAGAATCAAGATTTCAAGATCTCAAAATAAGTGTCTAGTATTTTGTTAAAACTTCATAATAGCACACTCATCTTTCTTCCAATTTTCTTTTGGGATGGAACCCAATTTCTATCGAAACCAGTGGCTTACAAACCCATGACAAGTGGCTTACAAACCTACGACAAGTGGCTTACAAACCCACGAAAATCAAAATCATTTAAAATACTTTGTACAAGTTCTCGAGTCCTATGGAGGAGCTCTGTAGGAAGGTTCTTGCAATTTCAGTTTGAATAGATTTTTCAAAATGTTTTTAAATTTGTTTTCAAAATGTTTTATCTTTCAAAATCATGTTTTCAAAAATATTTTCAAACTTTTTTTTAGCCTTGAAATATTCCTCCATTCTGATTTTAAAAACTTCTATTTTTAAAACATCAAAACTAATTCTGATTTAAAATATTACTTATATAATTGACGGTCTATATCAATTATATATATATATATATATATTTAAAATAATGTTTTATATTCATTCTCTATCTCAAAATATTGTTTAAACACTTTACTTTTCTTCAGAGAAGTTTCAACTTGTTTTAAATTCAATTGTCTTTACAAAACAACATCTCTATAATTTTGAACTGAGGGATGTCAACATATGGGGATACCCCATGTCGACATGGTGACAGTTGGATTCAAAATTCAATTTTCAAAAGAAGTGTCCATTCGTTCAAAAAACCTTTCGCCAATGGTTATGACTGTTGTGCATCTATATAAAGGCTTCCAAAACGAATTTTTTTAACAACTACTTTCTTATTTTCCCCACCATTCCATATCCATAAAACTTCATATTTTCAAGATCGTGCCATCATTCTGCCAAATTCTCAATAGGAAATCATTTAGATACTCTCTCTATTTGATTCTCCATCATTCTACTAAAGATCAAAGTGCTATTCAGAGTTATAGGATTAATTTGTATTCAAAAAGTCCATAGAGTCTATCCATTCCAAAGGATTGTTATTAAGAAGTATTAGGGTGATCTTGTGTCCCGTAAATCAAGAGAGTTTACCCCAGACTCGGAGATAGGAGGGTTCCTCAAGGCCTTAGAAATTGAGAGTTGTAATTTAGATATTGGCTTATAAAAATCTGTACAAGGATATTGCCTTGGTGTAGGACTGGATGTAGGAGGATTCCGAACCAGTATAAAATCCGGTGTGTTCTTTCCTTTTACTTGCTTTACTTTACTATTTGCATTTGTTATATGTTCTGTGATCATTCTGTGTCAGAATTCTGTTTAGATTTGTGTTGAAAGTTTTAATTTAGTCATATAGTTCATATATTCTTTAAAACACTATTCACCCCCCCCCTCTAGTGTTATTTCTGCCTTAAGATCCTTAATCCGCATCCCTAACAAACTTAAATTCAAAAGGTGAGTGTTTTAACCCACTCACAATTTCTAAAATTTCTTATGTTTGTTAAATTGATTTATAATGTGATTAGAAATTTATTTATGACTTTTGGCATATTTTCAATCATCATCCCAGTTAAACTGAATTTATTCGAATTAAATTGTTATTCAATTTATTATTGCATATAAACTGCCAGTTAAATAGTTATTTAATTTATTTTTGAATATAAACTACCAGTAAATGCCTGTTATTTATTATCTGTTCCATATTGATGTTATTGATTGAATTGGATAATGATTGTGATAAATGTTCGATGATTGGTATTGGATGAATGGATGTTGTATTTTATATTGTTATAAACTGCAAGTTGTTATGGATTTTATTTCATTCAGGATTGCGGTTTGAAATGATATATAACCGTATTTATATTTTAAATTACGGATTAATGACAAATATCCGTATCACTTGACCATAGGATAGAAAATTTTATACAGACACCGTGGTCTATATATATAAAAAAATATTTTGAAATGACTTTTACGGTTTTGTAAAGAAATATATGGGTTATATAAATATTGATTTAGATGTTATGTAAATGTTATTTTATTATTGATTTTTAGCTATGTATAAATTTGTTTTGAAATATAAATTAAGTTAAGTAATAAATTTTGATTGTTTTTATATAATATGGTTAAGTATCTGTTTAAATTTCATTGTATATATAGTTTATAATGACTTAAATAAAATTGAGGTTGGAAGATAAACATGAAATTGATGTGAATTAAATTTTTAAGACTTATACTCGAATAAATTTGATTTGAAATTTAAATAAAATTGAGAGTTTAAAAGGTATGATTTTTATAACTTGATTTCGATTTAGAGTGATTTAAATGAATATTTCAAGTATAATTAAATTTAAGGAAATATTCAGTTATTTGAAACTTGGGCTATATTTAAATTATAATGGATTTATTAAGTAAAATATTTTAAAACTAAATAATAGAAAATTGAATTGCTGAATTGTAATTATCAAACTTAGTTTTGAAATTGTTGAATACTTAAGGCTTGAAACATACTGGATTTGAAAGAGTTTATTTTGTGGATCAATTGGTTGTGAAATCAATATAATTTGGAATAATTTATTCGGAAACTGAATTGTATTGAAATGTATGATTTGGAATTTGGTTTAAATATAAATTTTTGGAATTCTAGTTGTTTTGGAATTGATTTGCGAAATTGAAGGAGCTATTTATTATATAAAGTAGTTTTAATATTTGAACCATTTAAGTGATGGAAGTTATGTTTCAAAGTTACGAATTTCAAAGTATTATGATTTGAAAATGTTATAATTTCAAGTGGTTGGTTTCGAAGTGTATGACTTAGAAAGCGCAATAATTTTGGAAAAAGGATATATTTGAAATAAAAATGATGCTTTATTGATTTGGGTTTTTATAAAAATGATATCATATTGATTTGGTCTTTGAAATGAAAATGATATCATATTTATATGCTTTTAAAATGGATATTATATTCTGGTTTTGAAATATAATTATTTTGAAATGACCACGGTGTTATAATAATGTTTGGTTGTTAAAGAGACCGGGATCGGAAGTTGTCATACTCTCTGCCAACTATGTAAACCACTTTAACAACCGTGTACGCGGTGGAGATTCCAGAATGAAGTAGGATGGTGGCGACGTTTTATTGAGGTATATACGTGGACCTGACTCTCATGAGTTGTCACAAGGTTGCTAAAACAGGAGCGATTCTCGGGTGAGTGAGGTAGCCCCTCTTATCGGACACACTCCTTCGATACCATTCTATTACCTTGTGATTGATGTGGGCTCTTTGATTTTTTGGGGTGTGGCTCGAGGTGGGCGGTAGCTGCGCGGTATGCGTCGCCGCCAGCCCGGATAGCAATTTGTATATCTACCCTGGCATTGCCTTGTGTGTCGTGTCACCTACCCTACAACGCCTTGTACGAGTTTGGTTTTCTCCCCAGCCCGTGTGGTATCCTCTAGTGGCTTCCCAATCAGGAGGGACTATGATATTGGATGAACTACTAGGACTATTACGTGTTAAGAGGGAGATTGGGTAACTCCTTAACGCTATATAAAAGTAATTTATTTTACTATAGACATTATTATAATAGCGAAATATTACTGTATAGTAAATAGTTTAACGGATCCTTAGGAGATGTGAATCCCGAGCATCTCTTAAGTTACTGCAGTCACGTTTGACATTGGATAGGAGATGTCAAATCCCGTAAACATCTCTGACGCCGTTCCACTCATATTTTACCATTGACTTAACTTACATAACATCTTTTAGTTCTGACTCGAGTGTTTTATTTTTTCAATTCGCTCAGGTCAGTCTGAGCATTACAGGATTTGAAGATCTTATTTCTGGAGGACAAAGACGAAGATTGTATTATTACTATTAATTACTACATTGTTCCCCTGCATTATTTTATTATTTTATGGTATGTGTAACTTTGATATGTATTGTATAAGTATAATCAAACGTTTTGTAAACAGCTTCATGAACTGTTTATTTGATTATTATATTTTATCGTTCCGCTACAAGATTCTATTTTGTTTTTTCTTTCACTAGTTTTTCTTATTTACCCCATAACAACCCACCATTCTGTTGGGTTAAGTCTGACGTGCGTGGTATATCGTCGATTTAAAGCATACAAAAAGGCAGGATGTTACACAAACGACTTCTGATCGATCTCGTGGGCCCACCTGCGCATGAGACGAGGTATTACAGGTTTTGGGACGGATATTTTTAGATATGCACCTATAAATAGCAGCTCTATGACAACTAAAAAGGGATATCTTCTTCTGCTTTTCTAGGCGAAACTCTGCATTTTGTTTGCTGATTTCAAAGGCTTGTAACTATAATCTCAATATAAAAGGAATAAAAGGATCAATCAAAGTGGACGTAGGCCGAAGATGGCTGAACCACTATAAATCTCATCTCTTTTCTCATTTTCTTTCACTTAATTTGGTTATCATTTTTATTCTCTACTTTATCTCGATCTGTGCTTGGATATCGAGGATTTGTGTGCAAACACTAGCGCTTCCACTACTTCTAGGATTTGTGACCAATTTTGGTGCAAATACTTTAGTGCTTTCACTGAGAAGGACTAGCAACCGCTATACCGGAGTTGGTTTTCACGTTTGGAAATCTATAGGATTAGATTTTGGAAAGCAATGGTTAAGCAATCAACAAGGAGACAAAGAACGAAAAGGATTCAGCATGAAGGAATGTTGGAGGCCTCTTCAGGAGCCGATCGGACCTATGTTTTCATCACCAGAGATGAGATGGAGATGATGATGGATGCTATGCAGGAAGGGATGCTAAGGCAGGAGGAGATGATGCAGATCCTACTCCGACAAGGTGGACAAGCTGGAGCGCAAAATCAAGAAAACGTAACTGCAGGAAATGCTGAAAATAGGAGTCGTAAAGCGGGAGTAGCTGGAGTGGAGATAGTTAGGAATCAAGATCAGGAGTATGGAGCATCTGGGATTCAGGATAGAGTAGAACCATTAGGAATGGACCTTGAGCTAGGGGCACGCTCCCGAATCATGTTGGCTCAATTCCAGGAAGGGTACCCGGCGGCGTTGTGCAGTTTGGCGTTGATCGGGATATGGATACTCATCCAGAAGGATAGGTTTAAGGATTCCCTCGAGGACTTGGGGGGCAGGTTGGAGATCGTAGACAAAGGCTACCACTTGATGACAATGACAGGTTAGCGGACATGATCAGATGGGCTATGATGGGTGGATTGGTGAATAGAGATTTGAAGGACATGAACAGGAGTCCCTTCACTCCTGTGATCAGGCAGGCAAGGAGTCCATCAGATTTCAAACTAACAACGCTGGAGATGTATGATGAGAGAATGGATCCCGTTGTTCACTTGACGAGGTACATGAGGCATATGGAAGTACTGGAGGCATCAGAGAGAGTTATGGCTCGATGCTTCTCTTTGTATCTGACGAATATAGCAACACTATGGTTCAGATAACTAGAAAGCGACTCAATTGGCACTTGGACGGAGTTGATTGAGAGGTTTATGAGGCAATTTCGGGTCCACATCGTGAGGTCCAAGAATGTGATGACTTTAACGTTGATGAAAATATGGAAGGGAGAATCACTTAGGGGTTTCTTAACCAGATTCAATGCGGCAGTAGCTTCAGTGGATCAACCCGATCCGTCGATGGTTTTGATGGCAGTAGTCTTAGGAATTACGGATGATTCAGATTTTAAGATATCATTAGATCGGGATCGCCAATGGATCTCGGAGAGTTCTATCATGAAGTAGAAAGGTTTTTACGATAGGAAGATGCAAAGGATGAAAGAGAGGCGAGAGAGACTGAAGTTATGCGGTAAAGGTGGAGGTCCGCCCAGGGAGGATTCAAACAAGGACGATAGAGGCAAAAGGAAAATGAACGACAATGGTAGCACATCGAAAAGGTAACGGAGGGAATCTAAATTTTCTTCTTACATATATTTAACTGAAACTCTAGAAAGGATTTACTTGGATACTTGAGGACGCCTTTAGTACCGAAGGCCAGCAAAAAGGGAACCCTCTGAATGCGAACGGGCATCGAGAAAGCATTGCCTATTCCATGACCTGGATGGGCACAACATGAACAAATGCAGGAATTTGAAGGATATCATTGAGGAGCATGTAAGGAATGGTCATCTACAATAGTACGTAAAGAATCAAGCTGTGGCAGTGGGACAAGAGCAGCCACCGCCCACCTCAGACGAAGATGGCACTGGATCTAGGCATCTTCAGCTTATTGCAGCTAAATGGATTTACGGCTTTGAATTAGTAATAAACCCCAAAGTGATGCGGCTAAGTCACTTACACATGTACGGGATCGAGGACAGTCCCTAGGCATGCTTTGAGATGATGATAAACCGTGATGCTCGGTTTTATGAAATCTTGTTTTCTTTCTGTTTCCTGTGGACTCTGGTTTCTTTCTTGGTACTAGGGACATTTGATTTTTTTGGTCGTACGGACTTTTATTTTCTCATTTGACTTTGTGTTGATTGGATTTGGATTAATGTAATAAATAATATAGGTCACGCGACTACGGTCCCGACCGAAGAGACAAGGTAGTAATCGCAAGTTATGAGTCCCTTCGCCGGAGAGTGATGGAATGGACTCGAATGCAATATAAAAGTCCTCGATCGGAGAGTCGAGGCTGGAGAATACAAAATTCCTTGACCGAAGAGTCGAGTTCAAAAAATACAAAAGTCCTCAATCGGAGAGTCGAGACTGGAGAATATAAAAATCCTCAACCGGAGAGTCGAAGCCGGAGAATATAAAAGCCCCTGACAGGAAAGTCGAGGCCGGAGCAAGATAAAATGACCCGGTAGAGGTCTATGAATTTGGATTAGGACCCGAAGAGGTCCCGACTTAGGATAAAATGACCGGGGAGGTCACGACTATGGATTTGGACCCGGCGAGGTCTCGGACTTGGATAAAGCGACATGGAGGAGTAATGGATTTGGTTATTGGATTCTGGAAATGAATGGATTAAAACTCAGTTGACGGGTTCAGATGGATATGGAATTGGCTAAGGATTTGGTTACTAGATTCAGAATCGGACATCGAATTGAAGCAGTCGTGGATTTGGATAAGGATATGGCTATGGCACTTGGATAGAATGACTTGATATTGGATTGGATTACGGATCAGATGATATGGCTATGGATGGAATATGGATTTCGGATGACGGATTTAAAGCTATTCAAAACACGCCTTCCTATCGCAAGGCATGTTTTGGGGGAAAATGTTACCCCTTTTTGGACAAGGCTGGGATATCAACAAATTAGCTAAAAAGGATGGATATCAGAATTGAAGATCGATTGGAAACAAGGCTATGATCGATACCGTCAAAATTGGACCAAAATCCAATCAAGGTAGGATCGACTGGGAATGATAAGCAAGGATAAGTGAGGCTACATTTCAAATTTCAGTTCAATCGGAGTTCATATACTTAAGTTATGGATGGATCAATATTCATCAGAAATGGGTTCATATCAATTCGTTCGTATCGATCACTGCTACATTGGTTTGGATCGATCGGTCTTCAGATCGATTCATTTCATATTGATCAATTTTCATCAATCAGTTGACTATAGGGAGGAATCAGGGTGATCGATATGAAGTTCGTACCGATACGCACGTATCGATTTGATGGCAAAGTATGCCAATGAACTTCGTATCGATCAAGGATGGGATCGATACGAAGAATGAAGCAATGGTTACAGGGATTTGGATGAGCATTTCATATCGATCAATTATTGATCGAGACGAAGGACACACTCAGGATCGATACGAAGAAGGCAACAGGCATTAACGGATGGATGGTGGTCTATGGATACAAAGAGCATGGCCTCGGATGGACACGAAGACTTTGGCATCGATACGAAGGCAGGATATAGGGATCGATACAAAGAGCTCGCAACTGATGCATACGAAGAAATGGGTTAAACCAAAGGAAGCGATCTATAAGCATGAGATATGGATCTCTTCATGATACTCGGCCACGTCATTGACACGAAGCTTATCGATACGAATGTGTCGATACGAATCCAACAGCCTATTTGCGAAACTCAATTTTGGATCGATCATAACTCTCATTCTACAAATCCAAATGCTATGAAATTTTCACAGGAGCTTGCTTATTCACTCAAGAACGTCCATGATTGATCTCAGCTTCATTGGACTATTTTTGGATCGATACGAATTATACTTGGATCGATCGGGATTGATCCCAAACGACTCCAGTTCGATCTGGTAGGCCCACCTACGCATGAGAAGAGGTATTCCAGGTTTTGGAGCGAATATTTTCAGATCTGCGCAGTTTGTAACTGTAATCTCAATGTAAAAGGCATAAAAGGATCAATTCAAAGTGGATGTAGACCGAAAATAGCCGATTCACTATAAATCTCGTGTCTTTTCCCATTTTCTTTTGTTTTAATTTGGTTATTTTCTTCATTTTTATTCTCTACTTTATATGGATCTAAAATCCGTGCTTGGATATTGATGATTTGCGTGGAAACACTAGTGCTTTTGCTACTTCTAGGGTTTGTGATCGATTTTAGTGCAAATAATTGTAATTGGGTTAGGTATTGTAAACTGTTACATTTTCTTGCCATATGAACAGTTTTCTATATCAATGGTTCTCTAAATTTTCTTGCTTTTGTTCAACTTTTCCTTATGGATATTTGCTCTTTTTATCTAGAGTAGTCATGAGATTTTCTATCAGGCATCGTTATATTTATTATGGTTCACTACACGTACACTCAACCGAATGGTTTCAAAAATCAAATGAAATATTGAGTTGCATACTTAGCGAATAATGTAAAGAAGAAACTACCTAAGATAACATATTAAATTATGCATTGCAATATTAAAGTTGTTGCTATGATGTAATGATTTAACTAAAAGGTTTGAGTATAAATAATATAAGTTAATCAGGTTGTTAGAATATTGTTATTTTTATAGTGTAATACTAAATAATTTGAACAAAAGGGTGGGTGGGTGTTTGAATCATTTTAATGATATAATTTTTTGATAACAAAGAACGACTAATATTTCTATAAAAATTACTTGAAAACTGGTGCAGTAAACTGAAAAGAGTAAGTTAGATACACGAAGACTAGCTTTGAAAAAAGAAACTACTAAGTAAGCCAAGAAACTTACTTATAGCCTATCACTTACTAAATATTACTGTTTAAACATTGTAAATCTTCTGTGATTAATAAAGTGCTATTTTTAGAAGAACAAAAAATCTTAACTCAAGTGAAAGATGTATCATTTCTACCTAATGCTTATTATTTATTGTTTAAATTTACAAGTCCTAAACGGTCATTTTGAGACCATATCGAACCTCAAGGCAATCACGGTTTAGTAAGTTTAAAAATAACTTTACAAAGTGTATTCATCAATTGACTTTTAATTTCAATTGAGTGGTAAAATATATAGTTCCATGTAAATATGAATTTATTGTTTATATGGACTACGGTAGAGTGCCTCTTAGATTATATGTTCACGGTACACATGGCCTTTGCGTTTCCACGGTGCAAGAGGAAATGAAAGCACTTGGTTAACTACCCAGCTACTTAGATATCAAATTATATGTCACGCTTCCATGTGTAAGAATCAAAACTGAAATTTTTAAAATTTATTTAAAATCCAATTTTACTTTTATAGTATACTATGTACTAGGTTTTATTTTGTCTACCAATATTATAATACTTCAACTCAACTCTCAATAACTGTCTATTACAATTATTTGATCACGTCAAAATAGGGCCGGTCAAAGGTATTCAATGCCCTTGACGAGCTTTTTTCCTATTTTTGTTGCTTCATTTCTTAAAAAAAATAACATTTTTAAATGTATACACAAAATGAAAATACTATCATATGTTAAATGGGGATTACAAAATATTGGTCAGCTAAGTAATTCAGATTTCTTATCAAAAAAATCTAAAAGTCAACATGATGTCATAACATATCAATTTCTACTTCATCATTCTAATTTGTAGTCTCTTTTGACTTTTCTTTTTTCTTATTTGAAATAAATTTGAAATTGCGCCTACTAATAATTTTGCTTTTTCAGCTTTGCATCTTTTCTTTTTCTATTTTAATAGCCAAGATTTTTTCCCAAACCCCTTCTCGAATTGAGATATAACATAATATTACTTTAAGCTTGATTATAATTTTAAATTTAATTACAATTTAATTTTATTCAAATCATAATTTGACTTAATTCCATTACAATTTAGTGAAACGCAATTATAATACCAATTCAATTAACTCAACTCATCCTTAATTCAAACTCACAAATTCATGAAATCAAATAGAAGTATTTACCATTTTGGGATTTAATTCATTCACAAAAAGTTGGAATTCAATATTATTCCTTTCAAATCAAAAGAATTTACTATTTTCATCAGATATTAACAATAAATGGGAGTAAATTTATTTACGATTTCATAGTAAATCAACAAAGATGTACAATGTTTATTAACCATACCCAAAAACATAAATTCACGTGTAGTTAAAAACTCAACAATTGCAGCACATTTGTAACTGAAAATTAGGGTTATGGGTCGAGCTTTGAAATTATAAACTGGGGCAGCAATGAAAATGAAATTAGGGCAACATAGCAACACCGCTAGGCGTTGGGTTTGGGGTCTTTAGTCGATGGCGATTGTTCACTTGCCACTACAGTAGTGTAGCTCCGGGTTGTAAAGGGGAGTAATGCGTTACGCGATGGAGAAGATGTAGCGCGAGTGAATAAAAAATGAACAAACTTTTTTTCCTTTTTCCCCCGACTTCTAGTTGCCCTAAACTAATACCTTGCATGCATTGATCTTGGGTTGGGCCTGCGACAAAATAATCCATTTATTCAAATCAAACAAGGATTATGCATAAGTATACAAGGAACATGTATGTAGCATGTTTCCTTAGATGTCTTCAATTTAACTTACTTTATTCTCTGCATTAATATTTTTTTAGATCTCTTCAATTTTAAATTTTCTGCTAGCATATTGTTATTCGGTGTAACTAAAATTAATGAAAAAAGAGATTAATAAGTTTAAAGAAAAACATTTGGAATAATTAGTTTCAAGGAAAATTTACAGAAAAATGATAAATTCGCTGATCTGTTTTATAAAATTTACAGGAAAATTTACTTATAGCCTATCGCTTACTTAATATTACTATTTGATCATTGTAAATCTTTTGTGATTAATAAAGTGCTATTTTTAGAAGAACAAAAAAAAAAATCTTAACTCAAGTGAAAGATGAACGGTCATTTTGAGACCATATCGAACCTCAAGGCAAGCACGGTTTAGTAAGTTTAAAAATAACTTTACAAAGTGTATTCATCAATTGACTTTTAATTTCAATTGAGTGGTAAAATATATAGTTCCATGTAAATATGAATTTATTGTTTATATGGACCACGGTAGAGTGCCTCTTAAATTATATGTTCACGGTACACATAGCATTTGCATTTCCACGGTGCAAGGGGAAATGAAAGCACTTGGTTAACTACCCAGCTACTTTGATATCAAATTATATGTCACGCTTCCATGTGTAAGATTCAAAACTAAAAATTTTAAAATTTATTTAAAATCCAATTTACTTTTATACTATTCAACTCAACTCTCAAACACTGTCTATTCCAAATATTTGATCACGTCAAACAGGGTCGCTCAAAGGTATTCAATGCCCTTAGGAATTTTTTTCCTATTTTTGTTGCTCCATTTCTTAAAAAAATAACATTTTTAAATGTATAGACAAAATGAAAATACTATCATATGTTAAATGGGGATTACAAAATATTGGTCAACTAAGTAATTCAGATTTCTTATCAAAAAATCATATGTTGACATATCAATTTCTGCTTCATCATTCCCATTTGTAGTCACTTCGTTTTTCATTGATACCGGTATTGGAATCAACATCATCATCATGATCTAAACTAATTTTTTTTTATTGGTTTAAATTTGAAGTTTGACTTTTCTTTTTTCTTGCTTGAAATAAAATTTGAAATTGCACCTACTAATTGCTTTTGCTTCTACATCTTTGCCCCATCTTGAATTGAGATATAACATAATATTATTTTAAGCTCCATTATAATTTTAAACTTAATTACAATTTAATTTTACTCAAATCACAATTTAACTTAATTCCATTACAATTTAGTGGAACGCAATTACAATACCAGGAATTAAACATTAATCCTTTCAAATCAAAAGAATTTACTATTTTCGTCAGATATTAACAATAAATGGATTAAAGGTTTCTAAATTACTAACAAAATGACAGTTCAATTAGGCCACAAGTGCCTCATGTGCAAATATGTTTTACAAGTTTATTCATCCTATTATTCAGAATACAAAATATTCTCCCCTTCACCATGGTAATAGCCTGTTATGAGTTAGATCTTTGATGGTTTAGCAATTTAATTTGTAATTAAAATGGTAACCATTAGTTTATTATTGTATCCTCTTTTTTACATCTTAGTCCTCCCCAAAATACAATGATGGGATGACTTTGAAAGTTAGATTTTTTAAACAGTTATTTTTAGTAACAAAATAACACAGTGTGTCTTGGCAGTTGAGACTGTTTCTAACGGTAAATAGTGGTCATGGTCAATTAGTCTTCTTTATATCAGAATAGAAACTGAAAAGCATGTGTTTTTTATTTTGAATTGTTTACATACTTCCTTAAAAGGTCTTTTAAGGTGCATATAAGTTATGGCATTCTAAGTTATTGAGAGCAAACATAGTTTGCACTTTTAGTTTTACCTAGTAAACAATTTGTTATATGAACAGGAATATGAATAACCGATTTGTGCTGTAGCTACCACATGTTGCAAATGAAATTTAGCATGAAGACCTGACGTTCCAGTGATATTCTACATTACGATTCTCAAAACAAATAAATAAAACTAACTTTTCACACACTGGTAACATTGTATCCATAACTCACAACAGTAATTGATTGAATAAAAAGATCTTAAAACTTTAACTACAGTTTGACTAAATAAATTTTGTGAAATCAAAACTGATATCGTTGTTCCTTGGCTAGTTCGGAGAGAAGTTTCTGACAGTTATCACGCTTCCGTTGATATTCATCTTCAGAATCTGATCATTATGAAATATCAAGTTCACAAAGTACTCTTCCATCAGCACAATCCTTCCATAAATCGGCAGTTGCCCTTTTCTTTCTTCCATCATTATGTTCTCTATGCAGTCATTCCATCTCCTGCATATTTTCAAGCAAACAAATGAAATATTACAAGGTTAAAGC
This sequence comes from Allium cepa, assembly GCA_030765085.1. NCBI lineage: Eukaryota > Viridiplantae > Streptophyta > Magnoliopsida > Asparagales > Amaryllidaceae > Allium > Allium cepa. The sequence continues at coordinate 195,541,431 of CM060934.1, read as the reverse complement.
TAAAAATAATTTATAAATCAGTTAAAGAAGAAGATAATTACCTATTGAAAAACTCCAGAATGTCGCTTTTTGCTAGACTGGAACTATCGCAGGTGAAGAACAAGGACCTCATATCCACAGCATTGGGACCAACCCTTCTGCAGTATTCTTGGCTCAAATCAACATTATCGATGTCAAGGTCGAAAATAATGGTTCCGATTCCAGCCATTATATAACCGATCGTTCTTGCAACGACGTCTCTGTTGAAATGAAAGAAGCGAAGGTTCAGTTTTTCTTTTGCAAGTGCATTCGTAAGAGGTATTGCTAAAGAAGCTTCCCTCGGTGGACTGTTGCTGTTGATGCAAGAGAGAATGGAGAGTGCCTCATTCACAAAGCGTTGTACGACCAAGTCGTTGCGGCAATCACTCAGAAAGGTCATAATGTCTATTCCGACGTACTGCAAAAACATCCATAATGCAACAACGTTACGTGTAACCGGTGAAGGCTTTCCTAATGAAATTATTCTGTTGTAGAATCTACGTTCAAGTCCATGGAATGCAACCATGTTCTGGATGGTAGGCATTTTGAAACGATAACGTAGTAAACGTGGTGTGATGAGATGATGACTGCATTATGATTGTGTCAACTAATATATACTGTTTGAAAGAATCTATGTGGCATCTATTATGAGAGAAAGAGATGCATGTAGGGAAAAGAAGCAACGGTTTGATATTTTGCTTCCTCAGTTGGCGCCATTTTCTAAATTGAATAGGTGCATTTGGGAAGTTATGGTTGCCGTTTGCTGAAAGGTTGCCTCCTGAATAGCTAATGTATATTGTTGAAATAGGCGCCTTTATCATCAATCCTTCCCTTTCAAAATACACTATTTACGCAACCTAAAGTCATGCAATGATATGTCTTTTCTTCAAAATTATATGCAAGTAAAAAAAGTTATGTAATAATAACTGAATTGTTCTGAAACAGGTTGATGGGCCAAAGTATAATTCTTTCGGAATAATTGATCCTCTTGCCACCACAGTCCCTTGCGATCCCAAAGCTGAACCCATCCAATTTTCTTGACCCCACTTTCAATATTTCTGGGACAAGAAACAATTCTGCGCTTTTCATCAAAAAAGCAGAAACAATTATGCGCTTTTCATCTGGAACGGAGATATGCAAGAAGGAAAGAATGATGAATTATTTACTGCGCTGGAATTGTTATGTTATGTGTTTATCTTAATATGGCCCCAATATCTATGTTTTCCCAAATACAGAATAAAAAGTTGGCTAGACACTGTTTCCTATTTGTAGTAACGATAATTCTGTTCTCTTCGGATTAGACAACGATAAATTTTTGGTTACTTTCTGGCGGCGTAGTAAATAAACTTCTGGATTGCATTATATGTTAGGTAGTGTGTGCACACGCAATGATTTGCAGGTGAAGGTTTTGTAACCATAACATATGGGATTCTACAGTTGCCATGTATTCAGTCTACATTTGAAGTGGCCGCTTTGGAGGATGGTTTTGTACTATTGATTTTGTAACGATTGCTGGTAGGAGTTCCAAAGATGTTAATTAATTAACGGTGAGCATGGTTAAGGGATTCCAATAAAATTTACCTCTTACCAAAAAAGGAATTATTTTAACAATATCCTCAATAGTTGATTCTTGACCTGCTAGCTTGCTTGTTATCCACTGTCTTCTGGCGTTATGATGGAATTTGGAAGTCCATGAGGTGATTGTTGAAGGTGAAGAGATGGTGAATGCGTTGGACAAAATTTGTGTATTGAATGATAACGTTGGATCAGATTCATTGCCAAATTACATGTAGGGTTGAACTGGTTTATGTTTATATTCAAAACCATTATCATATCAATTTATATGGTAATAAAAAAAACCATATCATTGTCAATCAAAATAATCCTAAAACCAACACTTCGGCTCATGGTTCATAATAATTTTTTACTATTTAGAAGTATGATCATAACTATTTACATACAGTATTTCGTGTTAAAAGAATAAATATTAAGAGTTGTATCTCTTTTGTTATACGATGATTTATCAAAAGAAACCAAAATATTATATAAAATCCCTCATCAGGAAAATTGGCATATAGAAGAAGTTGCAAAAAAATTTAGTCTCGGTTACAACAAGTTTGTTTTTTAGTTTAAAAGAACTTTTTATGTGAACAGAAAATAATAGTTGCAATTATCATTTTGTGATTTACACTAAAAAATGGCTTTCACGCTAAAAAAAACTTTTTGTCCGTGAAACTAAATTTTTCTCAAGCTTTTTCTCTGAGCCTAAAAACCCCTAAAAGCATATTAGTTTATAAAATATACTCATTTTGTGTAGTCAAAATATAAGAAAATATTGTGAAAGAAACCAAAATATTATATAACATCATATTAGTTTACAAAATAGACTATAAGAATTGTGTTCAATCTAATACCATAATAGCATTTTGCTAGATTTTCTGTTGAATAATTACACATTATATGTTAGATGTTATATAATATAAAAAAAATTGAAAATAAGACCATATGTTTGTGTGTGTGCGCGTGTGCGCGTGTTAAGGTAAGTGGTAGATATGGTAATTACTGTTATTAGTAGTTGATTATCATTACCATCCCATATAATTTCTTGCAGTTCAACAAACGTATAAATCAATTTGGTTATCTTTTTGCAGTATAACTTTAGTTAGTAGCGGCTGATAATGATTGTAAGTAGCAATATGGTAAAAATGTTCAGTCCTAATTACATGGGGAAAATAAATGAATTCCAAAATCTTTACTTTTATTAACACAAGCATAATTTGCATGTTTTGAATCATGTAAACTTATATAATATACTGCTGCCACATGAGCAGTATACCACTGCTGACACAGAAGCAGTATACCACTGCTGCCGAGACAACAATGACGTGCTTGCACCAGTTTTATCATATAATTTATGTTTTGAGTTCTTTGTGATACTAGAAATAAGTTGATCAATTTTATTCTAAGTTCAAACCAAGATACAAAATTAAAAAAAAAGGCCGCCAATAGTGATCAAATCTCCAAGGACATTTCTTCCCAAAATCGCACTTTTCTTTCAAACCTTTGCCCTCTTTCACTTTCAAATGTTAAAGAGAAACCACCCAATAAAGTTAATGAGATGTTCAAAGTAGTAAGAAACCACCGGAGGAACCCTTATCGTCCTAGCTACCTTCTACATATCCAAGAAAGGCCAAGATCTCGGTCGCAATTCAACAAAAATGATCTGAAAGATGCAAGTCACGAAACATACTTTTCGAAAGGTCCAACCAAACATTGCAACATGGCAGCTACATTAAATGCATAACAGACCTATCACTTCACGTTTAAGCATTTATCTTCGATTCACAATTAACTAAGTCTTACGCTACGCTACTTACAACGTCTTACGACAATCAATCTACATAGACTTACGACACTCAATTAAATAGGTCTTACATTACGTTATCTACAACGCCTTACAATAATCAATCTACATAGTCTTACGACACTAAATTAACCCGGCCTTACTGTACTTTATCTAAAATGTTTTACAGAAATTAATCCACTTAGCCTCACAACACTCAATTAACTAAGCCTTATAGCACGTTATCTTACGACAATCAATCAATTTAGCCTTGTGATAGATAATTAATTAATTCCTTCAACAACAAATCATTGCCAAGTAATTGTTGAAAATGGACTAGCTCGCAGCCGAAATTATTGATGAATTTCAATTTATTTTACCATATTAGACTTTTATCAGGCCTATGAAGTCTAACTTGTATAGAAAATTTATAAATTTTATTTAAATGAAATCTTTTGTTTTATTTAAATATGAAATTAGTCTAAAGGAAAAAACCTAGAACCAATTTTAGTATGAAAGCCACAACCTTTAAAATTTAGTCTAAAGTACAACGAAATGATATATGCATATAACATTACATAAAGATTCTGTCTGATATGATTTATATCTTCTTGATTTTTTAACAAAACGAAGTATAATGTTAGGAACTGAGATGTTGGTTTTGATGATAACAACCTTTTTAACTTATTTTATTATAAAATATATACTAACACTATTGTCTAGATAGATATGTATATGCAGGATATATATATATATAGGTATTGATTACTGAAGACTGATCAGTATAAAGACTCAAAACTCAAGATTTAGAGTGGAGATACCAAGATTGAAGACCCTAGAGTATCAAGATCAAGATTTCAAGATAAGTGTCTGGATTTGTTAAAACTTCATAATAGCATGGAAATCTTCATTCCAAGTTTCATTTAGGATGGAACCCATTTTTATCTTCTTAGTGGCTTACAAATCCACGACAAGTAGCTTACAAACCTACGACAAGTGGCTTACAAACCCACGAACATCCTGGTTTTGTACAAGTTCTCGAGTCCTGATGTGATAAGATATTCTGCAAGAAGAAGCTTGCAAAACTACTTCAAAATGGTTTTTCAAAATGATTTTCAAAACTGCTTTTCAAAATGTTTTAGCCTTAAAAATTTTCTTTTCAAATGATTTTCAAAAAGATGTTTTAGCTTTAAATATTCTTTGTTTTTTATTTTAAATAAACTCTTGTTTTAAACTTCGTTTGTTTTAAAAAAAATCTATCTTCTGATTTTTAACTTGAGATTTAAAATCAAATTTATATATACATTCTAAAAATATATTTTCTACTCTTCTTTATTTTAAAACATAGAAAAATTAGTTTATTCTACTCCAGAATCATTTTATCTTGTTTTCCTTTCAATACCATTTTCAAAACTAATGTTACATTGTTTTTAACTAAAGGATGTCGACATCATGGGATACCCCATGTCGGCATGGTGGCCGTTTAATTCAAAAGTTTCGATTTTCAAAAGAAGTATCTATTCGTTTAAATCTCTTCACGAATGGTTATGACCGTTACTGATCTATAAATAGCCTTCACAAACGAATTTTTTAACTAGCTATTTTCTTATTTTCTTCACTCCTTCTTCTCTACAAATCCATATTCTGAAATTTTCATACTTTTAAGATCGTGACGAAATTTAGCCGAATTCTCAAGTGAATATAAGAATCTCATTCTTGTTTGATTCTCTGCCCTCTCTCGAAGATTAAAGTGCTATTTAGAGTTATAGAATCAATTTGAAATCAAAAGTTTATTGAGTCTCTCTATAAGGTGTGGTTGTGCTTGAAAATCAATTGGGTAATCTTGTATCCCGTAAATCCAGGGAGTTTACCCCGGAATAGAAGACAAGAGGGTACCTCAAGGCCTTTAAAAATTGAAGATTGTAATCTCGACGTTGATATAATAAAAATCTGTACAAGGTGTTTGCGTTGGTGCAGGACTGGATGTAGGGTAACTCCGAACCAGTATAAAATCCGGTGTGTTCTTTCCTTTTACTACTTTTTATTTACTTTCTGCATCTGTATTTGATTCCGTGATTGTTCTGTGATTAAGTTCTGCATTTTTTATATCATAATTTTTAAATTAGTTCATATAAATCTTAGAATCCATTAAACACTATTCACTCCTCCTCTAGTGTTAAATTAGCCTTAAGATCCTTAATCCGCACTCCCTTTCAATTGGTATCAGAGCATTGGTTTTCATAGTTTTCATAATCTGAAACTTGAAAATTGTTTTAATGGCTACCAACACTGGTAATGTCAACTCTGGCACTAGTTCTGTTAACATTAACACTAGTTCATTTGTAAAGGTCAGTCTACTGTGAGACCACCATTTTTCAATGGCAGTAATTATGCATATTGGGCTTGTGGAATGAAAATTTATTTACAATCATTAGGATTAGACACTTGGAATATCATACAAACTGAGTATGTTGAACCAACTACCGATTTTTTCCAGTGGACTGATGAGAAAAAGGGTGTTGCACAAGATAAATCAAAGGCCATGAATATATTATTTTGTTCACCAGATAGGAATGAGTTTAATAGAATGTCTGTTTGTAAGTCTTATTTGAAATCTAGAAAACTTTGCAAGTTACTCATGAAGGAACAAGCAAAGTTAAACAGATAAAATTTGCATATTAACTAATCAGTTTCAATTGTTTAAAATGCATGTAAATGAGTCCACTTCCGACATGTATTTTCGATTTCAAGGTATTGTTCATTCACCAATTGCACTGAAAAAAGCTTTTCGGAGGAAGACTGAGTCGGAAAAATTCTAAATTCACTCACTCCAGAATAGGATCAAAAGACTCTTGCAATCGAAGAAGCAAATAATATCAGCCTAATGAAAATAGAAGAATTGATTGGGAATCTGATGTCTTATGAAGTTCAACTGCAAGGAAGAAAAGAAAACAAGGCTACAAAAAAGAAGTCATTAGCATTCAATGCAATAATTGTAGATTCGAAACCAGACAGTGATGAGAAGATTGCTTTCATGACAAGAAACTTTCGAAAATTCCTAAAATATAGAAAAATGAATAATTACAAAAGAAATGATCAAAGGAATTCCAGAAATAATACAGAGAACGTCAACAATGATAGATGCTACAATTGCAATAAAGTCGGGAATCATTGGAAAGATTGTCCGTATCCAGATAAACGGTGTTCCCTCCAAACAATGATTCGTCAAGGAAAAGAAAGAAAGCATACACAACAACTCTTGATGACTCAAACTGACCATCCAGTGACGATGAAATGAAGGCGGATAATTCAAATTGCGTTTCACTGCTTGTCATGAATCAGATGACGATGGAAGTATGGATCTAAAAATAGGTACGCATTTACGTTATTTTTAATTTTTCTTGTTTGAATGGATTCTTGTTTTTTTGCTTTATTTTTTTTAAATTCCTTGAATTTTTAATTCAAATTTAGCCTTTGAAATTTGAATTTTAAATTCAAAAATAATATTATTTTAATAATATTTTAAATATTAAATTATTAATATTTAAGTATTATAATATTTAATGTTACCACAAGAATTATATAAGTAGAATATAGGATATAATACATACATTTATTAGAAGTTAGGAATAGACAATTGTCCTTTGATTCAATAGGCACATGTCGACATACCTGAATACCCCATGTCAACATGCCCCTCAGAAATTTGATTGCAAAATTTGAATTCAAACTTGTAACGACCCGTATTTTACGTATCGAAAGGTCGTAAAACTGTGGTCATTAGGTCGTTAGTGTTGATAAGCCGTCCAGAGTTGAGTCGTACAGTAGCTTAAGTCGTGCATTAGCTTAGGTCGTGCAGTAGTTTAGGTCAGATGAGCGACTCAAGAGATGGAAGCGACCTAAGGAAGTTAGCAGCATAAGCGAGCGACTTAAGGGTTAACGACTTAAGAATAGGTGAGCGGCTTAAGGAGGTGAGCGACTTAATAGAATTAGCATTTTAGGATCTAGCGGTAACGACCTAGGAGTTAACAGCATAAGCAGTTTTACGGTCTAAGGAGAATAGGACTGTGGAGCGACTTAAGGACTTAAGGAAGGTAGGCTGGTTAAGCGAGCTAACGATCTAAGGTAGTTAGCGACCTAGGGGATGATGGCTTGGGTCGTTCTAGTCAGGTCGTAAACGACCTAAGTTAGAATCTATGTAGTTAGGTCGTGGACGAGATCAGGTGTTAGGTCTCTGTAGTAGTTAAGTCACGACCTTTGATAAGTCGCTAAGTCGTTGAGTGTTAGGTCGTCCAGACGACTTAGGAAGAAACGCGGCTTGTATGTTAGGTCGTGTTTGTGTTAGGTCGTTGAGTCGCATAGAGGCTTGAGTGTTAGGTCGCACAAATGCTCGAGTTGATAGGTCCTATCTCTGTTAGGTCGTGCACGTTTTAGACCGTGTACGTTGTTGAGTAGCGTGAAGGCTTAAGGGGTTAGGTCGCGTATGCGTTAGGACGCGTATATGTTAGGAAGCGCATGAGTTAGGTCGCGTGATAGCTTGAGTCGTTGGGTCGTAGGTCGGCAATTGTCAGGTCGCGAGTGACCTAAAAGCGAGCGACCTAAGGGGTGTTTCAGCTATAAATACACGTGCTTGCCTCTCTTTTTGGGATCCGGATTTTGAAGCGACGAAGTTCTGCCATTTTGAGAGCTCGAGTACTACACTTCTTCACTTCTTATCTCTTCTTTAATCTAGTACTTCCTTCCATCCAAATTGAAGATCAAATCGAAGATCCAAGAGCTTAGATTGAAGATCTCCATCCATTGAAGAGAGATTTCATCGTTTGAAGCGGAATTTTGGCGGATCAAGCTAGATCCTTCGCTGTCCAGATCTGAAGTGTGTTGCTTTTGAGGTGTTTAGGTGATTCGGTGAGTGGTGGTTATCTCTCACACGGACCCAAAGGAGCATATTGGATTGGTGGTTTGATTTTGTGTTAAAATAGTGATTTCCATGCATTTTCTTAAACATAAGTGTAGATCCATTGTTCATGAAAGTTTGGCATCCATTGTTATACATGTTAACCTATGCAAGTTCATCTATCAAGTTGTAGAGATAATACTTATGATTCATGCTTGTTAGATTTGGACTCTTTATTTACAAGATTGCCATTTTAGTTATAATTGCTTTTAGATCATGTTTGAATGCTTAATTACTTGGATTAATGATTGATTTGATTGATTGTTACAAATTAGTTGATTAGTGGTTGGATTTGGACAAGTTGGTCGAAGATGATTCAAAAGCTAAGGGAAAGGCTCTTGAATAGGAAAAAGCTGCTCACGGCATATGGACAGATTTGATGATGATGTTGAGATGTGACTTTGCTATGATGAAATAAAGCAAGGCATGATGTGAAGTATTCTTGGTACAATCCAGACGGGATCATTCCAAGCATGTTGATAACTTGAGGGATGGTTCGAGTTTGTGGATAATGGTTGGCTCGAGAGGCGCTTGAGCTAGTATGAGAATAGTCGTCGAGGAGGATGACTAGAAGGCTGAGATTTCATCGTTATTGAAGGTTCTAGCAGACTCAAAGCAAGAGTACGCTGGGCAGATTCGATAGTCCCAAAAGACTACAGTTGGTGGTCGAGTACTCTGGGCAGATTCGATAGTCCTAGGCACGGGGTGCGACGACGTGCGGAGTTCGGTCTAGAACCGGGTTACCATTAGCCCTTGACGGATGGCTGAAAGAATGTGTCGGTCATTCAATTAATGGTGGTATTGAAGCAATGATAACAGTGATAGCCAGAGTCATGGATGTTTGGATGTTTTGGTTGTATCGACATTCCGTCTCAAGAGCGATGTTTTTTGGGTGCTTATCTGATCTTGGTTTAGGCCTTGGGGGTTTGTACTTGGAAAACACCGACCTTGAATCGAGTGATAATTGCTTTACTTTAAATGTCTGATTTGCTATGTTTACTGTAGAAAGAAGTGGAGTGGGAGGGTTAGGTTCCTATTCCTTTTACCTTTATGCTCTTTTGGTATGTTGTTAGTTAATTTACCGATCACTAAGACTGTTGTCTGACTCAAGGTTTTATGTTCAACTACTCTTATTACCTTGGGTTGTTCATCCATTTTGGGATGGGCAGACTAGGTAGAAGGTGACAGGTGCAGTTCTTAGTGACCAACGATGCTGATGAGGAAGACGAGCTGGAGGCTTGCATATTATTTTCTTACTATATGTACTGGATGTTCCGCTGCTTGTATATTCTCTGAGTGATATGTAGTGAGGCTTGATGTATTGACTATTCAGATTTTTGTATCAAACTACTATGAGGCTTATTTGATTCTGTTCTATGGAGCTTCACTATATTTTTTTTCTCTATTGTATTTTACCCATGCGCTGTGAGTTATACGATAGACTCTGCTGTTTTTACCTTACCTTGATGATCATCCATGGCTACCTGGCACACTTTTCAACACACTATTCCCTTGTTTAGTGCATGAGTCATGGGCGGTCTTCACATTTGGTATCAGAGCCTTGGTTAATCGATTTTAACCAACGCTCGCTGACGTAACTACGTATGAGAGACGTAATTGTATTTTTATGGATGATTACTATATATAATATAGTGGCATAGAAGGATTTGAACCTCTTATGCAGTTGTTTCTCAAGGTGCGCTAATTATTATTTTTTATAGATATTAAGAATGAGTCGAAGAGGGAGACCAGCTGCTAGGGAAGGCCGTACTGCTGAGGGGGCTGCTGATTATGCTGCTATGTTCGAGGCTATGATGACTTCGATCATGAGAAGGATGCCAACTCTGGGGCCATCAGTAGATGTTGGGGTTCAAGTTCAAGCTCCAAGACCGGTGGATTTTGCTAAGTTGTGTAAAGACTATACTGCTCTTGGAGGGAAGGTTTTCTTGGGAACAGAGTCAACCATTGAAGTCCAAAGATGGATAGATGCTTGTAGAAGAATCTTTGGTGATTTGGGAATTGAGGATGAAACCAAAAGGAAGCTCGCATCAAGACAGCTTCAGGGGAGAGCTTCTGACTGGTGGAACTCTATCACCATTGATACTCCGGAGGAAGAAATTACTTGGGTGCAATTCCAAGCCAGATTTGAAGCTAAGTTCATTTCTACTGCTCAAAAATCCATTCTGTTCAAGAAGTTTGTGGAGCTTAAGTAAGGAGGAAGACCAGTTCTTGAGTATGTTTCTGAGTATGAAGCCTTGTCCAAGTATGCCCGATCGTATATTGAATCTCCATATCAGAAGAACGAGAAGTTTGTAACAGGCTTGGACATTTATCTAGGGAGGCAGTTGGTGGATCATCTGGATGATCCATTTGAGAAGCTTGTGGAGAAGGCTCTCGGGCACGAGAATCTGTTTCCTAAAGAAGGATCTGTTGTTGTTGTGACCAAGGAGGAGTCTAAACCATAGCAAGGTGGAAACAAGAAGAGGAAGCAGCAGCAACAGAAGGGTAAGGATGACCAGAAGAAGCCGAAGGGCGAAGTGACCTGCTATAACTGTCAGCAGAAGGGCCATTTCTCCAAAGATCGTAAGAACCCAAAGGTGCCGGTGAAGTTCCACAACTGTGACAAGCTGGGGCATATTAAGAAGAATTGTCCAGAACCGAGGAAGGACAGGCAGGTTGTACAAACTTATGCTTTGGGGGCTGTGCCATCATCATCACAAGCTCCTACTACATAAGAGAAAGGAAAGAGTGTGGTGGTACAAGGTACCCTTTCCATTTGTGGTGTTCCAGTTAGAGTGTTATTTGATACTGGGGCGTCGCATTCTTTTGTTTGTAATGAACTTGTATGTCGGTTGGGTCTAGAACCAGATATTGTTGATAGACCATTGGTTGTGACTAATCCAGTTGGGGGTTCGTCCTGTCTGTGTATGATATGTCGTGATCTGATTGTATCGAGTCATGATTGCTCTTTTGTTTGTGATTGTTTTGTTCTAAACTTTGCGGGGTTCGGAATTATTTTGTGTGTAGATTATCGTGAGCTGAATAAAGTAACTAAGAAGAACAGGTATCCATTGCCGAGAATAGATGACTTGTTTGATCAGCTTAACGAAGCCAAGGTGTTCACTCAGATGGATTTAGCAACGGGATTTCACCAATTAAGAGTGGCAAAGGATAGTGTGCCGATGACTGCTTTTAGGACACCATCTGGTTTCTTTGAGTGGCTGGTAATGCCGTTTGGATTGACCAATGCACCAGCATATTTTGTGGATCTAATGAATAGAGTGTTCAGGGATCAGTTGAACAAGTTCGTACTAGTATTCGTGGATGACATTTTGATTTATTCCAGAACTGAAGAAGAGCACAAGACGCACTTGCGTATTATTTTGGAGACCTTGCGGAAACATCAACCGAAGGCTAAGTTTTCGAAGTGTCACTTCTGTAAGAGTGAAGTGAGGTTCTTAGGCCATATTATCTCTGGAAATGGAATAGCGGTTGATCCCGCCAAGGTGGCAGCAATCCAGGATTGGGTTAGACCTAAGAATGCATCTGATGTGAGAAGTTTTCTTGGATTAGCAGGATACTATCGTCGGTTTATCAAAGACTTTTCCAAGGTAGCTGCACCATTAACAGGATTGACAAAAAAGAATCAAGTATTCAGATGGGATGCTAAGTGTGAGCAAGCTTTCGGAATCCTGAAAGAGCGACTAACAAGTGCTCCTGTTTTGACTATTCCAAGTGGAAATGATGAGATGGTGGTTTACACCGATGCATGTGGTATTGGACTTGGAGCAGTGCTGATGCAGAAGGGTAAAGTTGTTGCATATGCAAGTCGACAACTGAAGCCACATGAAAGGAATTATCCGACTCATGATTTGGAGTTAGCGGCGATTGTATTTGCTCTGAAGATGTGGCGACATTACCTATTGGGAGTTCGATTCGAGTTGTTTACAGATCATAAGTCATTGAAGTATCTTTTCTCCCAAAAGGATTTGAATCTTCGGCAGCAACGATGGCTAGAGTTTTTGGCATCATATGATTTTGGTATAGCCTATACTCCGAGAAAGGGTAACGCAGTGGCAGATGCATTAAGTCGAAGACATGCTGGATTGGGGGCCATGTTTTCAGAATGGAAGAATCTTGAGTATTTGGCTGGATTTGACTTCAGGCCTGGATGTGAATTGGAACCCGAGATGTTGGCAAACTTATCGATAAGACCTACTCTTGTGGAAAGAATTGGTGAGGGCCTAAAGTGAGACGATAAGCTTGTCAAAATTATCCATAATTTGGAATCTAGGTTGGACCCAGGGAAGGATAAAGGATTCGAGGTCGATCGAGAGGGTTAGCTTCGGAAGCAAGGACGACTAGTTGTTCCCGATATAGATGAATTGAGAGATGAAGTTCTGAAGGAAAGTCATCACTCGAAGCTGACAATTCATCCAGGTGGAAATAAGATGTATCGGGATATGAAGAGAACATATTACTGGGAAGGTATGAAGAAGGATGTTGGAAATTTTATTTCCAAGTGCATGAACTGCCAGTTGGTAAAAGCCGAGCAGAAAAAGCCCAGTGGATTGCTTCATCCATTAGAAGTTCCTACATGGAAGTGGGAGCAAATATCGATGGATTTTATCGATGGGTTACCTAGAACAAGAGCGGGAAATGAAGGGATTTGGGTCATCATAGATCGTTTTACTAAGAGTGCAAGATTTATTCCTGTTCGATCAACTAGGACTGCATCGAAGTTGTCTGAGCTGTATGTTAAGTGTATAGTTCGATTCCATGGTATTCCGAAAAGTATAGTGAGCGATCGAGACCCAATGTTCACTAGTGGATTTTGTAAGAGCTTCCAAGAAGTTTTGGGAACCGAGTTGTGTTTGAGTGCAGCTTATCACCCCCAAACAGATGGTCAGACCGAGAGAGTCAACCGAGTTTTGGAAGATCTCCTCAGAGCATGTGTTTTGGACTTCGGAGGATCATGGGAAGATCATCTTCATTTGGTGGAATTTTCGTATAATAACAGTTACCAGTCCAGCATTGGTATGGCGCCGTACGAAGCATTGTATGGAAGACCGTGTAACTCTCCGACATGTTGGTTGGAAACGGGAGAAAGGTTAATACTTGGGCCAGAAATGATTCAACGGACTTCGGATTGCATAGAGATCATTCGGCAACGAATGAAGGCAGCCCAAGACCGTCAGAAAAGTTATGCCGATAAGCGTCGTAAGGATTTGGAATTCGACGTAGGTGATATGGTTTTTGTAAGGATTTCTCCACTAAAGAATGTTATTCGATTCGGGAGAAAAGGAAAATTGACTCTGAGATTTGTTGGACCATTCCCGATCATCGAGCGAATTGGAAAGCTCGCCTATAAATTGGAGTTACCAGAAAAGATGTCGGGTGTGCACAATGTTTTTCATGTATCGTATCTACGGAAGTATGTGCATGACTCGAATACAGTGGTTTCTGCTGATAGCTGTGAAGATTTTGAGGTTAATCCAGTTGATAAGGGACCTCGTAAGCCGCTTCGTGTTGTAGGAACTGACACAAAATAGCTTAGGAGGAAGGTAGTTAGGTTGCTCAAGATACAATGGAGTGATGATGTTAACGACTGTACATGGGAGGTGGAAGAGAGGATAAAGGCAGCTTATCCTGAACTCTTCAAGGTATGACCATAACGTGTCGTGTCATCTCATGACATTGTAACTTGTTCTAGTCTTAGAATTCTGCATGGTAGGCTAGTAATTAGATGCATGGTTTGTGGTTGCTATGGATGGTAGACATGCAGAATAGTTTTTGGTTCTTGTTTGTTTGGAATTTCGAGGGTGAAATTCCTAAGGGGAGATAATGTAACGACCCGTATTTTACGTATCGAAAGGTCATAAAACTGTTGTCATTAGGTCGTTAGTGTTGATAAGCCGTCCAGAGTTGAGTCATACAGTAGCTTAAGTCGTGCATTAGCTTAGGTCGTGCAGTAGTTTAGGTCGGATGAGCGACTCAAGAGATGGAAGCGACCTAAGGAAGTTAGCAGCATAAGCGAGCGACTTAAGGGTTAACGACTTAAGAATAGGTGAGCGGCTTAAGGAGGTGAGCGACTTAATAGAATTAGAAGTTTAAGATCTAGTGGTAACGACCTAGGAGTTAACGGCATAAGTGGGTTAACGGCCTAAGGAGAATAGGACTGTGGAGCGACTTAAGGACTTAAGGAAGGTAGGCCGGTTAAGCGAGCTAACGATCTAAGGTAGTTAGCGACCTAGGAATGATGGCTTGGGTCGTTCTAGTTAGGTCGTAAACGACCTAAGTTAGAATCTGTGTAGTTAGGTCGTGGACGAGATCAGGTGTTAGGTCTCTGTAGTAGTTAGGTCACGACCTTTGATAAGTCGCTATGTCGTTGAGTGTTAGGTCGTTAGGTCGTCCAGACGACTTAGGAAGAAACGCGGCTTGTATGTTAGGTCGTGTTTGTGTTAGGTCATTGAGTCGCGTAGAGGCTTGAGTGTTAGGTCGCACAAATGCTCGAGTTGATAGGTCGTATCTCTGTTAGGTCATGCACGTTTTAGACCATGTACGTTGTTGAGTATCGTGAAGGCTTAAGAGGTTTGGTCGCGTATACGTTAGGACGCGTATATGTTAGGAAGCGCATGAGTTAGGTCACGTGATAGCTTGAGTCGCTGGGTCGTAGGTCGGCAATTGTTAGGTCGCGAGCGACCTAAAATCGAGCGACCTAAGGGGTGTTTCAGCTATAAATTAACGTGCTTGCCTCTCTTTTTGGGATCCGGATTTTGAAGCGACGAAGTTCTGCCATTTTGAGAGCTCGAGTACTACACTTCTTCACTTCTTATCTCTTCTTTAATCTAGTGCTTCTTTCCATCCAAATTGAAGATCAAATCGAAGATCGAAGAGCTTAGATTGAAGATCTCCATCCATTGAAGAGAGATTTCATCGTTTGAAGCGGAATCTTGGCGGATCAAGCTAGATCCTTCGCTGTCCAGATCTGAAGTGTGTTGCTTTTGAGGTGTTTAGGTGATTCGGTGAGTGGTGGTTATCTCTCACACGGACCCAAAGGAGCATATTGGATTGGTGGTTTGATTTTGTGTTAAAATAGTGATTTCCATGCATTTTCTTAAACATAAGTGTAGATCCATTGTTCATGAAGGTTTGGCATCCATTGTTATACATGTTAACCTATGCAAGTTCATCTATCAAGTTGTAGAGATAATACTTACGATTCATGCTTGTTAGATTTGGACTCTTTATTTACAAGATTGCCATTTTAGTTATAATTGCTTTTAGATCATGTTTGAATGCTTAATTACTTGGATTAATGATTGATTTGATTGATTTTTATAAATTAGTTGATTAGTGGTTGGATTTGGACAAGTTGGTCGAAGATGATTCAAAAGCTAAGGGAAAGGCTCTTGAATAGGAAAAAGCTGCTCACGACATATGGACAGATTTGATGATGATGTTGAGATGGGACTTTGCTATGATGAAATAAAGCAAGGCATGATGTGAAGTAGTCTTGGTACAATCCAGACGGGATCATTCCAAGCATGTTGATAACTCGAGGGATGGTTCGAGTTTGTGGATAATGGTTGGCTCGAGAGGCGCTTGAGCTAGTATGAGAATAGTCGTCGAGGAGGATGACTAGAAGGCTGAGATTTCATCGTTATTGAAAGTTCTAGCAGAATCAAAGCAAGAGTACGCTGGGCAGATTCGATAGTCCCAAAAGACTACAGTTGGTGGTCGAGTACTCTGGGCAGATTCGATAGTCCTAGGCACGGGCTGCGACGACGTGCGGAGTTCGGTCTAGAACCGGGGTTACCATTAGCCCTTGACGGACGGCTGAAAGAATGTGTCGGTCATTCAATTAATGGTGGTATCGAAGCAATGATAACAGTGATAGCCAGAGTCATGGATGTTTGGATGTTTTGGTTGTATCGTCATTCAGTCTCAAGAGCGATATTTTCTGGGTGCTTATCTGATCTTGGTTTAGGCCTTGGGGGTTTGTACTTGGAAAACACCGACCTTGAATCGAGTGATAATTGCTTTACTTTAAATGTCTGATTTGCTATGTTTACTTCTGCTTAGTGTGTCTGGATGCTATCACTGTAGAAAGAGGTGGAGTGGGAGGGTTAGGTTCCTATTCCTTTTACCTTTATGCTCTTTTGGTATGTTGTTAGTTAATTTACCGATCACTAAGACTATTGTCTGACTCAAGGTTTTATGTTCAACTACTCTTATTACCTTGGGTTGTTCATCCATTTTGGGATGGGCAGACTAGGTAGCAGGTGACAGGTGATGTTCTTAGTGACCAACGATGCTGATGAGGAAGACGAGCTGGAGGCTTGCATATTATTTTCTTACTATATGTACTGGATATTCCGCTGCTTGTATATTCTCTGAGTGATATGTAGTGAGGCTTGATGTATTGACTATTCAGATTTTTGTATCAAACTACTATGAGGCTTATTTGATTCTGTTCTGTGGAGCTTCACTACATTTTTTTTCTCTATTGTATTTTACCCATGCGCTGTGAGTTATACGATAGACTCTACTGTTTTTACCTTACCTTGATGATCATCCATGGCTACCTGGCACACTTTTCAGCGCACTATTCCCTTGTTTAGTGCATGAGTCATGGGCGGTCGTCACATTTGGTATCAGAGCCTTGGTTAATCGATTTTAGCCAACGCTCGCTGACGTAACTACGTATGAGAGACGTAATTGTATTTTTATGGATGATTACTAAATATAATATAGTGGCTTAGAAGGATTTGAACCTCTTATGTAGTTGTTTCTCAAGGTGCGCTAATTATTTTTTTATAGATATTAAGAATGAGTCGATGAGGGAGACCAGCTGCTAGGGAAGGCCGTACTGCTGAGGGGGCTGCTGATTATGCTGCTATGTTCGAGGCTATGATGACTTCGATCATGAGAAGGATGCCAGCTCCGGGGCCATCAGTAGATGTTGGGGTTCAAGTTCAAGCTCCAAGACCGGTGGATTTTGCAAAGTTGTGTAAAGACTATACTGCTCTTGGAGGAAAGGTTTTCTTGGGAACAGAGTCAACCATTGAAGTCCAAGATGGATAGATGCTTGTAGAAGAATCTTTGGTGATTTAGGAACTGAGGATGCAACCAAAAGGAAGCTCGCATCAAGACAGCTTCAGGGGAGAGCTTCTGACTGGTGGAACTCTATCACCACTGATACTCCGGAGGAAGAAATTACTTGGGTGCAATTCCAAGCCAGATTTGAAGCTAATTTCATTTCTACAGCTAAAAAATCCATTCTGTTCAAGAATTTTGTGAAGCTCAAGCAAGGAGGAAGACCAGTTCTTGAGTATGTTTCTGAGTTTGAAGCCTTGTCCAAGTATGCCCGGTCGTATATTGAATCTCTATATCATAAGAACGAGAAGTTTGTAACAGGCTTGGACATTTATCTAGGGAGGCAGTTGGTGGATCATCTGGATGATCCATTTGAGAAGCTTGTGGAGAAGGCTCTCAGGCACGAGAATCTGTTTCCTAAAGAAGGATCTGTTGTTGTTGTGACCAAGGAGGAGTCTAAACCACAACAAGGTGGAAACAAGAAGAGGAAGCAGCAGCAACAGAAGGGTAAGGATGGCCAGAAGAAGCCGAAGGGCGAAGTGACCTGCTATAACTGTCAGCAGAAGGGCCATTTCTCCAAAGATCGTAAGAACCCAAAGGTGCCGGTGAAGTTCCACAACTGTGACAAGCTGGGGCATATTAAGAAGAATTGTCCAGAACCGAGGAAGGACAGGCAGGTTGTACAAACTTATGCTTTGGGGGCTGTGCCATCATCATCACAAGCTCCTACTACAGAAGAGAAAGGAAAGAGTGTGGTGGTACAAGGTACCCTTTCCATTTGTGGTGTTCCAGTTAGAGTGTTATTTGATACTGGGGCGTCGCATTCTTTTGTTTGTAATGAACTTGTATGTCGGTTGGGTCTAGAACCAGATATTGTTGATAGACCATTGGTTGTGACTAATCCAGTTGGGGGTTCGTCCTATCTGTGTATGATATGTCGTGATCTGATTGTATCGAGTCATGATTGCTCTTTTGTTTGTGATTGTTTTGTTCTAAACTTTGCGGGGTTTGGAATTATTTTGGGTATGGACTGGCTTACGAAGTACGCGGCAAAGGTTGATTGTAAAAGGCCAGAGGTGACAGTCGAGAATGTGGAAGGGCGAAAGGTTGTGATACGATGTAAGCATGAGGAAGGCGTCTTCATGAGCTTCATGTATTCGCTGGTTGTTCCACGGGATGGACTGTCATCGGTGCCAGTCGCAAATGGATTTGAGGATGTCTTTGATGAGGTCAAAGGGTTACCGCTGCATAGAGAGATCGAGTTTCGCATCGATCTAGTTGAAGAAGCCAGACCTGTTGTGATGCCTCTTAGGCGGATGGCGCCTAGAGAACAGCAAGAGTTGAAGGTGTAAGTTGATGATCTTTTACAGAAAGGATTCATTCGGCGTAGTGTGTCTGAATGGGGTGCACCAATTGTGTTTGCAACCAAAGCGGATGCGTCGTTGAGGTTGTGTGTAGATTATCGTGAGCTGAATAAAGTAACTAAGAAGAACAAGTATCCATTGCCGAGAATAGATGACTTGTTTGATCAGCTTCACGAAGCCAAGGTGTTCTCTCAGATGGATTTAGCAACGGGATTTCACCAATTAAGAGTGGCAAAGGATAGTGTGCCGAAGACTGCTTTTAGGACACCATCTGGTTTCTTTGAGTGGCTGGTAATGCCGTTTGGATTGACCAATGCACCAGCATATTTTGTGGATCTTATGAATAGAGTGTTCAGGGATCAGTTGAACAAGTTCGTACTAGTATTCGTGGATGACATTTTGATTTATTCCAGAACTAAAGAAGAGCATAAGACGCACTTGCGTATTGTTTTGGAGACCTTGCGGAAACATCAGCTGAAGGCTAAGTTTTCGAAGTGTCACTTCTATAAGAGTGAAGTGAGGTTCTAAGGCCATATTATCTCTGGAAATGGAATAGCGGTTGATCCCGTAAAGGTGGCAGCAATCCATGATTGGGTTAGACCTAAGAATGCATCTGATGTGAGAAGTTTTCTTGTATTAGCAGGATACTATCGTCGGTTTATCAAAGACTTTTCCAAGGTAGCTGCACCATTAACTGGATTGACGAAAAAGAATCAAGTATTCAGATGGGATGCTAAGTGTGAGCAAGCTTTCGGAATCCTGAAAGAGCGACTAACAAGTGCTCCTGTTTTGACTATTCCAAGTGGAAATGATGAGATGGTGGTTTACACCGATGCATGTGGTACTGGACTTGGAGCAGTGCTGATGCAGAAGGGTAAAGTTGTTGCATATGCAAGTCGACAACTGAAGCCGCATGAAAGGAATTATCCGACTCATGATTTGGAGTTAGCGGCGATTGTATTTGCTCTGAAGATGTGGCGACATTACCTATTGGGAGTTCGATTCGAGTTGTTTACAGGTCATAAGTCATTGAAGTATCTTTTCTCCCAAAAGGATTTGAATCTTCGGCAGCAACGATGGCTAGAGTTTTTGGCATCATATGATTTTGGTATAGCCTATACTCCGGGAAAGGGTAACGCAGTGGCAGATACATTAAGTCGAAGACATGCTGGATTGGGGGCCATGTTTTCAGAATGGAAGAATCTTGAGTATTTGGCTGGATTTGACTTCAGGCCCGGATGTGAATTGGAACCCGAGATGTTGGCAAACTTATCGATAAGACCTACTCTTGTGGAAAGAATTAGTGAGGGCCAAAAGTGAGACGATAAGCTTGTCAAGATTATCCATGATTTGGAATCTAGGTTGGACCCAGAGAAGGATAAAGGATTCGAGGTCGATCGAGAGGGTTGGCTTCGGAAGCAAGGACGACTAGTTGTTCTCGATATAGATGAATTGAGAGACGAAGTTCTGAAGGAAAGTCATCACTCGAAGCTGACAATTCATCCAGGTGGAAATAAGATGTATCGGGATATGAAGAGAACCTATTACTTGGAAGGTATGAAGAAGGATGTTGGAAATTTTATTTTCAAGTGCATGAACTGCCAGTTGGTAAAAGGCGAGCAGAAGAAGCCCAGTGGATTGCTTCAGCCATTAGAAGTTTCTACATGGAAGTGGGAGCAAATATCGATGGATTTTATCGATGGGTTACCTAGAACAAGAGCGGGAAATGAAGGGATTTGGGTCATCATAGATCGTTTGACTAAGAGTGCAAGATTTATTCCTGTTCGATCAACTAGGACTGCATCGAAGTTGGTTGAGCTGTATGTTAAGTGTATAGTTCGATTCCATGGTATTCCGAAAAGTATAGTGAGCGATCGAGACGCATTGTTCACTAGTGGAATTTGGAAGAGCTTCTAGGAAGTTTTGGGAACCGAGTTGTGTTTGAGTACAGCTTATCACCCCCAAACAGATGGTCAGACCGAGAGAGTCAACCGAGCTTTGGAAGATCTCCTCAGAGCATGTGTTTTGGACTTCGGAGGATCATGGGAAGATCATCTTCATTTGGTGGAATTTTCGTATAATAACAGTTACCAGTCCAGCATTGGTATGGCGCCGTACGAAGCATTGTATGGAAGACCGTGTAACTCTCCGACATGTTGGTTGGAAACGGGAGAAAGGTTAATACTTGGGCCAGAAATGATTCAACGGACTTCGGATTGCATAGAGATCATTCGGCAACGAATGAAGGCAGCCCAAGACCGTCAGAAAAGTTATGCCGATAAGCGTCGTAAGGATT
This sequence comes from Allium cepa, assembly GCA_030765085.1. NCBI lineage: Eukaryota > Viridiplantae > Streptophyta > Magnoliopsida > Asparagales > Amaryllidaceae > Allium > Allium cepa. Next base: position 195,520,357 of record CM060934.1, on the reverse strand, counting down.
TGGAATTCGACGTAGGTGATATGGTTTTTGTAAGGATTTCTCCACTAAAGAATGTTATTCGATTCGGGAGAAAAGGAAAATTGACTCTGAGATTTGTTGGACCATTCCCGATCATCGAGCGAATTGGAAAGCTCGCCTATAAATTGGAGTTACCAGAAAAGATGTCGGGTGTGCACAATGTTTTTCATGTATCGTATCTACGGAAGTATGTGCATGACTCGAATACAGTGGTTTCTGCTGATAGCTGTGAATATTTTAAGGTTAATCCAGTTGATAAGGGACCTCGTAAGCCACTTCGTGTTGTGGGAGATGACACGAAATAGCTTAGGAAGAAGGTAGTTAGGTTGCTCAAGATACAATGGAGTGATGATGTTAACGACTGTACATGGGAGGTGGAAGAGTGGATAAAGGCAGCTTATCCTGAACTCTTCAAGGTATGACCATAAGGTGTCGTGTCATCTCATGACATTGTAACTTGTTGTAGTCTTAGAACTCTGCATGGTAGGCTAGTAATTGGATGCATGGTTTGTGGTTGCTATGGATGGTAGGCATGCAGAATAGTTTTTGGTTCTTGTTTGTTTGGAATTTCGGGGGTGAAATTCCTAAGGGGGAGAGAATGTAACGACCCGTATTTTACGTATTGAAAGGTCGTAAAACTATTGTCATTAGGTCATTAGTGTTGATAAGCCGTCCAGAGTTGAGTCGTACAGTAGCTTAAGTCGTGCATTAGCTTAGGTCGTGCAGTAGTTTAGGTCGGATGAGCGACTCAAGAGATGGAAGCGACCTAAGGAAGTTAGCAGCATAAGCGAGCGACTTAAGGGTTAACGACTTAAGAATAGGTGAGCGGCTTAAGGAGGTGAGCGACTTAATAGAATTAGCAGTTTAGGATCTAGCGGTAACGACCTAGGAGTTAACGGCATAAGCGGGTTAACGGCCTAAGGAGAATAGGACTGTGGAGCGACTTAAGGACTTAAGGAAGGTAGGCCGGTTAAGCGAGCTAACGATCTAAGGTAGTTAGCGACCTAGGGGATGATGGCTTGGGTCGTTCTAGTTAGGTCGTAAACGACCTAAGTTAGAATCTATGTAGTTAGGTCGTGGACGAGATCAGGTGTTAGGTCTTTATAGTAGTTAGGTCACGACCTTTGATAAGTCGCTAAGTCGTTGAGTGTTAGGTCGTTAGGTCGTCCAGACGACTTAGGAAGAAACGCGGCTTGTATGTTCGGTCGTGTTTGTGTTAGGTCATTGAGTCGCGTAGAGGCTTGAGTGTTAGGTCGCACAAATGTTCGAGTTGATAGGTCGTATCTCTGTTAGGTCGTGCACGTTTTAGACCATGTACGTTGTTGAGTAGCGTGAAGGCTTAAAGGGTTAGGTCGCGTATGCGTTAGGACGAGTATATGTTAGGAAGCGCATGAGTTAGGTCGCGTGATAGCTTGAGTCGCTGGGTCGTAGGTCGGCAATTGTTAGGTCGCGAGCGACCTAAAAGCGAGCGACCTAAAGGGTGTTTCAGCTATAAATACACGTGCTTGCCTCTCTTTTTGGGATCCGGATTTTGAAGCGACGAAGTTCTTCCATTTTGAGAGCTCGAGTACTACACTTCTTCACTTCTTATCTCTTCTTTAATCTAGTGCTTCCTTCCATCCAAATTGAAGATCAAATCGAAGATCCAAGAGCTTAGATTGAAGATCTCCATCCATTGAAGAGAGATTTCATCGTTTGAAGCGGAATTTTGGCGGATCAAGCTAGATCCTTCGCTGTCTAGATCTGAAGTGTGTTGCTTTTGAGGTGTTTAGGTGATTCGGTGAGTGGTGGTTATCTCTCACACGGAACCAAAGGAGCATATTGGATTGGTGGTTTGATTTTGTGTTAAAATAGTGATTTCCATGCATTTTCTTAAACATAAGTGTAGATCCATTGTTCATGATGATTTGGCATCCATTGTTATACATGTTAACCTATGCAAGTTCATCTATCAAGTTGTAGAGATAATACTTATGATTCATGCTTGTTAGATTTGGACTCTTTATTTACAAGATTGCCATTTTAGTTATAATTGCTTTTAGATCATGTTTGAATGCTTAATTACTTGGATTAATGATTGATTTGATTGATTGTTATAAATTAGTTGATTAGTGGTTGGATTTGGACAAGTTGGTCGAAGATGATTCAAAAGCTAAGGGAAAGGCTCTTGAATAGGAAAAAGCTGCTCACGGCATATGGACAGATTTGATGATGATGTTGAGATAGGACTTTGCTATGATGAAATAAAGCAAGGCATGATGTGAAGTAGTCTTGGTACAATCCAGACGGGATCATTCCAAGCATGTTGATAACTCGAGGGATGGTTCGAGTTTGTGGATAATGGTTGGCTCGAGAGGCGCTTGAGCTAGTATGAGAATAGTCGTCGAGGAGGATGACTAGAAGGCTGAGATTTCATCGTTATTGAAGGTTCTAGCAGACTCAGAGCAAGAGTACGCTGGGCAGATTCGATAGTCCCAAAAGACTACAGTTGGTGGTCGAGTACTCTGGGCAGATTCGATAGTCCTAGGCACGGGGTGCGACGAAGTGCGGAGTTCTGTCTAGAACCGGGGTTACCATTAGCCCTTGATGGACGGCTGAAAGAATGTGCCGGTCATTCAATTAACGGTGGTATCAAAGCAATGATAACAGTGATAGCCAGAGTCATGAATGTTTGGATGTTTTGGTTGTATCGTCAATCGGTCTCAAGAGCGATGTTTTCTAGGTGCTTATTTGTTCTTGGTTTAGGCCTTGGGGGTTTATACTCGGAAAACACCGACCTTGACTCGAGTGATAATTGCTTTGCTTTAAATGTCTGATTTGCTATGTTTACTTATGCTTAGTGTGTCTGGGTGCTATCACTGTAGAAAGAGGTGGAGTGGGAGGGTTAGGTTCCTATTCCTTTTACCTTTATGCTCTTTTGGTATGTTGTTAGTTAATTTACCGCTCACTAAGACTGTTGTCTGACTCAAGGTTTTATGTTCAACTACTCTTATTACCTTGGGCTGTTCATCCATTTTGGGATGGGCCGACTAGGTAGCAGGTGACAGGTGCTGTTCTTAGTGACCAACGATGCTGATGACGAAGACGAGCTGGAGGCTTGCTTATTATTTTCTTACTATATGTACTGGATATTCCGCTGCTTGTATATTCTCTGAGTGATATGTAGTGAGGCTTGATGTATTGACTATTCAGATTTTTGTATCAAACTACTATAAGGCTTATTTGATTCTGTTCTGTGGAGCTTCACTACATTTTTTTTCTTTATTATATTTTACCCATGCGCTGTGAGTTATACGATAGACTCTACTGTTTTTACCTTACCTTGATGATCATCCATGGCTACCTGGCACACTTTTCAGCGCACTATTCCCTTTTTTAGTGCATGAGTCATGGGCGGTCGTCACAAAACTTTTGAATTTTCCTCCACCTTTTCACCAACTTCAATGCTCTGGAAAGATGCCTCTTGAACAGAGAACATGTCTATAGAATCTCTATTTAATTCACTTTCCTTATCATCACTTTTCACTTTTATTTCAAATTTCAAATAATTTATCCTCATTATCTTCAACTCCTCTCAAACTTCTTCAATGGCCTCCTCAAGCACTCCTAACACCATTAGGCTTCCAAAAGCTATCAAAAACTGTCTTTTTAATGACCCGGAAGCTATCAAAGCTTACATCAACTATGTAAATTTTGGTAAAATTCAAACGGGAAAATTTGCTATTTTTGAAGATTTTCCTTCTTATGAAATTGAAAATCTTTTTCAACAATGTTCTATTCTTAGTGTAGTAGATAACGAATAAAATGATTTTGTACGTTATCCAAATCTTGTTAAGATGTTTTATGCGAATTTGAATCGTGGTTTTTATGATGGGCAAGATGGACAAATTTTGAGTAGTGTTAAAGGATCACAAATAGTTTTGGATTGTGAAATTTTCGAAAATATTTTGGGATGCAAGTATACGAAAATGAATCTCTTAAAATTTCAAATAAACGAAAATGATCGAGAGACATTTTATCACATCTGTGAAGGGGATGACAATTTTGAATTCAAAAATCGTTATTTTCGACAGCTTTGAATGTTTGCAAAGCTATTTTTGCAATTTTGGAAATTATGATATCAATTGGGTTCAAGTTATTTTGGATGAGCTAAGGCCCAAGAATTTTACTATGGGTGAAAACACATTATATCATGGAGTTTATCTCACTCAGATTTTTAATTACTTTGGAGTTGATTTCAAAATTGAAGGATCTATAGCTAGAAAAGTGTTCAGCCATGGAAACATTTCCCTTATAAAAATTCCATTAGTGTTTCAACCATATGAAACACTTACGGAAAGGAAAAAAGGCTTGCTCACGAAGAGATGGAAGAAATGGAAGAAGAAGAGGAAGAGGAAGGAATGGAAATTGAAGAGGAGAAAGAGGAAGATCAAGAAACTTCCTTAGAGAGTATCGAATATCCTACAAATCCTGCTAATCCATCCAATAAGACCATTCTCAATAATCAAAGAATTATAGTGGAAAATTAAAAGACACTCAAAAGATGAATGGGTAAGAAAATGGATAAGATTTCCACTAAAATTGACAAGTTCTTCGGGAGAGTGGGTAGAAAGGTTAGACTATCATCTTCTTCATCTTCATCTAATTAGTTTTAGTTCATGTTATCTTGTTTACTTCAAGTTCGATCCATATATTTTCTTTATTTTAGTTAATATTATATTATTTCATGTAATGTTGACTTGAATCATTAATGAAATCTTTTATTTCCTATTATTCAACTTCACTTGTCTCTGTAATTGCTTGTTTTTATATTATACAAATTTTAGTTGCATGGATTTGAACATAATATTCAAAACCAAGCAAATTGTCACTTTAAGCAGAGGCTTGTCGGCATCCACTATCCCCCATGTCGACATACAACGGGCAGAAAGTAGTTACAATTTCAAATTTTAATTTCATTTAACTAACTTGTGTATATTCATTTTAAACGACTTTCTACCCCTATTTATACATGTTTCTTCCAGAATAAATTATCAGACTTCATTTCTAATCACTCCCTTTCTATTTCTTTCTATTTTTTGAATTATGGCTTCTCCGATTAAGAATATGAGCGATAATCTTAAGGAAACCATCACGTCCTTCAAGAATATCCTTACATTCATACTTCGTAATCAACGCCACTTAGAATTGAGTCAAATGCAGATGATCAAGGAGCAAGAGAGACATTTCGACGCTCTTCGTTGGACGATCTTAGCTCTTAACAAGGACAATCTCGAAGAAAATCCACCAGTCACTCTCGACAAAGATAAAGAAGAATGAGATGCCATTAAAGCAGACCCTATCTTTGGTGAAGATGGATGGTTGAAAGTATCAAGGAATGTCTAGTCATTCTGTATGTTATTTGTTTGATTTGATTGGTGTTTTGAACTTGATTGACTTGACTTATTTAAAACATTTGGTATGGTTTGTATATATGATTGGATTGAATAATTACTATAAATATGATTTAATGATGACTGATTTACTTCTGGATTACACTTATGATCACATTCATGATCACATTTCACATTTATGATCACATTTCATATTTAAGGTCACACTTAGCACTTATTACACTTGAATATGGATTACTCTATTATATTATGGTTGATTATCTTATATCAAGTTCAGGGAATTTATTAGTAAGAAGTTTTTGTTGATGACAAAGGGGGAGAAGTTATAAAATAATAGTTGGCTTGGAGTAAAGGGGAGTCATGATTGGAGTAAGGGGGAGTCATGAAGTAAGAGGGAGTTATATGGTAAGTATATTTTGTAAATACAGGTTGTCATCATCAAAAAAGGGGAGATCGTTAGGAACTGAGATGTTGGTTTTGATGACAACAACCTTTTTAACTTTATCTTATTATAAACTATATACCAACACTATTAACTAGATAGATATGTATATGTGGGATATATATATATATATATATATATATATATATATATATATATATGCAAGTATTCATTACTGAAGACTGATCAGCATAAAGACTCGGGACTTAAGATTCAGAATGGAAATATTAAGATTGAAGACTCTAGAGTATCAAGATCAAGATTTCAAGATAAGTGTCTAGTTTTTGTTAAAACTTCATAATAGCACGAAAATCTTCATTCCAAATTTCATTTGGGATGGAATCTGTAACGATCCCGGATTTTTGCCAAGCTTAAATTGCTAATTAATTTAATTTTGAATGAAAAATCATGAAATAAATTGGTAAATTGATTTGAGTTTTTCCAAATTTGAATAAAATATGTTATTAATGAAGAGATGGTTTCTTTTATAAATTATTTTAATTTAATAATGAGTTATTTTTACTTAATGTTAATAATGTAATGTCTTTACAAATGGATTTTAATATAAATAGAAATGGTTATTTCAAATTTATTTATATGTGTGTGTGTGTGTGTGTGTGCATTTTGAAAAAAAAACTATGGTTTGAAAGTTTAAAATAAAGTCTTTCAAAATTATTTAAATAAAATAAATCTTATAAATATTAACATAAGTAGAAATAAATAATAGTAGACTAAGTATTTAATAGTTTAAGTTTAAAAATAAAAGAGAAATAAAAATAAACACATATGTTAGGAATAGAACTAAATACATAAGTTAAAAAATTTATAACAATAACCATAATAACTTTATATTTGTATATAGGGTATAAAAGCAAATCAGGCAATAAGTATTAAAGTAAAAAAAAAATAGAAATGGAAACATATTTATATAAGATAAATTATGAAATACAAAGTAACACATTAGCTAAAAATATAACAACATATTAAAATAGAATCCATTTATATTATAGAGAAGTAACCATGACAAAAGAAAAGAAAAAAATATATACATATAGAACTGCAAATGTAAAGTAAGACTAAGATAATAATCTGTTCATGGATATGCTCACAAAACAAAATAAAGTGTACATTCAAGTATGTAAGAGGAAAAAAGACAAGTTGGATAAGTATAAACAAGAAATAAAGAAAATCTAAATATCTATGAAGCTTATAAAACAAGAAAAGTAACAATTAATATCTCAGCATACATTTTATCATCTCAGTCGAAATAACACATCAGCTTAGCCACCATATTAAGAAGATCTCTGGTTTATATTGTACAATACAAATATTATGTTACCCTATGGTACAAACAATATAATTACCGGTTCAAAGAAAATTACATCAACCTGTAATCTTCTTTTATATATATATCAACTTCACCTCAGCTTCTTCATTTCAAGCTAAGACAATCTAAAGTAATATCATTTACAACTTAAACACAATTCAACTTTAAACAACTCAAACCAGAGAAGTCAAGAAACTTCAGCTAGCAAGTTTCAAAACCTGGTTCAACAATGAAGCTCTGTTCATTCTGGAAAAAAATGGTGAGTAACATTCAATCTTAAACTTAAATATTCGAATTAGTAGCAGGTTTATATCTAGAAGATATGTGTGTTGAACTTGTTGCTGTGAATATATATGAATATGTAATATATGCATACCTGTATAAAATGAGTTACCTGTTTTTCCAGATTTACAAACTAAATTCATGTTCTTTGATTTAATAACCATTGAATCTTAAATTATAAACAAAAATTGTTTGTTACAGTACGTATTAAGTTCTAAAAATATATGTGAGTTAAAACAACTTCTAACTTTCTCTGGGAATCAAGAAAAAGGAAGACAACTTTCAATAAGTCGAAACTCAAACTTTTTAAAATACGATTTCAGATATGTAAATGGAATTCTCACTTTAAAATATGATTTTTGAGATTCGTATGGTGATTTTTATTTGCATGGTTTAAGAGCAGTTCGACATTGAACGGGGGATGGTTGTTGGGCGAATTCCGGTGGTCGGAGGCATTAGGGAGGCCGGAGTTTCTCGAGGAGATGGAGGAGCCTACGGGGTGTCGGAGAAAAATAGTGGGGTGGTCGGCAGGTGAACAGGGTAGCGGCGGCGGGGTTTTGAAATTTCTAAACCTAATTTTAAGGGAGCTGAGTTTTTTTGTCTCGTTCGTCGTCGTTGGGCGACCGAGTACAACGTTCTTTTGGGGACTGGTAGAGGAGTGGTAGTCGAAGACGTGGTCGGAGTGGTTGATGTTCTGATGGTCGGAGACGTGTGGGCAAGGTTGCTTCTCGGTTTCAGTGATGTTCTAGTTTTAGTTCCAGGCTTGGCTCGATCACTCGATTTCGATTTCGAGTTGTTTTGTGAATTTTGATGGTCAGGGTTGTAAGATAGGCGATCGCCGATGTGAGGAGGCCGATGTGGTCGACCGGAGTTGGTCGGAGCCACGGTGCAGGTGCACGAACCCCTGATGTGTATCAGTGGCATGAGGTTGAAGAAGGAGATCTTGGACTCGAGGTAATCCTCGGGAAATTTGCATGACGGCTCGAGTTCAGGCTCGTGTATTTTTAGGTTCATGCCGGGTCAATTTTTAACACTTAAACAAAATTTTAAAATTTACAAGTCCTCGGGTAAGTTTGGGCAAGAACTCGAAGTAAATGATGCTTTGACTCGGGAAAACACTCGGGTTTGACTCGGGGAAATAAATTTAAATTTTAAACATGTTTAAATTATTCTTTCAAAAATAATTGTTTTATTTAAAGATGGGATTAGCAAAGGTTAAACTAATTATTTTGAAAGTAATTAAAGGTTAATTAATTATGGAGTAAGGTAATTAATGGATCATTAATTAATTTATTTAATTAAGAAAGTAAGGGTTTTAATTAAGGTTAAGGTAATTAAATTGGAAATTAATAATAGTTAACTTGAGTTAATTACTTAAGAGAAGTAATTAATAAATTGTTAATGAAGGTCATTAACTAAGTTTATTAAATAATTAATTAATGTGATTAATTTTTAATAGTTAATTCAGATTAATTAATTTAATAATAATCAAGTATAATTACTTAATGGAAAAAAATTAAGGAATTAATTACTCAGTGTAATTAATTGAGTGAAATTAATTGATTCTTAATTTACTATGACTAGCAAATTTATCCGTAGAAATTAATCTGATTTAAATCAATCAGATAATTAAAATAATCCTAATTATGGATGTTTGAGGTATATTAGATGCCGAATTGTATGATATCTCTGATATGTGATGCTTTGTGGTATATCCTGATTTGTGTTGTGATCTGTAATTTAATTATCTGGGATGAATATATTTTATTATCTGTGATATATATATATGTGGTCTGTATATAAAAGATAAGTGTTATAGATTATACCGCTTATCAGCTATATTGTTGTATTTGAACTATGATGGTTGAATGATGTTGCACTATTGTGTTAAACCCCTGGACTACACCATACACACACAAATATGGATTGCACGTGGAAATTGGTTAAGTCACAGATTTTTGAAATAGTTTGAAATTGAATTTTCAAATTCAAATATTTTTGGAAATAGATTGGGATTAAAGTAAAAAAAAGCTTTTGAAATGAAAGTTAAAATTTATTTTTGAATAACTTGATTACGCCTTGAAGTTTAAATAATTTGATTTAAATTTAAATTCAAAATTTGAAACTGAATCCTATAATTTGGAACTAAGGATAAAAGATGTTATACAAGTTACATATGGGTTAAATTATCTTAAATGTATTGATTTGGGAATTTGAATATAAATTCAAAGGCTTTAACTCGTACAATTATAATTGGATTCTTCCGAAACGAAAACTATTTGTTTTCAAATAATAAAGGCTTTCACATAAATAATGGATTTCCAATTGGTGTATAAAAAAAGAGATTTCAAGTATAAAATGAAAATGATTTCCAAATTATGGAAACGGTTTGAAAGCTATATATTAAATCTTTGATTTTAAAGATTGAATGAGTTAATCCAATTTGAAATGGGAATCGTTTTGAAATCCATGAATGGATCATTGTGAAACTGGATGAACTTTGTGGAATAAATCTTTTGTTTGAAGATTTAAAATGGTAATCTATTAAACCATTTGAAGAAAGGTTTTGGTTTTCTTTGAAGTTGTGACTTAACTGAAATCCCATATCCATATATTTTTAAATATTGCGTTCATCATTCGGTTTAGCCGGGAGAGGACCTTGTGTCATATAACCCATTCCGAATAATGATACGTCGATATGGATAGCATTAGAAGACAGTGGTGAAGACCGGGTATTTGTGAGAACTATAGGATAACCTATCGATTGTCTCTGCACTGAGGCACGTCGGTATAGAGATTCCCTAAGTGATGGAAAGTCCGATCGGGATTGTGAATACCCGGATCTGCAAGGGCTTCTTCGGGAGTGCCTTCGGTTCTGTTCGAACCCAGGACAGACTTGTATGGTTGTATGTCTGACACTACACTTTGAGATATTAAGAAGATTTCTTTCAAATACATATCTGTTGGTGGCGGAGAATTTATTCTCTTAGCTTAACACCCTTCTCTGAGACGTACGAGCTCAGAGGTTATGTAGTTGAAGGTTATCAGTGATATATTCCCAATTTGATAGTGTGGCATGCTGAGCGCTGCTGTGTGTTGATGATCATTTATGGTCAAAGCATGGCTTTTGTATAAAGCGTAGCTTTGTGGATGAGACTGCATCAAGACCTCACACCCCGGAAATGGTCGAAACAGGAAAGATGCGGCAAGGTTATGAGGGTCGCGCCCTTTAGGGTGTGTCATTCCCTTCTGGTAAAGGGTGGTATCATGGTATGGAGCCCAGATATTTACCTATGTGGTGGGCTTCAATCTCGTTTCTGTGTGGTTGTTGCTTTATGGTTTAGAGGCGCCTCAGATAAAGGTCCCAAAGGACCGGGGGGTGGCATGCTCGAGAAGTAGTTACCTAGTTACAGAGGTAACCCGGCCTTGTGTTGGCAGAGAGCTGGTTAAGTTCTCGGGACGTCCCGCCAGAGGCATACCATAGACAGTGGGAAGTTCCTTAGCCCGACCATTTGTTGGAAATCCAAACAAAACAATACGCGCCCTGTACGGTTTTAGTTGTATAACCTGCCATGGAATGTGGCGGTAACCTGCTATTGAACATGGTAGCTATAATAGGCGTACGACGAAATGTGTTATGCTGGCTAAGATTAATATTATACTTTCGAAATTTTTTCCACTATGCACTAATAATAATATCAAAAATGGGTTTCGCGTATCAAGCACGTTTGACTATCATTAGGAGATATCTCCTCCAATTCTGCGTTTGCATGGTGTGTGCGGTGGGAGGTCTTATGATAGTTTCATTTTCCAAAAAGCATGCGGACTTCAATGTTTAAAATCTTTTGATTGTTTTTAAAAGACAAACTGTTTTTTTTGCTCACACCAGTCTCATGACTAACCTGGAGTTTATTGTTCCTTTCCTAAACTCTGGGTGCCCACAATTTTCCACACGGGCAGTTTAGAGTTAGGTTTTTCAGATAGTCAGGTTAGTAGATTATCTGGAGTGAGTCCAGTCTTTGGATGTGGACGACACTTGCTTATCTAGGTGAAACGTGATGCTGGTTCGAGCTAGCTTTGGAGTGGAGCATTGGATTTGGGGATGCATTCTATTGAAGATATTCTTTCCGCTGTGTCTTGTATCTCTGATAGTATTGATATCATTGTATCATTCTGTTGTATCATATTATACCAGATTTTGTATCTGTCATTGTTTCAATGATATATATATTGATATTCTTTTCTTCCGCTGTGTTGTACTTAATGGTGTTATAAGCTCCGACGAACCAGATTCAACGTTTGGATCTACGGCATTTGAATATAAGTGTCTTATTCAATGCCTATTTTCGAAGGTCGAGTCAGGATCATTTCAGAATCCATTTCTATCTTCTTAGTGGCTTACAAACCCACGACAAGTAGCTTATAAACCTACGACAAGTGGCTTATAAGCCCACGAAAATCCTGGTTTTGTACAAGTTCTCGACTCCTGATGTGATGAGATATTCTGTAGGAAGAAGCTCGCAAAACTACTTTAAAATGTTTTTTCAAAATAATTTTCAAAATGATTTTCAAAACCGCTTTTCAAAATATTTTAGCCTTGAAAATTATCTTTCAAATGATTTTCAAAAAGACGTTTTAACCTTAAAATATTCTTTGTTTTTGTTTTTAAATAAACTCTTATTTTAAACTTCGTTTGTTTTTTAAAAAAACTATCTTCTGATTTTAACTTGAGATTTAAAATCAAATTTATATATACATTCTAAAAATATATTTTCTACTCTTCTTTATTTTAAAACATAGGAAAATTAGTTTATTCTACTCCAGAATCATTTTATGTTGTTTTCCTTTCAATGCCATTTTCAAAACAAATTTACATTGTTTTTAACTAAGGGATGTCGACATCATGGGATACCCCATGTCGACATGGTGGCCGTTAAATTCAAAAGTTTTAATTTTCAAAAGAAGCATCTATTCGTCTAAATCTCTTCACGAATGGTTATGACCGTTACCGGTCTATAAATAGCCTTCACGAACGAATTTTTTAACTAACTATTTTCTTATTTTCTTCACTCCTTCTTCTCCACAAATCCATATTCTAAAATTTTCATATTTTTAAGATCGTGTCGAAATTCTGTCGAATTCTTAAGTGAATCAAATTAGAATCTCATTCTTGTTTGATTCTCTACCCTCTCTCGAAGATAAAAGTGCTATTCAGAGTTATAGGATCTTGTAATCAAAAGTTTATCGAGTCTCTCTATAAGGTGTGGTTGTGCCTGGAAATCGATTGGGTGATCTTGTGTCCCGTAAATCAAGAGAGTTTGCCTCGCACTCGAAGACAGGAGAGTACCTCAAGGCCTTTAGAAATTAAGGATTGTATTCTCGACATTGGTATAATAAAAATCTGTACGAGGTGTTAAATTAAAATCCTTAAGATCCTTAAGAATCCATTAAACACTATTCACCCCCCTCTAGTGTTAAATTAGCCTTAAGATCCTTAATCCGCACTCCCTTTCATCTATATCACATGTGACGTACTCAAAAGAATTTGGAACTGCATAAGTTATTTTCCTTGCATATTAAAAACATTTGTGAAGTATGATTCACATGCTTTATGAACAGTACATTATTGGTGCCACTGCTTTTTATGACATTAGTATCAATTGATTTTTACATTGTGAATAAAGCTCCAAATAATGTAACTTAAGTCAAATTTCCTAAGCGAAGCATTGCTGCTTTTCAAGAACATAACATGAGTTATCGTTTCAAAGTATATACAGGTTATTGTTACTGGTGTTATAGTAATAATAATACTTGAATACAAATAGGCAAAGAGGAATGTAACGACTCAGAATTTCATTCATTCAAATTTAGAATATTTAATTGATTTAAAATATTTAAAAGTTAAATTATACGTTAAATAACTTATATTTCAATTATAGAGATTTATTTGATAATTAAATTGCTTAATAATTGAATCTTGTATTTAATATGAACCAAAATGATTTCAAAATTGATTTAAATTCTATTTGAATAAGAATGGAGTTAGTAAATTTTAATTTGAATAAAAGTGAATAAACTGATTTTGGAAATTTACTCATTTTAATTAATAGATGAAAATAGTCTTTTTGGGGCATGTCTTGGATTACGATGAAACCAGTTTTTTTAGATCCGTAATAGTGAATTATTATTATATGTCGTCGAATTTCGTGGCGATTGGACTTATCGTTTGGTCGTGCGAGTTTGAAAAACGAAGAAATTAATTAAAATAATTTAAATTAATATAATTTGATTTTGAAAAATCGTCTTCTGAATATGATGAAATCGGCTCCCAATACATATTCATTTGTGTTCAGAATAGGGGTATAACATATAGAACACCAAGCGGCACGCTTCGTTTGGAGTTCGAAATTTTCATGGATGAACAATGTAGAGTTTATTTTCTATAAATAGCGTTGAACTTCATTCATTTGAAAACAAAACCCTAAAATAAAATCTCAGCCAGCGTTAAAACTAGAATTCTAGTGGCCTTAGTTCATCGGTTCCTCTAGAGGCTAAATTAGCCTTCGACTTCAACTAGGAAAATGTAGAGAGCATCAGTACAAAGCTATCCAATAGGTGCATCGTCGTATCATCGCTCGACATAGCTGAAATTATCCTACATTCATCTATAGTTTTATGTTTATTGTTCTCGATTTTTGCACGTGCGCGTAGCAGCGACGGTGGCAGGGCATGGCACAGGCGCGACGGTCAGGTGGTGGCGGCTCGGTTAGGGATTGGGGAACGATGATCGAGTTTGCCAAGAAAAAACGAATATAGCTCCAGCTTGGAAAGAAGATGCGCCTGTGTGGAGGGAGATTTAGAAAAGGTTAAAGTTTTAAAAAATTTAATTTAAGTTAATTATAAATTTAATTATTTCATACGGTTAGTTAATTCATAACTTTCTCGTACGAGGCCCGTTTCGAGCGCGACAAGTTGTGATATGTTCTAATCAGCGAGCACTATGATATGGAGTTGGACTGGACGAATTGGAGCTAGTTAGAATTTTAAGTTAAGTTGATCGACCGTCCAATTTTCATTTAAACCGGAGTGCTTTGGTAATTTCTGGCATTTTGGTGAGTCAACTCACCACTTTGGCCTACTTATATTTTTATATGAGTGGGAATAAATTTATATATGATGATTGTTGCTTGTTTGGATGATATATATATATATATATATATATATATATATATATATATATATATCGGTTGGTTTGGATATATGCCCGCCTATTGGAGCGGATGAGACCTTATTACGTTTCCATGTAAGAGCGGATTGCCCTTTGTATACTAATCCCATTTCAAAGCAGTTGATTTATATTTTTACGATTGTATGCTTTCTATGATGTAGGAGGACAAGTTGGAGGGATCCAACAAGATTCTTCACCACTGTTGATTTTATTTTTCATATATATGCTGATATATGATGTGATGGATGCCATATTTGATGATATGGATTTGTTTTCCTTACTTAGTACTTTAGTAGCACTGGGCATTATTTTTGGTATTTTGAAATACTAAAAATGATGATTTTGATTTAAAAAAGACTTCAAAGTAATTTGAAAAGATATATGTTTTAATGATTTTTAAATTATTAAAAGGAATGGATTTATTTTTAAAGAAATAAAAGTATGTTTTTTGATGTTATAAAAATATAGTTTTGATAAATATTTTGATTTGGGATTTTTGAGTAAGTTTATAAAAATGATTTAAAATAGTGATTGAAGGAATGACAATGTAGCATTCAAAGATGATGTGCTATGTGAAAGATAATCGTTACCTCGGGCCTCACATCCGGAAATGATCGAAACACGGTAGATGTGACAAGGCTATGTGGTTCACAACCATTAGGATATGATCATCCCCTTCTAGATATATTTCGGTATGATGTTTGGGTTTTAAATTATTATGGATGTATGTAATGAGGGCCCTCTGATAGGTTGGTAACGAAGGGGGTGATGACATATTTGCTACTATCTAGTAAGAAGTAGGCCGCTCTTGTGTTGGTAGAGGACCATCAGTTGGGCCTTGGAACATTCCTATAAAGATGTACTGCCGAAATGTAGTACCTTCACCTGGTCATTTGTATGGAAATCCATTCGGGTAAAATTTATTTGTAGAGCCTAGTATGCTGGAATTTAATGATGGTAACAATTTCGGTTATGATTAATATTATTTGTATACCATACACTGGTATAATATAATAGGATTTGATATGAAATGTTTTGGTTATCGTAGGGTAAAAGCTTGTTCGGTTTATGTGTGGGCGTGGTCTTACAGGATACCTTTGTTTGGGTAAAGGAGAGTTTTTATAACATTAAAATTCAGTTAAGATGTATTTTCTCACGCTGGTTTACCAAATTGATTCGGGAGTTATTCCTTTTCAATGCTCGGATCAAACTGAGTATATTTACAGATTTAGATTTGGATGCTTGGGAGCTTCAACAGACAAGCTGAAGATCTTCTGGTCGTATTCATGTGTATGTTTATTTTTCTGCTGCATTATTATTTGAATTATCAGCAAGTGTAAGGACATGTTATTATAACTATCCAGGCTGATGATTAGTGACTGATTGTTGCACTCTGATGGATATATTTGAATTATACGACAGTTTCTGTTTTGTAAAGATCATTGACATTATATAATATGTTGTTCCACTATGATTATGAGATTCTTCTCTTCTCTTCTTCTCGGTTCTTCTTTCTTTCTTTCTCAGGATTATCTGTCTTTTCGTTTGGTTTGAGTTGGACATCTCTGGTTTATTGTCAGCTCTAAATGGGATGGATACGCTGGTCTTCACATTTGGTTTCAGAGCTTAGGACTTTGCATACACTTAGGCTTTTGGTTGGGCACTCATTATAAATAGGGTCAGTAGCACCCTTGATTGAGTTTGAGTGTATATATATGAGAGCGTATTTATTAGTCATTTAAAATGTTTTATATTGTGTTAATTTGTCTGTTGATGTGGCTTATGAATTCTAGTCGATATGTGAGATGTCATGTTATCGATAGGATTTCTAAACCCTTGAACACGGCAAACTGACACAGCATTGCTTTAAATTGGGTAGATGAAATAATTTTGCCTAAATTATATTTTATATATATAAAAGAATAATTTTTCAGAAATTATTATAAGTTATATATGGTGTGCTTGGTTGTTAATGAATGGTAATATGTGATTATTATCATTTGTTGTTTGTGTTTTAATAAAAAGTTGTTATTATAATATAAACAAAGATAAAAAAGAAATGGTTTTATATAACCAAAGTGAAATAAGCAAAATTATATAAGTATAAATTTGTAAATACGATTTATAAACAAAAAAAGGATAATTAAAATAAATAAAAAGCACTAAACTCACTTTAATCGCTGGGAAATAATTCGGGCAATGACTGCAGCATCATCGGCATTCATTTTCGAATCTCTAAGTGATGAATTTCTACCTTAATAATTTATTATTGAAGTTTTTTTTTTGATAAAGCAGGTTTTGATTGTAAAATTCCAAGTGTGCTTTGATAAATAAAAAAATAATAAGTTTTTGAACTTATAAATTGAAAATAGTATAGGTAAGAATAGTTTACAACTAATGAATTTGCATAGGAAAGTAAAACCAAATTTTAAATTGGTTGAACATTTTGGTTAAGCTAACAAAAGTAAATTTGAAATTGATAATGAAGAAATGAAAGCATTAACTTGAATAAAGTTAAATAAATTAGAATTTGACTTTTGAAAGGAAAATAAAAATAAGAAGTGTTGTATAACATGATTAAAATAAATTTAAGCAAATAATTTTATGGAACGGTTGTTAAGTATTATTAGTATTAAAAGAAATACACTAAGCAAATTGAATGTGGAATGAAATGTTGTTAAAACATAAATTGAATTTAAAGTGAAGAGTAATAAGTGAATGATTAATGAATTGAATGTAAGTGAAATTAATATGGATAATGATTTTGAATAAAAGAATTAAATAAAAGAATCGGGAATAAGAAAGAGATATAAAAAGAACTCAATCGAAATAAATACATAAGTTATACGTATATCATTTTATTCGCGTAACTGCTTGATCCAGATTCGAATATATGATTTCAAGGTGATTTACGCCAATCCGAGTTAGAATTTTTCACTCGATTTCTTAATGGCGAAGGCTGGATATGGATTTTTGATTGGTTCTGATTTTCTCTATCATCGTATATGGCTATGTAAGTAAAATGGCGGTTTTCTAATCAAGGAACCGGATCTGAGTCCACATTAGAGTGGTCTATGAACGATACTAGTTCGGAAGTGAAATTGTATGATCGAGCGAGCGGTCAGGTATGGTTTTGCGTACGGATGATATATGTACATCATACGGGCTTTAATAAATTAAATGCTGACATTAGAAAATGCAAATTAATATGATTATGAATTAATTGGATGAATATTAATCATTTGATGGTTTCTTTTGTTGCATTTTCTATATTGGCATATAGTTGTTGCATATTATATGTTATATATTGATACTAATTTCTATATACATGTTCTTATTGGTTGTTGGGTGATTAGTAGGTATGGATCGTATATGCTTCACATTTGTATCTCACTTTCGCATTATATTCGTTGTATATGCTTGCTAATATAATAAAAGGTACATATCTTGGATTACATATCGTACCTTTATATTTTTCCCCCACGGGATGCCTCATCCTTGAAGATGAGATGTATGTTTGTGATTATATATAGTGATTTCCTAAGATCGAACTGCACAAAGGAGACGTTGGCGAATTTTTTCCATAAATTTAAGGCATTAGAAATTTTTTGAGAATTTCAAGAAAATTTTTGATAACTACAATTTTATTTTGAGTTATAAATTGAAATGGTATTATTTGATTTGTGGAATAGTATTGGTTAATAACTATGATTTCATTGAAGACTTAGAAATACTTTTTAGGAGAAGGTTCAACTAATTAGTTTTGAAATTTTAATGGGTTTTGTGCATTTTTCTTACTTGGTAATTTGGCGGACGAACTTCATTTTAAGGAAGGGAGAATGTAATAACCTAGAATTTCAGTCATTCGAATTTGAAATATTTAATTGATTTTAAATATTTAAAAGCTAAAATTTATAAGTTAAATAACTTATATTTCAAATATAGCGATATAGTTGATAATTAGATTGTTACTTTTAAGATTTGGAATTGTTTAAATAACCGAATCTTGGATTTAATACGAACGAAAATGAATTCAATGCTGATTTAAATTCTATTTGAATAAGAATGGAGTTGTAAACTTTTAATTTGAATAAAAATGGCTAAACTGATTTTGGAAATTTACTCGTATTAATTAATGTGTAAAAATAGTATTTTGGGGCATTATCTCGGATTTCGACGAAACCAGTTTCATTCGATCCGTAATAGTGAATTATTATACGCCTTCGAATTTCATGGTGATTGGACTTATTGTCTGGTCGTGCGAGTTTGAAACACGTAGAAATTAATTAAAGGAATTTAAATTAAAATAATTTGATTTTGATTAGTAGCTTCTGAATATGATGAAATTGCTACCGATACATATTCCATTGTGTTTGGAATAAGGGTATAACATATAGAACGCTAAGCGGCATGCTTGTTAGGAGTTTGGAATTTCACGGATGAATAGTGCCGAGTTTATTTTCTATAAATAGCCTTCAACTTCCTTCATTTGCAAACCAATCCTTAAATAAAATCTTAGTCGCCATTAAACCTAGAAATACAGTGGCCTTAGTTCATCAGTGCCTCTAGAGGTCGAATTAGCCTTCGACTTCATCTAGGAAAATGTAGTGCACATCCATACGAAGCTATCCAATAAGTGGATCATCAAAGCGTTTGTCGACATGGCCGAAATTTGCCTGCATTCATTTGTAGTTTTCGGTTTGTCGTTCTTGAGTTTCCTATATACACGTGTGCGTAGCAGCGACAGTGGTAGGGCGTGGCACAGGCGGAGGCACAACGATCGGGTGGCAGAGGCATGGCGGTCGGGTGGCGGCTACTCGGCTTGTGATCGGCGTGCGATGATCGAGTTCGAGAAGAAAAAAAGAATGAAGCTCGAGCCAGGGAAGAAACTGCGTGCGTGAGGAGGGAGATTTAGAAATGGTTAAAGTTATAAATTTTTTAATTTAGGTTAGTTATAAACTTAATTATTTCATACAGTTAATTAATTCGTAACTTTCATGTACGAAGTCCGTTTCGAGCACGACAAGTTGTATTACATGCGTATCAGTGATCATCATGCTATGGAATTAGATTGGGCGAATTCAGAGCTAGTTGGAATTTTGAATTAAATTGGACGACCGTTCAATTTAATTCAACCCGTAGCGCTCTGGCGATTTCCAGCATTTTTGGTGAGTTAACTCACCTCTCTGGCCTACTTATATTTTTATATTAGTGGGGATAAATTTAAATATGATGATTGTTGCTTGTTTGGATTATATACTATATATATTGGTTGGTTTGGATATATTCCTGCCTATTGGTGCAGATGAGACCCTATTACATTCTTGTGTAAGAGTGGATGACCCTCTGTATACGAATCCCACTTTGAAGTGGTTTATTGATATTTTTATGCTTATATGCTTTCTGTGATGCAGGGGGACAGGTTGGAGGGATCCAATAGGATTCCTCACCATTGTTGATTTTACTTTTCATATATATGGTGATATATGATGTGATGAATGCCATATTTGATGATATGGATTTGTTTTGCTTATTTAGTGCTTTAGTAGCACTGGGTCTTATTTCTGCTATTTTGAAATACTAAAATTGATGATTTTGATTTAAAAGGGATTTTAAAGTATTTTTGAAAAGATGTATGTTATAATTATTTTTAAAGTATTAAAAGGAATGGATTTATCATTAAAGAAATAAAGTATGGTTTTTTATGTTATAAAAATATAGTTTTGAGAAATACTTTATTTGGGATTTTTGAATAAGTTTATAAAATTTATTTAAATAAGTGACAGAAGGAATGCCAATGTGGCGTTCAATGATGATGTGCTATGTGGAACATAATTGTTACATCAGGCCTCACACCCAAAAATGACCGAAATAGCGTAGATGCGGCAAGGCTATGTGGTTCGCAACCATTAGAATATGATAATCCCCTTCTAGATATATTTATTCCCGCTATGATGTTTGGGTTTTAAATTATTGTGGATGTGTAACAACCCGATTTTTCGACGTCCAAAAATCGACATCAATACGTCCATTATATTAAATGTCGAACATTCGAATGCCGAAAAACTAGACAGTAAGGGAAAGAAGGAGGTAGAAGAAGAAATAGAAAAAAAATACCAGAATCTAAAAATCGCAGTGGAATAATATATAATAGATAACAACAGATTTTTATGCAAAAGAATCTATAACTGAATAATACATTACATCATTAGAGTACATAAAACAACAGCCAAATACTGGACAGTTGTAACAACATTTCCTCACCCGAAAGCAGACTGTACAGCTTATACCGCACATCGGAATATATATCAAGAACATGCAATACGTCTCGCCATCCAGCTCATTCTTGAGCTCCATAGCATCCCATCATGTATCCTATAATACTCGGTCTAATCCGAGCATTATACTGAAATAACACCCGAGTCAGTCTAGAAAACCAGCGTGAGAAACACACTCAATTGAATTAATACACTTTCCAAAATCCTTTAAAA
Organism: Allium cepa; assembly: GCA_030765085.1. Lineage (NCBI taxonomy): Eukaryota > Viridiplantae > Streptophyta > Magnoliopsida > Asparagales > Amaryllidaceae > Allium > Allium cepa. Next base: position 195,499,176 of record CM060934.1, on the reverse strand, counting down.
ATTAAAGGTATCTCGTAAGACCACGCCACAAATAAACATGTCGGGTTTTTACCTTACGATAACCAAAACATTTCTTATCAAATCCTTTGATATTATAGTAGTGTCTATATACAAATACTTATTCAAATAGCCGAAATTGTTACATTCAATAAATTCTAGCATAATAGGTATACAAACAAGTCCAAAGGCACTTATTGGAGATTGGGTTTCCATTAATGGCAGGGATACTGGGGTACCGCCCGTCACAGTACCTGGTCTAGATCAGAGTTCCGAGGATCAAACCTTATCCCCTACAGCACAAGACCGGAGCTACCCCTTACTGCATAGTCCGAATAAGAACACCCCGCGGTTGGGATCAACAACCGTCTACACGGCCGAATAAAAGGGACATCTAGACAGGGATGACCTTACCATAATTGGTTGCTAGCCACTTAGCCTTGCTGCACCTTCCTTGCTTTAGCCATTCCCGATTGATGAGGCTTGAGTCTATGTGTTACCTTTTTAGCACACATTCACTTTGAATGCTCATCGTCCCCCTGACGATGTTTTGATAGCATTCATCCATACAAGTCTGTTCCCGGTCCGAACGGAACTGAAGGCACTACTCCTACTACATCCATTTTGGAATCACCCTTAGGATTAGTAGCGATTAGCCCTTGCACCTCACTGCTCCATCTTCGACCCCAAGCTCTTGTCTTCCTCACGAAAACGTTCAAAGCGGATCGAAGTGGTTTTCGGGAAATTAATCCCGATCCCGGTCTCTTCGAATTGATCAACGCATTGGCCAATATTGATAGTCGGTTATTTAACTATCATATAACATCCACAAACAACCATCAGACCTTAATAATTTTCCAAAATTATTTATTTCAAAATATCATCGCAAGATATTTCTCTACACTTCAGCCCTTTGAAAATAGTTTTCAAACCACTTTTTCTCTCGCGGAATAAATTTCCACCCAATTGTTTTATTTCCACCGACAATCACCAAGTCTTAATACTTTAGATTTTTAAATAATTTAAATCATTTTATCAAAAAATAATTTAAAACACTTAAAATAAAAACTACTTAAAACACTTTATTTAAAATACTAATTATGAAATTTCATAATAATTTCTCATGTAAAACTTAAGCCAAAACCAAATTTAAAATAAAAGTTATTCTACAAGGTATAAATATTAAATAATTATCTTTTAAATCATAATACTAGTTAAACCATTAGAATAATTTACTTATATAATCAACTTAATAAATATTTACTTTTAAAATTTTTAAAACCACTAAATCATAATTTTTTCAAAAATATTCCTTTAAAACTACTCTACAACCTCTAACTTATACTTAAAATCTGCTTTGAAAACATACTTGGCTTTTCAGGAAAATACACTTTCCATTCCAAAATAGTCCATTTAATCAGTTAATAAATCCTTCTCGATTTATCCCAATTTAGTTTACATCTTAGACCCATAAATTTCTTTCAACATTTTAAAAATAAAACCACGTTTTATTTTTAAAACACATTTCCATCTCCTGATAATCACTTTCAAAAATATATACTTAAATTATTTACATTAAGGCTACTAAAATTACTTATATAAAAATAATACTTAAGAAATTCTATAAGGGTTTTTCTGAGTAATGCTTAAACCAAAATTTCCTTTTAAAATAAAGTTATTATATCAAATATTTATGTTAAAATTCCTTTTTTAAAATCATAATACTAATTTTACCTTTAAAAATAATTAACTACCATAATTAACTTATATAAATATTTATTTTCCACTTAAAAATAATTAAAATAATTAATTTCCTAAAACATTCTAAAACTAACATTTTTAAACTTCTAGTTTATACTTGAAATCTTTTCCTTGAAAATATGCTTAGTTTTCCAAGAAAAATATACTTTCCAACTTTTAAAAATAAAATCACCTTTTATTTTTAAAATGAATTGCATCTTTTCTTATAAATTCCATCGGAATATATACTTTCAAATTTATCCACTGATAAATATTCTACTACATTTATAAACCAGTTTACAAATTTCCATTTCTCATTTTCCTTTAAAACACAGTTTCCTAAACACTAAATCGATTTCGAACCGATTTCCTGGTTTAAATTCCCTTTAAAATTTATTACTCGATTTATCCAATTCCCAATAATTATTTACTTAAGAATTTTATTTTCATTTCCTTCAAAAAAATCCAAACTTTATATATATTTTCCATTTCTCAAAATACCCATATATTATTTTGCCAAGCATAACATTCAATAATTTCAATCCCTAATATGATCAATATAATCTATCATGGATCATCAAATAAATCACATTGCTGAATATAAAATAAATTCAACGTTTTGAGGAATCCAGTTGGATCCCTCCAATCTATTTTTCTGCATCCATAGATGTTAGCACAATATGAAATACCAATCCCACTTCGAGGGGGATATCGTGGTATAAACGGTCATCCGCTATTATGCAGGGCACATAGGGTTTCATCCGCTATATAATGCGGGAATACCAATCACTCTAATAAATATATATACACTATATATAGCATATCACATCCAAGCTAATAACAAATTATCAATTCAAGCAAACAACCAATAATTTAAATTTAACTATTTAAATTTAAAAGGTAATCCAAATGAGTGAGATTAACTCACCTTTGACTTCTGTAATGATAGCGGCAATATCGAAAACATGCTTAAATGATGCATTCTCTCCGGTAAGAAGATATCTTTCATCCAGTTTTCCATTGTGCATGGCCGATATATGACCATTTACAACATCATTGATATGACAAAATGAGTTCTTATTGAAAGTGTAATATGGATCGTGTATTATGGATATACAATAATACAGAGTATAATGATGATAATAATACTGTAAATAGTGCAGAATAAAAAGCAGTATAGTAAAATGACAACAAAGATTTTTATACTGGTTCGGAGCACCGTCCTACATCCAGTCCCAGACTCCTTTTGAAATTTCACTAAAACAAAAACCCTCACTTAACCCGGAGGAACAGGTCTATATACCCCTGATCAGCCGAACAGGGACCTGAGCAACAGAACAGAATATTGCCTCAACATCCGAAGAGGACTTCACTCGCCTGAGCATCAAAACGGGACTTCAACTAATTCAGAAAATAGTTTGACTAGTGTGTGTTCTGATAACATGGATTTGTCACCTGTATTACACCCTTTCTATAATCTTCTCCTAGAGTACAAATAATTATATTTGAAGTATATGAAGAATAGAAATGTATAGTATTGCTTTAATGCAAAATAATTGAAAGTATGATAGTAAATAGATTTCAGAAAGTTATATCAGAGAACAATAGAAATCGATAATGATTTTGTAATTTGAAATGAAGTTGGAGTTTGTATTTATAAAGGTTAGAAAGCAGCGACTGTTGGTGAAGAGTTTCGATCGTAGTGTTGCGTCCGAATCTTTAGGTTTAAAGGTTCGCAACTCTTCACGAAAGTCGTGCCCGTTCAAAAAAGTGGCTGTTATATAAATTCAGTCGATAGAGCTTCTGGGACAGTCGACTGAGTATTCAAAATAATTTTAAATTTTAAATTCTTATATTTATGTAATTATGCATGCTGCATAAAAACATCAGTGTCAATCGACTGCCTCAAGTGGTTAATCGACCGACCTGGTTAATTTTGTGCAGTTTGCACATTTACATACATACATACATACATACATACATACATACATATATATATATATATATATATTAATTTCTATAACATTAAAACACTTTTGTAATTTAAATGTATGCTTATATATATAATATTTAGTAAATATAATGATTACCTATGTAAGCTAGTGTAGACATAATCGAGGAGAGATTTTAACAAATATTGATCTAAGACTTAAATACAAAATACCATAGTTGATGCACCGGTTTTTAAAGTCTCGTCTTCTTGTCTCTTTTTGTCGTAGCAGTAGTTAAATCTATATGTTGTAGTGATAGCTTCGTGTCATGAATCAAAACCTAGTCTCAACACTTGTCATTTCCGTTACCAATATAACCTGAGAGTCGTCCATTGAATCTTTCAATCAGAATCCTTGCAGCCATATTTCCAGCTGTTATTTTCCTAGGACATAAATTATGTCTGGATAAAGAAGGATGATAGGTATGCCTTCACTCGCAGCCTGTGTTGCTATTGTATCGACAAAAGCTTTTGATTTTTTGTATTCAGTACATTACATCTTACCCTCATGGACCTGCTTTTCATCAACAACATATCCATCAGTGCATCCAAGGGTGAAATAAGACGATGTGTATACTACCCTTTTGATTGAATCTGTCGTCTTATAAGCTTCTAGTACACTTTTCAACCCTCCAACATTGGTTGAAAAGAATCTAGAAGGATCTGATAGCCAAGGTTTAACCAAAGCAGTGGTATGAAATATGACATGGCAACTTGAGCATGCGTCGACCAAGGAACTAAGGTCGGTGACGTCACCATAAGCGATCTCGAGCGAATCGGTGGTGAAATCAGATGTGAGAGGTGATGTCACTTGTACGACACATGAAAGCACGAATAGAATAACCCGCTGCGAGCAGTGCGTGACAGAGATTGCCACCCCTAGCATGTTGTCATAAACGACCGCCACTCCTCCCCCCAACTCGCGAGCATCCTGCCTCGCTCGAAAATTAACAAAACGAAGAGCAGCAAATCGAATTCGAACCAATTGATTTCGTTCAGGGAAGGAAGGCCGCGATTTGTGATTTGCGATTTGGGAATATGTAGTGGATTTGGGATTGAAGGGTGAGGAGGAGAACGAAGTTAAATATCGGCATCCTATAATACTTTGTTTCGGCCATTATGAAGATTTGGGAAAACAAAAGGAGAAGGGGAAAGTATATGTTGGATCGCAAAATGGAAAATGGACAAGGAGAAGATTTTCTTTTTTTTAAGGACGCGTGTTAGAAGATGTAGGAAATGTGTTCTCAGGGTGGATAAGTGTTGGATATGTCTACAGTGGATTGAAGGGAGAACATATATTATATTTAAACTTAAATTGTCTCGATTTACGCTACTCACAATCTTGATCTTCTATCGAGGGGTGGCGCTAGGCGTTCATAATGTTATACCCCTATTCCGAACGAAATGGAAAAGGTTTCGTGTAACGACCCGCAAATCCGTACCCCTTGAGTTAACACTATTCTACAATAATCAACTCAAGTTGCACAGAAATACGAACCATTTGGATTTAAGAAGAAGAGGTAGAAGAAGAGAATTGAAAACAACAACAGAATCTAACCATCGCAGCGGAATAAAATATAATAGATAATAAATAATCTTTACTCAAAATCAAATATATCTGTTTACATACATTACATCATCAAAGTACATCAGTCACATCTCACATCAATAACATACAATGGGTACACAACAACTCAACAGCGGAAATATATGTATATACAAGTACGAGAATACGTATCGTCATCCAGCTCGTCTCCTGAGCTCCACAACATCATATCCTGTATCCTCTAATACTCGGTCTGACCCGAGCATTACAGTTAAATAACACCCGAGTCAGTCTGGATTACCAGCGTGAGAAAATCACACCCAATTGATTATTAAAGTTTCAAAAATCCTTTGAAAACAAAAGCATCTCGTAAGACCACGCCACAAATAAACATGTCGGGTTTTTACCTTACGATAGCTAAAACAATTTTTATAGAAATCCTCTGATATTATAATAGGGTCTATATACAAATACTTATAAAATAGCCGAAATTGTTACATTCATTAAATTCCAGCTACTAGCCACAAAAGTGGGTAATACAAACAAAACTCGTACAAGGCTCGTAGGGAGAATGGATTTCCAACTAATGACTAGGCACTGGGGTACCACCTGTCACAGTACGGGGCCTAGATCACCGTACCGAGGATTACTCCCTTCATCCCCTGCAACACAAGGCCAGAACCATTCCTTACTGAACAGTCCCGAACAAGATAAACCCCGTGGTTGGCGCGACCAACCACCCACTAAGCCGAAATATATAAGGGACATCTAGACAGGGGAAATATCTTGTCCTGCTTGGGAATGACCCACCTAACCCTTCTGCATATCCCCTGATTTTCAGTCATTCCCATTTGATGAGGCTTGAGGCTAAGCGTTACCTTTTTGAGCGATTCACTTAGAATGCCCATCGCCCACCTGACGATGTTTCGCAAGCATTCATCCATACAAGTCCGTCCCGAGTTCGAACGGAACCGAAGGCACTACTCCTACTACATCCATTTTGGAAATATCCTCCGAACACGTTTTTCGCACGAAACGTACAAACCGGATCGAAGTGGTTTTCGAGAAATAAATCTCGATCCCGGTCTCTTCGAAATGATCAACGCAGTTGGCCAATATTGATAGTCGGTTATTTAACTATCAATTAACATCACAAACATCCATCAAACAATAAATAATTTCCCAAATTATTTATTAACCTCAAAATATCTTCCCAAGATATATTTTCTATTTTCAATCATTTGAAAACAGTTTCAAAATCATCTTTCTTTTTCAGAATAAACTTTCCCAAATATTTTCTATCTCCTCTGAAATTACCAAACACAAAACTAGATTTTTAAAATAATTTTAAAACACTTTACTTTTAAATACATACTATATGAATATTTGAAAATAGAGTTACTTAGTAAATATAAAACTAGATTTTCACTTTTGAAATAAAATACTAAGTCACTTTTAAATAATTACTACTATAAGAGATTTGAGAAAATACTTAATTTAAAATTTAAATATTAGCCAAAACTTGCTTTTTTACAACAACTTTAAAACCTTTAAATTTATTTAAAAATTTACTTAAAAAATGTACTTGGTTATCCATAGAAAATCCCAACTTAAATCAATTTCCCAAATTGATTTCCAATTTATTCCCTTTTAATTCAGAATCTATTAATTTCAGATTTCCTTTCTTGATTATGATTTAAAAATACTTTAACTAAAAATTCCAATTTTTAGATTTCTCAATTACTTCCTTATTCGTTTAAATAATTTAAACTTTGGATTTTATATAATTTTTTATTTCTTTAATTGATATAACTTAAGTTTACACTTCATCAATTTCATTTTATTCAAAATTCTATTTCTCTTCATACTCGAAGTTATTTATTATCATTTTCATAATCTTCTATTTCTTTTCAGTTCATTCTTAATTTATTCAAACATTCTAGAATTATTTCGCTCACAAATTTACTTCCTTTTAATTTCTTTTCAATAATCCAATTCATATATTTTGGTAATTCATTATACCCGAATATCCAATCAAACCATAACATTCAATATTCCAATATAACTCATCATAGGATATCAAATAATCACAACAAAGCATATTGAATAATTTAAATAAATGTGAGGGGTCCAGCTGGATCCCTCCAACCTGTTTTCCCTGCATCCACACATGTTAGCACAATATAATATGCCAATTCCAAAATATCATACTATATCACATCAATCAATTCAGCCATTCAAACAATTATTTAAATTTAATCATTTAAATTTAAACTTAAACTGAGTGAGATTAACTCACCTTTTATTTTGCTGTATGCAAATCCATTCCAGACTGGCTAGTTCCCATGATTTTTAAACCTTGTATAACCATTATTCAATTTATTAATACTTTGAATAATCAAACAATTAATTTTCAGTTTAATAATTTAATTAACCCAGGATTTATTCTCAAACTAAGTTTAATTAATAAAAATATATTTAGCAACAAAATAAATTTAATAGGCTTATTAAACAATCCATCTCCAAAAATACATTTTTTTCATTTAATAAATTTAAACTAAATTCCCTTTACTAAATTACTTAGTGATTGGAATAGCTAAATAAGCAACTAATCACTAGATCTATATTTAAGAAATACCATTATTCACTAAATCACTTTATTTAGTTTAAATAAATGGTTTATTACCTTCCAGACAGAAAGCAAAACCGGAACGGTCATCCACGCGACTCCAAACCCAAATGCCCTCTGCCATCGTCTGTCGCGTCTCCCCCATGTTCGCCCTACCCTCAGTCAACGATAGAAACATCCAATCATACCGCTCATGCTCGCGCTCCACCGCGAATCCCTTGCGTATGCCAAAAGGCCTCCCATTGCACGTCATCTCGACCCGCCCTAACCTCTCGAAGCGTGACCATCTTCGCTTGCTGCTCGATACGACACAGCTACGATTTGGAGAAGAGCATTAGCTCGGCCATTAAATTTGATTTGAATGAGAGAGTTATGCAATTGATTTTGATTTCGTACGAAGAAGGAAAAAGGGAAAATGAAGTGTTCGAATTCGTGAAATTGGAAGAGGAAGAAAAATATTGTTTTCGATTTCTGAATGAATTCTTGAGAAGAAGCTCGGCCGAGATTTATTTGGTTTTCCCTTTCTTTCTTTTTTGCGTATTCGGTAGCTTCTTTATATTTTATTTACTAAACTTAGAAGCTTCCTAAAGAAGGTAACATGATTTTCCTTCTCTCTTCTTTTGTTTTTGTTTTTATACGTGAAGCTAGCTACGGAATCCAATGCAAACTTCAACGCATTTATATAACGTATGGTCATACAACAATTCCGATTACTACGAAATTTGAAATCCGATAATAAAATAATATTACGGATCCAATGGAACTGGTTTCGTCGAATTCCAAGACTGTGCCTCGGAAGGCTATTTTTAAATTCAATTTAAACGATATAAATTTCAAGATTGAACAGATCACTGTTAATTTCAATTTTACAACTTCTATTATCTTCAGTGTTATCAATATAAATCTTACAAGCCTTCTAATTATTTTTAATTGGCTTAAAATTCCAGATTCAACATTTTACCCCACTTCCAATTATTTAATTTAATAATTCAATTATCAAATAAGTTGTGATATTCGTAATTCAAGTTAAAATTACTCTATTGAGTATCCAAAATCAATTAAATATTCCAATTTTAATTGCTTGAAAATTCCGGGTCGTCACATTCCTCCCCCCTTAAAAGAATTTCGTCCCCGAAATTACTAATTAGGAAGAATGGTCCAATACACGTTTATTATTTCCCTAAACCAAACTGTTCAACATCCTTACCAATTATCTTTTTACAAAAGACCCATTATCATTCTTATTAACTTCTCAACTCTCCCATAGTTTCAAACTATACTATTTCCTTAATCATTCGTGTTTCAATTTAAAACTAAATTTTGAATTATCAAAATTTTCTCAAAATTTTTCTAACTCCCTAAATTCCCGAAAATTTTTGCCAGCGTCTCCTTTGCGCGGCTAGCTCGGTACAACTACAAAATGGCTCTACGGCCTCCCAAATCCAAAAAGAAAACAAAAAGCCAAGTGGCTCAATCCAAATCCAAATCCCAATCCCAATCAAATTCCATACCAAATTTACATATATACCTTTTTGTCGGGCAATTCAAATTTATCTTCTGAATCAAAAACCAATTCTCTTTTCCCCTTTATAATGTCTGCATACCTGCTTAGCACCAATATCCAAACACAATATTCCAAAATATTTTATCGACTTCCTCACAAAATGCCAATATCTATTCATTTCAATACTATCTTAGATTATATTTGTATTATCAATTTTCAATCTAGAATTTACCATTCCTTTCTTAAGCTAGTATAAACATTTTATATGTTTCTTATCTTTATTTCTCTTTACCACTTTTAGTTTATACTTATTTCTATTCAAATCGATTTCCACATTACATATGTATTTCATTTATTTTCAACTTTGAATTTTTAAATTTTATCCTTCATTTATAACTAATTTAAGTCATTACTTAAATTAGTTTCATTTACTAACTTATTTTAGTTTCCAATTCTAAATAGTTTTGTCGTTAACAAAATTTGCCAAAAATTTCAAAAAAATTCTAACTCCCAAAATTTCTGAATTTTTTTGGCAGAGTCCCCTTTGTACGGAGGAGCTTTTGCAATTTGACAAAAGAGATAAATATATATACATCGACCCACATGGTCGGAAAAACCAAAAACAGTTCATATTTCCTATTTTTATTGCGTATGCGTACCTTATTTAGCATTTTAAGCAAGCGGCTTATTATTTTTAGCAAATAGCACAACCAAATCCAGCCATACGGCTTCTAGGTACCTGTACTTACTCAATTTAAACATGTAAGTGCCAAATATATGCAGTTTAACTATATTTCGCTTATTTACAATAGTTAAAAACATATGAATTCTAAAAGAAACTCATACCAAACCTTTTCCGTAAGCAATTTATATAGTTTCCATGCCAACTCAACTGTTTCAATTTATTTATAACCATTTTCATTTAATTCGAATGGTTTTCGATCCATTCGTATACCACTTCATCAATTTGAATGGTTTAGAACTCAATTGCTTACTTTTAATTTATTCTTAAGCAGATTGAACTCATATTTAATTCAATTGCTTTCAAAATCAATTTATTTTACTTCCACCAACTCATAGAATTTTAATTACTTCCATTTACATCCAGTGACAATTTATTCTATGCAATTTGACAAGATTTATGTGAATAAATAAGTATTTATGTTTATAACCAATTTAAATTGACTCCAACTCAATTTATACTTACTTCTATTCCATTTCGGATTTATTCACAATCCATATATTCTCAGTTTCATTGCATTTCAATTTTATTAACCAAAATTAGTTCATTCAAAACCATTAACAAATTAGGTACATCTCCATTACCAATTAAATTTTCCTTCTTATTTTAATTCATTCACATCATTCATTTACATTTAAAACCATTCCGTAATTGTTTATTCCAAACTATTTTATTGAGCTTGAAAACAATCCAGGTTATTTCATTCAATAACCATTTCTCAACTCATTTAAACCAACACTTCATTTGGTTCTTATTTATCCCATCCATTCATTTATTCAATATAATTAGTTTATCCGCATTCACTTACACCATTCTAATAAACTCGAAACATTCTATTTTCCTTATTGTCTCAAGTTATTTCAATTCCTTAATAATTTAAATGGTTTACAATTATTTATTTAAGCATTTTCATCCCATTAAATATTATCGGCAACTCACCGAATTTTATTTCAATTAAAATTTGTTTTTACTTGATTTAAATCCAGTCCACTATTATTAAACTTAATTTTTAGTTGAATTCAATTCAACTCTTTTCCAGCTTAAGTTTAGTCACTCCAATTTTATACTTAAGCTCATTTCGTTTCAAGTAAATCTTCCTCTTCCATTCAATTTAACTTGGTTCTATTTCGGTTAAATCTCATTTTAAAATTTACAATTTCACTTGATTTGTTATTATTAAATTTACCTTTCAGATTCAGTTCTTCCAATTTATTACGTGGCCATTTCCAATTTATTCCCACTTATTCGGATTTTTATTTGCAATTCATACCATTACTATTTAAATCCATTTCATTTTTATTCTATTCTTTTCAAATTATATTTATTTTGTTAACACTTCAAGTTAAATTTTAATTAATAACTCAAGTTCTGATTTTACCATTCACATTTTAATTTACCATCCAATTTATTAACTTACATTGCAATTTGGTTCACAAATCAATTAATTAATTGCAAGGCCACTTTCCAATATATTTTCTTCATCGACAATGTAAGTCGAATTTAATGATAACTTGAGTTTTATTTTCAAACCTCATCATAAACTCACAATTCAATTCCATTAACTAATTTATTATCCAATTAGTTCTCCCCTTATTCATAATCCAACACTTGAATTTTTATTCCAAATATCACTCCATTTAATTTTCTTAAGTTCAATATACTTTATAATTCAAGTTTGGATTTTCTTCTCATTTTTTTCAATTCATCACAATATTGATTTTGGGCTTTGCGTTCCATTTTAAATTTTATAAGTCACAACTTATATGTCATACAATTACATTCATCATAAGCTGGAATATATTCATCTTTTATTTTTATCTCAAGCCTTCTATTTATTTATAGCCCAAGCATATTTTATTTCCATGGATCTTTAATTCTTTTATAAGTTATTCTGGTTTATTTATTTCAATTCTCATTTCTTATCCAATTTACTTCCCATTTATTCATGTAAGAATTTAATTTCATTAATTAATTCAATTGAATTCTCATCCCAACTCAATTTTACTTTAACTCGGATTTATTTAACTCAATTCGATTTCAACTCAATTCGAATACAACTAGATATTCTTTCAGCTTATTCAATTAATTTCAATCCAGTCAAATTTTTATTTTCAAATCCAAGTTAATTTCATTTTCAACTTTTCTCTTTAAATTTTAATTCCAATCATTCAAAGCCTATATTTCCTTCCTGATTTAAAACTCAACTCAATTTTATAAGCTTACAATTTATCTCATCAGGATTTTTAAACTCCCGGCTTTAGCTTCAAACCATTTTGAAATCTCCAATATCTCAAACCACATTTCTCAAAAATTTTAATCCAATCCTGGCATTTATTTCCAACAAATTTCCTTTGAAATTTTCGAAAACATCTGCTTTCCTAAACAAATCAATTTGGTAGCAATTCTCTTAGAAATTCGAAAATGAATACTGATGATGCGGCCGTCGTCATCAGAATTATTTTCCAATAATCCAAGTGATTTCAATGCTATATTACTTCCAAAATCCATTTATAACAATTCCCTTTCAGAAATATCTCCAAAACAATGCTATCATTTATCTTCAAAACACTTCCAAATTTTCGGGATTTAAATTCCCAAATCCTGCTTAAATCAATTTTTTTTCTATAATTCATTTGCATAGCTTATGTTCATACAAATTCTCATTTGATTATATTTCAATTTATAATTTTACATTTATAATTCATATTTACAAATTTCATTTTATCATGAATTTATTCCTTCAAACTTTGATTATATTTCCATTTTCTAGTTAAATTTTCACTTAACAATGATAATACTTTAATACTATCATTTCTAACATCCAAGCAACCATATATTAGCTACATAGTTTTTAAAAACTATTCTTTATATCAAGATATGTTTTTGGGTAAAATTATTTCATTTACCCATATATAAAACAATACCGTGTCGATTGCTCTATTCAAGTGTTTAGAAAGCCCTTCAATACAGTTGCACAAACTGTGTCGACAAAGGTTCATATGCCACTCAATAAACCAATCAACACATTATTAAAACAATTTATATTCACTAACAAATACGCGCTCATATTTATTAATACGCTCAAACTCATTATAGAGTACTACGGACTCTAATTTAAATGAGTAATTCCCACCAGAGCCAAGGTTATCACCAACCTAAGCTCTGATACCAACTGTAACGACCCGCAAATCCGTACCCCTTGAGTTAACACTATTCTACAACAATCAACTCAAGTTGCACAGAAATATGAACCATTTGGATTTAATAAGAAGAGGTAGAAGAAGAGAATTGAAAACAACAACAGAATCTAACCATCGCAGCGGAATAAAATATAATAAATAATAAATAATCTTTACTCAAAATCAAATATATCTGTTTACATACATTACATCAGTCACAGATTACATCAATAACATACAATGGGTACACAACAACTCAACAGCGGAAATATATGTATATACAAGTACGAGAATACGTATCGTCATCCAGCTCGTCTCCTGAGCTCCACAACATCATATCCTGTATCCTATAATACTCGGTCTGACCCGAGCATTACAGTTAAATAACACCCGAGTCAGTCTGGATTACCAGCGTGAGAAAATCACACCCAATTGATTATTAAAGTTTCAAAAATCCTTTGAAAACAAAAGCATCTCATAAGACCACGCCACAAATAAACATGGCGGGTTTTTACCTTATGATAGCTAAAACAATTTTAATAGAAATCCTCTGATATTATAATAGGGTCTATATACAAATACTTATAAAATAGACGAAATTGTTACATTCATTAAATTCCAGCTACTAGCCACAAAAGTGGGTAATACAAACAAAACTCGTACAAGGCTCGTAGGGAGAATGGATTTCCAACTAATGACTAGGCACTGGGGTACCACCTATCACAGTACGGGGCCTAGATCACCGTACCGAGGATTACTCCCTTCATCCCCTGCAACACAAGGCCGGAACCATTCCTTACTGAACAGTCCCGAACAAGATAAACCCCGTGGTTGGCGTGACTAACCACCCACTAAGCCAAAATATATAAGGGACATCTAGACAGGGGAAATATCTTGTCCTGCTTGGGCATGACCCACCTAACCTTGCTGCTTATCCCCTGATTTTCAGTCATTTCCATTTGATGAGGCTTGAGGCTAAGCGTTACCTTTTTGAGCGATTCACTTAGAATGCCCATCGCCCACCTGACGATGTTTCGCAAGCATTCATCCATACAAGTCCGTCCCGGGTTCGAACGGAACCGAAGGCACTACTTCTACTACATCCATTTTGGAAATATCCTCAGGATTAGTAGCGACTAGCCCTTGCACTTCACTGCTCCATCTTCGACTCCGAACACGTTTTTCGCACGAAACGTACAAACCGGATCGAAGTGGTTTTCGAGAAATAAATCTCGATCCCGGTCTCTTCGAAACGATCAACGCAGTTGGCCAATATTGATAGTCGGTTATTTAACTATCAATTAACATCACAAACATCCATCAAACAATAAATAATTTCCCAAATTATTTATTAACCTCAAAATATCTTCCCAAGATATATTTTCTATTTTCAATCATTTGAAAACAGTTTCAAAATCATCTTTCTTTTTCAGAATAAACTTTCCCAAATATTTTCTATCTCCTCTGAAATTACCAAGCACAAAACTAGATTTTTAAAATAATTTTAAAACACTTTACTTTGAAATACATACTATATGAATATTTGAAAATAGAGTTACTTAGTAAATATAAAACTAGATTTTCACTTTTGAAATAAAATACTAAGTCACTTTTAAATAATTACTACTATAAGAGATTTGAGAAAATACTTACTTTAAAATTTAAATATTAGCCAAAACTTGCTTTTTACAACAACTTTAAAACCTTTAAATTTATTTAAAAATTTACTTAAAAAAATGTACTTGGTTATCCAGAGAAAATCCCAACTTAAATCAATTTCCCAAATTGATTTCCAATTTATTCCCTTTTAATTCAGAATCTATTAATTTCAGATTTCCTTTCTTGATTATGATTTAAAAATACTTTAACTAAAAATTCCAATTTTTAGATTTCTCAATTACTTCCTTATTCTTTTAAATAATTTAAACTTTGGATTTTATATAATTTTTTATTTCTTTAATTGATATAACTTAAGTTTACACTTCATCAATTTCATTTTATTCAAAATTCTATTTCTCTTCATACTCGAA
Source organism: Allium cepa (assembly GCA_030765085.1). Lineage (NCBI taxonomy): Eukaryota > Viridiplantae > Streptophyta > Magnoliopsida > Asparagales > Amaryllidaceae > Allium > Allium cepa. The sequence goes on along the minus strand of CM060934.1, from coordinate 195,483,819 downwards.
GTTATTTATTATCATTTTCATAATACTTCTATTTCTTTTCAATTCATTCTTAATTTATTCAAACATTCTAGAATTATTTCGCTCACAAATTTACTTCCTTTTAATTTCTTTTCAATAATCCAATTCATATATTTTGGTAATTCATTATACCCGAATATCCAATCAAACCATAACATTCAATATTCCAATATAACTCATCATAGGATATCAAATAATCACAACAGAGAATATTGAATAATTTAAATAAATGTGAGGGGTCCAGCTGGATCCCTCCAACCTGTTTTCCCTGCATCCACACATGTTAGCACAATATAATATGCCAATTCCAAAATATCGTACTATATCACATCAATCAGTTCAGCCATTCAAACAATTATTTAAATTTAATCATTTAAATTTAAACTTAAACTGAGTGAGATTAACTCACCTTTTATTTTGCTGTATGAAAATCCATTCCAGACTGGCTAGTTCCCATGATTTTTAAACCTTGTATAACCATTATTCAATTTATTAATACTTTGAATAATCAAACAATTAATTTTCAGTTTAATAATTTAATTAACCCAGGATTTATTCTCAAACTAAGTTTAATTAATAAAAATATTTTTAGCAACAAAATAAATTTAATAGGCTTATTAAACAAATCCATCTCCAAAAATACATTTTTTCATTTAATAAATTTAAATTAAATTCCCTTTACTAAATTACTTAGTGATTGGAATAGCTAAATAAGCAACTAATCACTAGATCTATATTTAAGAAATACCACCATTCACTAAATCACTTTATTTAATTTAAATAAATGGTTTATTACCTTCCAGACAGAAAGCAAAACCGGAACGGTCATCCACGCGACTCCAAACCCAAATGCCCTCTGCCATCGTCTGTCGCGCCTCCCCCATGCTCGCCCTACCCTCAGTCAACGATAGAAACATCCAATCGTACCGCTCATGCTCGCGCTCCACCGCGAATCCCTTGCGTATGCCAAAAGGCCTCCCATTGCACGTCATCTCGACCCGCCCTAACCTCTCGAAGCGTGACCATCTTCGCTTGTTGCTCGATACGACGCAGCTACGATTTGGAGAAGAGCATTAGCTCGGCCATTAAATCTGATTTGAATGAGAGAGTTATGCAATTGATTTTGATTTCGTACGAAGAAGGAAAAAGGGGAAATGAAGTGTTCGAATTCGTGAAATTGGAAGAGGAAGAAAAATATTGTTTTCGATTTCTGAATGAATTCTTGAGAAGAAGCTCGGCCGAGATTTATTTGGTTTTCCCTTTCTTTCTTTTTTGCGTATTCGGTAGCTTCTTTATATTTTATTTACTAAACTTAGAAGCTTCCTAAAGAAGGTAACACGATTTTCCTTCTCTCTTCTTTTGTTTTTGTTTTTATACGTGAAGCTAGCTACGGAATCCAATGCAAACTTCAACGCGTTTATATAACGTATGGTCATACAACAATTCCGATTACTACGAAATTTGAAATTCGACAATAAAACAATATTACGGATCCAATGGAACTGGTTTCGTCGAATTCCGAGACCGTGCCTCGGAAGGCTATTTTTAAATTCAATTTAAACGATATAAATTTCAAGATTGAACAGATCACTGTTAATTTCAATTTTACAACTTCTATTATCTTCAGTGTTATCAATATAAATCTTACAAGCCTTCAAATTATTTTTAACTGGCTTAAAATTCCAGATTCAACATTTTACCCAACTTCCATCGCTCACTCGATCACACAATTTCACTTCCAAACTAGTATCATCCACCTGACATCCTAATGCGGACTCAGATCTGTTTTCAATAAAATCATCCGTACGCAATATCAAATCCATCGCTCACTCGATCACACAATTTCACTTCCAAACTAGTATCATCCACCCGACATCCTAATGCGGACTCAGATCTGTTTTCTTGATAAAAAAAACTATCATTCTCCTTACATAGCCACAAACTATGATAGAGAATTTCTAGAACCAATCAAAAATCCATATCCAGGGTTCGTCTTTGAAAATCGAGTGAAAAATCCCAACTCGGATTGATATAAATATCTTGAAATTTTGTGCTCGAATCTAGATCAAATCGCTATGCGAATAAAATAATATATGTACATCCTACATATTTATCCCAATTGATTATTAGCTCTATCAATTTCCTTTTTATTCACATTTATTTTGATTCCCATACATTTATTCACAATACCACTTTTATTAAATCTTCATTCAAATATTACTTAGTATCTCTTCCAATACCAATTTTTACTTAAGGATTTTACCATTTCTTTCCTAATCCTGTTATAAATACTTTATATAACTTCTTCTATTTATTTTCATTTCACTAATTTAGTTTATATTTACTTTTATTCAAATTGGATCTCCACTTTCCATATGAATTCAATTTACCTTTCATTTTAAAATATTGAATTCTATTCATCTTATCTCAAACCTTTTTTATTTCCAACTTTTATTATTTTAGTCTATTTCGAATTTATTCTACAACTTCACTTAACTCAATTCAAATTGAATTTGAAGTTTCATTTTAAGTTCCATTTACTTGCAACTTAAATTAGTTTGTTCATTCACAATTTATTTCTAACTTAATAAATTTTATTTCAATGCCCATTCCTTTAGCCACTTAGGCTTATTTTCCACAAATTCACTTTATTTAACTTGATTTAATTACATTCCAATTCAATTCAAATTTTAAACTTCTATAAGCTTTCCCACTTATTTCGTTTTCACACTTATTTTAAATTAACTCTTCTTCAAGTTAAATTTTATCCCAAATAATTTTTCAAATTTTTATAAGTTATCAAACCCATTTATATTTCCATAACATTGTTAAATAAACTTCCAGAGTTTAAACAATTTCTCAACATTTCAAAAAAAAATTGATTTCAATTATATATATACACAATTCATTCGTATATCAAATTATCTTTTGAATTTGAAACAAAACCCAATTTGTTGCAACAACTCCAATTTAAAACATTTTGGTAGTAATTTCTCTCTTGGAAACTCGAAAATGAACATCGATGATGATGCAGTCATCACCAAAATTATTTTTCAACGACCGAAAAAAGTTTAGTGCTTTTACCCTTAAAATCATTTCAAATATTTTTAAATTCCAAATCTCACCAGATTTCATATCTAATTCAAAAATATTTCCCAAATAATATCACCATTATTTCTTCAAAACCTTTGATAAATCATTTCAAACCCAAAGGAAATTAAATTTCCCAAATTTTCAAATTTCAAATCCATTCAATCTATAATCAAATATTACTCTAGAGCTTTATACCATTTCAATTTTTAAATCTTATTTATAAACTCACATTACAAATTCCATTTTGTTATATAAATTAATTTCTTAACTTTGGTTATAATTTCAATTCTTTATCCAACTTCCATACAACATTGATAATAATTTAATATTATCATTCCTTAACATCCCAGCAACCATATATAACAATAATAATTGATGAAAATTATTATTTTTCATATATACAAATAATTTGGGTAAATTTTTTTCATTTACCCTATATAAAACAATACTGTGTCGAATTGTTTTATTCAAGTGTTTAGAGATCCCTATCAATAACGTTAATTACTCGCATTGACCAGAATCCATAAGCCACTCAACAAATCAATCAACACAATATAAAAAAATTTATATTCACTAAAAAATACGCGCTCATATCTATTAATACACTCAAACTCATTCTAGAGTACTACGGACTATATTTCTAATGAGTAATCCCCACCAGAGCCAAGGTTCTCGCTTAACCTTCAGCTTTGATACCAAATGTAACGGTCCAATTTTCCGATGTTCGAAAATCGACATCAATACGTCCATTGTATTAAATTGCGAACAATCGAATGTCGAAAAACTAGACCATAAGGGAAAGAAGAAGGAGGTAGAAGAAGAAATAGAAAACAATATCAGAATCTCACAATCGCGGCAGAATAATTTATAATAGATAACAATATATTTTTATAAAAAAGAATTGGTAATTGAATAATACATTACATTATCAGAGTACATACAAACAACAGCCAAATGCTGGATAGTTGTAACAACTTGTCCTCACCCAAAAGTAGACTATACAGCTTATACTACACATCGGAATATATTTCAAGTATGTGCGATACGTCTCACTATCAAGCTCGTCTCCCGAGCTCCACGGCATCCCATCCGGTATGCTATAATACTCGGTCCGACCCGAGCATTATAGTAAAATAACACCTGATTCAATCTAGAAAACTAGCGTGAGAAACACACTCAATTGAATTATTATAGTTTCCAAATCCTTGAAAAATCAAACGTATCTCATAAGACCACACCATAAATAAACATGTCAGGTTTTTACCTTACGATAACCAAAACATTTCTTATCAAATCTTCTGATATTGTAGTAGTGTCTATACACAAAAACTTATTCAAATAGCAGAAATTGTTATGTTCATTAAATTTCAGCATAATAGGTATACAAACAAGTCCGAAGGCACTTATTGGAGATTGGGTTTCCATTAATGGTAGGGCTATTGGGGTATCGTCCGTCACAGTACCTAGTCTAGATCAAAGTACCGAGGATCCACCCTGATCCCCTGCAACACAAGACTGAAGGTACCCCTTACTGGAAAGTTCGAATAAGATCACCCCATGGTTGGGATCAGCAACCGTCCACACAGCCGAATAAAAGGAACATCTAGACAGAGATGACCTTATCCTAATTGGTTGCTAGCCACTTAGCCTTGCTGCACCTCCCCTGTTTTAGCCATTCTTAGTTGATGAGGCTTGAGACTACGCGTTACCTTTTTAGCACACATTCACTTTGAATTCTCATCGTCCCCCTGATGATGTTCTGATAACATTCGTCATACAAGTCTGTTCCCGGTCCGAACGGAACCGAAGGCACTACTCTTACTACATCCATTTTGGAATCACCCTTAGGATTAGTAGCGATTAGCCCTTGCACTTCACTGCTCCATCTTCTAACCCAAGCTCTTGTCTTCCTTACGAAAACGTTCAAACCGGATCGAAATGGTTTTTGGAAAATTAATCCCGATCCCGGTCTCTTCGAAACGATCAGCGCATTGGTCAATATTGATAGTCAGTTATTTAACTACGATATAACGTCCACAAACAACCATCAGGCCATAATAACTTCCCAAATTATTTATTTCAAAATATCTTCGCAAGATATTTTTCTACACTTCAACCCTTTGAAAATAGTTTTCAAATCACTTGTTCTCTCGCGGAATAAATTTCCACCCAATTGTTTTATTTCCACTAAAAATCACCAAGTCTTAATACTTTAGATTTTTAAATAATTTAAATCACTTTATCAAAAATATACTTTAAAACACTTAAATAAAAACTACTTAGAACACTTTATTTAAAATATTAGTTATGAAATTTTATAATTTATCATGTAAAACTTAAGCCAAAACAAAATTTAAAATAAAAGTTATTCTATAAGGTATAAATATTAAATAATTGTCTTTTAAATCATAATACTAGTTAAATCATTAAAATAATTTACTTATATAATCAACTTCATAAATATTTACTTCTAAAAATTTTAAAACCAGTAAATCGTAATCTTTTCAAAAACATTCCTTTAAAACTACTTTAAAACCTCTAACTTATACTTAAAAATCTGCTTTGAAAACATGCGTGGCTTTCCAAGAAAATACACTTTCCATTCCAAAATAGTCCATTTAATCAGTTGATAAATCATTCTCGATTTATCCCAATTTAGTTTACATCTTAGACCCGTAAATTTCTTTCAACATTTTAAAAATAAAACCACGTTTTATTTTTAAAACACATTTCCATCTCCTGATAATTACTTTCAAAAATATATACTTAAATTATTTACATTAAAGCTACTAAAATTAATTAAATAAAAATAATACTTAAGAAATTCTATAAGAGTTTTTGAGTAAAGCTTAAACCAAAATTTCCTTTTAAAATAAAGTTATTATATCAAATATTTATGTTAAAATTCCTTTTTAAAAATCATAATACTAATTTTACCTTTAAAAATAATTAACTACCATAATTAACTTAAATAAATATTTACTTCCCACTAAAAAATAATTAAAATAATACATTTCATACAACATTCTAAAAAAACATTTTTAAACTTCTAGTTTATGCTTGAAATCTTTTCTTTGAAAATATGTTTAGTTTTCCAGGAAAAATATGCTTTCTAAATTTTGAAAATAAAATCACCTTTTATTTTTAAAATGAATTGCACCTTTTCTTATAAATTCCACCGGAATCTATACTTTCAAATTTATCCACTGATAAATATTCTACTTCGTTTATAAACCAGTTCATAAATTTCCTTTTCTCATTTTCCTTTAAAACACAGTTTCCTAAACACTAAATCGATTTCAAACTGATTTCCTTGTTTAAATCCCCTTTAAAATATATTACTTGTTTTATCCAATTCTCAATAATTATTAACTTAAGAATTTTCTTTTCATTTCCTTTAAAAAAAATCCAATCTTTACATATATATATATATATATATATATATATATATATATATATATATATATATAATTTTCCATTTCTCGAAATACCCATATATTATTTAGCCAAACATAGAATTCAATAATTTCAATCCCCAATATGATTAATATAATCTATCACGGATCATCAAATAAATCACATCGCTGAATATAAAATAAATTCAACGTTTTGAGGAATCTAATTGGATCCCTCCAACCTGTTTTCCTGCATTCACAGATGTTAGCACGATATAAAATATCAATCCTACTTCGAGGGGGATATCGCAGTATAAACGATCATCCGCTATTATGCATGGTGCATAGGGTGTCATCCGCTATATAATGCGGGAATATCAATCACTCTAATATATATATATATATATATATATATATATATATATATATATATATATGTATATCACATCTAAGCTGATAATAAATTATCAATTCAAGCAAACAACCAATTATTAAAATTTAACCATTTAAATTTAAAAGGTAATCCAAATGAGTGAGATTAACCCATAAAAAGTAGTTTCAAAATAAGGATTACTAAATCAAATAATAAATTCACTTGGCAAAAACATATGGATGAATAATTGAAAATATTGTTTATAATAATAATTATGCTTTTAAAGGAACAAAATGCACATGGGTATGGCTACCTTCGCCCACAAACACATAGGACCCTAACAGAGGAAGTGGATACCAGTTAAGTCTTTACTATCTTGCAAGTACTCAAAAATAAAATTAGAAGTAAGAAGAATTGAATACTCGACAGTGGATGCTCCAAGCATATGACAGGAAATGCATAAATATTATCAAACATAACGTATATCAATGATGGCACTGTGACATTTGGAGAGAACTCAAAAGGATTTGTAATCGACGTTGGAGACATTATCAACATCGGTATATCCATTTCTCCTCTTATTACTAATGTTTTGTTAGTTGAAAATTTCAAACATAACTTATTAAGCATAAGTCAATTATGTGATGAAGGATTTAAAATCGATTTCAAAAAAGATAAACGTAGTATATTTGATCAATTTTTTTTTTAATACTTGAAGGATTAAGATAACGAAATATTTATGTTTTAAATATAAACATTAAAAATAATAGTGTTTTATGCTTGACCACCAATCATAATGACCCATGGCTATGGCACAAACGCTTTTGTCACGTAAATTTCAAATTTATAAACAGACTAGCAAAGAATGATTTAGCAAGAGGACTATCCAAAATTAATTATAAAGTTAAAAATTTGTATGATTCTTGTCAAGTTAGGAAATTAAATAAAAGCACTTTTAAATCTAAGAAAGAAATTACTACCAAACAACCGCTTGAATTACTTCATCTAGATTTATTTAGCCTAACTAAAGTAAGATCAATAAATCGTAACAAATATGTATTTGTTATCGTCGATGATTTTTCACGATACATTTAGACATTATTTTTAAAACATAAAAGTGATACATTTGAAATGTTTAAAATTTTTGCTAAGAGAACTAAAAATTTAATGAACTTAAAAATTAAAGTATAAGAATCGATCATGATGGAGAATTTGAAATTGATATCTGTAAAAATTTCTGCAATAAAAAGAGAATTAGTCATAATTTTTCGTTTCCATTAACACCACAACAAAATGGCGCAATGGAAAGGAAAAATAGAAGGCTACAAGAATGTGCATGAATACTACTTAGTAGCAGTGGTTTACCACAAAAAAATTTTGGGCCGAAGCTTTTGCTATTCCATTTCCAGAGATAATATGGCCTAAGAACCTCACTTCACTCTTCCAGAAGTGACACTTCGAAAACATAGCCTTCAGCTGATGTTTCCGCAAGGTCTCCAAAACAATACGCAAATGCGTCTTGTGCTCTTCTTTAGTTCTGGAATAAATCAAAATGTCATCCACGAATACTAGTACGAACTTGTTCAACTGATCCCTGAACACTCTATTCATAAAATCCACAAAATATGCTGGTGTATTGGTCAATCCAAATGGCATTACCAGCCACTCAAAGAAACCAGATGGTGTCCTAAAAGCAGTCTTCGGCACACTATCCTTTTCCACTCTTAATTGGTGAAATCCCGTTGCTAAATCCGTCTGAGAGAACACCTTGGCTTCGTGAAGCTGATCAAACAAGTCATCTATTCTCGGCAATGGATACTTGTTCTTCTTAGTCACTTTGTTCAGCTCACGATAATCCACACACAACCTCAACAATCCATCTGCTTTGGTTGCAAACACAACTGGTGCACCCCATTCGGACACACGACGCCGAATGAATCCTTTCTGTAGAAGATCATCAACTTGCACCTTCAACTCTTGCTGTTCCCTAGGCGCCATCCGCCTAAGAGGCATCACAACAGGTCTGGCTCCTTCAACTAGATTGATGCGAAACTTGATCTCTCTATGCGGCGGTAACCCTTTGACCTCATCAAAGACATCCTCAAATCCATTTGCGACTGGCACCGATGACAGTCCATCCCGTGGAACAACCAGCGAATACATGAAGCTCATGAAGACGCCTTCCTCATGCTTATATCGTATCACAACCTTTCGCCCTTCCATATTCTCGACTGTCACCTCTAACCTTTTACAATCAACTTTTGTCGCGTACTTCCTAAGCCAGTCCATATCCAAAATAATTCCAAACCCTGCAAAGTTTAGAACAAAACAATCATAAACAAAAGAGCAATCATGACTCGATACAACTAGACCACGACATATCATACACAAACAGGACGAACCCCCAACTGGATTAGTCACAACCAATGGTCTATCAACAATATCCGGTCCTAAACCCAACCGGCCTACAAGTTCATTACAAATAAAAGAATGCGACGCCCCAGTATCAAATAACACTCTAACTGGAGCACCACAAATGGAAAGGGTACCTTGTACCACCACACTCTTTCCTTTCTCTTCTGCAGTAGGAGCTTTTGAAGATGATGGCACAGCCCCCAAAGCATAAGCTTGCACAATCTGCCTGTCCTTCCTTGGTTCTGGACAATTCTTCTTGATATGAGCCGGCTTGTCACAGTTGTGGCACTTCACCGGCACCTTTGGATTCTAGCAATCTTTGGAGAAATGGCCCTTCTGCTGACAATTGTAGCAGGTCACTTCGCCCTTCGGCTTCTTCTGGCCATCCTTACCCTTCTGCCGCTGCTGCTTCCTCTTCTTTTTTCCACCTTGCTGTGGTTTAGACTCCTCCTTGGTCACAGCAACAACAGATCCTTCTTTAGGAAATAGATTCTCGTGCCTGAGAGCCTTCTCCACAAGCTTCTCAAATGGATCATCCAGATGATCCACCAACTGCCTCCCTAGATAAATGTCCAAGCCTGTCACAAACTTCTCGTTCTTCTGATATGGAGATTCAATATACGACCGGGCATACTTGGACAAGGCTTCAAACTCAGAAACATACTCAAGAACTGGTCTTCCTCCTTGCTTGAGCTCCACAAACTTCTTGAACAGAATGGATTTCTGAGCTGTAGAAATGAACTTAGCTTCAAATCTGGCTTGGAATTGCACCCAAGTAATTTCTTCCTCCGGATTATCAATGGTGATAGAGTTCCACCAGTCAGAAGCTCTCCCCTGAAGCTGTCTTGATGCGAGCTTCCTTTTGGTTGCATCCTCAATTTCCAAATCACCAAAGATTCTTCTACAAGCATCTATCCATCTATGGACTTCAATGGTTGACTCTGTTCTCAAGAAAACCTTCCCTCCAAGAGCAGTATAGTCTTTACACAACTTAGCAAAATCCACCGGTTTTGGAGCTTGAACTTGAACTCCAACATCTACTGATGGCCCGGGAGCTGGCATCCTTCTCATGATCGAAGTCATCATAGCCTCGAACATAGCAGCATAATCAGCAGCCCCCTCAGCAGTACGGCCTTCCCTAGCAGCTTGTCTCCCTCTTCGACTCATTCTTAATATCTATAAAAATAATAATTAATGCACCTTGAGAAACAACTGCATAAGAGGTTCAAATCCTTCTAAGCCACTATATTATATATAGTAATCATCCATAAAAATACAATTACGTCTCTCATACGTAGTTACGTCAGCGAGCGTTGGCTAAAATCGATTAACCTCGCTCTGATACCAAATGTGACGACCGCCCATGAATCCTGCACTAAACAAGGAAATGGTGCGCTGAAAGGTGTGCCAGGCAGCCATGGATGATCGTCGGGGTAAGGTAAAAACAGCGGAATCTATCATATTACTCACAACGCATGGATAAAATACAATAGAGAAATATATATATATAGTGAAGCTACACAAAGTAGAATCTCATCCATTATGCTTCATAATAGTTTGATACAAACATCTGAATAGTTATTACATCAAGCCTCACTACATAGCACTCAGAGAATCATACAAGCAGCGGAACATCCAGTACATATAGTAAGAAACTAATAAGCAAGCCTCCAGCTCGTCTTCGTCATCAGCATCGTTGGTCACTAAGAACAGCACCTGTCACCTGCTACCTAGTCTGCCCATCCCAAAATGGATGAACAGCCCAAGGTAATAAGAGTTGAACATAAAACCTTGAGTCAGACAACAGTCTTAGTGAGCGGTAAATTAACTAACAACATACCAAAAGAGCATAAAGGTAAAAGGAATAGGAACCTAACCCTCCCACTCCACCTCTTTCTACAGTGATAGCACCCAGACACACTAAGCAGAAGTAAACATAGCAAATCAGACATTTAAAGTAAAGCAATTATCACTCGAGTCAAGGTCGATGTTTTCCAAGTACAAACCCCCAAGGCCTAAACCAAGATCAGATAAGCACCCAGAAAACATCACTCTTGAGACCGAATGACGATACAACCAAAACATCCAAACATCCATGACTCTGGCTATCACTATTATCATTGCTTCGATACCACCATTAATTGAATGACCGGCACATTCTTTCAGCCGTCCGTCAAGGGCTAATGGTAACCCCGGTTCTAGACAGAACTCTGCACGTCGTCACAGCCCGTGCCTAGGACTATCGAATCTACCCAGAGTACTTGACCACCAACTGTAGTCTTTTGGGACTATCGAATCTGCCCTGCGTACTCTTGCTTTGAGTCTGCCAGAACCTTCAATAACGATGAAATCTCAGCCTTCTAGTCATCCTCCTCGACGACTATTCTCATACTAGCTCAAGCGCCTCTCGAGCCAACCATTATCCACAAACTCGAACGATCCCTCGAGTTATCAACATGCTTGGAATGATCCCGTCTCGATTGTGCCAAGACTACTTCATATCATGCCTTGCTTTATTTCATCATGGCAAAGTCCCATCTCAACATCATCATCAAATCTGTCCATATGAGCTTTATCATCCGCCACATATGCCATGAGCAGCTTTTTCCTATTTAAGAGCCTTTCCCTTAGCTTTTGAATCATCTTCGACCAACTTGTCCAAATCCAACCACTAATCAACTAAATTATAACAATCAATCAAATCAATCATTAATCCAAGTAATTAAGCATTCAAACATGATCTAAAAGCAATTATAACTAAAATGGCAATCTTGTAAATAAAGAGTCCAAATCTAACAAGCATGAATCATAAGTATTATCTCTACAACTTGATGGATGAACTTGCATAGGTTAACATGTATAACAATGGATGCCAAATCTTCATGAACAATGGACCTACACTTATGTTAAAGAAAATGCATGGAAATCACTATTTTAACACAAAATCAAACCACCAATCCAATATGCTCCTTTGGGTCCGTGTGAGAGATAACCACCACTCATCGAATCACCTAAACACCTCAAAAGCAACACACTTCAGATGTGGACAGCGAAGGATCTAGCTTGATCCGCCAAAATTCCGCTTCAAACGATGAAATCTCTCTTCAATGGATGGAGATCTTCAATCTAAGCTCTTGGATCTTCGATTTGGATGGAAGGAAGCACTAAATTAAAGAAGAGATAAGAAGTGAAGAAGTGTAGTACTCGAGCTCTCAAAATGGCTGAACTTCGTCGCTTCAAAATCCGGATCCCAAAAAGTGAGGCAAACCCCTTGTATTTATAGGCCGAACCTTAGGTCGCTCGCTCGCTATTAGGTCGCTCACGACCTAACTATGGCCGACCTATGACCTAGCAGTTCCCCCGACCTAACGACCCTGCAACTCAAGCTATCATGCGACTCAACGACCTAACACACCTGTACTCGACCTAAAACATGCACGGCTTAACGACTCAGCCCTTCACGCGACTTAACTACACACGCGACCTAACGCTCAACGACTTAAGCGTTCTAACAACATCTCGACTTAGCAACTTAACAACAAACGCGACCTAACTACTAAGTCGCATTCCTACCTAAGTCGCCTAGACGACTTAACGACCTAACAACGTAACCCTCTACGCGACTTAACGACTTATCCAAGGTCGCAACCTAACCACTACAGCGACCTAACTACACAAAGCAAACCAAACATAGGTCGCATACGACCTAACTATACACACAGGGTCTCACGACCTAACTATAACGACTTAAACTATTTCCTTAAGTCTCTTTAACGACTTACTTCTCTTAGGTCGCTAACCCCTTAAGCCGTTATCCCTTAAGTCGTTAGTGTCCTTAGGTCGCTCCAATCTACTTAGGTCGCTCAAACCCTTAGGTCGCTTCATCCGTTAACTCGCTCCACCGACCCAAGCTTCTACACGACCTAACTCCTAGGTCGTTCCAAATCTCTTAAGTCGCTCAACCTTATCCTTAGGTCGCTCGACACCCTAGGTCCTCTCTAAGCCGCTTCTACGACCTAGCCTCCAGACGACTTAAGCTTTGGACGACTTAACAACACTAACGACCTAATGACAACAGTTCAACGTTTTCTCGATACGTAAAATCCGGGTCGTTACATTCTCTCCCCCTTAGGAATTTCGCCCCCGAAATTCCAAATAAACAAGAACCAAAAACTATTCTGCATGCCTACCATCCATAACAACCAACAAACCATGCATCCAATTACTAGCCTACCATGCAGAATTCTAAGACTAGAACAAGTTACAATGTCATGAGATGACACGACACCTTATGGTCATACCTCGAAGAGTTCAGGATAAGCTGCATTTATCCTCTCTTCGACCTCTCATGTACAGTCGTTAACATCATCACTCCATTGTATCTTGAGCAACCTAACTACCTTCCTCCTAAGCTGTTTCGTGTCAGTTCCCACAACACGAAGCGGCTTACGAGGTCTCTTATCAACTGGATTAACCTCAAAATCTTCACAGCTATCAGCAGAAACCACTGTATTCGAGTCGTGCACATACTTCCGTAGATACGATACATGAAAAACATTGTGCACACCCGACATCTTTTTTGGTAATTCCAATTTATAGGCGAGCTTTCCAATTCGCTCGATGATCGAAAATGGTCCAACAAATCTCGGAGTCAATTTCCCTTTCTTCCCGAATCGAATAACATTCTTCAGTGGAGAAATCTTCACAAAAACCATATCACCTATGTCGAACTCCAAATCCTTACGACGCTTATCGGCATAACTTTTCTGACGGTCTTGGGCTGACTTCATTCGTCGTCGAATGATCTTTATACAATCCGAAGTCTGTCGAATCATTTCTGGCCCAAGTATCAACTTTTCTCCTGTTTCCAACCAACATGTCGGAGAGTTACACGGTCTTCCGTACAATGCTTCATATGGTGCCATACCAATGCTTGACTGGTAACTGTTATTATGCGAAAATTCCACCAAATAAAGATGATCCTCTGAAGTCCAAAACACATGCTCTGAGGAGATCTTCTAAAACTCGGTTGACTCTCTCGGTCTGACCATCTGTTTGGGGGTGATAAGCTGTACTCAAACACAACTCGGTTCCCAAAACTTCCTGGAAGCTCTTCCAAAATCCACTAGTGAAAAATGGGTCTCGATCGCTCACTATACTTTTCGGAATACCATGGAATCGAACTATACACTTAACATACAGCTTAGCCAACTTCGATGCAGTCCTAGTTGATCGAACAGGAATAAATCTTGCACTCTTAGTCAAACGATCTATGATGACCCAAATCCCTTCATTTCCCGCTCTTGTTCTAGGTAGTCCATCGATAAAATCTATCGATATTTGCTCCCACTTCCATGTAGGAACTTCTAACGGCTGAAGTAACCCACTGGGCTTCTTCTGCTCGGCTTTTACCAACTGGCAGTTCATGCACTTGGAAATAAAATTTCCAACATCCTTCTTCATACCTTCCCAGTAATAGGTTCTCTTCATATCCCGGTACATCTTATTTCCACCTGGATGAATTGTCAGCTTCGAGTGATGACTTTCCTTCAGAACTTCATCTCTCAATTCATCTATATCGGGAACAACTAGTCTTTCTTGTTTCCGAAGCCAACCCTCTCGATCGACCTCGAATCCTTTATCCTTTTCTGGGTCTAATCCAGATTCCAAATCACGGATAATCTTGACAAGCTTATTATCTCGCTTTGGCCCTCACCAATTCTTTCCACAAGAGTAGGTCTTATCGATAAGTTTGCCAACATCTCAGGTTCCAATTCACATCTGGGCCTGAAGTCAAATCCAGCCAAATACTCGAGACTCTTCCATTCTAAAAACATGGCTCCCAATCCTGCATGTCTTCGACTTAACGCATCTGCCACTGCGTTACCTTTTCCCGGAGTATAGGCTATACCAAAATCATATGATGCTAAAAACTCTAGCCATCGTTGCCGCCGGAGATTCAAATCCTTTTGAGAGAAAAGATACTTCAATGACTTATGATCTGTAAACAACTCGAATCGAACTCCCAATAGGTAATGTTTCCACATCTTCAGAGCAAATACAATCGCCTCTAACTCCAAACATGAGTCGGATAATTCCTTTCATGCGGCTTCAGTTGTCGACTTGCATGTGCAACAACTTTACCCTTCTGCATCAGCACTGCTCCAAGTCTAGTACCACATGCATCGGTGTAAACCACCATCTCATCCTTTCCACTTGGAATAGTCAAAACAGGAGCACTTGTTAGTCGCTCTTTCAGGATTCTGAAAGCTTGCTCACACTTAGCATCCCATCTGAATACTTGATTCTTTTTCGTCAATCCTGTTAATGGTGCAGCTACCTTGGAAAAGTCTTTGATAAACCGACGATAGTATCCTGCTAATCCAAGAAAACTTCTCACATCAGATGCATTCTTAGGTCTAACCCAATCCTGGATTGCTGCCACCTTGGCGGGATCAACCGCTATTCCATTTCCAGAGATAATATGGCCTAAGAACCTCACTTCACTCTTCCAGAAGTGACACTTCGAAAACTTAGCCTTCAGCGGATGTTTCCGCAAGGTCTCCAAAACAATACGCAAGTGCATCTTGTGCTCTTCTTCAGTTCTGAAATAAACCAAAATGTCATCCACGAATACTAGTACGAACTTGTTTAACTGATCCCTGAACACTCTATTCATAAGATCCACAAAATATGATGGTACATTGGTCAATCCAAACGGCATTACCAGCCACTCAAAGAAACCAGATGGTGTCCTAAAAGCAGTCTTCGGCACACTATCCTTTTCCACTCTTAATTGGTGAAATCCCGTTGCTAAATCCATCTGAGAGAACACCTTGGCTTCGTGAAGCTGATCAAACATGTCATCTATTCTCGGCAATGGATACTTGTTCTTCTTAGTCACTTTGTTCAGCTCACGATAATCCACACACAACCTCAACGATCCATCTGCTTTGGTTGCAAACACAACTGGTGCACCCCATTCGGACACACGACGCCGAATGAATCCTTTCTGTAGAAGATCATCAACTTGCACCTTCAACTCTTGCTGTTCCCTAGGCGCCATCCGCCTAAGAGGCATCACAACAGGTCTGGCTCCTTCAACTAGATCGATGTGAAACTCGATCTCTCTATGCGGCGGTAACCCTTTGACCTCATCAAAGACATCCTCAAATCCATTTGCGACTGGCACCGATGACAGTCCATCCCGTGGAACAACCAGCGAATACATGAAGCTCATGAAGACGCCTTCCTCATGCTTACATCGTATCACAACCTTTCGCCCTTCCATATTCTCGACTGTCACCTCTAGCCTTTTACAATCAACCTTTGCTGCGTACTTCCTAAGCCAGTCCATACCCAAAATAATTCCAAACCCCGCAAAGTTTAGAACAAAACAATCACAAACAAAAGAGCAATCATGACTCGATACAACTAAACCATGGCATATCATACACAAACAGGACGAACCCCTAACTGGATTAGTCACAACCAATGGTCTATCAACAATATCCGGTCCTAAACCCAACCGGCCTACAAGTTCATTACAAACAAAAGAATGCGACGCCCCAGTATCAAATAACACTCTAACTGGAACACCACAAATGGAAAGGGTACCTTGTACCACCACACTCTTTCCTTTCTCTTCTGCAGTAGGAGCTTTTGAAAATGATGGCACAGCCCCAAAAGCATAAGCTTGCACAATCTGCCTGTCCTTCCTTGGTTCTGGACAATTCTTCTTGATATGCCCCGGCTTGTCACGATTGTGGCACTTCACCGGCACCTTTGGATTCTGGCAATCTTTGGAGAAATGGCCCTTCTGCTGACAATTGTAGCAGGTCACTTCGCCCTTCGGCTTCTTCTGGCCATCCTTACCCTTCTGCTTCTGCTTCCTCTTCTTGTTTCCACCTTGCTGTGGTTTAGACTCCTCTTTGGTCACAGCAACAACAGATCCTTCTTTAGGAAACAGATTCTCGTGCCTGAGAGCCTTCTCCACAAGCTTCACAAATGGATCATCCAGATGATCCACCAACTGCCTCCCTAGATAAATGTCCAAGCCTGTAACAAACTTCTCGTTCTTCTGATATGGAGATTCAATATACGACCGGGCATACTTGGACAAGGCTTCAAACTCAGAAACATACTCAAGAACTGGTCTTCCACCTTGCTTGAGCTCCACAAACTTCTTGAACAGAACGGATTTCTGAGCTGTAAAAATGAACTTAGCTTCAAATCTGGCTTGGAATTGCACCCAAGTAATTTCTTCCTCCGGAGTATCAATGGTGATAGAGTTCCACCGGTCAGAAGCTCTCCCCTGAAGCTGTCTTGATGCGAGCTTCCTTTTGGTTGCATTCTCAATTCCCAAATCGCCAAAGATTCTTCTATAAGCATCTATCCATCTCTGGACTTCAGTGGTTGACTCTGTTCCCAAGTAAACCTTCCCTCCAAGAGCAGTATAGTCTTTACACAACTTAGCAAAATCCACCGGTTTTGGAGCTTGAACTTGAACTCCAACATCTACTGATGGCCCCGGAGATGGCATCCTTCTCATGATCTGAGTCATCATAGCCTCGAACATAGCAGCATAATCAGCAGCCCCCTCAGCAGTACGGCCTTCCCTAGAAGCTTGTCTCCCTCTTCGACTCATTCTTAATATCTATAAAAATAATAATTATTGCACCTTGAGAAACAACTGCATAAGAGGTTCAAATCCTTCTAAGCCACTATATTATATATAGTAATCATCCGTAAAAATACAATTACGTCTCTCATACGTAGTTACGTCAGCGAGCGTTGGCTAAAATCGATTAACCTCGCTCTGATACCAAGTGTGACGACCGCCCATGACTCCTGCACTAAACAAGGAAATGGTGCGCTGAAAGGTGTGCCAGGCAGCCATGGATGATCGTCAGGGTAAGGTAAAAAACAGCGGAATCTATCGTATTACTCACAGTGCATGGATAAAATACAATAGAGAAATATATATAGTGAAGCTACACAAAGTAGAATCTCATCCATTAAGCTTCATAATAGTTTTATACAAACATCTGAATAGTTATTACATCAAGCCTCACTACATAGCACTCAGAGAATCATACAAGCAGCAGAATATCCAGTACATATAGTAAGAAAATAATATGCAAGCCTCCAGTTCGTCTACGTCATCAGCATCGTTGGTCACTAAGAACAGCACCTGTCACCTGCTACCTAGTCTGCCCATCCCAAAATGGATGAACAACCCAAGGTAATAAGAGTTGAACATAAAACCTTGAGTCAGACAACAGTCTTAGTGAGCGGTAAATTAACTAACAACATACCAAAAGAGCATAAAGGTAAAAGGAATAAGAACCTAACCCTCCCACTCTACCTCTTTCTACAGTGATAGCACCCAGACACACTAAGCATAAGTAAACATAGCAAATCAGACATTAAAAGTAAAGCAATTATCACTCGAGTCAAGGTCGGTGTTTTCCAAGTACAAACCCCCAAGGCCTAAACCAAGATCAGATAAGCACCCAGAAAACATCACTCTTGAGACCGAATGACGATACAACCAAAACATCCAAACATCCATGACTATGGCTATCACTGTTATCATTGCTTCGATACCACCGTTAATTGAATGACCGACACATTCTTTCAGCCGTCCATCAAGGGCTAATGGTAAACCCGGTTCTAGACAGAACTCCGCACGTCGTCACAGCCCGTGCCTAGGACTATCGAATCTGCCCAGAGTACTCGACCACCAACTGTAGTCTTTTGGGACTATCGAATCTGCCCAGCGTACTCTTGCTTTGAGTCTGCTAGAACCTTCAATAACGATGAAATCTCAGCCTTCTAGTCATCCTCCTCGACGACTATTCTCATACTAGCTCAAGCGCCTCTCGAGCCAACCATTATCCACAAACTCGAACCATCCCTCGAGTTATCAACATGCTTGGAATGATCCCGTCTGGATTGTACCAAGACTACTTCATATCATGCCTTGCTTTATTTCATCATAGCAAAGTCCCATCTCAACATCATCATCAAATTTGTCCATATGAGCTTTATCATCCGCCACATATGCCATGAGCAGCTTTTTCCTATTCAAGAGCCTTTCCCTTAGCTTTTGAATCATCTTCGACCAACTTGTCCAAATCCAACCACTAATCAACTAAATTATAACAATCAATCAAATCAATCATTAATCCAAGTAATTAAGCATTCAAACATGATCTAAAAACAATTATAACTAAAATGGCAATCTTGTAACAAGCATGAATCATAAGTATTATCTCTACAACTTGATGGATGAACTTGCATAGGTTAACATGTATAACAATGGATGCCAAATCTTCATGAACAATGGACCTACACTTATGTTTAAGAAAATGCATGGAAATCACTATTTTAACACAAAATCAAACCACCAATCCAATATGCTCCTTTGGGTCCGTGTGAGAGATAACCACCACTCACCGAATCACCTAAACACCTCAAAAGCAACACACTTCAGATCTGGACAGCGAAGGATCTAGCTTGATCCACCAAAATTCCGCTTCAAACGATGAAATCTCTCTTCAATGGATGGAGATCTTCAATCTAAGCTCTTGGATCTTCGATTTGATCTTCGATTTGGATGGAAGGAAGCACTAGATTAAAGAAGAGATAAGAAGTGAAGAAGTGTAGTACTCGAGCTCTCAAAATGGCAGAACTTCGTCACTTCAAAATCCGGATCCCAAAAAGTGAGGCAAACCCCTTGTATTTATAAGTCGAACCTTAGGTCGCTCGCTCGCTATTAGGTCGCTCACGACCTAACTATGGCCGACCTACGACCTAGCAGTTCCCCCGACCTAACAACCCTGCAACTCAAGCTATCATGCGACTCAACGACCTAACACACCTGTACTCGACCTAAAACATGCACGGCTTAACGACTCAGCCCTTCACGCGACTCAACTACACACGCGACCTAACGCTCAACGACTTAAGCGTTCTAACAACATCTCGACTTAGCGACTTAACAACAAACGCGACCTAACTACTAAGTCGCATTCCTACCTAAGTCGCCTAAACGACTTAACGACCTAACAACGTAACCCTCTACGCGACTTAACGACTTATCCAAGGTCGCGACCTGACCACTACAGCGACCTAACTACACAAAGCAAACCAAACATAGGTCGCATATGACCTAACTATACACACAGGATCTCACGACCTAACTATAACGACTTAAACTATTTCCTTAAGTCGCTCTAACGACTTACTTCTCTTAGGTCGCTAACCCCTTAAGCCGTTATCCCTTAAGTCGTTAGTTTCCTTAGGTCGCTCCAATCTCCTTAGGTCGCTCAAACCCTTAGGTCGCTTCATCCGTTAACTCGCTCCACCGACCCAAGCTTCTACACGACCTAACTGCTAGGTCGTTCCAAATCTCTTAAGTCGCTCAACCTTATCCTTAGGTCGCTCGACACCCTAGGTCCTCTCTAAGCCGCTTCTACGACCTAGCCTCCAGACGACTTAAGCTTTGGACGACTTAACAACACTAACAACCTAATGACAACAGTTCTACGTTTTCTCGATACGTAAAATCCGGGTCGTTGCAGTAGAAGTAATAATACTTCTGTAACTGAAAACAATAATACCATAAATAGTAATGATAATCTTTTAAGATTACCACCTTGATTCTTACACAATCATCCAATTAACAACATAATTGGTGATTTAAACACAAGATTTTCAACTAGAAATCAATTAAATCAATAAGTCGTGTTGCATTCATATCTAATTTTGAACCAAAAATTATAAAGAAGTATCGAAAGATGATTTTTGGATTATCGCAATGCAAGAAGAACTTAATTAATTTGAAAGAAATGATGTATGGGAACTTATACCAAGACCAAATAATCAATTCATAATAGGAACAAAATGGATTTTTAAAAATAAAGCAGATGAAAATGGAAATGTTCATAATAAAGAAAGATTAGTTGCTCAAGGATACAACCAAGAAGAAGGAATTGATTATGAAGACACATTTACTTTTCTAGCACGTCTTGAAGTTATACAAACATTATTTGCTTTTTCATGTCATCGTAATTTCAAATTATTTCAAATTAATTTAAAAAGTGCATTTTTAAACGATTTCATAAAAGAGAAGGTTTATGTTGAACAACCACCATTATTTGTTCATGAGAAATATCCAGACCATGTTTTCAAACTTAAAAAGGCATTATACGGATTAAAACAAGCACCTCATGCTTGATATGAGAGACTGAAAAACGCATTTATTAAATTCCGATTTTCAAAATAGGAAAATTTATTCGACATTATTTATAAAAGAGAAGATAGTAATATACTGGGTGTACAAATATATGTTGATGATATCATATTTGGATCAACTAATGAAAAACTATGTAACGATTTCTCTAGCATAATGAAAAATGAATTCGAAATGTCGCATATGGAAGAATTAAATTTCTTTTTAGGTTTACAAATAAAACAACTATAAAATGGAATTTTTATAAATCAAGAAAATTTTTGTAGAGAATTACTAAAACGATTTGCAATTGGTAGTACTTCAAGTAAACCAACTCTAATGAGCACGAGTTTATATTTAGATAAAGATGAAATGGAAAAGATTTCGATCAAAAGTTATACCGAAGTATGATAGGATCTTTATTATAATTAACGACTACTAGACCGGATATAATGATGAGTGTGTGTCTATGTGCAAGATTTCAAGCACAACCTAAGGAGTCACATCATCGAGTGGTTAAAATAATTCTATGATACTTAAACAACACCAAAGATTAAAGATTTTTCTACCCGTAAGGCAGCTCTTTCAAACTCGTATCATATAGGGATGCGGATTTTGATGATTTCAAGATAGAAATAAAAAATACGAGTGGCACGTGTCATTTCATTGGTAAATCCCTAGTTTCATGGTTCAGTAAAAATCAAAATTGTGTTTCTCTCTCGACATGTGAAACCGAGTATATACCAGCAGCCTTATCCCGTTCACAAGTAATTTATATGCAACAAACACTTCCACATTCCCTATATATTGTGATAATACTAGTACTATAAATTTATCCAGGAATCCAATTAATTATTATCGTGTAAAACATATCGATGGTCGACATCATTTTTTAAGAGATAATGTAGAAAAAGGAATTATTTTCCTTGAATTTGTTAACACTGAAAATCAAATTGCCGATATTTTCACCAAACATTATGTGAACCAACTTTTATAAAGCTATGATGGGATCTTGGTATGTGATCAATTAATGAATGAATTAATTAATATATGCCACATTTATTCATCATTAGAAAATTTTAAAGCATTATTTCTCTATATAAAGTTTTAACTTAAATTCATTTCAGTAAATCTTCTAACAACCATAAAAAAACCATTAACAAATTTTTGTGGTTAAAACAATTCTATCCATATAAAGTTTTAACTATAAATAGACTATACAATCAATTTATACATGATTAAAGATAAATAAGAATAGAAATATTATTTATAAATTTACAAAAACTAAACATGTCTTCTGATCACGACTCCACTTATTCAACTATCGACTTTAGCCTACATTTAGCAAATAGCACCTAGGTATCACTAACAAAAATCACACCACCATCAATTCGATCGGCCTCACTAAATATTATGGCGGCACCTACATATCACATCAGCTTCTCTCCTAACGAAAAGAAAGCTAAACGAGCAATGGATCTAAATTCAACATCTCTCAACACTAAAGTTGATGCAATATATCACTATCAACAAGAAATGACGGAAGTTCAACGAGAAATGTATTACGAGTAACGATGTCAAGGATCTCATCTTAACTTTCTCGAGAAATGTATTCTAGCAATTTATGGTCATTCACCTAAAAAAATTGTACATCAAAAATACTCTCGTTTAGCAAAAATTCATGTAAAAACTTCTAATATTACCCTAAGAAACTTATGGAAGGCAGGGCCATCAAACCAAGACTGGATTGGTACTCTAGCTCCACCATATTGGTCTCCACTTAAGCCTCAAGCTAAGAAAACTAGCACAAACTCTTGGGATCAACCTAAAATCATAAATTCTTCGACAGATGATTAGTTCTATATATAGACAGACACAGACATATGTAAACTATATAATATTTAGTTTTTTATGTTTATTGATTATGAATAAATTCAATCAAAATAAAAAAAAATCAAACAACATACTACAAAACTCAACTCCATCTCTCTCACACATCTGTAAAGAAGAGAAGACATTTGTCAGGTTCCTCGGAATTACAATCCTGGTTGATCTCAGACGTCGATTCCTCTTCCTTAGACGGCTGAGAAAAGTTTCGGTTGTAATAAAAAGGCACTTCATATATATACTTTTTACCCGACTCTTCAACCATTCACCAATCTACTTCAAATCTAAATCTCCAACTCTAAAACCCTAACTTCCCGAACCTCAATTCATCAAAAATGATCCTAAAGCAAAAATTCTTATTCCCAAATCCATCTTGTAAGCGATGCCCATATTCAAGAACGGCTTCGAAATAGTCCAATTGCGAAAAAAAATATGAAGAACTAAAGCAAATGAGATTTCATTCCGGTCCGTTCTACAGATTATGCAATATGGTCTTCAACAACTCACAGTCGCCTCCGTTTGTTGAGAGTTAATCATTTTGATGCAAATGAGGCACAAATTGATCATTTGGCCATCTTTCTTTTTTATGCAAACTTATGTAGTAAAGATATTTAGACACCTGAAAATGAAGACGGTTAGTTATGGACTAGTGTGTACAGTCGTGTTTTGAAAATTAGCGTAAACACAATTTATTATTTACAAGATTGTTTCTCTGGTGGACTTGATTTAGAGAAAATTCCCGACCAAATAAATCTGCCACGTGATGAAGTGACACATCAAATTTAGGAAGATAGAATGCCGTAAAGGAAATCCATTTATCTATGACCAAAAGCTAAGCTATTAAATCGTATGATGATTGATACGATAATTCCCCGGTTAGGAAGTCATGAACAAATATATGAAAATGACCACAAAGCCCTATATGCTATATTTGGAGGAATTTAAGTAAATTGAGCTAAATTTATTCATGATGAAATTAAAAGCTTTTAGTCTCACCATAGATGCACAATTACATATGTTCCATACATCATGTGTCTTTTACAAGATCTCGGGGAATCTTCTTATATTTCTCATTTGAAGAAGTTCTTGTCAAAGAAAGTGGTATAAGGTTTTTATCTTTAATGCATCTTCCTAAAAAACCACCTTCTATCATTTTCATGGCTTAATGGACTACGTAGTAACAACAAATGCATTTGGTCCCTCCTCGACCGGCTCAAGCTACTCCTCCTCCACAACAAACTCACTCACCTCGTCCTCCACAACAATCTAGTTCCTCTCATCATGTTACTGAATATTATTCTGATTATGACTCAAAATGAATCCATCCAGTGATTTAATGCTTTGAAATCAAAAATTAATCACAGACAATTAGAGAGCTTTGAAGAAAAATCAAAAACCTTTATAGACTAAAATGGCCAGTTTGTAAGATCTTTTTCTACAAGAATGACTGAAATGGAGAAAGCTTTGGAAAAGGTTGTTTCCACTTTAGGCAAAATAATGAGAAAAGTTCGTGGTAGATCGCCTTCTAGGTCATCCTCCTCTCCTTCTCCAACACCACCTCCTTCAGCACAAACTCCAGTCTATCGTCCTCGTAGATCATCGTCTTATGGAGGCAGTTCTCAACAAGATCCAAGAAAGACTATAATGAGGAAGAACCGGAGGAAGAACAAGAAGATAGCGATGATATGTCTTCGACCGATCCTTCAGCACCACAACAAACGAATCTTTCAACATTTCAAGGATTGTCTATTCAAGAAAATGAAGAATATGTGCAATGGCCAGAAAACTATCATTCTACTTCATCCACCTACCATGATTATTCTGATAATTATGGTGATTTCTTTAATTATAGTTATCTTGACTATCAATAACTATTCCTTTCAATTTTAGGGTTGTTTATTTCTACTCATTATTGTTCATTCGTACCAGTACTGATGTTGTTATTACCCTAACTATTTTTTTTTTTTATATTCATGATTTTAATGGCTTTGTTTTTGGTTCATTTATGCATTTCTAATTTTTAATAATGCCAAAATGAGAGATAAATATGCATATACTTAGGGGAGATAATGTTCAAGGGGAGTTATCTTTTCATTACTTATTACTAACCATTGTATAGTTGTCATCATCAAAATGGGGAGAATGTTAGTACCTCTATTCTGAGATTTCAATGACAACAACTATACAATCTCATATACAAGATATGTCTTATCATATTGCAGGTATATATATTAGATGAAGACCACGTTGCATAACAGGATTACGGCAGATAGACAACTGAAGAAAGATGGATCATACTATTTAAGAGTAAGGTCATATTTTTATGTCTATTCATATATATATGTTGTACAAATCTCCTTGAGTGATCAAAACACATATAATTTCACATTGACAAATGTTACTAACAAATATTCTAAATTTATAATTCACAATATGACAAACGTCTGTCACTTAGTCACAAGCGTCTGTGACAATTCTCTATTTATTATTCGAGAGATCTATAGACTTCTATAAACTGTCTTGGTCTAAAAAAAGAAACTAAAAATGTCGTTTTTTGAATGGATGCTTCTCTTTGGTTTGAACAAACTTCTTCCTCCTTCAACAGTTGCAATCATTCATCAAAGAGTAAACTTTCAAGATGTCATAACTTTTCAAATACAACTCTTTGATTCTATAAATACTTTAGTCAATTGAGATTTTAATTAAACTTGATTTACTATTCTCTAACTTCTATATTCAGATTCTCTTGTACTATCATTAACTTAATATTCTCAATCACTTTAAACCAAAATCTATATATTTTGGTTAAACTATTTCCTACAAACCCAAGCAACTCACACTCATTATCATTCAAAGGATATTATAGGAAGAATTGTACTAGCAGTAAATATTTGTGTTATATCAAACACAAGATTGTCAAAGGAACACTATTTGTAACAACCTATTCCTCCAGGCAAAGTGAGAGTTATTGCTTAGTGAAATACCGAGGGGGGCTTCGGGACTGGACGTAGGATGGGAGGTCCGAACAAGTATAAAAACTTTAGTGTGCTCGTTTTTATACTTTACCTTTTATATTGTTATATTACTACATTTAGCTCATATATTATTATACACTCACATAGTAATACTCTAGTCATATTAAATACGATCCACTATACTTACAGAATCCTATTTTGAATAGTGTTTCACTTCCAATGCTTCCACTCGACCCAACTATAGTCCCTCGATGGACGTTGTGTCATGATTTGACTACAATCAAAATGGAGATTTCATATTAAAGATTAACGGTATTCTCAAGTCGAGAGAACTATGTAAATCGGTTAATTTGATATTTTCTATTTGACCTTATTTCTATTAACCAACAGAAAACTATTAAGTGAGTTATTCCATGATTATCCAATAATTATTAGTACATAACCTCTAAGTTGCCCCCACCAGCCGTGCGTAATATACTGCCTAACATTTGGAGAGCTTTACATACTCTATTCTCAATAGGATGTATCAATCCCCAGTTTCGATACATCCTGACTACAAATATTTAAATTGCTATATTTATTTTATTGTAATAAATTATTCATGGTTACAACACCTTGTAACTACTATAATAAAACATACCACTTATGTATTTCTATTAAATATACTATTAATTAAATTAACTAATTAATATAACACATTATATCAAGTATATAATGGAAAGAATACCTTTTATTTCAAACAAGCTTGGTTATCGAGTTAAATATATGTAATAGATTACATAATTTCCCCTAAGGCATATGCCTAACTTTGTCAATCCCCCACTTACACTTGGGGTCAATAATGGAATCTTATTTCAACTTCTCTAATCGGTTTCTTTAAAACCAATTGGTTCAGTCTTTGGGTGAATAGGTATGCTATTAAGTTTCAATTATCTACTCTGTCAATCAACTCTCTTCGATGTTGATAAACTAGGTTTACCATATGAAACTATTCTGATTATGTCTCTCAGCTTTTAATAAGCTCTAAGTTTTGTTTTGAACTATATCATGACATTGCTATCATATGCAATATTATGAGATTTTCAACATTTGGAATCACCCTTAGCTCAGTTATAAATATGTGCATTTATATTTAT
Organism: Allium cepa; assembly: GCA_030765085.1. Taxonomy (NCBI): domain Eukaryota; kingdom Viridiplantae; phylum Streptophyta; class Magnoliopsida; order Asparagales; family Amaryllidaceae; genus Allium; species Allium cepa. The sequence continues at coordinate 195,456,289 of CM060934.1, read as the reverse complement.
ATATGTTATTTTTATTGCGGTGCTATTCAAAGCGACATACTTTTCCTTTTTTATTGAATCGGCCATGGTCTTTCATTCGGAACATTTTCAACTTAAATATTCTTAACTTGAATTTATCATTGATATATTATGCTCAATATCACTTATGAAGTTTGAGTTTGAACATTCCTTCATAAGGAGTTTTTTGTTTCTGCAAATTATTCTTTAGTATTTTGAAAATACACGAGAACGCATCAAACAACCATTTAGTGATATCAATTTGGATCTTATATTTCCTTCATGTATCGAACATATTAGCGAACCACAATATCATAGAAACATAACATGTATGATAATTCCTATTGCGTATGCATACGGAATCCATCTTACAAGTTCTGTATCAAACATTTTAATAAGGTGTCCTTGCATATCATTTGAAAATTTCTAATATCTTTTATACTTGCTATAAAAGACATCATTTACAAATCCAACGTTCGGTATCAAAACAACTAAAGCTGATTTTAACATAAGTACAATGTTAACAGTCAGCGGTGTGTTGTTTACTTATGGTTTAGAAATATCTATGAACCTTTTAATGTTCTTTCTTATGAACACACTCTTACTCCGCATTTTGACCGATAATCAAATTATTTGATATTTCTATCAAATTTTTTATTCAACTCCCTTGAATCATATCAAAAAACTCATAAACTCATTATTACTCCTACTAACTTGGAGACAATTTTATTATGTTTAAACAATTTACTCTAAATCATTATTTAGAATTATTTTTTTTAACACATACGTACCAAAACATAAAATCATGCCACGCGATAATACTATGAGTAAAATCTGAACTAACTTTAGATAATCGAATGGCGAATCTGTTACGTTAATTTCAACAATTGAAATTCATGGTATTATTCTTATCAATGTGAGTCACTATATTCCAACTGCATTTATCTCTCTTAAAGACACATTGGTGACCAACGAATTATTTCCTTTTAAATTCAACTTTCAAAATCATATTTTGATAATGTACATGGAATCTATTTTGGATTTACGCATCATACCATATCATAAAGTCAATACTCTTAATGGTTTAATTAAACAACTAAGGATTATTTATTCATGACATTGATAAGAAATTCACATTCTCTCTTTAATGCACAAGAATACTCATTAGATGTATAATGTATTTGTGTTCATTTAGCTTTGGTCAATTTCATTTCATCCCTTGTAATCAGTCTTATCATTGGATCGTATCCAAATTCACTTTGTACCAATAATTTCTTTAAAAAAATTCCTACGCTACGGAGTGCGTATTTCTTGAAACAATAGTTGTTTCTTCATGCAACGAAATAGGAAATCATAGGAATTTTATGAATTGCCTTATATAAAACTGATTTTGCGTTATTCACAATATATTTATGTTCACAACATAGATTGGTCATCCATTGATTATCCTTTCCAAGATTCTCTTGGGGTAATTCATAAAAGATCTTTTACGTACAATTATTACATGCAGTAAATCTACTCACATAACCTGCCAACTCCTTGGCCTATTATATGTAGGGGTTTCTTATAAATCGTTATCTCATATGGAGTTGTAAAACATTCTTTTGATGATATTAATTTTGACCTTGTGCATTACTCTTAAGTACACACCATATAGAAATAATTTAACACACGTTCACTCATCATTAATCATGTTTTGTCCAACAAAGTTTGATTACGCCTTATCAATACATCATCATGTATTATCGGAAGGAGTGACTTTTGATGTTGAATCTTTATTCATTTTAGATACGTTCGAAACTCTTTCCAATATACTTACGTATTTGATCAAATCAAATTAATTTTATTTTGTATTGCGTGTAATTTTATTTACTTTTGTTTTATACTCTATGAGCTTACCATAGAAATATTACATGTGTCTCAAATATACATGTTTGTCTCGGTGATAACTCATCAGTGAACATAATAAAGTACATGGAACCATTTTGATATTAATAGACTTGTGATTGCATACATTATATGTATCAATCTGAAGAGTTCATCAACTCATACAATTCTCCCGCTAAATGGGTGTACAACCCTTAATTTTTTGAGATAATTTAACTAAATTCATATGATTCATAATCATATAATAGAAATTATTTCTCAAAACTACGGCTTAGTCTATAATTCAAGAATAATTGTAAGTTATTATACATACTTTAGTATTTTTCAATGCATCGCTTTTGTTGTGAAAAAATAATACCATATTGTAGTTTTATTTCATAACGAATATTCATAATATTCACACTAATATATAACTTTCGATTTTTTAGTTAGAACTAAAAAATAGTAATTATCTCATAAATAACGTTCAGTATATTTTACGAAAACAATTTTTGTAATTTAATGTAAACAATAAGTGTTATATGGCATATGCTTCCATAATTTTTGCTATTACTACAATTGCGTACTGAATTCGGAGGTCCATCATTCACTTAATATAGATTATTTATTTCATAAACTGCAACTAGTTTACAGTAGAGATTTTTTTGATCAAATATTTTGAACTCAATGAAATAAATTTTATAGAGAACAGTTTTCTATATGAAAATACATTTCAAAATAAAATTCGTAATTCTTATTCCAACGTTAAGCATCAATTATTATTATTACAATTATCATTTTTGATGTTTCTTTATAAAGCAAAAGTGACTATTCACTTTCTTCATCCCAACTGTACCTTAAATTACATCTACTCTTGCACACTCATTTTTCTTTCTGAGTGGACAAATTGTTCAAAAGAATACCCTTACCATAATATCATAATGAACTCTTTACAAAAGCGCAGTTGATTATTCTTAACATTTACGACATCAAATATGTTGCACTCTGCGTAAACCGGTTAAACTGATATTTCAACGAGCAAGTTCTTAGATTTGTCTTGTAGTTTTGGTCTTGTGTTACATTTAACACAATACGATCTTTATTGTAATCAATGAAATTGAATACTCGATCTCACGGTATGGTTTATTTGGTTTGCTTCTAATGAACTAATTTCATCGAAGTATTGTACATTACGAATTATGATCGTTCATCATATAACGCTTATATGTGATAGTATATAGATTAATATCCATATTCTTGTATTGCTTTTAAGTTTGGAACTCATTGAATGCAATACACCGTCTTTGAAAGGGACAGCAGATTAAAGAACTTAAGGCTAATTTAACACTAGAGGGTGGTGAATAGTGTTTAATTGATTCTAATACTTATATGGACTAATTTAAAATCATGACACAAATAAATGCAGAACTTAATCACAGCATAATCATAGATGCAGAAAGTAAATAAACAGTAGTAAAAGGAGAGAACACATCGGATTTTATACTGGTTCGGACGTACCCTACATCCAGCCCTATACCAAGGGGAACCACCTCATATGGATTTTTATTATACCAATGTCGAGATTACAATCCTCAATTTCTAAAGGCCTTGAGGTACCCTCTTGTCTCACGGGTCCGGGGCAAACTCTTTTTATTTACGGGCCATAAAATTACCCAATTGATTTCCAGGTACAACCACACCTTATAAAGAGACTCGATAAACTTTCGATTACAAATTGACCCTATAACTTTGAATAGCACTTTGATCTTTGAGAGAGGACAGAGAATCAAACAAGTATGAGATTTTAATTTGATTCACTTAAGAATTTGATATAATTTCGGCACGATCTTAAAAATATGAAAATTTTAGAATAAGGATTTGTGGAGAAGAAGAAGTGAAGAAAATAAGAAATTAGTTGGTTAAAAAATTCATTTGTGAAGGCTATTTATAAAGCACCAATGGTCATAACCATTCATGAAGAGATTTAAATGAATAGACACTTCTTTTGAAAATTGAAACTTTTGAATTCAACGGCCACCATGTCGACATGGGTTATCCCATGATGTCGACATCCCTATGTTAAAAACGATGTAAAATTTGTTTTGAAAATGAAGTTTAAAACAAGAATTTATTTTAAAACAAGAACAAATAATATTTTAAGGCTAAAACATCTTATTGAAAAATCATTTGAAAAGATAATTTTAAGGCTAAAATATTTTGAACAGCGGTTTTTAAAATCATTTTGAAAAACCATTTTGAAATAGTTTGGCAAGCTTCTTCCTGTAGAATATCTCATCACATCAGGACTCGAGAACTTGTACAAAACTGGGGTGTTTGTGGGTTTGTAAGCCACTTTTCGTAGGTTTGTTAGCTACTTGTCGTGGGTTTGTGAGCCATTAAGAAGGTAGAAATGGATTCCATCCCAAATGAAATTCTAAATGAAGATTTCCATGCTATTATGAAGTTTTAACAAAAACTAGACATATATCTTGAAAACTTGATCTTGATACTCTAGAATCTTCAATCTCTAGTCTTGAGTCTTTATACTGATCAGTCTTCAGTAATCAATACCTGCATATATATATATATATATATATATATATATATATATATATATATATTTATATCCTGCATATACATATCTATCTAGACAACAGTGTTAGTATATATTTTATAATAAGATAACATAAAAAGGTTGTTATCATCAAAACCAACGTCTCAATTCCTAACAATCTCCCCTTTTTTGATGATGACAACCTGTATTTATAAAATATATTAACCATACCATAACTCCTATCATAACTCCCCCTTACTACATAACTCCCCCTTACTCCAAACCAACTATTATTTTATAGCTTCTCCCCCTTTGTCATCAACAAAAAATTCTAACTAATAAATTCCCTGAACTTGGCATAAGATAATCAACCATAGAGTAATCCATATATAAGTGTAATAAGTGCTAAGCGTGATCATAAGTATGAAATGTGATCATAAGTGTAATCTAAAAATAATCAATAATTAGCCAATCATATTTACAATAATTAGTCGATCCAAACATATATACAAACCATACCAAATAAATTAAGTCAATCAAGTTTTAAAATACACCGATCAAGTCAACCAAATAACATACAGAATGACTAGACATTCCTTGGTACTTCCATCCATCCATCTTCTCCAAAGATAGGGTCTGCTTTGATGGCATCCCATTCTTCTTTATCTTTGTCAAGAGTGAATGGTAGATTTCCTTCATGATCGTCCTTGTTAAGGGGTAAGATCATCCAACGAAGGGCGTCGAAATGTCTCTCTTGCTCCTTGATCATCTGTATTTGACTCAATTCTAAGTGACGTTGATTATGAAGTATGAATGTAAGAATATTTTTGAAGAAAATGATAGTTTCTTCAAGATAATCGCTTAGATTCTTAATCGGAAAAGCCATAATTCAAGAAATAGGAAGAACTATGAAAGAGAGTGATTAGAGATGAAGTTTGACAATTTGTTCTGAAAGAAACAGATATAAATAGGGGTAGAAAGTCGTTTGAAATGAATAGACACAAGTTAGTTACATGAAATTAAAATTTGAAAGTGTAACTAGTTTCTACTCGTTGTATGTCGACATGGGGGGATGGTGTATGTGGACATGTCTCTGCCTAAAGTGACATTTTGCTTTTTTTGGAATATTACAAACAAATCTATTAAACTAAAATTTGTATAATATAAAAACATGCAATTACAGAGACAAGTGAGTTTGAATAATCAGGAAATGAACGATTTCATTAATAATTCTAGTTAACATTACATAAGATAATATAATATTAACTAAAATAAAGAAAATACAAAGATAGAACTGAACATAACATGAACTAAAACTAGTTAGACGAAGATGAAGAAGATGATAGTCCAAGATTTCTACTAATTTTCCCAAAGAACTTGGCGATTTTAGTGGAAATCTTATCCATTTTCTTACTCATTGATCTTTTAAGTGTTTTGTGATTTTCCACTATAATTATTTGATTATTGAGAATGGTGTTGTTGGATGGATTAGCAGGATTAGTATGATATTCAATACTCTCTAAGGAAGTTTCTTGATCTTCCACTTCCTCCTCTTCAATTTCAATTCCTTCCTCTTCCTCCTCTTCTTCTTCTTCTTCCATTTCTTCCATCTCTTTGTGAGCAAGTCTCTCTTCCTTTTCCACAAGTGTTTCATATGGTTGAAACATTAATGGAATTTTGATAAGAGAAATGTTTCCATGGTTGAACACTTTTCTAGTTATAAATTCTTCCCTTTTGAAATCAACTCCAAAGTAGTTAAAAATACGAGTGGGATAAATTCCATGATATAATGTTTTTTCACCCATAGTATAATTCTTGGGCCTTAACTTATCCAAAATAACTTGATCCCAATTAATATCATAATTTCCAAAAATTTCAAAAAGAGCTTTTCAAACTTTCAAAGTTGGGTTGTTGTAGTTACCCGATCTTGGTATAAGAGTGTGCTTCTTGCTTTTGGGCAAAAATAACGATTTTTGAATTCAAAGTTGCCATCCTCTTCAAAGATGTGATGAAATGCCTCTCGATCATTTTCATTGATTTGAAATTCTTAGAGATTTATTCCAGTATACTTGCATCTCAAAATATTTTTCAAAATTTCACAATGCAAAACAATTTGCGTTCCTTTAACACTAATCCAAATTTTTCCTTCTTCCCCATCATAAAAACCATGATTTAAATTTGCATAAAACATCTTAACAAGATTTGGATAACATACAAAATCATTTTGTTTGTTATATACTGAACTAAGAATAGAACATTGTTGAAAAAGATTTTCAATTTCATAAGAAGGAAAATCTTCAAAAATAGCAAATTTTCCCATATGAATTTTACCAAAGTTTACATAGTTGATGTAATCTTTGATAGCTTTTGGGTCATTAAAAAAGAAAGTTTCAATAGATTTTGGAAGCTTAATGGTGTTAGGAGTGCTTGAAGAGGCCATTGAAGAAGTTTGAGAGGAGTTGAAGATAATGAAGATAAGTTTGAAATCTGAAATAAAAGTGAAAAGTGATGATAAGGAGAGTGAGATAAATAGAGATTCTATAGACATGTTCTCTGGTTAAGAGGAATCTTTCTAGAGTATTGAAGTTGGTGAAAAGGTGGAGGGAAATTCAAAAGTTTTGAATTCATATTTTGAAATCAAATTCTGAGGGGCATGTCGACATGGGATATCCTGGTATGTCGACATGTGCCTATTGAATCAAAGGATAAATTTCTATTCCTAATTTATAATAAATGTATATATTATATCCTATATTCTAATTATATAATTCCTGTGATAACATTAAATATAATAATACTTAAATATTAACAATTTAATATTTAAAATATTATTAAAAAAATATCATTTTTAAATTTAAAATTCAAATTTCAAGGGATAAATTTGAATTTAAAATTCAAGGAATTTAAAAGAATCAAGAAAAAAAACAAGAATCCATTTAAACAAAAAAATTAAAAATAAAGTAAATGCGTACCTATTTTTAGATCTGTACTCCCATCGTCGTCTTATTCATAAATAGTAGTGAAACACAGATTTGAATTATCCGTCTTCTTTTCATCGTCACTGGATGATGAGTCTGAGTCATCAAGAGTTGGTGTGTATGCTTTCTTTCTTTTCCTTGACTAATCGTTATTTGGAGGGAACAATTGTTTATCTGGATACGGACAATCTTTCCTATAATTCCCGACTTTATTGCAGTTGTAGCATCTATCATTATTGACATTCTTCGTATTATTTCTGGAATTCCTTTGATCATTTCTTTTGTGATTATTCATTTTTCTATATTTTAGAAATTTCCGAAAATTTCTTGTCATGAAAGCAATCTCTTCATCACTGTCTGGTTTCGAATCTTCAGTTGTTGCATTGAATGTTAATGACTTCTTTTTTGTAGCCTTGTTTCCTCTTCTTCCTTGTAGTTGAACTTCATAAGACATCAGATTCAAAATTAATTCTTCTATTTTCATGAGATTGATATCATTTGCTTCTTCGATTGCAAGTGCCTTTTAATCCTATTCTGGAGTGAGTGAATTTAGAATTTTTCTGACTTGATCTTCCGCCGAAAAGCTTTTTCCCAGTGCAAAGTGAATGAACAATATCTTGAAATCGACAATACATGTCGAAAATGGACTCATTTGCATGTATTTTAAACAATTGAAACTGATTAGTTTATATGTAAATTTTAGTCTGTTTAACTTTGCTTGTTCCTTCAAGAGTAACTTGCAAATTTTTCCACATTTCAAATTCAGACTTATAAACAGACACTCTATTAAACTCATTCCTATCTAATGAACAAAATAATATATTCATGGTCATTGAGTTATTTTGTGCAACACCCTTTTGCTCAACAGTCCACTGGGAAAAATTGGTAATTGGTTCAACATACTCAGTTTGTGTGATATTCCAAGTGTCTAATCCTACAGATTATAAATAAATTTTCATTCTACAAGCCCAATATGCATAGTTACTACCATCGAAAAATGATGGTCTGACAACAGACCGACCTTCTACAAATGAACTAGTGTTAGTGGTAACAGAACTAGTGCCAGAGTTGACATTACCAGTGTTGGTGGCCATTAAAACAATTTTCAAGTTTCATATTATGAAAACTATGAAAACATTGCTCTGATATCAATTGGAAGGTACAGCGGATTAAGGATCTTAAGGCTAATTTAACACTATAGAGCGGTGAATAGTATTTAATGAATTCTAAGACTTATATGGACTAATTTAAAATTATGACATAAACAAATGCAGAACTTATCATAGAACACTCATATATGCAGAAAGTAAATAAAAAGCAGTAAAAAGAAAGAACACACCGGATTTTATACTGGTTCGGATACCCTACATCCAGTCCTATACCAAGAGAAACCACCTCATACAGATTTTTATTATACCAATGTCGAGATTACAATCCTCGATTTCTAAAGGCCTTGAGGTACCCTCCTATCTCATGAGTCCGGGGTAAACTCTCTTCATTTACGGGCCATAAGATTACCCACTTGATTTTCAGGCACAACCACACCTTATAGAGGGACTCGATAAACTTTTAATTACAAATTGATCCTATAACTCTGAATAACATTTTGATCTTCGAGAGAGGACACAGAATCAAACAAGAATGAGATTCTAATTTGATTCACTAAAGAATCTGATAGAATTTCGGCACGATCTTAAAAATATGAAAATTTTAGAATATGAATTTGTGGAGAAGAAGAAGTGAAGAAAATAAGAAATTAGTTGGTTGAAAAATTCATTTGTGAAGGCTATTTACAAAGCACCAACGATCATAACCATTCGTGAAGAGATTTAAACGAATAGACTCTTCTTTTGAAAATTGAAACTTTTGAATTCAACGGCCACCATGTCGACATGGGGTATCCCATGATATCGACATCCCTATATTGAAAACAATGTAAAATTTGTTTTGAAAATAAAGTTTAAAAAAAAGAGTTTATTTTAAAACAAAAACAAATAATATTTTAAGGCTAAAACATCTTTTTGAAAAATCATTTGAAAAGATAATTTTAAAGCTAAAATATTTCGAAAAGCAGTTTTGAAAATCATTTTGAAGTAGTTTTGCAAGTTTCTTCGTGTAGAATATCTCATCACATCAGGACTCGAGAACTTATACAAAACCAGGATGTTCGTCGGTTTGTAAGCCACTTGTCGTACATTTGTAAGCTATTTATCATGGGTTTGTAAGTCACTAAGATGGTAGAAATGGGTTCCATCCCAAATGATATTCGGAATGAAGATTTCCATGCTATTATGAAGTTTTAACAAAAACTAGACCTATATCTTGAAATCTTGATCTTGATACTCTAGAGTCTTCAATCTTGAGTCTTGAGTCTTTATACTGATCAGTCTTTAGTAATCAATACCTGCATATATATATATATATCCTACATATACATATCTATCTAGACAATAGTGTTAGTATATATTTTATAATAAGATAAGTTAAAAAGGTTGTTGTCATCAAAACTAACATCTCAGTTCCTAACAGTCTTGACCAAATAAATATGTAGACAACCAAATTACGAGCGTACTTAATAGTTGTAAAATCTGGTGCTTGCATGGTTGTTGAAACGTTAACATGTAATATGCGTTTATTAGTAAGTATATGTTATATTTCAATTTGTCAATCTTCATACAGTTCATTTATATATCTAAACTGATATAAGTTTTATCAATAATATTAAATGCATCAATTTATCAATGTAGATTATTATAACATTATATAACATATGTTCTTATAATATTAAAAAGGTTAAAATTTTATCATTTCATTTTTCTAATAAGGCTACCACTAGTATTGTATGTTTCACCAAACTCTTAGTCAAGACACAGACATATTTCAACTTCACTAGTGCATGCTAGGACTTGTCCATCTTGAAATTCCGACCTTGAGTTTGCTCAACAAGTCATAGCTCCACGGACGATGGGTAACTCCTTATCAGCTGCATCATATACAACTCCTAACCTTGGTACCTTGTCCTAATTTCACTTCGACCTTGAGTTTTCTTAACAAATCAAACTGAAATTATTCACTCGTACTACCATATCACGACGGCCTAAGTATATTATGGGTACCTTTAGTCTGCTCAACAAATACATATAGTTGTCTTACCTTATCTATTCAATATATTAATAATACCACATAACATCCATAGCTTAAGTTTGCTCAACAACAAAGGGGTATGCAAATAATTTATTATATATATGGTATAGGATCACATTATATTGAAGATTCATAATCTTCAATATATTATACCGAGTGATATGTACTTATGAAATAATGTATTTCTTATGAAATAATCTTGTGATTCAACTATTGGACACATCGAAAATCATGGTATACATACATTAACTTATGTATTTATTCCTTATGTCAATTTAGGATTTCTTAACGTTCCTCCTTTCGTTTACACATTCATATTATATGAGTTTTATTATTATATAACTTTTATATTTTATATTACTTATATGATAGACTTATGTATAGTATTATATTAATTAAATCATATTTAATTAATTATAATTTTAATTAAATTTATATTATTTTAATATAACATTTATACTAAATAATAATTATATACTATAACCTTTATAGTATAACAAATATATCTCATATATGTGTATTTTTTATTTAATTAAGTTAATTAACCTTTAATTAATCTATTCAATTAATTAACCTTTAATTTATCTATTTAATTAAACAATTTAATTAAAGTACATTAATTTTTCAAAAAATCATATTATATACATACATGTATACTTGTAATATCTTAAACATTTTAAAATATCATAACATATATCAAAACAAATGATACGTGTATATATATTTTATTTATTAATTGACTCATTTATTTAATTAATTAATTTTATTAATAAATTTAAAATTTGAAACTAATTTATAATATTTTTCAAACATTTTGAAATTTTTTATTATATTATAAATTTTATAATATATGTATATCTTATTTTAAATTTAAAATCTTCTATTTTAATTTTCAAACAATTTGAAAAATTAGCCTAAGGTTCAATTCAAATTTGAGCATTTTCTAATAGGGACAACCTTTGGGTTGTGAGCTAAATAATTAACCCGAACATGGCTGATCTAGACTGCATAGGCTATTGGGCTCTAACACCGTTGTTGGAACTGGACTAGCACACATTGGAAGTTATGAGTGAATTTCAATTTTTTTACCCTATTTGATCTTTATTGGGCATAATAAGTTTGATTTATTTGGAGCATTCCTAAATTTCATTTAAATAAAATCTTTTATTTTATTTAAATTTATAAATATATAGTTTATTCAATTTATATTAGGATATATGTGTGTGTATGTGTATGTGTGTCATACATACATATATATGTGTTTGCATGTGTAACATATCAATTTGTGCAAATGTATAACATATTTGTGTATAGATGTTGGAATTTATATCACAAAGCATACGTTAGCTCATTCGATATATTATGCAAACATATATATATGTGTATATATAGTATTATATATACACATAAATATTATATATATAGTATTTTTTAAATAATTTTATATAAGTATATATATATATATATATGTAATAAAATATTAATACTGAATATACATATAATATAATAGACTTATTTAAATGTAAAGAAATTATTTACAATATATTTTAAAAAAATCCTAAGCAATACATGTATATGCATATATAAATATATTAACAACTTTTCTAATATTTATATATAGGCACAAACATATGCATAATAACATAATATATATATATATATATATGTTAATAAGATACTTAAAAATGTATTAACAAATATGTTAGACCTAGTCCTGCGGACGGCTCAGCAAATATAACATATTTTAATTTTTAAAATTTTAAAAGAATATTTTATTAAATATCCATTATCAAGCCCCTCTAACCATCATTTGAGCCATCCCTTACCCTTGTTATTGTCGAAACATCAGTCCACATGATGGGCCTTAAAACCATGAAGCCCAAATTAAATATTATGTATTTAAATCTAATTTAACCACTTATCGATGTCATATATCGTTTGATATATTTATAACTATTATAAATATATTTAGCGATATTTATTCATCAAATTTCATAATTAATATTTCATAAATATTAAATAATTTATAATAATTATAAATTAATTAAATCGTTTGGTCAAAGGAAAATTAATCGTTTCGGTTGTATGACTAGTCATATGCAAATTTGGTCAGCGATTAATATCGAACTATTTGAAATTAATGTTCATAAGTCACTTAACATGTGGTGAGATGTTTTGGTCAAATTTACAGCTTATTTAGTTTCGGTAAATTCAATTTTACTTTGTTAAGCATTACTGGTTTGTGACTTTTATTTACATCAATTCTCTTCTTCAAAACTATATCACTTTGGACTAATGAAATTTGATAACAGTCAAAATTCTAATATCATCCACATTCAACTCTATAGTCCAAAAATAAAATCCTTCATTTAATAAAAATTATTATTATTAACCAAAACGCTCTGGCCAGAGACTTTGACTCCAGTTGACCACGATATTAACCCCATATAACCGAGGATATGATCCTCTCTTGAATAGTGTTTCACTTTAATGCTTTCACCCGACCTAACTATTGTCACTCGACAGATGTCATGTCATGATCTGACTATAATTAAAGCAGAGCTTTCATATTAAAAATTAATTGGACGACCCGACTTTTTAGACGGTTTAAATCGACAATAAACCATACATGTCTAACTCAAACCATTCAAAATGGTATATTATCAATGGGATTTAATAAGAAAAATAAGAGAAAGGAAGAAAAACAAAACACAAATCTCGCAGCGGAATGACAAAATATAATAGTCAAATAAACAGTTCATGAAGCTATTTTACAACAAACATTTGATTACACGATTTTTACAACATAATCATAGTACAATCAACAACATACCAATAACGATGCGGCGGAAAAATACTAATAATATACCAAACTCCATCTTCGTCCTACAGAATAATGTCTTCAAACACTGAAATGCTCAGCTGACCCGAGCGTAATGAAAAGACAAAATACTTGGGTCAGAACTAAAAGTTCTTATATAAGTTAAATCAACAATAAGTAAATATGAGTGTAATAGCTTCAGAGGTGTTTACGGGATTTTTCATCTCTCATTCAATGTATAACGTGAGTGCAATAACTTAAGAGATGTTACGGTATTTTCCATCTCCTTGGGATCCATTAAACTATCTATATATAGTAGAATACGCTATATATATGGTGCCTAATTAGTAAAAAAATTCTTAGCGTTAAACCTTTACATTAATCCCCCTTAAGGCATTTTTGAGAATTATCCTACAGTTTTCCTTTGACATCACCAGTAACGTCAGTAGTCCGGGAGGCGCCGTGATAAGACAACACTAAAGCAAAATCAGTAGTGGAAGCGAACAAGGATAAAGAGTATGATAAGGCACGTGAGGCGATGCTCAAGGTAGGATACTACCGTTATGCGTTTCCTGACTAGTGGTAGTCCTTAATGGCCCACCGCGAACATCCATCCCATAATCAATCAAGGTGCAACAATCAAGTCAAAATCAATATAGTAATACGAAGAACAGATGTCGCTAGAGGTAGCTAGCCTCATTGGCTAGGTATGGTTCATGTTTTAGTCATTTCTAATTGGCATAATTGTCAGAGTCATCCATCATCGTTTTCTTACTTCAAATCCAGCAAACGTTCACCAAATCCAACCACTTCATTCTGAATCAGCCACCACGTACACAGTTGTTAAAGTGCTTCCAATATTGACAGAGAGTATGCCAATAAGAAGCCCCGGTCTCTTTAACAACCAAACGTCATTTTTCACACCGGTTGGTTCTTTTAACTTTCGAATCAGATTCATATTTGCTATTGAAATATCATATTCACTTCGAAAATATCACTTGATTTCAAAATACCATATCTACTCGAAATATGTCATTTTCACTTGAAAATATCATTTAAAATTCCAACTTAGGTTATAACATCATTTAACCACATTCGCATTTAGATCAATGATTTAAATATAAACATTCCAACTTTGCATGGTTTGAATTTTTAGAAAATAGTTTGAATAATTTTAAATAGTTTAAATAGCTTAAAATATGAGTAATTTTAAATAGTTTAAATAGCTTAAAATGGCTTAATAATTTAATGATTTAAAACGGTTGATATAAAATGGTTTGTGCATTGAAAATGGTTTATATAGTTATAATATAGTTTGGAAAAATAATGATAATTTGAATATTGAAGAAAAATGGATTTTAAACAGTTTATATGAAAATAATTTATGTTGAAAATAACATCAAATTAAACTGCTTCTTTCCATTTCAACAAATCTGGGCCCATGTCCAAATTTCAAATCAATAAAGCCAAATTTTCAATCTTTCAGTTCAATTGAATCAATTTCGATTTAGTTTCAAATTAATTTGAATTTCAATCTGAATTAACTTTAATTTTTGAAAAGTTCGTTTTTAACTTCAAATTCGAATCAATAATCCAATTCAATGATTTACATTTCAATTCAATTCTTATTTTAAACCATTTCAATTTATATCAATTTTATGTCCAATTTCAATTTACTGATTTAAATCGCTTAAATCAAACTAAACCTCATTGCTCAATTTTAAGGTCCAAATCTTAAAATAATTCAATTTCCAAAATTAAAGTCATACCTCGATTATAACTTCACATTTCTAATTCAATTCTTAGAATCAATTTCTTCTAACCAATTTCAATTTCAACATTTCAAAACTTGAATTAGAAAATAATTTGATTCATATAAATCCACAATTTATTTCCTTCAAAATAATATCATTTAACCAAAATCCAAATTCTAGATTTTAAAGCCATTTAATTTAACCAATCTGGTGTCCGTACATAATTTTCTACCCTATGGCCAAGTGAATAGTTAGTTCAATTTTTGATTTCAGAGATGGATATATATCATTTCGATTCAAATCAAAGTGTCATAGGTATATGTCATTTCAACCTATTTCTTAATTTATTCGAACTAATTCCAATGATAGTTTATATGCGTTCAATTAATATACAGGGATATATATGAACAAATAAACATCCAATCATCCAAAATGTTAACATATAGACATCCATCACAGTCAACATCCAAATCAACCAATAAATCACAACAGTGAACTAGTTATCAATATCACGTACTTAACTAGCCATTAAATTCAATATTAGTTTAAATGTCAAATTAATTCAATATAAATTCAAATTAAATTTAAATGACAATTTAAATTACCAAACAGCAATCAATAAAATTTTTATCACTTCATAAATTTAATTCAACTAACATAAGAAGATTTAGTATTACGTAAGTGGGTTTAATCACTCACCTTTTATTTATAGCCAATTAAAATCCAATAAAAGCCCAAAAATCCAACAGTCTTCAAACTCAACCAAACCAATTTCTTGTTGTTCGGAATTTCGATACAAATCCAACGGAAGAAATCCCACGTGAATCGGAGTTCATATGCGCAAGATATTCAAGATATAAGAATATTATTAAAATGAAATATAAAAACCCGTACACACATTTTAATAATAAATAAAACAAATTAGTTACTCACGTTAAAAATATTAAAGCCTGTGCATGTTTCTAAAGCCTGAAGAATCAATGGAAAAATGACATGATGGCTCATGCATGGAGGTAGGAGGCTTTAGGAATGGATTTGCAAATAAATGAAAACGATTGACCTCATGAAAATAAGGTCCTCATTTTGTTTGTTTTTCTATTTTAAGAAGAGAAAAAAATTCAGGCAAAAAATAATGGCGGCACGTTTTGGACATGAAAAGTTAGAGGGAGAGATTTATGGAATAAGAAACGAATAAAGGTAAAGCACTCTTGAAATTGAAATATGAAAGGGAAGGATACAAAAAGATGTAAATTCACAAAATGAAAAGAGACTGACATGCAGATAATTAACAAAGGATGAAAGATACACGTTGGAATTTGAGTAGACGTGTTTACATGGCCAGCAAATCTTTTGGTATAAAATTTCTAAACGTGCGCTGCCTCAATTAATTTCATTAACATACATGAACCGTTTCAAGGCAAGGCTCACGTGTAAATAAATAGAACTTAATGAAAAACTGAAAGAGGCATGTATTTAATTAAAAAAAAGTAATAAAATAAAATAAATGAGAGCGGTGATTTAAATTTGTGAAGGTAGATTGTACATGGAAAAAAACTCTAATATACTCAAATTTAAAAATGTTCATTTTAACTTATTTTATCATCCCTAACACACTCAAATTTACACCTTTATATATCTTTATTTAGTACACAGTAAATAAAATTAAACACTGCAATTAACGTAATGGTGACCGCCGCTACACACAATAAAAGATAACTCAAGACTCCAAACTCAAATTTAAAAACAACGTTTTTCTCAACACGCAATCAGAAACTCAAATATTTAATTTATTTTAAAATTTAAGGTTAGGTCACCCGCATGGTGATCTGCGCGTACAGGTTCGAATCCGAAAATAGCCACTTCACAATGCAAGGGAAAGGCTGTGTATATTATCGACCTCCCTAGAGCCCGCTATCAAGCGGGAACCTCGTGCACTGGGTTCCACCTTTTTTATTTAAAGTTAGCATTAAAACTACTTTCATATGTCTCCGACTACTATTTAATGACCGTAAAATGTTGTTTCAAAATTCAATTTTTCCCTTTTCACACAATTATACTTAGTTGCAAAAAAAACATTCATTTTATTTTATTTTCCAAAACATTCTTTTAGTTTTATTAAAAATAATCCTTTTATTTCATCAACCTTTTCAATTGAAACATATGTTTCCTTTTTATTTCCTCAACTTTCTCTTTTATTTTAATTCAAATGTATGTTTTTATTATTACGTCCATTAATTGCAATTAATGTCCTCTTTCCTTTTATTTGAAAGATTTCAATTACATTAATTGCAATTAATCCCAAAGTTAAATTTTAAAATGGACTAAATGAATGAAATGAGAAATAGAACAATTGTTTTCTTTTTTTCATAGTAATTTAAACATGTTTGTACACTATTGGATATAATAAGAATTATACTTTTCTTACTAAATAATAGATTCTCTTTTCTGTAATCAATCTGTAAGCTAGAATAGATTTCAAACAAATAAAAATATATTTACTCATTTACTAAACTTATTCATTTTATTCTTTATTAAATTAACACTTATTCATAATAATTGATTTCTAAATCATATAATAAATCTTTCAGCTACCAAACATTCCAACTAAATAAACATAGAATTTCTTTTTTAATAAAGGAACATTTATTATTCTTTGTTAACACTTATTATTCCAATCAATTGGAAATTTACATTCAGACGGTCATTTATTTCATTCAAACCAATGTCATTAAAATACCGATTAACATATATTACATTTTTACTTTATTGGAAAACATATCTCATTAATAGAAATTCAAATTAAGTTCATACCTTATATTATAATTTGATTGTATCAATACAATCTAAAATTATTTTTTTCTAAAAACCTTATTCAAAAATCTTATTTAATTTAAGATTTTAAATTGTCAAAAATACGGGTTGTTAAAGTCTCCCCCGCTCAAAACTTTTCATCCTTGAAAAGGAACAAAAAGGAATCAAGAAATTTGTTATATTTTATTTAAAATAGTTAATTTCTACAAAATTAAACTTATATATTTAATTTAATATAAATCTGAAAATAACTCAACTTCCAATAAAAAAAAATTCTAGGTCATAAATTTACGAAAAATCTCGGTAGAGTCTCCTTTGCACGGTTATGTCCAGAAAATAACAATATCAATAATTTCATTATATATATATATATATATATATATATATATATATCATATATCATATTTCAATACTAAACATCCCAAACCATGGAAAAAATAGTAAAATATCGTTCCAAAAACCGTAATCCGAAAACGTACCTATTTGTCGGGCAAACAACTTTAGTTATGAAACCAAAAGCAACAGCTATTGTTTCCATAAACCTGTATTTCACTTACATAATCCAAAAGAGTTAAAACTATGTAAAAGAGTAATATATTAGTTGTTTCAATTAATAATACTAACAACACAACATAAATAATAATCACATGCAAACAAAAGTAGTACAACCATAATATGCAACAGAGGAATCCATCACACATCCATAGCAACCAAAACTAAGGGTTTGTTCAGGTTCAGAAACTTTTCATCGTACAAGGATGATGAATAAACTACCAAGTGTACCTTATGCTCAACAGCCTTAAGTGATTACTTAATAAATTATTACAACCTTAAACAATTCAAAGTATCATTTACCAAACTACCTATAAGCCAAAACAACAAAGAAATTAAGTTTATTCTATTGGTTTCTTTTTACACATTATCTACTTTCATTTATTTTATTTCATTCATGTCAGGTCATCTTTTATAAATTTTTATTCATTTACTTACATTATTTCCCATTCAATATTTGAAATCATCAATGAATACATTCTTAAAGTATTATATAAGTTTCTTTGCAGTTTAATTCATGTTTATTTATTTATATAACTTGATTTCCATTTAATATTAATATCCACTAATGAATCATTTCATACTTAAGTTTCTTAACTTTTTATTTCGCATTTATTTCTTCATATATAGTATCGTTTAATATTAAATACATTTATGAATCATTTTTGTTACTTAAGCTTTCACTTGTATAATATTCTATTACATATTCATATTTAACATTTCAACTTTTTTTTAACATTTATGGCAAGTATTATACATGTATTTAGAATGTAACTGAGTGTTATACAATTTATCTTATTCATTTTAGTTAACAAAAATGTTCGATACTTTACATCTTCTTAATTTTCATCATCTTTTAATTTACAAATTACAATTCTTCAATTTCTTTACCGTTTCATTAAATACTTAACTCCTAATTTTTTATTTCCTATTTTTAGAAGTTTCCAACTATTAAAATTTCGTTTTATTTCTACAACTGAAAATCATTAATTAACAGGAACTTAAGAATTCAGATACTGGGTTCATTTCAAATCGTCTTGAAATAATACACACAAATAGTTTTCTAAAAAATGGTGAACGAAGACACTAGGGAGGGAACGGTTACACATAATCCACCTAGGCTGCTAGATCCACCACCAGATTGATCGATTCTAGATGAGCACCAACCTTCAACTGATCGCATGCCTCCTGGAAGCACAGAAACCGATGATATGTCAAAATCTTCAACTTCCAGGAGACCCACCTCCTCTATTTGGACATGCTCTTGGGCTGAAACTGTAAAATCATACCCAGCTGGCAGAGATAAGAGTATCACAGATTTAACATACTTTGCACCAATGTCTAATGGTGAGATTACTAAAGGAATTATTCCTTGATCTTTTTTTATTGCTGAAGATAAGTGAATGAACACATTAGTAGTATATATATATTGGGTAGGCGTCCTTTCTACAACAATTTTAGAAGCTTCATTAACAAGATCTGAAAACCAAGTGGAGAGTATGGTCTATTTTACAAGGAGTTTATTTTCATTAAATTCTATAATGTAGACGACTATTGTAAAATAATTCAATCGCATCCTTACACGATTGGATCAAGAATATTGGTGATTAAAAAACGGAAGCTCGGTATGGCACTCACAAAGGAATCATTTTCCACCATTCCTATTTGAACACGCCTTATGGCTTTGAAACTCGAGTGCTGGAACAACGAAGACACTAGCAAGATCGCTAGTGTCCTTGGTAAACCAATTAGGATGGACTCTAACACGGCGATGGAGAATAGATTAAACTACGTGCGTGTTTTAGTCGAGATAAATGTGAAATTTCAGTACCCTACAACGGTACAGATGGAATCATACAACAGTAGAATTGATATCATCCAAATAGAGTATTAACAGAAAATGCTGCCTTGATTGACTTGTCATGTTTTTGTACACAATGATGCTAATTGTCCTAACTATTGTGTACAACAATGGAGACCAAAAGCTCAGGCAACATTAGCAAATAATGCTAATGCATCGAACAAGGCTAACTGCACAGAGCATTACAACAGAGAAGATACAACTATTACAAATACTGATACGCAAATTGATGAAGCTTTAATTACAGGCCCAAGCAATGAACATACAAATACAACATTATCTACTAGCAATCCTTTTTCAGTCCTCGCTGACTCCTCTGCAACAGTAGTTGATAGCCACCATGCCACATCTTTGGAACAGTCAGTCCCACCACCAGTTGCAAGTACTGAGCCCTCCAATCCAGACATAGCAGACGTTCCTGCTGTTTTCACTTCGAATCTGAAGGACAAAAATATTTAAAAGTTACAGATGCATGTATAAATGAAATTGAGTCACATATTCAAGAAATAGGCAGTTAGTCTACTCCTACTGTAACTGTCTCCCCCATGGTGTCGATGAATCCATCATATGCTCACAAACGCTCGACAGAAGCAAATCCCACAACAGTCCGTAAAGCTCCTCCTAAAAAAAACAAGGAGCACTATGCCTGGTAAATGAATATCATGATGGAATGTTAGGGGCATGAATACCGACGACAAGATTAGTCAGGTATTCACACTTCTACGATCCCATAAGCTTAGTTTGCAAAGTTAAGTGGAGACGAAACTATCTAATGTAGGTATAGCCAAATCACGTATGAAATTACCCCACTGGACCGTCATTCACAATAATGAGGAGGGCAATAAGGGGCGAATAGTGATAATACTAGTACAAATATTTGGCACAAGTCGTATTTAGTACATCAACCCAGCAGATTACTCTCCTCTTAACTAATAAAGGAGGATTACAATTTTATTGTACATGTATATATGCCAGCAAGTTCTTTTTCCGAACGTCAGAATTTGTGGGATTTGCTTCGTATTGATGCCTCAAGTATAGGATCTCCCTGGCTTGCAATGGAGGATTTTAATAATGTTCTCAACTGTAAGGATAAAAAGGGAGATTTACCAATCCCTTTCTCCTATTTGAATACATTTAAAAATTGTTTATTTAACTGCAGCTTGTTTGAATCTAATTTACAGGGATATAAGTTCACATGGCGGCGTAGAGGAATTGCAACAAACATAGATAAGGTTCTCGTAAATAACTACTTTATATCTATGTTTCCACAATTCCTCACTATTGCCTTACCATCTTCTTTTAGCGACCGTACAACCCTCCTCATTTATTTCAGTCCAAGACAAAGACAGAAAAAATGTATTCCCTTTCAGTATATTAACAGCTGGTGTAATAAGGATGGTTGTGATCAGTGTATTCAAAGGGGATTATCGAAGACAACTATGGTGGGGGTCCCATTTCCAAAGACTGGTTTTCCAATTAAAAGCAGTTAAAATCGAGCTGAAAGCATGGCATCGGTTAAGATAAAGTGACGATAATCTACAAAATTTGCAAACAAATTTTGAATCAATGTTCTACTTAGCTGATCAAGACCCAGAAAACTGCAATTTACATGATAGTATGTGTCAGCTGGGGCAACAATTAAATTTCATGCTCATGCAGCGACACGAGTTCCTAAGACAACAAAGTAAGGTCCTCTGGCCTCAGCAAGGTGATAGCAACACAGTTTTTTAATGCTAAAATGTCTATGCGACGGTATAGAACTATAATTCAGGCTCTTCTTGATGCTCAAGGAAAGTACATTTATGACAGTGATAGCATAAAGGCTGAAGCAATCGCTTTATCAGACGCTTTTTAATGGGGAATCTATGAATTTTTTCCCTACTATTAACCCAAGGATTGGTATTAATGATATAAGAGAGAATACTCATCTTCCACTATCTCTATGGAGGAAATTAGACAGGCCATCCTCTCAATTGATGATGCAAAAAGCCTCGGACCTGATGGGTATTCAGTAAAATTCTTCAAATTGCACTAGACTGACCTGTAGCACAACATATTTCAGGCTGTAACAGAAGTGCTTAATACCAGAAAATTTCCTAAAGGGATTAATCACAATTTCATTACAATTATCCCTAAGATAAGCCTCGAACTATTTCTGATTATCGTCCAATTTCTTATGCTAATGTGTTGTATAAAATAATTTCAAAGATTATTTGTAATTGAATCAAATGGTTCCTCCCTCTTTTAATTTCAAAAAATCGATCATCATTCATTCCGAGGAGAAGCATTGGAGAAAATGTTCTGCTTGCTCACGAGATTATTCGGGATTTTTCAAAGAAAGGTAAATAGAAAATGTGTATTAAAATTGACCTTCAGAAAACATATGACATGGTTAATCGGGAATTTGTCATCCACATGCTATCGGCATTGGGTTTCCTTACATCCATTATTGAACTTATTTATAAATGTATATCTACACCTGCATTTTCCATTATGATTGATGGGCGACCGGAAGGATTTATTACCTCTAACAGAGGTCTCCGGTAGGGAGACCCTCTGTCGCCTTATTTAGCTTGTATTGCTATGGAGTTTTTTTACACTTATTGGAAGAGGGGGTCTATAATGGATACCTTCAGCCTATGTCTAATTTTCAGCCTATGTCTAATTTTCCATCTTTTATATGCCGATGATGTGACGATTTTTCTATCCGCTACCACGAGTAATGCCACCTACATGAATATTGTTTTTGACATAATGGAGGAGACAGTGGGATTAAATGTTAATCAAACTAAATCCCAAATATTCTACAGAAAAGAAACCGTCTACAAATCAGAAATTTCCAATATTCTCAAAATAGCTGAACATGATTTACCTCTGAAATATCTTAGGGTTCCTTTATCAGTGGACTATATCCACGCATGGCATTGTTTTCCCCTGCTACACAAAGTTAATGGAAAATTAGAAGGATGGGACTGTAATTTTCTAACAGCTGTGGGTCGAGCAGAATTAATACATAGTACTATAACCCCTATTGTTATGTATTGGCTGCTAATTTATAACCTGCCTCAATCGGTTTTAAATAAGATTGACAAGTTATGCTCCCATTTTTTTGGAAAGGCAAGATGCACAAAATATCATGGGAAAATCTTTGTAAACCAAAGCTCGAAGGGGGCATTGGCTTTAAATTTATATATCTTAATAAAAATGCCAGACTTAGACTTTTATGGAATTTGTTAATGACTGATGGTCTGTGGTAAAAATGGATGCGAGCTAAGTACATGTCAAAGGCTAATTTCTGGACATTACCAGTTGACAGCAACTACTCAGGTACTATGAAATCAATATTGCGACAACGTGATATTGCTGCGTCTATTATGGACCGTGTTATTATCGAAGGGGAAAATATAGACCTTGGTTTGACCCCTGGTTAAACCACAAGTCTCTTGTTGATCTTCTAAGCTGTAATAGAGTTCAATTATGTAACACAGCCAAATACAAAGTCAGCGATATTATACGCGATGGTCAATTTCAGACACAGTGTTCATCGAAGACCAGGGAACTTTCAAATCAAATACGGCATATGCTCAGATAGTAATTTCGATTACTGGAAAATTTGTGCTAGGAG
This sequence comes from Allium cepa, assembly GCA_030765085.1. Classification (NCBI taxonomy): domain Eukaryota; kingdom Viridiplantae; phylum Streptophyta; class Magnoliopsida; order Asparagales; family Amaryllidaceae; genus Allium; species Allium cepa. The sequence goes on along the minus strand of CM060934.1, from coordinate 195,432,326 downwards.
AAAGTTCACCTTTTCTAAAGTATGGAATACAATAAGAACATCAAATATGCATGATGCTAATTTCAGAATCATATGGTGCAATAAAACAGCAAAGAAATTTTCATACACTTTGTAGATGGCATATATACAAAGACTTCCTATGGCTGACCGACTCATTAATTGGGGCATAAGCATAGATTCAAGGTGTGTTATTTGCAATAATTATGATGAAAACCATCACCATCTATTTTATACATGCGAATATAGTACTTATATGGTCGATATGTTGTTGCTACAACTTGGAATCCCTCCTTTCACGGCTGGCAATCTGCAAGAGTATCTAACCCAATTACGGCTCCACCTTCCAGCATCCTCAGTGATTCGTGATTTGGGCTTTGTCGCAACTTCCACTGTTCTTCATCGCATCAGGGTAGAGCACGTTCGGCGGCGATTTGACAATAGGGCGTGTTCGAAGGAGGTGAGATGGCGATTAGTTGAGATTGATTCTTGGCCGCAACTACTTCGGCAAGTTGGCAAACGAAAGGTGACATTGTCAGAGAATTCAGTGCTTCTTTGATGGGGAGTCGAGCTGAAGGATAATTAATGAGTGTGAGTGACGGCCATTTACTTCATACAAAAGGGTATTAGGGTTTTCTTGTGATTATGGGCTGGACCGGGTTGACATATGGGCAGCGGTGGTGTTTTTCTAGATGGATCGGCAACATTTATGTAGAGCTTGTTTTTTTTATTCGTTTAAGTCAAACTTTTGCTTTTGTATATGTTGGCTTTTGGTTGTAATTTACCTATATTGGACACAGTTATATAGTGGGTGTCATACTCATTTTCCTTACCACAATGGTAAGGTTTTTTAAGGAGGCGGACCCGACTATATTTGATTCTAACTTAGTAATAAAGAGTTTTTTCCTTTCAACACACACATACTCATATCTTTTACATACATCAAATCATATTTAGAAATTTTAAATCAAAATCTATTTATCAATCCAAATGTGTAGCAAAGCTACCAAGTGGTTTCCCCCACTTTGAGATTCGAAAATGAATGTTGATAATGCAGCCGCCATCACTGAAATTATTTTCCAACGACAAGAGAGAGGAGTATAGAACTTACTTCCCTTTTAAAAATTCTTTTCAAAAACATTTCTTTCAAATTTTATTGAAAATATTTCTATCCGAAAATACTTCCAAATAATACTAATATATAATTATTTTTTCCAAAATCTTTGAAAATTAATTTCAAAACACCAAAATTTAAGTTCTCATATTCCCAATTAAAATTATTTTATTTGTAAATTTACATTTTCTTATAACATATAATAGTTAATAGTTTTAAGAACCTTGACTAACCAACAATAAATGACAATAATTGAATATTATCATTTACTAACATCTAACACAACAAAAATAATAAAATCAATTTATTGAAAATTATATATACATATATATTTTTACATATACAAAATATAATTACTAGGTAAAATTATTCCATTAACCTATTTCAAAACAATATTGTGTCCTTCTACCATGTTCAAGTGTTTAGAAACCCTTATCGATGTCATAGCGTCCTATGTACCGACCAGAATTCATAAATACTCAACATAACAAATTAACACAATACAAAACAATTTTGTAGCACTAACAAATATGCTTTCTCATATATATACTCTCAAATTCATTCTAGGGTACTCCTAACCTTGTCTCAAATGAGTTAAACCCCAACAGGCTATATAAGGTATCCCTAAACCAAAGCTCTGATTCCAAATGTGACGACCCTTTTTAGACGGTTTAAATCGACAATAAAATACACATGTCTAACTCAAACCATTCAAAAATGGTAGATCATCAATGAGGTTTAATAAGAAAAATAAGAGAAAAGAAGGAAAATAAAACACAGAATCTCATAGCATAATGACAAAATATAATAATCAAATAAACAATTCATGAAGCTGTTTTACGATGTACATTTGTTACACAATTTTTACAACATAATCAGAGTACAATCAACCATAAACCAATAATGATGCAGCGGAATAACGCTAGCAACATAATATACCAAAATCCGTCTTCGTCCTCTAGAAATAATGTCTTCAAAACACAGAAATGCTCAGGCTGACTCGAGCGTAATGAAAAGACAAAACATTTGAATAAGAACTAAAAGTTCTTATGTAAGTTAAATAAAAAACAAGTAAATATGAGTGTAATAGATGCATAGATGTTTACGGGATTTTCCATCTCCTAAGGATCCGTTAAACTATATATATGTGTGTGTGTGTGTGTGTGTGTGTGTGTGTGTGTGTAGAATACGCTATATAAACAGTGTCTAATCAGTAGCGTTAAGGCTTTACATTAATCCCCCTTAACACATTTTTAAGCATTGTCCTACAGTTTTCGTTTGACACCACTTGTAACGTCGATATTCAAGGAAGCGCCATGATAAGACAATACTAAAAAAATCGTAATGGGCACGAATAAGGATAAAGAGTATGACAAGGCACGTGAGGCGATGCCCAAAGTAGGATACTACCGTTTTGCGTTTCCTGATTGGCGGTAACCCCTAACGGCCCACTACGAAAATCCATCCCATAATCAAATCAAGGTGCATCAATCAAGTCAAAATCAACATAGTACTACGAAGAACAGATGTCGCTAGATGTAGCTAGCCTCATTGATCAGGTATGGCTCATGTTTTAGTCATTTAAAATTAGCACAAGTGCCGAGGTCATCCCTCATCGTTTTCTTTCTTCAAATCCAACAAACCTTCACCAAATCCAACCACTTCATTCTGAATCATCCATCACATACAAAGTTGTTAAAGTGGTTCCAATATTGACAGAGAGTATGCCAATAAGAGGTCCTGGTCTTTTTAACAAGCAAACGTCAATTTTCACACCGGTTGGTTCTTTTACATTTCGAAACGGATTAATATTTGCTATCAAAATATCATATTCACTTCGAAAATATACTTCATTTCAAAATACCATATTTACTCAAAATATGTCATTTTCACTTGAAAATATCATATCAAATTCCAATTTAGGTTTTAACCTCATTTGACCACACATTTAAATCAACAATTTAAATATAAATACTACAACTTTGCAGGTTTGAATTTGTAGAAAATAGTTTGAATAGTTTGAAATAGGTTAAATAGCATAAAATAGTTTACTAGTTTAAAGATTTAAAATTATTAATATAAAATGGTTTGAGTATTGAAAATAGTTTATATAGTAAAATAGTTTGGGAAAATCAAGATAATTTGAGTATTAAAAAATAGATTTTAAACAGATTATATTAAAATAATTTATTCTGAAAATAACATCAAATCAAACTGTTTCTTTCCATTTCAACAAATCTTGGCCTATGTCCAAATTTCAAACCAACAATGCTAAATTTTCGATCTTTCAATTCAATTGACTCAATTTCGATTTAGTTTCAAATCAACTTGATTCCAATTTCAATCTGAATTGACTTCAATTTTCAAAACGTTCATTTTTAACTTCAAATTCGGTTCAATAATCCAATTAATTGATTTACATTTTGATTCTTATTTTAAACCATTTCAATTTATATCAATTTCATGTCCAATTTCAATTTACTGATTTAAATCGCTTAAATCAAATTAAACCTCATTGCTCAATTTTAAGGTCCAAATCTTAAAATAATTCAATTTCCAAGATTAAAGTCATACATCGATTATAACTTCACATTTCCAATTCAATTCTTAAAATCAACTTCTTTTAACCAATTTCAATTTCAACATTTGAAAGCTTGAATTAGAAAATAATTTTATTTATATAAATCAACAAGTTGTCTCCTTTAAAATAATATAATTTAAACAAAATCCAAATTTAAGATTTTAATGTCATTTAATTTAACCAATCCGATGTCCGTATATAATTTTCTACTCTATGGCTAAGTGAATAGTTATTTCACATTTTAATTTCAAGGATGGATATATATATATATATATATATATATATATATTATTTCAATCCAAATCAAAGTGTCATAGATATATATCATTTCAACCTATTTCTTAATTTATTCGAATTAATTCCAATAACAGTTTATATGCTTTCAATTAATATACAAGGATATATATATGAATAAATAAGCATCCAATCATCCAAAATGTTAACAAATAGACATCCATCACAATCAACATCTAAATCAACCAATAAATCACAACAATTAACTAGTTATCAATATCAGGTAATTAACTAGCCATTAAATTCAATATTAGTTTAAATGTCAATGTAATGCAATATAAATTCAAATTAAATTTAAATGACAATTTAAATTACCAAACAGTAATCAATAAAATTCTTATCACTTCGTAAATTTAATTCAACTAACACAAGAAGATTTAGTATTGCATGAGTGCGTTTAATCACCCACCTTTTATTTATAGCCAGCTAAAAATCCAACAGTCTCCAAATTCAACCCAATTAGATCCTTGTTGTTCGAACCGAAGAAATCCCACGTGAATCGAAGCTCATATGCGGAAGATATTCAAGATATGAGAATATTATTAAAATGAAATAAAAAAACCCGTACACACCTTTTAATAATAAAATAAAACAAAATAGTTACTCATGTTAAGAATTTTGAAGTCCGCATATGTTTCTAAAGCCTAGAGAATCAACAGAAAAATGACATGATGATTCACGCATAGAGGAAGGAGGCTTTAAGAATGGATTTGCAAACAAACGAAAAAGATTGACCTCGTGAAAATAAAGTGCTCATGTTTGTTTGTTTTTTATTTTAAGAAGAGAAAGAAAAACTTCATGCAAAATAAATAATGGCAGCACGTTTTGGACATGGAAATTTAGATGGAGAGATTTATGGAACAGGAAATGAATAAGGGTAAAGCACGCTTGAAATTGGAATATGAAAGAGAAGGATACCAGAAGATATAAATTTGCAAAATGAAAAGAGGCTAACATGCAGGTAATTAATAAAGGTTGAAAAACACATGTTGGAATTTGAGAAGACGTGTGTACATGGCAAGCAAATCTTTTGGTATAAAATTTCTAAACATGTGCTACCTCAATTAATTTCATTAACATTCAGGAACTGTTTCAAAGCAAGGCTCACGTGTAAATAAATAAAACTTAATGGAAAACCGAAAGAGGCATGCATTTAATAAAAGAAAGCAATAAAATAAAATAAATGAGAGCAATGATTTAAATTTGAGAAGGTAGACTGTACATGGAAAGCAAAACTCTACTATACTCAAATTTAGAAATTTTCATTTTAACCTATTGTATCATCCCCAATACACTCGAATTTACGCATTTATATATCTTTATTTAGTACACAGTAAATATAATTAAACACTGCAATTAATGTAATGGGGGCGGCCGCTATACACAATAAAAGATAACTCGAGACTCCAAACTCAACTTTAAAAACAATTTTTTTCTCAACGCACAATCAGGAACTCAAATATTTAATCTATTTTAAAATTTTAAGGTTAGCTTAAAACTACTTTTGCACCGTCTCCGGCTGCTATTTAATGACTGTAAAATGTTGTTTCAAAATTTAATTTTTCAATTTTCACAAAATTATACTTAACTACAAAATGAAAACATTTATTTTATTTTACTTTTCTAAAACATTCTTTTAGTTTGATTAAAAATATTTCTTTTATTACATCAATTTCTCTTTTCAATTAAAACATATGTTTCCTTTTTATTTTCTCAGCTTTCTCTTTTATTTTAATTCAAATGTATGTTTTTATTATTATGTCCATTAATTACAATTAATGTCCTCTTTCCTTCTATTTGAAAGATTTCAATTACATTAATTGCAATTAATCCCAAAGTTAAATTTTAAAGTGAACTAAATGAATGAAACGAGAAATAGAATAATTGTTTCTTTTTTATAGTAATTTAAACATGTTTATACACTATTGTATATAACAGGAGTTATACATTTCTTACTAAATAATAGTTTCTCATTTCTATAATCAATCTATAAGCTAAAATAATTTTTAAACAAATAAACACATGGTTAATCCTTTACTAAATTTATTCTTTATTAAATTGACACTTATTCATAATAATTGATTTCTTATTCATATAATAAATCTTTCAGCTACCAAATATTCCAAATAAATAAACATATGATTTCTTCTTTAATAAAGGAACACTTATTATTCTTTATTAACATTTATCATTCCAATCAATCGGAAATTTACATTCAGACGGTCATTTATTTCATTCAAACCAATGTCATTAAAATACTGATTAACATATGTTATCATTTTTACCTTATTGCTAAACTATCTCATTAATAGAAATTTAAATTAAGTTCAAACCTTATATTATAATTTGATTTGTATCAGATTCTTTTTTTTCTAACAACTTTATTCAAAAATCTTATTTAATTGAATATTTTTAATTGTCAAAAATACGGATCATTACATTAACGGTATTCTCAAGTTGAGAGAACCATGTAAATTAGTCGTATTAATATTTTAAGTTTGACCTTAGTTATATTAACCAACAAAACTCTATCGAGCGAGCCATTCCATATTTATCCAACTATCAGTAAGTAATCTCTTGGTGCTCCCAGCAGCCGTTAGCAATACACTGTCCAACATTTGGAGAGCGTTACGTATTGTCGTCTCAGTGGATGTATCGATATCCAATTTAGATACATCTTGGCTAGGAATATTTAAAATGCTATATTTATTTTATTATGATAAATTACTCACGGTTACAACACCCTTGTAACTACTATCACAAAACATATCGTTTATGAATTTTCTATTAAATATACTTTTAATTAAATTTAATTAATTAATATGACACATTATGTCAAGTATATAACAGAAAGAAAATACCTTTTATTTCAAACAAGATTGATTATCGAGTTAGATATATGTAACAAGTTACATAATTTATCCTAGGTCGTACCTCTAACTCTATCAATAATAAGGTTAATTTTTAAAATCCTCACAATACGATTAGATCAGATCTCCCAAATCCTCAGTATATGGTGATGTTAGACTTTATAAATCCACAACTATACGATGAAGTTAAATTTCCCAAATCCTCGCTATACGATTAGGTTTGATTTTCAAAATCCTTAACATGAGACGAGGATAGATTTTCAAACCAATTTTCAAAAGGGGCATTTTACCAAGAGGACAAACTTTGCAGTCCAATTAGTTTCTAGGACACACATTCACAAAAATTAATTTCAAGGCCAAAGTCAGCAGAATAATTACTTTTAAGAACAAAGTCAGCGGTCCAATTATTTTCAAGGACATTATTTCATAGGTTTTTAGGCCTTAGAAACTAATTATTTTGCATTTTGTCCTTAAAAATAATTATTTCAGTTGTGCGTCCTAGACACTAATTGGGCTTGCTAGAGAGGCCCTTATGACAAATTTCCACTTTTCAAAAACCGTCATGAGGAGGTTAGACTTCGAAAATTATCCATGCCTAGCAACGATTATATATTCCCTTCGATATTCAAATACTTTAGCTTTTCGGGTACTACTACATATAGCCTTCAACATTCAAATACTTTAATTTTTTAGCCACTATCAAATATAGCCTTCGACATCCAAATACTTTAGCTTTTCATCTACCACTACATGTAGCCTCCGACATTCAAGTACTTTAGCTTTTCAACTACTACTACATATAGTCTTCAGACTGCAATTTATTTCATATTTACGACAATCTACTATACCCAACCTTCAACCTCCAAACCCTCTCGTTAATGAAATCCTCAAACCTCTACTGAATATTGATCAAATTTAGTAGCTACGACAAATTAACACAGACTAACAAAAGAGTTAAATAACAATGTACAAAAGTTTGGCATAACTCTTCCAACAAAGACAAAAGTCTGCCCCGCATTCATAATATAAAGCAAATTTTAGGCTATATTTTACTACATTTTATTCCGCTTTTAAAGCAGATAGGCTTTGTCCTGTATTAATCTTCCCATAAATATTAAACGTCAGTAAAAACATTGTATATACTTCTACATAACATTACTTGAGTCATACAACCAAAGAATAATTCCTTACGCCAAAGATGTCTAAAAGTAGTGGTCACCCAATCAGCTAAAAAGCGAAACACCAAGCCTTCAAAATGGCACCAACCGAAAGCTAATGCTAGTGCAATGTCATAACGCCGAAAGCACTCTAAAAGGGAACCAAGGCCAACAGCTAAGATGACCTTCAGATGCATTAACTGTTCAGATGAGCCAAAGTCTATATAGCACATGTAGATCGCTACGTCCAAAAGCTATATATGGAATGCCATATTCCAAGTTAATTTGCAAATAACCAGATAATGACACATGCTCAAATCTTAGACTTACAAGCAGGTCAGATCAGCAATCCATGAGAATGCTCTTCAATATGGATGACAACAAATTACTATTGATTGTAACGAAGACAAACATACTTTGCACCCTCGATTAAAAAATTCTTTGTACTTTCTAAAGTCAATCGGCGATCAATAACCAAGGATAATGAACGTAGACTGAAATTTGATACCAATCAATTGGATAAATTTTAGCAAATTATGGTTCGAATAACTTTACCCAAAAGTAAGAAAATCTCAAAAACACAATTTCAACAACACACAGTCCTCCAATGATAGCTTTTTACTCAAGGGGTATTATAGCGATACATATTATTGCACCATTATTCAAGATATTTCGGTATTCCAAATGTGATTTTCTTATTTAAGCACTTAACCATTGATTGGTAAAAATATTTTTTTGTAAATTAGGCATGTCAACAGATACTTTCGGATGCAAGTAATTCCATATTTTCATTCGAAATCATTTTCGAATATTAGATATCTATATCCGCAAATATCGACGGATATTAGATAATTATCTGATCCACTGATGATCGATAATCAAGTAAAATAAATAGAAAATTTTAGTTTAACATAAATTTTTGTCCAACCCATTGACTATAAAACTAAGATAATAAAAAAAATGATAACAATAAATAGTTTGCTAAAGTTAATACGCATTACATGCATATAATATAAACTATTAACTTAATAAAATAATAATACAAAAAAATATGGATAATGACAAACTTATAAAAAAAATTAGACTGAAGGACATCAAGTTTGTTTTAGACTGAAGGACAATGCTAGTTATAATTAGCATCATGTATATTGTAAAACCGAATGTAATGCTAATTATAACTAGCATTTTATATAGTGTAAAAGCTAAATATAATGCTATAACTATTTATTCTCCTTTCGATTGGACCGCGGGCATATTTTTAGATATTTTAAATGAATACTTTGTAGAATATGCTAGCATATGATTTTTGTTTGACGATAATAAACATACACACACTCACACACACACACATATATATATACATATATATATATATTCATTTAAATGTATTTGTTATTGTGCTATTTTATTTTTCACATAATTAAATAAATATTTGTTGGATAAAATAAATGACACAGAATTCAAATTCAAACAAATATTTTATTCAAACAAATATCTAATTACAAATTCAAATAGTACAAATTTAAGCTCTCACTACATATATACATTTTCAATTACATTACAATCTTGGTTACAACAGAAAGTTCAATTTACATATCACTTCTCACTACATATTCACTCAACACTCGTATTTTTATCTTCAACTCTATTCCAGTTTGTATCCAACATCTAAATTATTTGCAAAATAAACACTGATGCAGTAAAATTGAAAAAGAAATATTTTGCATTTCAAAATGAAGTGTTTGTGTTTGAAAATATTGTTTGCCTCGATTAGTTGGTTTGCTCGTCATCATTTATTTTGAATTCATCTTACACGAACAGCTAGTGACATGCATAGTATATCATTGTACATACCACAAGACCGTGCACACCGATATACGCTTGCGTGTTAAAACTGCAGGACAAAGTGAGAAAAAGGTCAAACCCAAGCAAAAGCTGGATTCAACTCAAGTGACAATGTTCAACGAAAAATTTAACATGACATGGAGGCAACAACAAAGAGGCCAGAAAATCAGTACACATGACTAGAAGAAACAGTACAACTACAAAGACTCCATCATTATATGTACAAAGTCTGGCTTCAAACATACTCAAACCAGAATGGACTCAACCACAACATAAACATCATGATGACACATAAAAGTTGCAACATAAACACAAGGAGCAAAGCCACAGCAATACAGAAGATCAACAGACTATCACAACCAAAGAAATGAAATGGAGATTAACTTAACATGTCAACATGACCACACTAGTACTAGATAAGTAAAACAAATTAAGAATTAATTGCAACTGGAAATGAAGCCAGTGGAAAAGACTTCCAAGACCACAAATGTGCACAGCAAAGCAATATGAAGACCAGACTACAAATTGTTCAACTGCAACACAAAACCAGACCACGCATACATACAAAAAGACCACATGACTCAAGAATACTTCAACTCAACTAAACTAGACAGGCACAATGCAAACAACCACAAACCAAGTCAAATGATAACAGACTCATGAATCATCAATCCCATCAACACAGACCAATTCAATAATGCATGCAATCAAGCAACACACAAGGCCTGAACCAATTGCACAAAATCCAAATCAATGGCCACACGAACACCCACCAGACTCAACACAACAGAGAAAACTACATGAAGGCTAACACACTTGAACCAAGCATGGTTTTAAAGGCTTGTACACAAGCAAAGCATGGAACAAAAAGTAGATGAAATAATGGAACATGATGAGCACAGAACCAGACATGTTTCGGTTGGCAAAACAGTGAAGCAACAATGTATATACATATGCAACAAAGTGGGCAGTGCAACCAAATTAAAGAAATTAATAGAGGTCATATGAATAAGCATCGAAATGAACAAGTCATGGTTTAAAAAGAGAATGGAACAACAGTTCTAATATTGCTAGTAAAGAAGAAAATGGAATACGACAGTAACAGTTTGATGAAAGTCAAGAAGCGTTTTCAAAAGGATTTGACAAACAAAAATTCAGCAAATGGTCGTACAATCAAGTCAGTGCCAGAAGTCAAGTTTGTATCTATATTCAAATGCCTAAGTCATAGGAACCCACTCAAATACAAAAATAATGGAGAAATTCGAATTCATGGATTAATTCATATACAATGGAAAAATTATCTTAAAATTTAAAGGGCCGAAGTCAAAGGTGTAATGAAAAGAACCGACTAAAAAATATTCAAGCAAATTCAACATAAACAAGTCAACAATTCAGCACAAGCACTCAAGCAAAGATCGGATGAACAAGTGCAATTCACGTAGAATTCAAACACAAAAATACCAATGAAAATTTAGGGCTTTAGTCCCTACAAAAACCCATTACATCATTGGCAAGCGAAGCATTCGAGTTCGACCCCAAATAAATCATCAGATCGTGAAATTGAGCACAATCAAAATCAAAAGGGGCAGAATAATCACATACCAATTTCTATTCAGTCGAACTCGACAATTGGAGCTGCCGCGAACAATCAAGGCCAGAGAATCGATTGACGAAGTCACTAAGTTAAACAATATTTTGATCGATCAATTTATCAAGCGAAGCCTCAATCGACTGAAGCCCAAGCTTTTGAAAAGGAACAAATAAAGAACGACCAACATTTTTAATTAGAATAAAATAAAAGAGAAGAGCATCTCTTTTAAATTATTATTGGGTCTGCTTTAATTATTTCCTTTATTGGGCTTAATTATATTTAGGGTTTTATTTTGTTTTTTTTATTTTCAGTTGTAATTTTCTTTTCTTTTTAAACCGTGTACCTTTCTAGTCGTGTGACTAGGTTACGAACTACGGTAGTGTAGTTCGAGAATTCGCAACTCAGTAGCTGAGTTGTGGCAGGGTTTTGAGTGTAGAGTTGGGTTAGTCATTAGGGGGTGTCACAAATTTACCTGTGTAAGCGTCTGACTACTTAATTTATAGTAGAAAGCTTAAGGGCAGCACTTAGGCAGAGTTTTGCCAAAGCTGGGTAAATTTGTGTGTTATCTCTTCTGCATTATTATCTGTGATTGTTTTTATTTCTGCATTAATTTTTATTATTATTAGTATCACCCTATTCACCCCCCTCTAGGGTGAAAACAATCCTACAAGTGGTATCGGAGCTGGGAACAAAAACCATTTTTGGTTTTAAAAATTTGTTTTTTCAAAAAAAACTTTAGTTTTAAAATTTTGATTTTTTAAATGGCTTCTTTAATAATACTTTTGCTGAGGGCCAGTCCATAGTTAGGCCACCCATGTTCAATGTTGAATGCTCATATTGAAAAAATAGAATGAATTTTTTTTCTAAAACCATTGATGCATGGAATATTATTGAGACAGGATATAAGACACCAACTATAGTGGTAGATAATCAACAAGTCGAAAAACCGATGGATCAACGGACGGATCTTGAAAATAAACTACAATTTGCAAACGCTAAAGCTATGAATTCTATTATCTGCCTATTGGATCAAAATTGAATTTAATCGTGTCTCACATTGTCAAACTACACAGGAAATTTGGCACACACTTGAAGTGACTCACGAAGAAACCTCCCAAGTCAAATAATCTCGCATTGTCATGCCCAGTAGCGAATACGAAAACTTCACAATGGAAAAGGATGAAAGTGTCAAAAAAATGTATGGACGACTTTCAAATCTAGTATACAAATCAAAATCCCTTGAAAAACCATACACAGAGCGGGAAATAGTTCAAAAAATCCTTAGAATTCTTCCATGAAATTTTGAAGCAAAAGTGACAGCTATTCAAGAATCAAAGGATCTGAAACAAATTAAAGTCGAAGAACTCATCGGAAATATCACCACTTATAAGCTAGAAATCAAATTCAAGGAAGAACCTGAAGGAGGTGATACACTAAAGAAATCAATAGCTCTGAAAGGAACAACAGAAAGTGAAGATGGTGATGAGGATGGAGCATTTGAACTGGCACTGTTAATAAAAAAGTTCAAAAGGTGGAACCACAAATACGAAAATCCAGCTCTAAATCAACAATTGAAAAATAGAATAGACAACTTAGAAGAGCAGGAGATCATTTTTCACAAGTACAATAAACCTGATCACATCAAGCCCAATTGTCCTCAAAATCGATTCAGCCAAGGAAAGAAATCAAAAAGGAGAAGTTTGCAGCCACTTGGAATAAAAATGATGATGATGATAAAAGCACTAGCAGTGAGAGTGAAAAAGCAGATCTATGTCTTCGAGGTGAAATAACCGACAACAATGATGACGAGCCAAGCGAGGTATCAAAATCAACTCATTCACAATTACTTATGTATTTTCATGAATTAAATGGCTGTTTTGAACGACTTAGGGAGAAGTACGCTAAACTTGAATCACAAAAAGATAGTTTGATAGGACTAAATAAACAGCTTGATCAATTGGTTAAAAACTATTGAAACAAGAGCCTTAAGTGTGATAAGTGTCCATTATTTGAAGAAGAAATGAAGTAATCAAAATTAAAATTAAATCTCTTGAAAATGAAAATTTGATTTTGAAAGAAAGTGAAACACTAAGAAGAAAATTCTATTAAAAAGTGCACCTTGTGATTGAATGAAAATGAATCACTCAAAACATAAGTCCAACAATTGTTGAAAACTTTAGGAAAGTTCTCCAGAGGAGAAAAATCACTAAATATGTTGTTAGGGAAACAATAGTACTGTTAGGCTAGGACTTAGGTATATTCAATCTGAAAGAGTTAGAAGTGAAACTAATCATGTTAATTCCAAGTGCATAATTTGTAGAAAAATTGGACACAATAAAAAATATTGCTGGCTTAAACCTAAAAACAAGAAAACTATACCAATTTGGGTTCCTAAAGGTATGAATGTAAAATCTCTTAGAATTAAACAAATCAGGATGCTAAAAGGAACTAACATAGATTGTATTGGGCCTGCACAAACTTATTTTTCAAAATCATTTGTCACTAACAATCATGGACCTAAAAATAAATAGGTCACAAAAATCTTTGCTTGTGTAGGTGTGGTGAAAGGCTAAGGAACAACAACAGTGTTACCTGGATTTCGGCTGTTCTAGGCATACAACGGGCAACAAATCAAAGTTCCTTAGCCTAGTACAAAGGTGATAGAGTCACAATGGGCAACAACGATAGATGAAATTATTATCGGTAAAGGTAAAATAGGTAATGGTACATTTATCTTGAAGATTTATTATATGTTGAAAATCTGCATTATGATCTGATTTAATTCAACCAGTTATGCGACAAGGAAATAATGTTGATTATGATTCTGATTTGTGCAAAAACGTTCACTAATCATCTTTTCATCCTCGAACTATTTCATATAAATTTTTTTGGACTAACGATATTGCAAGTTTAGCTGATAAGAGATGTTGTTTTGTATTGGTTGATGATTACTCTAGATACATATGGATATATTTATTTATCCTACTGCTTCTAGATCTGACACTATGTTACTAGTTTTTTATGTGCAACTTTTCACTCAAATCCTTAAGGAATCACATTTTAAAAGTTGTAAAATGATTGTAAGGTATTTTTTGCACACTTCACCGGTAGCCTAGTTGATAGAAAAAGTACTAGTGGAACGTGTTGTACGTTGAGACATTCATTAGTTGCATCACTTTCACAAAGAAAATATCTGCATGGATTTCATTTCAACTGATTTTCAATTGGCAAATTTTTACAAATTTCCTTCTAGAAAATAGTTTTTGTCGACTGCATCTCAATTTAGGCATTTTATAAATTTGATTTTATAATTTTGGATTTGATCTAAAATGTCTATGTTAACTAATCTGACGCCCTACAGTTTATCGAAAAGAAAAATAGTGACTGAAAAAATTTGATGAGTGTTAATATTAATCATACATTATGACTTGAGACGGTATATTTAGTAAAAAAATTTAAAATTTAAACAAGATTTATAATAACTTTTGTTGGTAAAAATTCCATGACCATCTCTATTTCTATCATATTTCTAACAACCATCACTCATCAAAATCCAATATAGTATGTCAAAATGTGATATTTTAAATGGAAAATTATTCATTTTTAAAATTTAATTAGCAATAAAAACATTTAATGTATTCACTCTCATTTAAAAGTCCTTACGGTTAAGCATGGATGAATTACTTGGAATCTTTGATTATGTGCTTTCATGCTCATTTAAATGTCCTCACGGTTATGCACGTATGGAAAACATATCAAAATAGATTATTAAATAAACAAGTTGATTTTAGTCCCATTTAAAAGTCCTTATGGTTATGCGTGGTTAGAAGATATTTAAATTTTATTTTTCTTAAAAATTAAAGATTACTACTAATCTTATTTAAAAGTCCTAATGGTTATGCATGGTTAGGAAGTATTTAACAGTTTCGTGTTATAAATATATCACAAATGAACACTACTATATGGTTTTGTATACCGACATCATCCCTATCGCTCTAAAATGGAATATGCGCCTAGTAGAGTATTTATGATTTTTGTTTATTTTTTATTGAAATTTAATATATATATATATATATATATATATTCGATTAGGTATTAACGTTGTATTAATGTCTATCACTTTATCTCTACTTTTCTAACACCATTACTCTTTTGCTGATAACAAAAGCGGAGAGAAAGAAGTTAAGATTTCGGCAAATAAGTTCAAATATTTTATTTTTTAATTGCATATTCTCATCTAGGCTCATTGCATGGTTTATCCTTTTTTTGCATATTTTTATTTATTTTCATGCATAGACGAAGGGGGAGCATTGTTGTAAGGGGATCATACAAATATGGGGAGCTAATAGACTTAATTAAGACCAAATACATTTAATAAAACAAAAATCTTAATATATGTTAGTTATCATCAAAAGGGGGAGATTGTAGAATATGCCAATATATGATTTTTGTTTGATGATAATAAACATATATATTCGTTTAAATGTATTTGTTATTGTACTATTTTATTTTTCACATAATTAAATAAATATTTGTTAGGTAAAATAAATAACACGGAATCCAAATTCAAACAAATATTTTATTCAAACAAATATTTTATTACAATTTCAAATAGTACAAATTTGAGCTCTCGCTATATATATACATTTTCAATTACATTACAATCTCACACATCACTCCTCACTACATATTCACTCAACACTCATGCTTTTATCTTCAACTCTATTCAATTTGTATCCAACATCTGAATTTTCTACAAAATAAACACTAACATGGTAAAATTAAAAAAAGAAATATTTTGAAGTTCAAAATGAAGTGTGTGTTTTTGAAAATATTATTTGCCTCGGTTATTTGGATTGTTTGTCATCACTTATTTTGAATTCATCTTACACGAGCAGCTTGTGACATGCACAGTGTATCACTGTACATGCCATAAGACCGTGCACACCGATATACGCTTGCGTATTAAAACTACAGGGATGGGTGAGCTGTGACGACCCGGAATTTTCAAGCAATTAAAATTGGAATATTTAATTGATTTTGAATATTCAATAGAGTAATTTTAACTTGAATTACGAATATCACAATTTATTTGATAATTAAAATTTTAAATTAATTAATTTGAAGTTCGGTAAAATGTTGAATCGGGAGTTTTAAGCCTATTATAATAATTTGAAGGCTTGTAATATTTATATTCATAACTCTGAAGATAATGGAAATTTTAAAATTGAATTTAACAGTGATTTGTTCGGTTTTGAAATTTTATCGTTTAAAATTGAATTTAAAAATAGCCTTCCGAGGCGCAATCTCGGAATTGGACGACACCAGTTCCATTGGATCCGTAATATTGTATTATTATCGGATTTCAAATTTCGTAGTTTTTTGAGCTATTATGTGAGCATACGACATATAAACGCGCTGGAATTAATATTGAAAATTTAATATAGTAACTGAGTCCAAAAAGCTATCTTCTCCATACAATCGAATTAGGACTCAAAACCTTTTCTATTTCGTTCAGAATAGGGTATAACATTATGAACGCCGAGCGAACGCGACGATAGGAATCGAGATTTTGGGCTATGATTTCGTGACGTTTTGAAATTTGAAATTTAAATAAGTATATAATAATTGTCTAGTCAAACAATTTCACGTCAGTACTTTCCCTTCAAGTCAAATATCACGGTAGCCCCTCCTGCACGCTAACCTCTTTTCCAAATATCGTGTCCTTCTTTATTTTTATCGGTCAAGATTTCTTTCCTGAGAATTAAAAGAAGAAGAAAAAAAATGTCAACAATGGCCGAAGCCATCAATCTCCAAATCAGTAAACCGAGAAAAAAAAGGGAAAAAAATCTCACGTTATCTTCGTTTAAACTAGAAATCAAAACCCCTCTTCTTAAATCAAAATCAACCCCCCACTTCTTTCTGATCGAAACCAAATCGCGATTTTTTTCCCCTTCTCTTTCAATCGAGGTAGAGCATCGCGCGCCACAACATCGCGAGCATGAAGCCGCCTTCCACACCAAACTCAATGGCCAGAGGCTAGCGAAAGATGCTCGTGTATTCGGTGACGTTCCGTTCGACATTGGGTTAGGGTAGATCTATTCGACGCGTCGCGAGTTGATGGGCTCTCGAAGCTTTCAATCGTGTCACGAGCTCGAGCGGCTGACATCATGACTGTGGGCGAGCTAGGGTTCGGCAACATGGGTTTGTGGTGGAAGGATGACATCGGGGTTTGCGTGCGAGGGTAGGTTGGAGGGAGCAGGGATTCGGGCAGTAAGGTATACCAAATTTTTATTCAATTTAATTTAATTCTAAATTGATTTTTTTTAAATGTACAGAACGATCGAGGTAAAGCTATTTGCTATTAACTGATATTTTATATTTATATACTTAGTCATAAACAATTAAAAGAATTTTTAGAATGAAAGATGTAATTTTGGAAGTTTAGAAAAATCAAAATTTTTAGGAAATCTATATAGGTTATTTTATATAGTTTGCAAAGAAATAAATATACGTTTATATATTTTAATTTTGCTAGATTATCTTTAATTAAGAGTTTGGTGATTAATTGATTCTATTAGAAATTATTAAGATTATTTTTGTTACTAAGAAACTTGTCAGGAGGGAAATTTGTTTAAAATTTTAATCATCAAGATAAAACTTAATTTTTAGTTAGATTTAAAATTTTACATGGTGGGTTAAATTGCTCGAATTTATCTTGGATATTAATAAATTATATAATTATTTATTCAAGGTCAAAAGTATGGAAACGAATCTAGATTGGGAAGAAATGAACACAATTAAAGCAAAGGTGAGTTAATCTCACCCAGTTAGATTTAAATTTAAAATTAAATGATTAAATTTAAATAATTGTTTGAATGATTGAATTGATTGTTGTGTTATATAGTAGTATATACTACACCTTGAAATGATTGATATCCCTCATTTTATAGTGAAGATATTTTATATAATGCTAACGTCTGTGGATGCAGGGGAAAACAGGTTGGAGGGATCCAATTAGATCCCTCAAAATTTATTTAAATTATTTAAATTCCCCTGTTATGATGATTTGATATTTTACGATGGAATATGTTGAAATATTGAATGCTATGGTTTGATTGGATATAATTGGGTATAATGAATTTCCAAAAATACATAACTTGGATGTTGGAAAGAAAAATAAAGGAAGTGAATTTGTAAGTAAAATAATTATGAAAATTTGAATAAATTTAAGAATGAAAATAATAATAATAATAAAGCGACATAAGAATTCTAATTAATAAATCTTAAGTATAGAAAGGATTTTTTTTTTGAATTAATAGGAAGTTAATGAGTTGTAAACTCCAATGCTAATATCTAAAAGAACAAAACATTTATTTTAAATTTAAGATTTTAAATTTTGAAAGGAACAAAGAAGAAAATGGGAAAAGCCTGAAATTTGTATCTTTCAGTTGAAAGATTTAAAATTAAACAGAAAATAATAATAATAATAAAACAAAGTCCATAATTAATGAATTTTGAAATGAACCTAGCAAGTAAGGAAATTTATTTCAAATAGAATAAATTGGAAATCAATATGGGAAATTGATTTAAGTGCTTGAAGTTGGAATTTTCTCTGGATGGCCAAGTACACGTTTTCAAAAGTAAATTTGTAAACATAAATTAAATGTTTTAAAGTTAAGCAAGTTTTGTAACATTTTTATTTCTAATATTTAATTTCTAAAATAAGTATTTCCTTTTAATCTATTATAGCAATAAATATTTAAAGAGTGATTTAGATTTGTTTTAAAAGTGTAAATCTAGTTGTATATTTTATTAAGTAACCTTATTTTCAAATATTCATATAGTATGTATTTTTATTAAATTATTGAAGTACTTTTTAAAATAAATGTTTTAAAGTATATTTCAAAGTAAAATGTTTTTAAATTTTTTTAAAAAATCTAAAGTTTTGTGCTTGGTGATTCCAGTGGAAATGGAAATACTCGAAATTTATTCTGAGAAAAAGGAAGATAGATTGAAAACTGTTTTCAAACGGGTTTGAAAGTGAAATTATATCTTGTAAAGATATTTTGAAGTTAATAAATATTCTGGGAAATTATTTATTGTGTGATGGTTGTTTGTGAACATTAATTGATAGCTAAATAACCGACTATCAATATTGGCCAAATGCGTTGATCGTTTCAAAGAGACCGGGATCGAGATTAATTTCTCGAAAACCACTTCGATCAGTTTGTACGTTTCGTGAAAACGATTTTGGATTCGAAGATGGAGTAGTGAAGTGCAAGGGCTAATCGCTACTAATCCTAAGGATATTCCAAAATGGATGTAGTAGGAATAGTGCCTTCGGTTCCATTCGAACCCGGGACGGACTTGTATGGATGAATGCTTGCGAAACATCGTCAGGTGGACGATGGGCATTCTAAGGGATATGTTCTATAAAGGCAACGCTTAGCCTCAAGCCTCATCACATGGGAATGACTGAAAATCAGGGGTTATGCAGCAAGGCTAGGTGGGTAGCACCCAAGCAGGGTGAGGTGATTCCAGTCTAGATGTCCCTTTTTATTTCGGCTTAGTGGGCGGCTGCTGATCCCAACCGCGGGGTGATCTCACTCGGGATTATCCAGTAAGGGGTAGTCCCGGCCTTGTGTTGTAGGGGAGCGGGCATACTCCTCGGTACGGTGATCTAGGACCCGTACTGTGACAGGTGGTACCCCAGTACCTAGTCATTAGTTGGAAATCCATTTACCCTACGAGCCTTGTACGAGTTTTGTTTGTATTACCCAATCTGTGGCTAGTAGCTGGAATTAAATGAATGTAACAATTTCGGCTATTTTATAAGTATTTGTACATAGACCCTATTATAATATCAGAGGATTTCTATAAAAAGTGTTTTAGCTATCGTAAGGTAAAAACCCGACATGTTTATTTGTGGTGTGGTCTTACGAGATGCTTTTGTTTCAAAGGATTTTTGAAACTTTAATAATCAATTGGGTGTGATTTTCTCACGCTGGTATTCCAGACTGACTCGGGTGTTATTTAACTGTAATGCTCGGGTCAGACCGAGTATTATAGGATACAGGAAATGCTGTGGAGTTCAAGAGACGAGCTGGATGACGATACGTACATTCGTACATGTATATATATATATATATATATATATATATATATATATTCTGCTGTGTTGAGTTGTGTATCCATTTATATGTTATCGATGTTGATGTTGAGCTGTGATTGTTGTACTCTGATGATGTAATATATAAACAGAGATATTTGATTTGAGTAAAGATCATTTATTATCTATTATATTTTATTCCGCTGCGATGGTTAGATTCTATTGTTGTTTTCTATTTTCTTCTTCTACCTCTTCTTCTTTAACCCAAATGGTTCGCATTTCTGCACAACTTGAGTTGATTGTTGTAGAATAGTGTTGACTCAAGGGGTATGGATTTGCGGGCTGTTACACTTGGTATCAGAGCCAGGTTGGTGATAACCTTGGCTCTGGTGGGACTTACTCATCAAATAGAGTCCGTAGTACTCTATAATGAGTTTGTGCGTATTAATAGATATGAGTGCGTATTTGTTAGTGAATATAAATTATTTTAATATAGTGTTGATTAGTTTATTGAGTGGCATATGAACCTTCGTCGACACAATCTGCGCAACTGTATTGAAAGGGCTTCTAAACACTTGAATAGAACAATTGACACGGTATTGTTTTAAATATGGGTAAATGAAATAATTTTATCCAAAAACATATTTTGATATAAAGAATAGCTTTTGAAAACTAATTTAGCTAAAATATGGTTGCTTGGGTGTTAGGAATGATAATATTAAATTATTATTGTTGTTGAATAAAATTTTAACTACAAATTGGAAATATAACTAGTGCTTAAGGAAAATAGATTCATTTATCATAAAAAAAACGTATAAATATAAATTGACAACATGATTTATGAATTGAAATACAATCAAATGGAAATTTGAATAAGCATAAACTGTACAAATGAATTATAGTTAAGATTGATTTAAGCAGGATTTGGAAATTTAAATCCTGGAGATTTGGAAGTATTTTGAAGATAAATAATAACATTATTGTTTAGAGGTATTTCTGAAAGGAAATTTATTTTAAATTGGATTTTGAAAGTGATATAGCATTGAAATCACTTGGATTATTAGAAAAATATTTCTGATGATGACGGCCGCATCATCAGCATTCATTTTCGAATCTCTAAGTGATGGATTGCTGCCAAAAACTGATTTTTTCAGAAAAGCTAGTTGATTTTGGAAATTTCAAGGGAAATTTGTTGGGAATAAAACCAGAATTGGTTTGACTTTTGAGAAATGTGATTTGAGATGTTGAAGATTTTAAAATGATTTGAAACCAAAGCCGGGAGTTTAAAAATCCTGATAAGATAGGTTGTAAGCTTATAAATTGAGATGATTTTTAAATCAGGAAGGAAATATAAGCTTTGAATATTGGAATTTAAATTTAAAATGAAAAGTTAAAAATGAAATTAACTTGGATGGGAAATAAAAATTTGACTGGATTGACATTAATTGAATAGGTTGAAAATAATATCCAGTTGTCTTCGAATTAAGTTAAAATCGAATTGAGTTAAATAAAACTGAGTTAAAATAAAATTGAATTGGGATAAGAATTCAATTGAATTATTGAATGGAATTAGATTTTTACATGAATAAATGGAAAATAAGTTGGATAAGGATTGGATTGAAATAAATAAATAAGAATAACTTATAAAAGAATTAGAAATCCATGGAAATAAAATATGCTTAAGTTATAAATTAGTATAAGGCTTGAGTTAAAATAAAAGAAGGATATATTCAAGCCTATGATGAATGGAATTGTGTAAATAATAAGTTGTGGCTTATAAAATTGGAAAAAAGGCGATAGAAACCCAAAATAAATATTTTTGATGAATTGAAAAATAAAATGAAGATTAAAACTTGAATTATAAAATAAATTTGAACTTAAGAAAATTTAAATGAAGAGATTTTGAGATTAAAATCAAGTTCTGAATTATAAGTTGGGGAAAGACTATTTAGATGATAATTAGAAAATGAAATATGTAATAGAAACCTAATGTAGTTAAATAAAGCTGAATTGTGAGTTAATAATGAAGTTTGAGAATAAAACTCAAGTTGTAAATCAAATTCGACTTGAATCATTAGTGAAAAAAATATAATAGGGAGTGGTCTTGCAATTAATGGAATTAATTAAATGAATTGAGAATGAAATTGCTATGTGAGTTAATAAAATTGGATGGTAATTTAAAAGTGAATGGTGGAATCAGGACTTGAGCTGTTAATTAAAATTCGACTTGAAGTATTAATAAATTAGATATAATTGGAAATGTATTGAATAAAAATGAAATTGGATTGAAATAGTAGTGGTTTGGATTGCAAATGAAATCCAAATAAGTGGAAGTAAATTTGATATGGCCTTGTAATAAATTAAACGAGTTAAACCTGAAAGCTAAATTTTATAATAACTCATCAAATGAAATTGTAAATTTTAAAATGAGATTTAACTGGGATGGAATTAAGTTGAATAGAAGAGAAAAATATTTATTCGTGAAATGAAACTGAGCTTAAGTATAAAATCTGAATAAATCAAAATAAATTGACTTAAGTTGAATATAAGGGGAAGAGTTGAATTGAATTCAACTTAAAACCAAGTCTAATGATATTGGATTAAATTTGAATCAAGTAAAAATAAATTCGGATCGAAATAGAATTTGGTGGGTTGTAAATAATACTTAAGGAAATGAAAATTCATAATGGATTGAGTGGATAAACTAATTACTGAATAAATAAATGGATGAAATAAATAAGAATCAAATGGAAGTGAACTTAAGTTGAAGTGGAGTAAATTGAGTAAATTAACTTAAGTTGAGAATAATTAGAAGCTCGACGAAGAGTAAAAATTGGAAGACCATAAAATGAAGCTTATTTTGAATTAATTCGGGAATGGTTAGTAATGAGCAAGCTTGGGATGGGTTAAGCTAAATAAATGGTCGTGGATGAATTGAAATAAAAGGAAATTTAACTGGTAATGAAGATGAACCTAAGATGTTAATGGATTTGTATGAACTAGTTTGGTTAATAGAAGGAAATGCGAGTAAATGGATTCAAATTTAAAATGCAATGAAAATGAGAATATAGCATGCAAAATAAATTGAACGGAATCAATTAAAAAGGAATCAATTTAAATTGGTTATAAAGCAAAATACTTGTTTATTCACATAGATCTCGTCAAACTGCATAGAATAAATTGTCATTGGATGCAAATAGGAGTAATTAAAATCCTATGAATTGATAGAAGTAAAATGAATTGATTTTGGGAAGCAATTGAATTAAATATGAGTTCAGTTTGCTTAAGAATAAATTAAATGTAAGCGATTGAGTTTAATACCATTCAAATTGAGGGAGTTGTATACGAATAGGTTGAAAACCATTCAAAATTGAATGAAAATGGATATGAATAAGTTGAAACAGTTGAATTAGCATGGAAACTATATAAATTGCTTACGGAAAAATGTTTGGTGTGAATTTCTTTTAGAATTCATATGTTTTAACTATTGCAAATAAGTGATATGCTGTTAAACTTCATATATTTGGCACTTACATGTTTAAATTGAGTAAGTACAGGTACCTGGAAGCCGTGAGGCTGGATTGGGTTATGTTAATTGCTAAAATTTTAAGCCGCTTGCTTAAAAATGCTAAATAAGGTACGCCTACGCAATAAAATTAGGAAATATGAACTGTTTTTGGTTTTTCCGACCGGGTGAGTCGATGTATATATATTTATATCTCTTGTCAAATTGCAAAAGCTCCTCCGTACAAAGTAGACTCTGCCAAAAAAATTCAGAAATTTTGGGAGTTAGAAAATTTTTGAAAATTTTGAAAACTTTTGTTATCGACAAAACGGTTTCAAACTGGAAGTTGAAATAAGTTAGTAAATGAAACAAACTAAAATAATGACATGAATTAGTTATAAATGGAAAATAAAATTCAATATTTAAAGTTAAAGATAAATTGAATTCGTATGGAAATGAAAGAATTAATGTGAATAGGAATAGATATAAACTAAAATGAGAGATGAAAATAAATATAAGAAACACATAAATGCTTATACTAACTTAAGAAGGAATGGTGAATTCTTAATTGGAAATTGATACTACAAATATATTCTAAGATAATATTAGAAGCAATAGGTATTGACATTTTGTGAGGAAGTCGAGAAAATGTTTTGGGAATATTGTGATTGGATATTAGCGCTAAGCAGGATATGCAGGTATTATACAGGGAAAGGAGAATTGGATTTGATTCCTTAAGATAAATTTGAAATGCTCGACAAATGTATGTGTTTAAGTTTCTATATGAAATTTGATGGGGATTTTGGATCGAGCCACTTGGCCTTTTGTTTTCTTTTTGAATTTGGGAGGCCGTAGAGCCATTTTGTAGTTGTACCGAGCTAGCTGCGCAAAGGAGACGCTGGCAAAAAATTTCAAAAATTTAGGGAGTTAGAAAATTTGGTTTTAAATTGAAACTTGAATGGTTAAACAAATAGTATAGTTTGAAAACTACGGAAAAGTTCGGAAAGTTAATAAGAATAATAATGGATCTTTTAATAGTTGGTTAGATGTTGAATTGTTTGGTTTTGTGGATATGTAAACGGGCATTGTACCATTCTTCCTAACTAGTAATTTCGGGGACGAAATTCTTTTAAGGGGAGAGGAATGTGACGACCCGGAATTTTCAAGCAATTAAAATTGGAATATTTAATTGATTTTGAATATTCAATAGAGTAATTTTAACTTGAATTACGAATATCACAATTTATTTGATAATTAAAATTTTAAATTAATTAATTTGAAGTTCGGTAAAATGTTGAATCGGGAGTTTTAAGCCTATTATAATAATTTGAAGGCTTGTAATATTTATATTCATAACTCTGAAGATAATGGAAATTTTCAAATTGAATTTAAAAGTGATTTGTTCGATTTTGAAATTTTATCGCTTAAAATTGAATTTAAAAATAGCCTTCCGAGGCGCAGTCTCGGAATTCGACGACACCAGTTCCATTGGATCCGTAATATTGTATTATTATCGGATTTCAAATTTCGTAGTTTTTGGAGCTAATGTGTGAGCACACGACATATAAACGCGCTGAAATTAATATTGAAAATTTAATATAGTAACTGAGTCCAAAAAGCTATCTTCTCCATACAATCGAATTAGGACTCAAAACCTTTTCTATTTCGTTCGGAAAAGGGTATAACATTATGAACGCCGAGCGACATGCGGCGACAGGAATCGAGATTTTGGGCTACGATTTCGTGACGTTTTGAAATTTGAAATTTAAATAAGTATATAATAATTGTCTAGTCAAACAATTTCACGTCAGTACTTTCCCTTCAAGTCAAATATCACAGTAGCCCCTCCTGAACGCTAACCTCTTTTCCAAATATCGTGTCCTTCTTTATCTTTTATCGGTCAAGATTTCTTTCCTGAGAATTAAAAGAAGAAGAAAAAATGTCAACAATGGCCGAAGCCATCAATCTCCAAATCAGTAAACCGAGAAAAAAAAAGGGAAAAAAATCTCACGTTATCTTCGTTTAAACTAGAAATCAAAACCCCTCTTCTTAAATCAAAATCCACCCCCACTTCTTTCTGATCGAAACCAAATCGCGATTTTTTTCCCCTTCTCTTTCAATCGAGGTGGAGCATCGCGTGCAACAACATCGCGAGCACGAAGCCGCCTTCCACACCAAACCCAATGGCCAGAGGCTAGCGAAAGATGCTCGCGTATGCGGTGACGTTCCGTTCGATATTGGGTTAGGGTAGATCTACTCAACGCGTCGCGAGTTGATGGGCTCCCGAAGCTTTCAATTGTGTCGCGAGCTCGAGCGGCTGACATCAAGACTGTGGACGAGCTAGGGTTCGGCAACATGGGTTTGTGGTGGAAGGATGACATCAGGGTTTGCGTGCGAGGGTAGGTTGGAGGGAGCAGGGATTCGGGCAGTAAGGTATACCAAATTTTTATTCAATTTAATTTAATTCTAAATTGATTTTTTTTAAATGTACGGAACAATCGAGGTAAAGCTATTTGCTATTAACTGATATTTTATATTTATATACTTAGTCATAAACGATTAAAAGAATTTTTAGAATGAAAGATGTAATTTTGGAAGTTTAGAAAAATCAAATTTTTTAGGAAATCTATATAGGTTATTTTATATAGTTTGCAAAGAAATAAATATAAGTTTATATATTTTAATTTTGCTAGATTATCTTTAATTAAGAGTTTGGCGATTAATTGATTCTATTAGAAATTATTAAGATTATTTTTGTTACTAAGAAACTTGTCAGTAGGGAAATTTGTTTAAAAATTTAATCATCAAGATAAAACTTAATTTTTAGTTAGATTTAAAATTTTACATGGTGGGTTAAATTGCTCGAATTTATCTTGAATATTAATAAATTATATAATTATTTATTCAAGGTCAAAAGTATGGAAACGAATCGAGATTGGGAAGAATTGAACACAATTAAAGCAAAGGTCAGTTAATCTCACTTAGTTAGATTTAAATTTAAATTTAAATTTAAATGATTAAATTTAAATAATTGTTTGAATGGTTGAATTGATTGTTGTGTTATATAGTAGTATATACTACACCTTGAAATGATTGATTTCCCTCATTTTATAGTGAAGATATTTTATATAATGCTAACGTCTGTGGATGCAGGGGAAAACAGGTTGGAGGGATCCAATTGGATCCCTCAACATTTATTTAAATTATTTAAATTCCCCTGTTATGATGATTTGATATTTTATGATGGATTATGTTGAAATATTGAATGCTATGGTTTGATTGGATATAATTGGGTATAATGAATTTCCAAAAACATATAACTTGGATGTTGGAAAGAAAAATAAAGGAAGTGAATTTGTAAGTAAAATAATTATGGAAATTTGAATAAATTTAAGAATGAAATAATAATAATAATAATAAAGCGACATAAGAATTCTAATTAATAAATCTTGAGTATAGAAAGGATTTTTTTTTGAATTAATAGGAAGTTAATGAATTGTAAACTCCGATGCTAATATCTAAAAGAACAAAACATTTATTTTAAATTTAAGATTTTAAATTTTGAAAGGAACAAAGAAGAAAATGGGAAAAGCCTGAAATTTGTATCTTTCAGTTGAAAGATTTAAAATTAAACAAAAAATAATAATAATAAAACAAAGTCCATAATTAATGAATTTTGAAATGAACCGAGCAAGTAAGGAAATTTATTTCAAATAGAATAAATTGGAAATCAATTTGGGAAATTGATTTAAGTGCTTGAAGTTGGAATTTTCTCTGGATGGCCAAGTACACGTTTTCAAAAGTAAATTTGTAAATATAAATTAAATGTTTTAAAGTTAAGCACGTTTTGTAACATTTATTATTTCTAATATTTAATTTCTAAAGTAAGTATTTCCTTTTAATCTATTATAGCAATAAATATTTAAAGAGTGATTTAGTATTTGTTTTAAAAGTGTAAATCTAGTTGTATATTTTATTAAGTAACCTTATTTTCAAATATTCGTATAGTATGTATTTTTTATTAAATTATTGAAGTACTTTTTAAAATAAATGTTTTAAAGTATATTTCAAAGTAAAGTGTTTTTAATTTTTTTTAAAAATCTAAAGTTTTGTGCTTGGTGATTCCAGTGGAAATGGAAATACTCGAAATTTATTCTGAGAAAAAGGAAGATAGGTTGAAAACTGTTTTCAAACGGGTTTGAAAATGAAATTATATCTTGTGAAGATATTTTGAAGTTAATAAATAATCTAGGAAATTATTTATTGTGTGATGGTTGTTTGTGAACATTAATTGATAGCTAAACAACCGACTATCAATATTGGCCAAATGCGTTGATCGTTTCGAAGAGACCGGGATCGAGATTAATTTCTCGAAAACCACTTCGATCCGGTTTGTACGTTTCGTGAAAACGATTTTGGATTCGAAGATGGAGCAGTGAAGTGCAAGGGCTAATCGCTACTAATCCTGAGGATATTTCCAAAATGGATGTAGTAGGAATAGTGCCTTCGGTTACGTTCGAACCCGAGACGGACTTGTATGGATGAATGCTTGCGAAACATCGTCAGGTGGACGATGGGCATTCTAAGAGATATGTTCTATAAAGGTAACGCTTAGCCTCAAGCCTCATCACATGAGAATGACTGAAAATCAGGGGTTATGCAGCAAGGCTAGGTGGGTAGCACCCAAGCAGGGCGAGGTCATTCCAGTCTAGATGTCCCTTTTTATTTCGGCTTAGTGGGCGGCTGCTGATCCTAACCGCGGAGTGATCTCACTCGGGATTATCCAGTAAGGGGTAGTCCCGGCCTTGTGTTGCAGGGGAGCGGGCATACTCCTCGGTACGGTGATCTAGGCCCCGTACTGTGACAGGTGGTACCCCAGTACCTAGTCATTAGTTGGAAATCCATTTTCCTTACGAGCCTTGTATGAGTTTTGTTTGTATTACCCACTCTGTGGCTAGTAGCTGGAATTTAATGAATGTAACAATTTCGGCTATTTTATAAGTATTTGTATATAGACCCTATTATAATATCAGAGGATTTCTATAAAAAGTGTTTTAGCTATCGTAAGGTAAAAACCCGACATGTTTATTTGTCGCGTGGTCTTACGAGATGCTTTTGTTTCAAAGGATTTTTGAAACTTTAATAATCAATTGGGTGTGATTTTCTCACGCTGGTATTCCAGACTGACTCGGGTGTCATTTAACTGTAATGCTCGGGTCAGACCGAGTATTATAGGATACAGGAAATGCTGTGGAGTTCAAGAGATGAGCTGGATGACGATACGTACATTCGTACATGTTTATATATATATATATATTCCGCTGTGTTGAGTTGTGTATCCATTTATATGTTATCGATGTTGATGTTGAGCTGTGATTGTTGTACTCTGATGATGTAATATATAAACAGAGATATTTGATTTGAATAAAGATCATTTATTATCTATTATATTTTATTCCGCTGCGATGGTTAGTATCTATTATTGTTTTCTATTTTCTTCTTCTACCTCTTCTTCTTTAACCCAAATGGTTCGCATTTCTCTACAACTTGAGTTGATTGTTGTAGAATAGCGTTGACTCAAGAGGTACGGATTTGCGGGCTGTTACACTTGGTATCAGAGCCAAGTTGGCGATAACCTTGGCTCTGGTGGGAATTACTCATCAAATTGAGTCTGTAGTACTCTATAATGAGTTTGTGCGTATTAATAGATATGAGTGCGTATTTGTTAGTGAATATAAATTATTTTAACATTGTGTTGATTAGTTTATTGAGTGGCATATGAACCTTCGTCGACACAGTCTGCGCAACTGTATTGAAAGGGCTTCTAAACACTTGAATAGAACAATTGACACGGTATTGTTTTAAATATGGGTAATTGAAATAATTTTACCCAAAAACATATTTTGATATAAAGAATAGTTTTTGAAAACTAAGTTAGCTAAAATATGGTTGCTTGGGTGTTAGGAATGATAATTATAAATTATTATTGTTGTTGAATAAAATTTTAACTACAAATTGGAAATATAACTAGTGCTTAAGGAAAATAGATTCATTTATCATAAAAAAAATGTATAAATATAAATTGACAGCATGATTTATGAGTTGAAATACAATCAAATGGAAATTTGAATAAGCATAAACTGTACAAATGAATTATAGTTAAGATTGATTTAAGCAGGATTTGGGAATTTAAATCCCGGAGATTTGGAAGTATTTTGAAGATAAATAATAACATTATTGTTTAGAGGTATTTCTGAAAGGAAATTTATTTTAAATTGGATTTTGAAAGGGGAGATTGTAGAATATGCCAATATATGATTTTTGTTTGATGATAATAAACATATATATTCGTTTAAATGTATTTATTATTGTACTGTTTTATTTTTCACATAATTAAATAAATATTTGTTAGGTAAAATAAATAACACGGAATTCAAATTCAAACAAATATTTTATTCAAACAAATATTTTATTACAATTTCAAATAGTATAAATTTGAGCTCTCGCTATATATATACATTTTCAATTACATTACAATCTCACACATCACTCCTCACTACATATTCACTCAACACTCATACTTTTATCTTCAACTCTATTCAATTTGTATCCAACATCTGAATTTTCTACAAAATAAACACTAACACGGTAAAATTAAAAAAAGAAATATTTTGAAGTTCAAAATGAAGTGTGTGTTTTTGAAAATATTATTTGCCTCGGTTATTTGGATTGTTTGTCATCACTGATTTTGAATTCATCTTACACGAGCAGCTTGTGACATGCACAGTGTATCACTGTACATGCCATAAGACCGTGCACAACGATATACGCTTGCGTATTAAAACTACAGGGATGGGTGAGCTGTGACGACCCGGAATTTTCAAGCAATTAAAATTGGAATATTTAATTGATTTTGAATATTCAATAGAGTAATTTTAACTTGAATTACGAATATCACAATTTATTTGATAATTTAAATTTTAAATTAATTAATTTGAAGTTCGGTAAAATGTTGAATCGGGAATTTTAAGCCTATTATAATAATTTGAAGGCTTGTAATATTTGTATTCATAACTCTGAAGATAATGGAAATTTTAAAATTGAATTTAACAGTGATTTGTTCGGTTTTGAAATTTTATCGTTTAAAATTGAATTTAAAAATAGCATTCCGAGGCGCAGTCTCGGAATTCGACGACACCAGTTCCATTGGATCCGTAATATTGTATTATTATCGGATTTCAAATTTCGTAGTTTTTGGAGCTATTGTGTGAGCATACGACATATAAACGCGCTGGAATTAATATTGAAAATTTAATATAGTAACTGAGTCCAAAAAGCTATCTTCTCCATATGATCGAATTAGGACTCAAAACCTTTTCTATTTCGTTCGGAATAGGGTATAACATTATGAACGCCGAGCGACACGCGGCGATAGGAATCGAGATTTTGGGCTACGATTTCGTGACGTTTTGAAATTTGAAATTTAAATAAGTATATAATAATTGTCTAGTCAAACAATTTCACGTCAGTACTTTCCCTTCAAGTCAAATATCACGGTAGCCCCTCCTGCACGCTAACCTCTTTTCCAAATATCGTGTCCTTCTTTATCTTTTATCGGTCAAGATTTCTTTCCTGAGAATTAAAAGAAGAAGAAGAAAAATATCAACAATGGCCGAAGCCATCAATCTCCAAATCAGTAAACCGAGAAAAAAAAGGGAAAAAAAATCTCACGTTATCTACGTTTAAACTAGAAATCAAAACCCCTCTTCTTAAATCAAAATCCACCCCCCACTTCTTTCTGATCGAAACCAAATCGCGATTTTTTTCCCCTTCTCTTTCAATCGAGGTGGAGCATCGCGCGCCACAACATCGCGAGCACGAAGCCGCCTTCCACGCCAAACTCAATGGCCAGAGGCTAGCGAAAGATGCTCGCGTATGCGGTGACGTTCCGTTCGACATTGGGTTAGGGTAGATCTATTCGATGCGTCGCGAGTTGATGGGCTACCGAAGCTTTCAATCGTGTCGCGAGCTCGAGCGGCTGACATCAACACTATGGGCGAGCTAGGGTTCGGCAACATGGGTTTGTGGTGGAAAGATGACATCGGGGTTTGCGTGCGAGGGTAGGTTGGAGGGAGCAGGGATTCGGGCAGTAAGGTATACCAAATTTTTATTCAATTTAATTTAATTCTAAATTGATTTTTTTTAAATGTACAGAACGATCGAGGTAAAGCTATTTGCTATTGACTGATATTTTATATTTATATACTTAGTCATAAACGATTAAAAGAATTTTTAGAATGAAAGATGTAATTTTGGAAGTTTAGAAAAATCAAAATTTTTAGGAAATCTATATAGGTTACTTTATATAGTTTGCAAAGAAATAAATATACGTTTATATATTTTAATTTTGCTAGATTATTTTTAATTAAGAGTTTGGTGATTAATTGATTCTAATAGAAATTATTAAGATTATTTTTGTTACTAAGAAACTTGTCAGGAGGGAAATTTGTTTAAAAATTTAATCATCAAGATAAAACTTAATTTTTAGTTCGATATAAAATTTTACATGGTGTGTTAAATTGCTCGAATTTATCTTGAATATTAATAAATTATATAATTATTTATTCAAGGTCAAAAGTATGGAAACGAATCTAGATTGGGAAGAATTGAACACAATTAAAGAAAAGGTGAGTTAATCTCAGTCAGTTAGACTTAAATTTAAATTTAAATTTAAATGATTAAATTTAAATAATTGTTTGAATGGTTGAATTGATTGTTGTGTTATATAGTAGTATATACTACACCTTGAAATGATTGATTTCCCTCATTTTATAGTGAAGATATTTTATATAGTGCTAACGTCTGTGGATGCAGGGGAAAACAGGTTGGAGGGATCCAACTGGATCCCTCAACATTTATTTAAATTATTTAAATTCCCCTGTTATGATGATTTGATATTTTATGATGGATTATGTTGAAATATTGAATGCTATGGTTTGATTGGATATAATTGGGTATAATGAATTTCCAAAAATATATAACTTGGATGTTGGAAAGAAAAATAAAGTAAGTGAATTTGTAAGTAAAATAATTATGAAAATTTGAATAAATTTAAGAATGAAAAAAATAATAATAATAAAGTGACATAAGAATTCTAATTAATAAATCTTAAGTATAGAAAGGATTTTTTTTTTTGAATTAATAGGAAGTTAATGAATTGTAAACTCCAATGCTAATATCTAAAAGAACAAAACATTTATTTTAAATTTAAGATTTTAAATTTTGAAAGGAACAAAGAAGAAAATGGAAAAAGCCTGAAATTTGTATCTTTCAGTTGAAAGATTTAAAATTAAACCGAAAAAAAAAACAAAGTCCATAATTAATGAATTTTGAAATGAACCGAGCAAGTAAGGAAATTTATTTCCAATAGAATAAATTGGAAATCACTTTGGGAAATTGATTTAAGTGCTTGAAGTTGGAATTTTCTCTGGATGGCCAAGTACACGTTTTCAAAAGTAAATTTGTAAATATAAATTAAATGTTTTAAAGTTAATCAAGTTTTATAAAATTTATTATTTCTAATATTTAATTTCTAAAGTAAGTATTTCCTTTTAATCTATTATAGCAATAAATATTTAAAGAGTGATTTAGTATTTGTTTTAAAAGTGTAAATCTAGTTTTATATTTTATTAAGTAACCTTATTTTCAAATATTCATATAGTATGTATTTTTTATTAAATTATTGAAGTACTTTTTAAAATAATGTTTTAAAGTATATTTCAAAGTAAAGTGTTTTTAATTTTTTTTTAAAAATCTAAAGTTTTGTGCTTGGTGATTCCAGTGGAAATGGAAATACTCGAAATTTATTCTGAGAAAAAGGAAGATAGGTTGAAAACTGTTTTCAAACGGGTTTGAAAGTGAAATTATATCTTGTGAAGATATTTTAAAGTTAATAAATAATCTGGGAAATTATTTATTGTGTGATGGTTGTTTGTGAACATTAATTGATAGCTAAATAACCGACTATCAATATTGGCCAAATGCGTTGATCGTTTCGAAGAGACCGGGATCGAGATTAATTTCTCGAAAACCACTTCGATCCGGTTTGTACGTTTCGTGAAAACGATTTTGGATTCGAAGATGGAGCAGTGAAGTGCAAGGGCTAATCGCTACTAATTCTGAGGATATTTCCAAAATGGATGTAGTAGGAATAGTGCCTTCGGTTCCGTTCGAACCCGGGACGGACTTGTATGGATGAATGCTTGCGAAACATCATCAGGTGGACGATGGGCATTTTAAGGGATATGTTCTATAAAGGTAACGCTTAGCCTCAAGCCTCATCACATGGGAATGACTGAAAATCAGGGGTTATGCAGCAATGCTAGGTGGGTAGCACCCAAGCAGGGTGAGGTCATTCTAGTCTAGATGTCCCTTTTTATTTCGGCTTAGTGGGCGGTTCCTGATCCCAACCGCGGGGTGATCTCACTCGGGATTATCCAGTATGGGGTAGTCCCGGCCTTGTGTTGCAGGGGAGCGGGCGTACTCCTCGGTACGGTGATCTAGGCCCCGTACTGTGACAGGTGGTACCCCAGTGCCTAGTCATTAGTTGGAAATCCATTTTCCTTACGAGCCTTGTACGAGTTTTGTTTGTATTAACCACTCTGTGGCTAGTAGCTGGAATTTAATGAATGTAACAATTTCGGCTATTTTATAAGTATTTGTATATAGACCCTATTATAATATCAGAGGATTTCTATAAAAAGTGTTTTAGCTATCGTAAGGAAAAAACCCGACATGTTTATTTGTGGCGTGGTCTTACGAGATGCTTTTGTTTCAAAGGATTTTTGAAACTTTAATAATCAATTGGGTGTGATTTTCTCACGCTGGTTCCAGACTGACTCGGGTGTTATTTAACTGTAATGCTCGGGTCAGATCGAGTATTATAGGATACAGGAAATGCTGTGGAGTTCAAGAGACGAGCTGGATGACGATACGTACATTCGTACATGTTTATATATATATATATATATATATATATATATTCCGCTGTGTTGAGTTGTGTATCCATTTATATGTTATCGATGTTGATGTTGAGCTGTGATTGTTGTACTCTGATGATGTAATATATAAACAGGGATATTTGATTTGAATAAAGATCATTTATTATCTATTATATTTTATTCCGCTGCGATGGTTAGATTCTCTTATTGTTTTCTATTTTCTTCTTCTACCTCTATTTCTTTAACCCAAATGGTTCGTATTTCTGTACAACTTGGGTTGATTGTTGTAAAATTTAGGGCTTTAATCCCTATAAAATTCCATTACATCATCAACAAGGGAAGCATTCGAGTTCAACCCTAAACAAATCATCAGAGCATAAAATCGAGCACAATCAAAATCAAAAGGGGTAAATAATCACATACCAATTTCTATTCAGTCAAGCTCGACAATTGGAGCTGCCGTGAACAATCAAGTCCGGAGAATCGATTGAAGAAGTCACTAATTGAAACCATATTTTGATCGATCAATTTTTTAAGCGAAGCTTCAATCGAATGACACCCTAACTTTTGAAGAGGAACGAACAAAGAACGGTCAACATTTTTACTCAGAAGAAAATTAAAGAGAAGGCCGTCTCTTTTAAATTATTATTGGGCCGGCTTTAATTATTTCCTTTATTGTGTGAATTATATATAGGGTTTTATTCTGTTTAGTTTTATTTTCGGCTGTAATTTTCTTTTCTTTTTAAACCGTGTAATTTTCTCGTGTGACTAGGTTACGAACTACGGCGGTGTAGTTCGAGAATTCGCAAATCAATGGCTGAATTATGACAGAGTTTTGAGCGTAGAGTTAGGTTAGTCATTAACGGGTGTTGCGTGTAAACGTCTGACTACTTAATTTCTAGTAGAAACCTCGAGAGCAGCACGTAGGCAGAGTTTTGTCGAAGCTGATTAAATTTATGTGTGATCTATTCTGCATTATTATCTATGATTGTTTTTATTTCTGCATTAGTTTTTATTATTATTAGCATCAACCTATTCACCCCCCCTCTAGGATGAAAATGATCATACATACTTTACGGCTGTGCCCCACCAATAACCATATTTTAAAGGATTTTTTTGCATTTTAGCCCCCCTTTTGAAACTTATCACGCGGATGACCTCGTTTTAAAACTAATATGAAATATAACCCTGTTTTAGCCTGCTCAGCGTTGAGCTGGTCAGAGCGTATTGGCGACATTTCAAATGTCGCCGGTGTTTTTTTTTTTTCCAGTTTAGTTGGCGCATTTTCGAAAGGAGCCAACTAAAAAAAATTAAGAAAAAACAGTGGCGGCTTTTGAAATGTTACTTGTGTTTTTTTATAAAAATAATTACACTGACGATGTTTGAAATGGTCAGTACATTTTGATCAGTACAGCGCTGAACTTGTCAAAATATGACTATATTTGATATTAGTTTTAAAATTGAGCTACTTGCGTAATTACTTTACAAAAGTGGACCGAAAAGTGGGTCTAAATGAATAAAAATCCTATTATAAAACCAACTGCCTAAGGTCTGCTCTCTCTCTCCACGTCGCTACTAAACCCCACAATGCAAATGGGCGCATTAAAAAAATAAAATACGAAATAAAATAAAAATAAGAAAAGTAGACAATGGCGGTAAAGATCGACAGTGTTTTCAAAATAGTGGTGTTTGGCGTATTGGCGGTCGGAAAGTCAGCGATTCCGGCTAGGTTTGTTGCAAATGAATTCAGCTACCCCGGAAGGGGCATACATCCCAGATTCTAAATCTTTTATATAGCCATAAGAGAGGAAAAGCTCAGATCTGGATAAAGCTCGTCGGAGAAAATGTTGAAAAAATAAGGTGCCCGAAACAATCACACCCGGTGGGACTCGAACCCACAATCGCCTGATTAGAAGTCAGACGCCTTATCCATTAGGCCACGGGTGCTTCTGTTCTAAACATTTTTTTAAACATTTGATTTCTTACAAAAGAATACAGTATGAATTATTGTGAGATTATGGTAATCCTTGTTTAGAAGTTATAAAAGGGTTGTAGGGTTCAGACCATGTTACTTGGTCTAACTAATATTTGGGTTGATTGCTGGGTATGAACACTCATATTAATTTCCCACCATAAGTCCTTTTCACCCTTACCCAGGTATGAACACTCCATCTGAGTTCTCTAGTTTATTTATCGGAGCGGTAAGATGCCATTAGTAACTCAAAACATGTTTGGATGTTTTAGCAAGTTGTATTTTCTTTTTTCCATCTTAGTTCTACCTTACTGATTTATGTGACAAGATGACACTAGTATCTTGGAACATGTTTGGGATACTACCAATGTAGTCTATTGATGACACTAGCAATTAATACCATGGTGCAGAAAATATCTAAAATTTGAATTGTTTCATAACAGTATTAAAAAAATTATTTGGAGAAAATGCAAAAATAAAAGACATCCTAAGAGCCCTACAATGGTTCTAAAAAATTGATTATTATCAACATACTGGTATTGTCACAGATGCTTCCACTGAGTGGATTGTTTGTTATAATGCAGTAATATCAAGGTCCAGTTTTGAGTGAGACTCACGCGTCAAACTTTTTGATCTTATATCCATCTTATAGCCCTTGTCCAAACGTTCAATCTTATATGTTGATATGACCAATTCTGACATTGTATGAATGAGATAATCATATCACAAGATTAGGGAACAGTCTCATATCAGATCGGGGGAAAAATTAATACAACTAAGTGTATATATGCCAACTTGAGAATATCATAATATATAGTACAAAATGATAGAAATGACATAGATAAGGGTCTAAGAAGTATTTTAGGTACTTCGTTGGTATATATGGCATTGTATATGTTAGTGGCATAGGTTGAAACGGCTTTAACATTTATATTTTTTGAATTTTGTACTATTTCCTTTTGCCATTGGTACCTTCTGGCTTGCAATAACTTGTACTGGTCAAAGGGGTTGCAACATTTCCAAGTCGATATTACTGTTTAAAATGAAAAGGGTCTCCTCAAAATTATAAATAAGATATGAGTCATCCTAGGCAAAGGCAGGAGAGGAAATTTGATATTAATAAAACTCCTCCGTCGACTACATTTCCAGCTATTGTTCTGAGTAACTGGATAGGTGCATTAATAGTTGATTGGTCTGTCATACAGATACAGGCAGGGATTGAAACGCAAACATTACATACAGGCAGAGTTGGCTAGTCAAGACATAATGAAATGTGTGGGCACTCTTGATGAACTGAGCCTTTACTACACAGTCACTGCAATGGAAGATTGAATGCCTTCATCGTGTCTGAGAGGGTTGGACACCATTACTATCCCAGATGTAGGATAAAAATATGGTTGGACACCATTGCTATTGGTGGTTAATTGATTATATGTCTCTTCATTGATATGGACCCAATGCATTTGGTTTCCCAGATATAGGATAAAAATATGGTTGGACACCATTACAGCATTGAAGTGCGTACTTTGTTCTTGCACTAAAGCCTGTGCCTTATTACGATTTTAATCGATAATGGGTTAAATAATTAGTACATTGGGTGTATGTTCTCTTCATGTTTGGCAAAATGATTTATACAACCAGTTAACGTTTCGTATATAAAATGCAAAATAGTTGGAACAAGTGATACCCTCCTTTCATGTGAAAAACATGGCTGATAGCATAGATGATAAGTACGTACGAAACCTAAAATGCTACACTTTTAAATTAAAATGCGTAAATGTCAATTACCAAAATTGTAACTTCAATTCAGTATATCTAAAAATCTATTGGAGTTCAAAGTAAGGGTACGTCGAATCTTGTTAAATATTGATATAGCATTTTGTTTTGTTTTCTTGTTTTTTCTAATTCTGGCAATAATTAGCAAAAAGACTCTTTACTGATGAATTGAAAATTGAAAATTGAAAAGGTTTTTTCAAATAATATTTTGAGGCATCTCACAATGTTTTCATGTCAAAACTATTAAGTTGTTATATAATACGTTATTTGAAAAGAATGATTTTATTTATGATTAGATAAATTTGCCTTCTGTTTTGCATGTTTTAAAAGAAAAATTTCTTAGCGAAGTAAGCTAGGTTTATACACAAATAAAATTAAATAGTGCATCTGATAAAAGTTTAAACTAAACCTCAAATCGATCTTGGTTTATTGATACTAAGAATGAAGAAAATGTTATACAATGAAGAGTATGCTTGAAAGTTTTTATTATTGGTTTTACATCTTTAATAATAGTTGTAATAGCTTTGGTGTCCACTTTTTCGGTATAAACGTGAACTACCAAAAATGCCTCACTATATATTATTCAATCTTAATCACTTAAAAATAGATCTAATGTTAAATTTCTTTTAGAAATTCAAACACCTCTAAAAGTATGATCTAATATTAAACATGCTTTACAAATTCAAAACACTTCTAAAAATAGGTTATAAAATTAACTGCCTTTGAAATTCAAAATACTTTTCTATAAATATACAAATCCTAATATCACCTGAAAATCAAAAAATCATTTTTTTGGCCGATTTAAACACATACAATTTATAAGGAAAATAATTCACGCGCGAATCGCGTGCCGTGACACTCGTAATATAAAACCATGCTTGAGATTCTTATTTTCAGGGGTTATGCATACCACTCTAAAGTTGTGAAATCATGTACACGAGTGTTATGGCACGCGTTGCGCGTGTGAATTGTTTTCCTCATAAATTGCATATGTTCAAATCAGTCAAAAAATGTTTTTTTTTAAATTTCAAATGATATTAAGATTTGTATATTTGTAAAGAAGTATTTTGAATTTGTAAACGAAATTTAATTTTAGATCCTATTATTAGAAGCGTTTTGAATTTGTAAAACATGTTTAATTGTTAGATTCTATTTTTAGGGGCATTTGAATTTGTAAAAGAAATTTAATATTAGATCCTATTTTTAAGTGATTAAGATTTAATAATACATAGAGAGACGTTTTTGGTAGTTCGCATTGATACCAAAAAAGTGTGACATCAGAGCTATTACAACTATTATTAAACATATCTAAACAAAAATATATGTTACACCAAAAATAATTATTACAAAGTAAATTTTTGGGTAAAAATGCTGGAACCTCCATCCTATAGTTTCGGTGACAACAACTATACAATCGTATATATATTTTAAATATCTTTATGCAAGGATAATTCACTACAAGCAAGAAGACAATTCTAAAGACATGAGGCAAAGCACGAGTATTAAGTTACTAGTATGCATATAGACACGGTCGTAGACTAGTTATGTAAAATCTTCTTAAGTATATATACACACAAATGCACAAAACCTCAAAAACATATAAAAAATGCTAGAGTCAGACGTCTGAATGCAGAATACCAGACGTCTGAGTTTTGTTTCTAGATTTTTTTAAAATATACCAAGTCAGATGTCTGACCTTACTTACCAGACGTCTGAAACTGGACTTGGAATTTTTTAAAAAAGCCATAACTGTCAAAATTGAAAGGATGCTTCTATGTCGCTTCTCCAAAACTTTTCATATCTGAACAGAAGCAACTCTAGAGCAGAAAAGAAATGGAACAATGATTTATCGCAACCTTTTACAACTATAAATATGTAGAACAAGATTGAGATTATTTAATCTAACTTATCTTCTCTATCTTTAAATCTCATTTCTTACTTTTGCCTTCTTGCTTTCAAAGTATACAATCAAAATTATATTCATTTTGATCTAAACCCTTCTATATTCTCAAGCACATACACGTTTACATTACTCAAGGAGAATTGGATATAGAAATATTCTCAAGCACATACACGCACTTGTCAAAGAAATATTCTTGTATAAAAGTCTATTCCTCCGGACGAAGCAAGGACAATTGGTTAGTGTAATTCTGAAGGGGAACTTCAGGACTGGACATAGGACGGGGGTCTGAACCAGTATAAAAATTCTGGTGTGATTACTTTTAATTTTACCTGCATTATTATTCCGTGTGACTCATACTATCATATACATACTTGTCATATAATATATATATATACACGATTCACATAGACTTTAAAAAAATTTGAGTAAAAAATCCATAATAAACTACAACTCAGGGGAAAAAAATCAAATTAGATGATGTCAATTTAAATTAGGGAATAAAATATAAAAATGAGACTTCATAATAAGCAATGCTTAAAATTGTTAAATGAATTTTTGGTTTTCTTGAAAAAATTATTAACATAGGTCAATATAATAATATAAATTTAAAGATTTTTTCAAAGTGAAAAATATGAAATTAAATTCATACCGTTATATTCGAAGTACTAAAATCAATTAATTCAAAAGGGTATAATTGAGAAAAAAAAGAGAAATGACAAAAAGACTGCCGATTTGGTGGGTTGAAACTAATAATCAAAATTACACTACTCATTTTACTATATTTATACATACATACATATGTATGTGTGTGTATAATGAGTGCTTTAAAAAGTCGCAACCGTTGGTTCTAACAACACAAAAATGGAATCGCTAGAAACGATCAAAACCATGATAATAAAACGTTCAAGTCGAACCTAAGTCTCTCCATATATTCTCACACTATTTTACATTCAAGGCTGTATGGCTTCTTTTTCCCAAAAATTTATATTTTGTTATAACAACAAAGGTAACAACCTTGCTTTCTACGTCATGATAATAAATAGATTTAATTAAAATAAAATGTTCAAATTTGATTTTAATAAATATTATTTATGATAACAAAGTTTTACTTAAATAGAATTTATACAATAAGAGATTTTGTTTTTATAAGTTGAATAAATTAATAAATCATTTTCGAATAATATATCGGAATCGAAGAAAATGCTTTAATTACCTATAAGCATTAATTGGAATAGCTGGAAAATAAATTTATTTTGTAATAATACGATAAATGATTAATAAAGACAAATAAGTACTGAATTAAAATAATTTAGGTAATTATCGAAACAATGAAGAAACAATGAAGTGTGGATTAAATTAAATTTGTTTGAAATAATTTTACAAATTGACAAAAAGAAAAAAGAAAAGAAAATCAAAAATAAATAAGAAGGGAAATGCACTTTTCTCGCTAACTTTAGAAAACTCTTTTATCTAATTATTCAAACCCAGCTAGCCTACAGCTTTCTCTTCTCATTCAACTTACGCCTAAAGCAAATATACGGTCCTATTTTCATTTTGTCCTAAATCTCCTTAGTCAAAAATCGAATTGAGGAAAGAAAATCATTTCGTAAGGAAATTGGCGCGTGTGGTGGCTGCCTTGGACCGGCGTCGATGAGGCCAAGCGCCGTGATTTGGCGTTTCGAAGGGGAAGGGAGCCGGTTTCGTGCGCACACACGGAGGAAACGACGATGTTGCATTCGTGCGAAGCTTGGTTGTAGCATTTGATAGTGCAACTTTGGGTGCGGTGATGTTGCATTCGTGCGAAGCTTGGTTGTAGCATTTGATAGTGAGACTTTGGATGCGGCGATGTGGCACATGACCGACGGCGTCGTGATGGATGGTTGAGGACACATACTCTTATGGTGTTGAGGCTGTGTGCGTGCGTGCGAAAGAATGATCGCGATGGCAAGAAGGCGGCGTTGGTGATTGTGCTGGTGGATGTGAGATGTCCCTCGCGACTAAGATGGAGGCCGCGACTTGAGGTCGCGATTGGAGTAGGAAACAATGACGATTTGTGCATGTGTGCAAATGGACATCATCACGATGGTAGTTGTAAATGGAAATTTTAGCCGGTAATCGCCTAAGGTGAATTGTAACTCCCAACTATACCTATATTCTTTGTAGGTTATACATATATTTTTAAATTTATCCCACTATTTGAATGCATGGCTTGGTTGAATTGTTGATTTTTTAATGATTGTGGTTTGGATGTTGGTCGATGGTGTTGATTGAACTGTAACTCGCAAATAGAACTTTGTCCAATTGCGAACTGGATTATATATGTATAATTGTATGTCAATGTGTGTATTTTATAAAGGACCGGAGTTAAGTAAAACTCGGCTCCGGTCATACGATCATAGTGTAGATTGGTTGATGAATATTTTTGGAGTAATTTTACTCCATAATTTATATATTCATATCTTTAGTTATTTTCTCGTTATGAGAATTTTTTGAAAAGCTTTGGAGAAATTATTTAAGGATTTTTAAAATGTTATAAAAGTATTTTATA
Organism: Allium cepa; assembly: GCA_030765085.1. Lineage (NCBI taxonomy): Eukaryota > Viridiplantae > Streptophyta > Magnoliopsida > Asparagales > Amaryllidaceae > Allium > Allium cepa. The sequence goes on along the minus strand of CM060934.1, from coordinate 195,389,061 downwards.
AATAATTTACTAAAATTTTAGTTTATTTCTATTTTATATTTAAAAAGTCTACTTTTCAGTTATATATATATATATATATATATATAATTTTCTTTCGATTACAAAACTCTATTTAAAATCATTGTTATTATTGTATTATAAATTGGAAATGCTTTCTGAAGGAAAATAAAATAAAATATAATATTATTTTATAAAATATACTGTTAAAGTAATTATATTATGTCAAGTTTTTTGATATAAATGTTATTTAAATATTTTAAGATAAAATTTCAAGCTATGATGATAAAGTATTCATTTTTAGAAATAATTACAAGGCTTTAATAAAAATTTCAATTTATGATATGATAATTTCAAATATGGTACAATTTGAAGGAAAATGTTTTTATTTATAAATAATTTGAGTATAAAGTGAAGATTTCGAATTGTTTTCCATGGTTTGAAATAAATATAATTTATTCTGAAAGTTATAATTTTATTTCAAAGTAGAATTATAAGTTGTATTTGATTGGTAAAGTTAATTCTGTATGTTTGATATATATGAACAAGGATTTGAGAGTAAGTTATAGTATTTAAATCTTTTTTTGTATTATGTAAATGAGGTAAAATTATCTGATATATAAATGCTTTACCCGTTTTATTAACACTATAATATAAAATTGATTAAGAAAGGTTTTACTTAAAATTAGTAATTTATTGAAAAGTAAAATTTATAGATAGATTAAATTAATTATATAAAAGATTATAAAATTATGAAAAATCTTCTGATTAATATTTTAGGCATTTTAAAGTGTATTTCACTAATAATTTGATTATTTATGAATTATTAAAGTATTATATATATATATATATATATATCTGATTATTTGATTTCAATGTTTAAGGAATGGTTTTGTTGAACTTTATCATTATTTCATTTCTGAATTAAATTGGGATTTTTGAATATGATTTTTACATTTCCTAGTTTCTCATTTTCCTATACTGATTTTGACATCATGAATGATTCATCGTTGATATTAATTTGATTTGCAATTTTGGTATGATACGGTGATAACATTCCTTTTATGATTTAGTGATATTTAATTTTGTGTGACAGAAAATACAAATAAACGAAGTTACAACACCATTTGGGATGCGACATTCGGTAATATTTCTCCGGTTATTCTTCGGATCATTATATATAATATTGTAGAGATTGAGTGTAATTTATAAGTAGTGAATAAACATTTGAGTATCACAACAGTGGTATGTGACACCGTTGTGATATTTATTTGGTTGTTCATTTTGAGTATATAACACTCACGTGATGGGAATTTAAGGCGAGGCTCACTTCAATGAGTCTCGTATATAACCATGGGTCAGCAATGTGCCGTGTGTCGGCAATCCTATCAAGCCGTGTGTCGGCAATGTATAGCACCGTGTGTCGACATTTAGGAGGAGCTATGTGATAACTACTGAATATTGGTACTATATGTCTATCTATCTTGTGCAGCTTCCTTTATGTTACAACGGTGAAACAGATTAGTCAGTATCACCTTGGCGGTTAGGTTGCGATCGTCGCATTCCGGATCTGTGACACCATTTAACACACACACACACATAGATATATATAGACACACACACATATGGTCGTGTGTCGGCGTATGCGTTTGTCTCTGGATCACCTAAGTCAGCAGTCAACTACCTATAGGGGTATGTGGTGGGTCATGACTGAGCAGAGTCTTAGCATAAACAAGCACATAGGTGGATGTTGTCACGATACCGAGGAGAGATTACCAATGACCACAGGAGTCATGTCAGATGGACAAATGTGTAAGCAGGCAGATGTGCTGTCAGTCTCTCGTCTTGTTCCTTTATGTGTAGTAGAAGACATGTACTATTTATATTCTTTTGAGTTATGACTCTACCTAAGACCTCATGTCTTACGTACAATCATTTCCTGTCATGATATATTTTTGGTTTATATATAAGAAGATGAGATTAAATTTGGATAGATGTCAAGAATATAGTGGATTCTTATATCTTTTATTATTTATGATTCTTTGACAGGCGACCTATATTTATATTGATATTGGTATTCTATTACTTGAGATTGAGAGTTGTACTTGGTTAATGCTATTAACTATCCCATTTATTCTTGATAACATCTCACATTTGACGATTTCTGAACATTGATGAAGATTTTGGATATGGATGATTCACCTATTTGATATTGTTTCGATTGGATAATATTTGGTGAGAGTTTATATGGGTGATGACATCTTTATGCTTGGTTTTGCGGTTGTTACTATTTTATTATACTACGGTTTGTTTGTAATCACTATTATTCTATGAATATTCTCGGAATCACACATGGATTAGTCACACATGGATTCCTACATCTCAACATAGATCTTGGAACCACACATGGATTCCCAAACCCCAACGGTTCTTGAAATTGCACATGAATTCCCACATTTCAACATAGATCTCAGAATCACATATGGATCAATACCCCAACGAGTCTAAGAATCACACAAGGATTCCAACATCTCAAAAAAAATCGATTCTCCTCCAAGCATAGAGCATGTATATTATTTTGGAGTGGTTAAGGTTTCGAATCATCTCATATAAGTACACTCCCCCGCTTACCGGGTGTCCCAACACCAATTGATCGATTTTCAGAATATTCAATATCGGTTCTTTTAGAAACATCAAACAATACATAAGGGTGGAGATCATCTCCTTGCCATTTAAGTAGCCTAAATTCTTTCCTTTTCATTTGTTCTAGGAGAACAAAATGAGTTTATACGTACAGTATGGCACCACCGACGGTAATCGTACCATATAATCTGTAACAACCCAGAATTTCAGTTATTCGGAATTGGGATATTTAATTGATTTTAAATATTCACGAGTTAATTTTATAAGTTGAATAACTTATATTTCGAATATAATCATTTATTTGGATAATTAATTATTGATTTAATATTGGAAATTGCAGAAATAGTTTGATTTTGAATTTAATGTGAATGAAAATGAATTATAAAGTTGAATTAAGTTCTATTTGAATTAGAATAATGTTAGTAAACTTTTGAACTTGGATTAAAAGTTAATTTATAGAAATTGGATATTTTAATATTTAATTAACGTGTAAAAATAATCATTTTTGATATGGTCTCGGATTTCGATGAAACCAGTTTCATTGGATCCATAATGTTATATTATTGTAAGATTTCAAATTTCGTGTCAATTGGATTGATGGTTTGGTCGTACGAAGCTGAAACCATAGAAATTTATTTAAGTAAAATTTAATTAAAATAATTCGATTCGAAAATCTATCTTCCAAATATGTTGGAACTAGCTTCCGATATATATTCCATTGTGTTCAGAATAGGGGTAAAATATTATAAACGCCTGGCGGCACGCTTTGACTGAAGTTCGAAAAGTTATCGAGTGAATAGTGTGCGAAAATTTTATATAAAAGGACCTCAACATTCACTTTTTTCAACCAAATCCTAACCTAGAAGCACTAGCCGCCACTTTGGGTTTAACGATCGAAAACATTCCATACTTCATCCCCCCTTCTTCTCATCCATTCACTTTCATTGAAAACTTCCAACCAACAAATTATAGAGCGCGACGAGAGCTTTAAGATCAACGGTGGTGATCATCTAATTCACAACATGGAGGGAGGAATATGGCCACGTTCACCTAGGCTTCATGCACGATTTTCGAGGTGGATGGGTAGCCGAGCTTCAAGGGGTTGAGGGTGGAGGTGAGTGCGGTTGCGAGCTTTCGTGTGGTGGTCCTTGATCGTCGCAGAGATGATCGATGGAGGAGCATAATTCGATGGATGAACAAAAGCTGTGGGATCAAATATACGATGGTAACCTGGAATATGAAGAAGAAGGAAGAGAAGGGCGATCCATATATGAAGTAATGAAATTGTGCGGCCTTAATTTTTGAAGGTTAAAAGTATATAAAAAGTTGTAAATTATTTATATTTAAAATCGTGTAAAGTTTAAAATTTTGTATCTTTCAAATACGAGGTCGAAATCGAATGAAACAAGTTGTCGTTTTGATGAACACTACACAATGGAGCTGGATTGGAGTTGATTGGAGCTAGTGAAAATTTTAGATAAAATTAAACGTCCGCTTAATTTTATTCGAAATAAAACGCTGCAACGACCACTGCAATCAAAGTGAGTACAACTCACTCTTTCTGAATCTCTTATATTTTTATATAAGTGAAAATAAAATTTATTTAGTGTTGATTGATGATTGTTTAAATGATATATGATATATGATACATATACATACATACATACATATATATATATATATATATATATATATATATATATTGGTATTTGGATATATTCCTGCATATTGGAGAAGATGAGACCCTATACGTTCCGGTGTATGAGCGGATGACCTTTTGTACGCGCGTCTGCCTCGAAGAAGACATTGTGCATATTTTCTCATATGTGAATTTATTGCAGGTGACAGATTGGAGGGATCCAACTGGAATCCTCACCAGTCTTGATTTTTATTTATAGATATTGTTATATGTGTTGTTATCATTTGATATATGCTGTTTGGATGTCGTTATTGATGTGAATCACTTTATTTGTTGCCGTTGTATCATTGGGTCATATTTTAGAATTTAAAAATATTAAAGTGATGAGTTCAAATTAAAGAAGGATTTCAAAGTGATTTTGAAAATATATGTTTTATTAATTTTTGAATTGTTAAGGAAATGAATTTATTTTAAATAAATAAAAAGATATAATTTTTAGGTTATAAAAGTTATGATTTTTGTGAAATATACTTAAACATGATTTTTGAAGTTATATAAGTTTTAATAATGATTTTTAATTTATTAAAAGAAGATGTTTATTTAAATAGAATCAAAATGTGATTTTTGTAATATGGAGTAAACTATTGGGTGAAATAAGTTAAAGTGAGATTTTGAATTTATTATAAATGGTTTACATATATAAGATTTATAAAATTGAATTTTTATAAATAAAAGTAATAAAATTGTAGTCGAATTTTGTAAACGTTAAAATGAAGTATAAATGAACCTTATAAGTAAATAAGATTTATGAACTGATGAAGTTATAAAAAGAATGAACTTGTAAATAAGAAAATTATAAGTAATACTTATAATTGGATTTTGGCATATAAATGAGATTTGTTAGTGAAGGAATTTTTTATATGGAAATTATTATAAAATATATATGAAATTTTGTAAAGATTATTTTATAAATGTGAAATTAACTTATTTTGATAAGTTAAATATGAAAGTTTATTAAAGAAATTATATTCACGATGTTGGACAGTGGATAATCCTTTAAATTAAATGTGTAGAAGTATTGAATTTGATAAGAGAATTATATTCACGATTTTGGACAGTGAATAATCCTTTAATAAAATGAATGTTTTGGGAAGTGATATTTTAAAATGAAGTTTGAATGGTTTGAAAGTAAGGTAAATTGTGAATTCACTTATTATTAAAATAAATGTATGGAAACGTTTTCCAAATAGTGAAACATTGAAATGGTTTTGAGAATATATCCTTTTAAAGATAATTTGAAGTGAATATTTGGAAAGTGGTTTTATTATTAAAAAACTTAATTAAAAGGGCCTAGTGATTGCTTATGGTGCTAGATAACTGTTGTTTGCTTTGATAGTTAAATAACCAACTATCAAATTTGATCATATTAGTTCCTCGACTTGATGTGGGAACTATTTAGTCATACACTTTGTACGTAGCCATCTGTGAAGGCTTGATTATCGTTTGTATTGAGGATGTTGATTCGTGTAGTGTGGAGTGATTACTCCAATCTATCGAGCCTCCTTCTTGGCCGAAGGATAGCAAGTTGAAAGTTGCAGACGTGATAACTCTATGAGACTTAGTTTATGTATGCGGTTGAGAAACACTTTTGCGTTGTTGGTGCGAAGAGACCGAGATCAAATTTTCTTAGTGATGTTGGTACATGATAGGGGGTTCTCGCTTCTTGTTAGGTAGCGAACGGATAACTTTTACTCTTACATGTCCCTAGGATCAAGTATCGAGGGGTTGGTTTGCCAGTTTGGCTTATAGTCGAGAGGATGGCCGTAAAAGCAAATCGTGAGGTACCCATGTAAGCTACGGTGGATTTATCCAATAACGATGGTTGCAAAACATAGGTCGTCACTTGTAGTATCAGAGCTTAGGTTTAGTATATTCATAGGCTTTGATGTGTACTCAATATAGACAGGGTCAGTAGCACCCTAGATTGAGTCTGAGTGTATTATATATATGAGTGTGTATTTTCTAGTGATTATAAAAATGTTTCATATTGCGTTTATTTATCCGTTGAGTTGTTTATGAATTCTAGTCAGTATGTGGGACGTCATGTATCGATAGGGATTTTTAAACACTTAAACGAGGCAAGTCGACGTAGTATTATTTTTAAATCGGGTAAATTAAATAATTTTACCTCGATTATATTTTATATATAAAGGAAATAATTTTTCAAAAAACATTATAGCGTATATAAATTGATTGTTTGGTTATTTTAAAACGTAAATATATATCATTTAATAAAAGATGTTTAATAATCTAAATAAAACAACAATTGTAAAAGAATAAATTATATAAGTAAATGAATTATCAAGTATGGAATTATAATCAAAATGATTTACATTTATGAAATAATCTTATATATAAGAAATGAAACTATATGAGTTGTAAATAAAAATGGATTTAAACTAAGAATTTGAAAATTTGAATCCCGTTAATTTTTAAAGTTACTTTTAAAATTTTGAAGAGGTTATATTATTATAAATCTAAATAAGATAAATAAATTTGGAATGGATCTTATTTAAGTGAAGTAAAATAGTAAAGTTATATAAGTATAAATTTATAAATGCGATTTATAAATAAAAAAAGGAGTTTTAGAAGAATATAAAGCACTGAATTCATTATTGTCGCTGGAAAATAATAAGGGTGATGACTGCAGCAAGATTAGTATCATTTCGAGTTTCTGTTTGATTGATTTGCTACCAATAGTAAATTGAAAACTTAAGTTTTGTTGTGATAAACGAATCTGAATTTAAAATCCAAATTGAAATTGGTAAATATAAGTAAGATAAGCTTTGAACATATAATTGGAATCAGTATAAATAAGAAAAAGAAATTTCCAAAAAATTTAATTGCGAAGTTAATTTTTTTTGAGTTAGCATAATAAAATATAAAATTTGAAATTTAATTTTATTAAATTTAAATAAATTGAATCGGATTTGAACTGGATTAGATAATTATTGAAATGGAAATTAAATGTAAGGGGTAAGTGATTATATAATATGAATTTGGAAGTTTAAATAAATAAGTTGTATAACTTATAAAATGAGAAAATATAAGTAAAACCAATAGTTAAAATGGTTAAACAATTTTGTTAAGCAAAACAAAATTTGAATTGGAATAGTGAGATGAAATTTGACTTAAGTAAAAGTTAAATAAAATGACTTAAGAAATGAGATATGAAATGAAATAAACAAAATAGAACTTGAATTAAATTAGAAGTGAACTTAAGTTGTTTAGTGAAAGTAAATGCAAGTGAGAATGAAATGAAACATAACTTAAGTGATGTTGATGAAGTTGAATTTGACATCAAAATGAATTAATAAAGTGAAGTGATGAATATGAATAAATGAATGTTAGTAAAATCCAATGTTAATGAATCAAATGTGATTAAATTGAAAACCAATTCAAAGATTATTAATGAGAAATGGATGTATATTGATTTGGTTTATTGGATAGATATTGGTTTGTTGGATGTTAATTGGATGATAGTTGTTTGATGGTTGAATTTGTTGCTTTCGATTGCATTTTGGCATATATAGTAGTTGTATTGGTACATGTTGTATATTGATATTACTTTCTATATACGTGTTTCTCATTTATTTGTTGAGTATTTAGTAGGTGCGGATGGCATATGCTTCGCATTTGGAGCTCGCTTTCACGCTATATTAGCAGTATATGCTCGCTAGTAATATATAAGATACATATCTCGGATTACGTATCGTAGTTTTATATATTTTTTCCCTACAGGATGCCTCATCCTTGAAGATGAGATGTATATTTGTGATATATATATACACATACATTGTGATTTTTTTCCGGATCGAACCACGCAAATGAGGCTATGGCTAAATTTTCTGAATATTTAAGGTGTTTGAATTTTTTTGGGGAAATTGAAAAAAAGAATTGATAACTAAATATTCGATTTTGAGTTATAAGTTGAAACGATTTTAGCTGGTTTTGAAAAGATAATTATGAATGGATTTGAAAAATAAGAAAAGTTTATGTAAGAAGTTTAACGAATGGATTTTCAAAATGTTAAAATGTTTAAATAATGTTGGTAATCTAGTTGAACGATTTGTTTTTGAGAAGTTAATGGGTTTTGTGGCTTTTTCTTACTTGGTAATTTCAAGGATGAAATTCTTTTAAGTAGGGGAGAATGTAACGACCCATAATTTCAGTGATTCAGAATTGGGATATTTCACTGATTTTAAATATTCACGAGTTAATTTTATAAGTTGAATAACTTATATTTCGCATATAATGATTTATTTGGATAATTAATTGTTGATTTAATATTGGAAATTGCATAAATAATTTGATTTTGAATTTAATGTGAATGAAAATGAATTATAAAGATGAGTTAAGTTCTATTTGAATTAAAATAATGTTAGTAAACTTTAGAAATTGAATTAAAAGTTAATTTATAGAAACTGGATATTTTAATATTTAATTAAAGTGTAAAAATAGACATTTTTGATATTGTCTCAGATTTCGACGAAACCAATTTCAATGGATCCATAAAGTTATATTATTATAGGATTCAAATTTTGTGTCAATCAGATTTATGGTTTGGTCGTGCGAAGCTGAAACGCTTAGAAATTTATTTAATTAAAATTTAATTAAGATAATTTGATTCGAAAAACTATCTTCCAAATATGATGGAATTGGATCCCGATATATATTCCATTGTGTTCAGAATAGGGGTAAAACATTAAAAACGCTTGACGGCACGCTTCGATTGGAGTTCGAAAAGTTTTGGGTGAATAGTGCGCGAAAATTTTATATAAAAGGACCTCAACATTCACTTTTTTCAACCAAACCCTAACACTAGAAGCCCTAGCCGCCACTTTGGGTTTAATGGCTGAAAACGTTCCATACTTCATCCCTTTCGATCACCTCATCCATTCACTTTCATTGAAAACTTTCAACCAACATTGTAGAGCGCGACGAGAGCTTCAGGATGAACGGTGGTGATAATCTAATTCGCGATGTGGAGGGAGGAATATGGATGCATTCATCTAGGTTTAATGTTCGATTTTTGAGGTGGATGGGTGGCTGAGCTTCAGGGGATTGAGGGCGGAGGTGAGTGGGGTAGCGAGCTTTCGCGTGGTGGTCCTTGATCCTTGCATAGATGATCGATGGAGGAACATAATTGATGGATGAACGGTGGCTATGGGTTCAAATATACGATGGTAACCTGGAACGTGAGGAAGAAGGAAGAGAGGGGCGCCTAGATGTGAAGTAATGAAATTGTGCGGCCTTGATTTTTGAAGGTTAAAAATATATAAAAAGTTGTAAATTATTTATATTTAAAATCATATAAAGTTAAAAAATGTACATCTTTCACATACGAGGTCGAAATCGGACGAAACAAATTGTGTATAGATGTTGGAATTTATATCACAACGGATACGTTAGCTCATTCGACATATTATCCAAACATATATGTGTGTATATATAGTATTATATATACACATAAATATTATATATATATAGTATTTTTTAAATAATTTTATATAAGTATATATATATGTAATAAAATATTAATATTGAATATACATATAATATAATAGACTTATTTAAATGTAAAGAAATTATTTATAAATATTTATAAAACAATATATTTTAAAAAATCCTAAGCAATACATGTATATAGATATACAAATATATTAACAATTTTTTTAATATTTATATATAGGCACAAACATATGCATAATAACATAATATATATATATATATATATATATATATATGTTAATAAGATACTAAATTTTTATTTAACAAATATGTTAGACCTAGTCCTGCGGACGGCTCAGTAAATATAACATATTTTAATTTTTAAAATTTTAAAAGAATATTTTATTAAATATCCATTATCAATCCCCTCTAACCATCATTTGAGCCATCCCTTACCCTTGTTACTGTCGAAATATCAGTCCACATGATGGGCCTTAAAACCATGAAGCCCAAATAAAATATTATGCGCTTAAATCTAATTTAACCACTTATCGATGTCATATATCGTTTGATATATTTATAATTATTATAAATATAATTAACGATATTTATTCATCAAATTTCATAATTAATATTTCATAAATACTAACTAATTTATAATAATTATAAATTAATTAAATCGTTTGGTCAAAGGAAAATTAATCGTTTCGGTTGTATGACTAGTCATATGCAAATTTGGTCAGCGATTAATATCGAACTATTTGAAATTAATGTTCACAAGTCACTTAACATGTGGTGAGATGTTTTGGTCAAATTTACAGCTTACTTAGTTTCGATAAATTCAATTTTACTTTGTTAAGCATTACTGGTTTGTGCCTTTTATTTACGGCAATTCTCTTCTTCAAAACTATATCATTTTGGACTAATGAAATTTGATAACAGTCAAAATTCTAATATCATCCACATTCAACTTTATAGTCCAAAAATAAAATCCTTTATTTAATAAAAATTATTATTAACCAAAATGCTCTAGCCAGAGACTTTGACTCCAGTTGACCACGATATTAACCTCATATAACCGAGGATATGATCCTCTCTTGAATAGTGTTTCACTTTGATACTTTCACTCGACCTAACTATTATTACTCGACATATGTCATGATCTGACTATAATTAAAGCAGAGCTCTCATATTAAAAATTAAGTGTGACGACCCAACTTTTTGGACGGTTTAAATCGACAATAAACCATACATGTCTAACTCAAACCGTTCAAAAGGGTATATTGTCAATGGGGTTTAATAAGAAAAATAAGAGAAAGGAAGAAAAACAAAACACAAATCTCGCAGCGGAATGACAAAATATAATAGTCAAATAAACAGTTCATGAAGCTATTTCACAATAAACATTTGATTACACGATTTTTACAACATAATCAGAGTACAATCAACAACATACCAATAACGATGCAGCGGAATAATACTAATAATATAATATACCAAACTCCATCTTCGTCCTTCAGAAATAATGTCTTCAAACACTGAAATGCTCAGCTGACCCGAGCGTAATGAAAAGACAGAACACTTGGGTCAGAACTAAAAGTTCTTATATAAGTTAAATCAACAATAAGTAAATATGAGTGTAATAGCTTCAGAGATGTTTACGGGATTTTTCATCTCCCATTCAATGTATAACGTGAGTGCAATAACTTAAGAGATGTTACGGGATTTTCCATCTCCTAAGGATCCATTAAACTATCTATATATAGTAGAATACGCTATATATATGGTGCCTAATTAGTAAAATAAATATTTTTCTTAGCGTTAAAGCTTTACATTAATCCCCTTAAGACATTTTTAAGCATTATCCTACATTTTTCCTTTGACATCACCAGTAACGTCAGTAGTCAGGGAGGCGCCGTGATAAGACAACACTAAAGCAAAATCAGTAGTGGGAGCGAATAAGGATAAAAAGTATGATAAGGCACGTGAGGCGATGCCCAAGGTAGGATACTACCGTTATGCGTTTCCTGACTAGTGGTAGTCCTTAATGGCCCACCGCGAACATCCATCCCATAATCAATCAAGGTGCACCAATCAAGTCAAAATTAATATCGTAATACGAAGAACAGATGTCGCTAGAGGTAGCTAGCCTCATTGGCTAGGTATGGCTCATGTTTTAGTCATTTCTAATTGGCATAATTGTCAGAGTCATCCATCATCGTTTTCTTACTTCAAATCCAGCAAACGTTCACCAAATCCAACCACTTCATTCTGAATCAGCCACTACGTACACAGTTGTTAAAGTGGTTCCAATATTGACAGAGAGTATGCCAATAAGAGGCCCCGGTCTCCTTAACAACCAAATGACATTTTTCACACCGGTTGGTTCTTTTAACTTTCGAATCAGATTCATATTTGCTATTGAAATATCATATTCACTTCGAAAATATCACTTTATTTCAAAATAACATATTTACTCGAAGTATGTCATTTTCACTTGAAAATAGCGTTTAAAATTCCAACTTAGGTTATAACATCATTTAACCACATTCGCATTTAAATCAATGATTTAAATATAAACATTCCAACTTTGCATGGTTTGAATTTTTAGAAAATAGTTTGAATAATTTTAAATAGTTTAAATAGCTTAAAATAGCTTAATTTTTAATGATTTAAAATGGTTGATATAAAATGGTTTGTGCATTGAAAATGGTTTATACAGTTATAATATAGTTTGGAAAAATAATGATAATTTGAATATTGAAGAAAAATGGATTTTAAACAGTTTATATTAAAATAATTTATGTTGAAAATAACATCAAATTAAACTGTTTCTTTCCATTTCAACAAATCTGGGCCATGTCCAAATTTCAAATCAATAAAGCCAAATTTTCAATCTTTCAGCTCAATTGAATCAATTTCGATTTAGTTTCAAATCAATTTGAATTTCAATTCGAATTAACTTCAATTTTTGAAATGTTTATTTTTAACTTCAAATTCGATTCAATAATCCAATTCAATGATTTACATTTCAATTCAATTCTTATTTTAAACCATTTCAATTTATATCAATTTTATGTCCAATTTCAATTTACTGATTTAAATCGCTTAAATCAAACTAAACCTCATTGCTCAATTTTAAGGTCCAAATCTTAAAATAATTCAATTTCCAAAATTAAAGTCATACCTCGATTATAACTTCACATTTCCAATTCAATTCTTAGAATCAATTTCTTCTAACCAATTTCAATTTCAACATTTCATAGCTTGAATTAGAAAATAATTTAATTCATATAAATCCACAATTTATTTCCTTCAAAACAATATCATTTAACCAAAATCCAAATTCTAGATTTTAAAGCCATTTAATTTAACCAATCTGGTGTCCGTTTATAATTTTCTACCCTATGGCCAAGTGAATAGTTAGTTCAATTTTTGATTTCAGAGATGGATATATATCATTTCAATTCAAATTAAAGTGTCATAGGTATTTGTCATTTCAATCTATTTCTTAATTTATTCGAACTAATTCAAATGACAGTTTATATGTGTTCAATTAATATACAGGGATATATATGAACAAATAAACATCCAATCATCCAAAATATCAACAAATAGACATCCATCACAGTCAACATCCAAATCAACCAATAAATCACAACAGTGAACTAGTTATCAATATCAGGTACTTAACTAGCCATTAAATTCAATACTAGTTTAAATGTCAAATGAATTTAATATAAATTTAAATGACAATTTAAATTACCAAACAGCAATCAATAAAATTCTTATCACTTCATAAATTTAATTCAACTAATATAAGAAGATTTAGTATTGTGTGAGTGGTTTTAATCACTCACCTTTTATTTATAGCCAATTAAAAATCCAATAAAAGCCCAAAAATCCAACAGTCTTCAAACTCAACCAAACCAATTTCTTGTTGCTCAGAATTTCGATGCAAATCCAACGGAAGAAATCCCATGTGAATCGGAGTTCATATGCGGATGATATTCAAGATATAAGAATATTATTAAAATGAAATATAAAAACTCGTACACACATTTTAATAATACATAAAACAAATTAGTTACTTACGTTAAATTTTTTAAAGCCCGTGCATGTTTCTAAAGCCTGAAGAATCAATGGAAAAATGACATGATGACTCATGCATGGAGGTAGGAGGCTTTAGGAATGGATTTGCAAATAAATGAAAATGATTGACTTCATGAAAATAAGGTCCTCATATTTATTTGTTTTTTTTATTTTAAGAAGAGAAAAAAAACTTCAGGCATAAAAATAATGGCGGCACATTTTGGACATGAAAAGTTAGAGGGAGAGATTTATGGAATAAGAAATGAATAAGGGTAAAGCGTTCTTGAAATTGAAATATGAAAGGAAAGGATACAAGAAGATGTAAATTCGCAAAATGAAAAGAGACTGACATGCAGGTAATTAACAAAGGATGAAAGACACACGTTGGAATTTGAGTAGACGTGTTTACATGGCAAGCAAATCTTTTGGTATAAAATTTCTAAACGTGCGCTACATCAATTAATTTCATTAACATACATGAACCGTTTCAAGGCAAGGCTCACGTGTAAATAAATAGAACTTAATAAAAAACTGAAAGAGGCATGTATTTAATAGAAAAAAGTAATAAAATAAAATAAATGAGAGCGGTGATTTAAATTTGTGAAGGTAGATTGCACATGGAAAACAAAACTCTAATATACTCAAATTTAAAGATGTTCATTTTAACTTATTTTATCATCCCTAATACACTCAAATTTAAACATTTATATATTTTTATTTAGTACACGGTAAATAAAATTAAACACTGCAATTAACGCAATGAGGACCGCCGCTACACACAATAAAAGATAACTCAAGACTCCAAACTCAAATTTCAAAACAACGTTTTTCTCAGCACGCAATCAGGAACTCAAATATTTAACTTATTTTAAAATTTAAGATTAGGTCACCCGCATGGTGATCTGGACGTTCAGGTTCGAATCCGAAAATAGCTACTTCGCAATGCAAGAGAAAGGCTGCGTATATTATCGACCTCCCTAGAGCCCGCTACCATGCGGGAGCCTCGTGCACTGGGTTCCACACTTTTTATTTAAGGTTAGCATTAAAACTACTTTCATACCGTCTCCGACTACTATTTAATGACCGAAAAATGTTGTTTCAAAATTCAATTTTTCCCTTTTCACACAATTATGCTTAGTTGCAAAAAAAAACATTCATTTTATTTTATTTTCCAAAACATTCTTTTAGTCTTATTAAAAATAATCTTTTTATTACATCAACTTCCCTTTTCAAGTGAAACATATGTTTCCTTTTTATTTCCTCAACTTTCTCTTTTATTTTAATTCAAATGTATGTTTTTATTATTACGTCCATTAATTGCAATTAATGTCATCTTTCCTTTTATTTGAAAGATTTCAATTACATTAATTGCAATTAATCCCAAAGTTAAATTTTAAAATGGACTAAATGAATGAAATGAGAAATAAAACAATTGTTTTCTTTTTTTTCATAGTAATTTAAACATGTTTGTATACTACTGGATATAACAAAAATTATACTTTTCTTACTAAATAATAGTTTCTCTTTTCTGTAATTAATCTGTAAGCTAAAATAGATTTCAAACAAATAAACACATGTTTACTCATTTACTAAACTTATTCATTTCATTCTTTATTAAATTAACACTTATTCATAATAATTGATTTCTAAATCATATAATAAATCTTTCAGCTACCAAACATTCCAACTAAATAAACATATGATTTCTTTTTTAATAAAGGAACATTTATTATTCTTTATTAACACTTATTATTCCAATCAATTGGAAATTTACATTCAGACGGTCATTTATTTCATTCAAACCAATGTCATTAAAATACCGATTAACATATATTACATTTTTACTTTATTAGGAAACATATCTCATCAATAGAAATTTAAATTAAGTTCATACCTTATATTATAATTTAATTGTATCAATACAATCTTAAATTCTTTTTTTTCTAAAAACCTTATTCAAAAATCTTATTTAATTTAATATTTTTAATTGTCAAAAATATGGGTTGTTACAATCTCTTCCGCTCAAAACTTTTCATCCTTAAAAGGAACAAAAAGGAATCAAGAAATTTGTTATATTTTATTTAAAATAGTTAATTTCTAAAAAATTAAACTTATACATTTAATTTAGTATAAATTTGAAAACAACTCAACTTCCAAAAAAAAAAATTCTAAGTCATAAATTCACGAAAAATCTCAGTAGAGTTCCTTTGCACGGTTATGTCCGGAAAATAACAATATCAATAATTTCATTATATATATATATATATTTCAATAATAAACATCCCAAACCATGGAAAAAATAGTAAAATATCGTTCCAAAAACCGTAATCCGAAAACGTACCTATTTGTCGGGCAAACAACTTTAGTTATGAAACCAAAAGCAACAGCTATTGTTTCCATAAACCTGTATTTCGCTTACAAAATCCAAAAGAGTTAAAACTATGTAAAAGAGTAATATATTAGTTGTTTCAATTAATAATACTAACAACACAACATAAATAATAATCACATGCAAACAAAAATAGTACAACCATAATATGCAACAGAGGAATCCATCACACATTCATAGCAACCAAAACTAAGGGTTTGTTCAGGTTCAGAAACTTTTCATCGTACAAGGGTGATGAATAAACTACCAAGTGTACCTTACGCTCAACAGCCTTAAGTGATTACTTAATAAATTATTACATAAGTATCATTTTCCAAACTACCCATAAGCCAAAACAACAAAGAAATTAAGTTTATTCTATTGGTTTCTCTTTACACATTATCTACTTTCATTTATTTTACTTCATTCATGCCAGGTCATCTTTTATAATTTTTTATTCATTTACTTACTTATATTATTTCCCATTCAATATTTGAAATCATCAATGAATACATTCTTAAAGTATTATATAAGTTTCTTTGTAGTTTAATTCATGTTTATTTATTTATATAACTTGATTTCCATTTAATATTAATATCCACTAATGAATCATTTCATACTTAAGTTTCTCAACTTTTTAGTTCGCATTTATTTCTTCATATATAGTATCATGTAATATTAAATACATTTATGAGTCATTTTTGTTACTTAAGCTTTCATTTGTATAATATTCTATTACATATTCATATTTAACATTTCAACTTTTTTTTTAACATTTATGGCAAGTATTATATATGTATTTAGAATGTAACTGAGTGTTATACAATTTATCTTATTCATTTTAGTTAACAAAAATGTTCAATACTTTACATCTTCTTAATTTTCATCATCTTTTAATTTACAAATTACAATTCTTCTATTTCTTTACCATTTCATTAAATACTTAACTCTTAATTTTTTATTTCATATTTTTAGAAGTTTCCAACTATTAAAATTTCGTTTTATTTCTACAACTGAAAATCATTAATTAACAGGAACTTAAGAATTCAGATACTGGATTCATTTCAAATCATCTTGAAATAATACACACACAAATAGTTTTCTAAAAAATGGTAAACGAAGACACTAGGGAGGGAACGGTTACACATAATCCACCTAGGCTGGCTAATCCACCACCAGATTGACCGATTCTAGATGAGCACCCACCTTCAACTGATCGCATGCCTCCAGGAAGCACACAAATCGATGATATGTCAAAATCTTCAACTTCCTGGGGCCCCGCCTCCTCTACTTGGACATGTTCTTGGGCTGAAACTGTAAAATCATGCTCCGCTGGCAGAGATGAGAGTATCACAGATTTAATATACTTTGCACCAACGGGGAGATTACAAAAGGAATTATTCCTTAATCTTTTTTTACTGCTGAAGATAAGTGAAAGAACACATTAGTAGTATATATATTGGGTAGGCGTCCTTTCTACAACAATTTTAGGAGCTTCATTGACAAGATCTGGAAACCAAGCGGAGAGTATGATCTATTTTACAAGGAGTTTATTTTCATTAAATTCTATAATGTAGACGATTATTGTAAGATAATTCAATCGCATCCTTACACGATTGGATCAAGAATGTTGGTGATTAAAAATTGGAAGCTCGGTATGGCACTCACAAAGGAATCATTTTCCACCATTCCTATTTGAACACGCCTTATGGATTTGAAACTCGGGTGCTGGAACAACGAAGGCATCAGCAAGATCGCTAGTGTCCTTGGTAAACCAATTAGGATGGACTCTAACACGGCGATGGAAAATAGATTAAACTACGTGCGTGTTTTAGTCGAGATAAATGTGAAATTTCAGTACCCTACAACGGTACAGATGGAATTATACAACAGTAGCATTGATATCATCCAAATAGAGTATTAACAGAAAATGCTGCCTTGTTCGACTTGTCATGCTTTTGGACACAATGATGCTAATTGTCCTAACTATTGCGTACAACAATGGCGACCAAAAGCTCAGGCAACATCAAAAATAATGCTAATGCATCGAACAAGGCTAACTGCACAGAGCATTACAACAGAGAAGATACAACTATTACAAATACCGATACGCAAATTGATGAAGCTTTAATTACAGGCCCAAGCAATGAACATACAAATACAACATTATCTACTAGCAATCCTTTTTCAGTCCTCGCTGACTCCTCTGCAACAGTAGTTGATAGCCACCATGCCACATCTTTGGAACAGTCAGTCCCACCACCAGTTGCAAGTACTGGGCCCTCCAATCCAGACATAGCAGACGTTCCTGCTGTTTTCACTTCGAATCTTAAGGACAAAAATATTTAAAAGTTACAGATGTATAAATGAGATTGCGTCACATATTCAAGAAATAGGCAGTTCGTCTACTCCTACTGTAACCGTCTCCCCCATGGTGTCGATGAATCCATCATATGCTCACAAACGCTCGACAGAAGCAAATCCCACAACAGTCCGTAAAGCTCCTCCTAAAAAAACAACAAGGAGCACTATGCCGGGTAAATGAATATCATGATGGAATGTTAGGGGTACGAATACCGATGACAAGATTAGTCAGGTATTCACACTTCTACGATCCCATAAGCTTTTTTTTTTTTTTTTGGAATGGTACTTTATGTACAACAAATCACTGAGATAACATATCTCATGTCAATAAACGTTCGGAAACAAGTTTCGAACTTGTGACCTTTTGCATCAAAGCCGTATCAAATTACGTATGGAGACGAAAGTATCTAATGTAGGTATAGCCAAATCACGTATGAAATTACCCCACTGGACCATCATTCACAATAATGAGGAGGGCAATAAGGGACGAATAGTGATAATACTAGTACAAATATTTGGGCACAAGTTGTATTTAGTACATCAACCCAGCAGATTACTCTCCTCTTAACTAATAAAGGAGGATTACAATTTTATTGTATATGTATATATGCCAGCAAATTCTTTTTCCGAACGTCGGAATTTGTGGGATTTGCTTCGTATTGATGCCTCAAGTATAGGATCTCCCTGGCTTGCAATGGAGGATTTTAATAATGCTCTCAACTGTAAGGATAAAAAGGGAGGTTTACCAATCCCTTTCTCCTATTTGAATACATTTAAAAATTGTTTATTTAACTGCAGCTTGTTTGAATCTAATTTACAGGGATATAAGTTCACATGGCGGCGTAGAGGAATTGCAACAAACATAGATAAGGTTCTCATAAATAACTACTTTATATATATGTTTCCACAATTCCTCACTATTGCCTTACCATCTTCTTTTAGCGACCGTGCACCCCTCCTCATTTATTTCAGTCCAAGACAAAGACAGAAAAAATGTATTCCCTTTCGGTATATTAACAGCTGGTGTAATAAGGATGGTTATGATCATGTATTCAAAAGGGATTATCGAAGACAAGTATGAGGGTCCCATTTCCAAAGACTGGTTTTCCAATTAAAAGCAGTTAAAATCGAGCTGAAAGCATGGCATTGGTTAAGAGAAAGCGACGATAACAATGTTCTACTTAGCTGATCAAGACCCAGAAAACTGCAATTTACATGATAGTATGTGTCAGCTGGGGCAACAATTAAATTTCATGCTCATGCAGCGACACGAGTTCCTAAGACAACAAAGTAAGGTCCTTTGGCCTCAGCAAGGTGATAGCAGCACAAAGTTTTTTTATACTAAAATGTCTATGGGGAATCTATGAATTTTTTCCCTAATATTAACCCAAGGATTGGTATTAATGATATAAGAGAGAATACTCATCTTCCACTATCTCTATGGAGGAAATTAGACAGGCCATGCTCTCAATTGATGATGCAAAAAGCCCCGGACCTGATGGGTATTCAGTAAAATTCTTCAAATTGCACTGGACTGACCTGCAGCACAACATATTTCAGGCTGTAACAGAAGTGCTTTATACCATAAAATTTCCTAAAGGGATTAATCACAATTTCATTACAATTATCCCTAAGAAAGATAAGCCTCGAGCTATTTCTGATTATCGTCCAATTTCTTATGCTAATGTGTTGTATAAAATAATTTCAAAGATTATTTGTAATTGAATCAAATGGTTCCTCCCTCTTTTAATTTCAAAAAATCGATCGTCATTCATTCCGAGGAGAAGCATTGGAGAAAATGTTCTGCTTGCTCACGAGATTATTCGGGATTTTTCAAAGAAAGGTAAATAGAAAATGTGTATTAAAATTGACCTTCAGAAAACATATGACACGGTTAATCGGGAATTTGTCATCCACATGCTATCGGCATTGGGTTTCCTTACATCCATTATTGAACTTATTTATAAATGTATATCTACACCTGCATTTTCCATTATGATTGATGGGCGACCGGAAGGATTTATTACCTCTAACAGAGGTCTCCGGTAGGGAGACCCTCTGTCGCCTTATTTATCTTGTATTGCTATGGAGTTTTTTTACACTTATTGGAAGAGGGGGTCTATAATGGATACCTTCAGCCTATGTCTAATTTTCAGCCTATTATTACCCATCTTTTATATGCCGATGATGTGATGATTTTTCTATCCGCTACCACGAGTAATGCCACCTACACGAATATTGTTTTTGACATAATGGAGAAGACAGTGGGATTAAAAGTTAATCAAACTAAATCCCAAATATTCTACAGAAAAGAAACCGCCTACAAATCAGAAATTTCCAATATTCTCAAAATAGCTGAACATGATTTACCTCTGAAATATCTTGGGATTCCTTTATCAGTGGACTATATCCACGCATCGCATTGTTTTCCCCTGCTACACAAAGTTAATGGAAAATTAGAAGGATGGGACTGTAATTTTCTAACAGCTGTGGGTCGAGCAGAATTAATACATAGTACTATAACCCCTATTGTTATGTATTGGCTGCTAATTTATAACCTGCCTCAATCGGTTTTAAATAAGATTGACAAGTTATGCTCCGATTTTTTTGGAACAAGATGCACAAAATATCATGGGAAAATCTTTGTAAACCAAAGCTCGAAGGGGGCATTGGCTTTAAATTTATATATCTTAATAAAAATGCCAGACTTAAACTTTTATGGAATTTGTTAACGACTGATGGTCTGTGGTCAAAATGGATGCAAGCTAAGTACATGTCAAAGGCTAATTCCTGGACATTACCAGTTGACAGCAACTACTCAGGTGAAATCAATATTGCGACAACGTGATATTGCTGCGTCTATTATGGACCGTGTTATTATCAAAGGGGGAAATATAGACCTTGGTTTGACCCCTGGTTAAACCACAAGTCTCTTGTTGATCTTCTAAGCTGGAATAGAGTTCAATTATGTAACACAGCCAAATACAAAGTCAGCGATATTATGCGCGATGGTCAATTTCAGACACAGTGTTCATCGAAGACCAGGGAACTTTCAAATCAAATACGGCGTACGCTCAGATAGTAATTTCGATTACTGGAAAATTTGTGCTAGTAGAAAGTTCACTTTTTCTAAAGTATGGAATGCAATAAGAACATCAAATATGCATGATGCTAATTTCAGAATCATATGGTGCAATAAAACAGCAAAGAAATTTTCACACTTTGTAGATGGCATATATACAAAGACTTCCTGTGGCTGACCGACTCATTAATTGGGGCATAAGCATAGATTCAAGGTGTGTTATTTGCAATAATCATGATGAAAACCATCACCATCTATTTTATACATGCGAATATAGTACTTATATGTTCGATATGTTGTCGCTACAACTTGGAATCCCTCCTTTCACGGCTGGCAATCTGCAAGAGTATCTAACCCAATTACGGCTCCACCTTCCAGCATCCTCGGTGATTCGTGATTTGGGATTTGTCGCAACTTCCACTGTTCTTCATCGCATTAGGGTAGAGCACGTTCGGCGGCGATTTGACAATAGGGCGTGTTCGAAGGAGGTGAGATGGCGATTAATTGAGATTGATACTTGGCCGCAACTACTTCGGCAAGTTGGCAAACGAATGGTGACATTGTCAGAGAATTCAGTGCTTCTTTGATGGGGAGTCGAGCTGAAGGATAATTAATGAGTGTGAGTGACAGCTATTTACTTCATACAAAAGGGTATTAGTATTAGGGTTTTCTTGTGATTATGGGCTGGACCGGGTTGACATGGGCGGCGGCGGTGTTTTTCTAGATGGATCGGCAACATTTATGTAGAGCTTGGTTTTTTTGTTCGTTTAAGTCAAACTTCTGCTTTTGTATGTGTTGGTTTTTGGTTGTAATTTATCTGTATGGGAGACTGTTATATAGTGGGTGTCGTTTTCATTTTCCTTACCATCAGGTTTTTTAAGGAGGCAAACCAGACTATATTTGATTCTAACTTAGTAATAAAGAAGTAATAAAGAACCTTTTCCTTTCAATATACACATACATACTCATATCTTTTACATACATCAAATCATATTTAGAAATTTTAAATCAACATCTATTTATCAATCCAAATGTGTAACAAAACTACCAAATGGTCTCCCCCACTTTGAGACTCGAAAATGAATGTTGATAATGCAGCCGCCATCACTGAAATTATTTTTCAATGACATGAGAGAGGAGTACAGAACTTACTTCCCTTTTAAAAATTCTTTTCAAAAACATTTCTTTTAAATTTTATTGAAAATATTTCTATCCGAAAATACTTCCAAATAATACTAATATATAATTATTTTTTCAAAATCTTTGAAAATTAATTTCAAAACACCAGAATTTAAGTTCTCATATTCCCAATTAAAATTATTTTATTTGTAAATTTACATTTTCTTATAACATATAATAGTTAATAGTTTTAAGAACCTTGACTACCCAACAATAAATGGCAATAATTGAATATTATCATTTACTAACATCCAACACAACAAAAATAATAAAATCAATTTATTGAAAATTATATATACATATATATTTTTACATATACAAAATATAATCACTAGGTAAAATTATTCCATCAACCTATTTCAAAACAATATTGTGTCCTTCTACCCTGTTCAAGTGTCTAGAAACCCCTATCGATGTTATAGCGTCCTATGTAACGACCAGAATTCATAAATACTCAACATAACAAATACACTCTCAAACTCATTCTAGGGTACTCCTAACCTCATCCCAAATGAGTTAAACCCCAACAGGCTATATAAGGTATCTCTAAACCAAAGCTCTGATACCAACTGTGACGACCCACCTTTTTAGACGGTTTAAATTGACAATAAACCACACATGTCTAACTCAAACCATTCAAAAAGGGTAGATTATCAATGAGGTTTAATAAGAAAAATAAGAGAAAAGAAGGAAAATAAAACACAGAATCTCGTAGGAGAATGACAAAATATAATAATCAAATAAACAGTTCATGAAGCTGTTTTACGATATACATTTGATTACACCATTTTTACAACATAATCAGAGTACAATCAACCATAAACCAATAAAGATGCAGCGAAATAACACTAATAATATAATATACCAAAATCCGTCTTCGTCCTCTAGAAATAATGTCTTCAAAACACAGAAATGCTCAGGCTGACTCGAGTGTAATGAAAAGACAAAACATTTGAATAAGAACTAAAAGTTCTTATGTAAGTTAAATCAAAAACAAGTAAATATGAGTGTAATAGCTGCAGAGATGTTTACGGGATTTTCCATCTCCTAAGGATCCGTTGAACTCTCTCTCTCTCTCTCTCTATATATATATATATATATATATATATATATATATATATATATATATAGTAGAATACGCTCTATATGTAGTGTCTAATCAGTAGCGTTAAGGCTTTACATTAATCTCCCTTAACACATTTTTAAGCATTGTCCTACAGTTTGCCTTTGACACCACTTGTAACGTCGGTATTTAGGGAAGCGCCATGATAAGACAATACTAAAAAAATCGTAATGGGCACGAATAAGGATAAAGAGTATGACAAGGCACGTGAGGCGATGCCCAAAGTAGGATACTACCGTTTTGCGTTTCCTAATTGGTGGTAACCCCTAACGGCCCACTACGAAAATCCATCCCATAATCAAATCAAGGTACACCAATCAAGTCAAAATCAATATAGTAGTACGAAGAACAGATGTCGCTAGATGTAGCTAGCCTCATTGATCAGGTATGGCTTCTGTTTTAGTCATTTCAATTTGGCACAAGTGCCGAGGTCATCCCTCGTCGTTTTCTTTCTTCAAATCCAGCAAACCTTCACCAAATCCACCCACTTCATTCTGGATCATCCACCACAAACACAGTTGTTAAAGTGGTTCCAATATTGACAGAGAGTATGCCAATAAGAGGTCTTGGTCTTTTTAACAAGCAAACGTCAATTTTCACACCGGTTGGTTCTTTTACATTTCGAAACGGATTAATATTTGCTATCAAAATATCATATTCACTTCGAAAATATACTTCATTTCAAAATACCATATTTACTAAAAATATGTCATTTTCACTTGAAAATATCATATCAAATTCCAATTTAGGTTTTAACCTCATTTTACCACAAATTTAAATCAACAATTTAAATATAAATACTCCAACTTTGTAGGTTTGAATTTGTAGGAAATAGTTTGAAATAGTTTAAATAGCATAAAATAGTTTACTAGTTTAAAGATTTAAAATTATTAATATAAAATGGTTTGAGTATTGAAAATGGTTTATATAGTAAAATAGTTTGGGAAAATCAAGATAATTTGAGTATTAAAAAATAGATTTTAAACAGTTTATATTAAAATAATTTATTCTGAAAATAACATCGAATCAAACTGTTTCTTTCCATTTCAACAAATCTGGGCCCATGTCCAAATTTCTGTAACGACCCGTTAAAATTATGATGTTTAATAGAATAGATTTATATAAGTTCTTATTTGTTTAAGAATAAAATGCAGAGATTTGGTATAGTTGTAGTAATTGCAATTTAGTGTAACTACAATATTTTATAATAATAGAGGTGGACAATGTAAATTGTCACAACTTGATTTGAAGTAATTTTAAGAAACAAATTTAAGTTGAATCTGTAAAAGTTAATATGAATATTTACTTTAATGGTATTCATTAATATAAAGATGTAATTAGTGTAGATAGTAATAATTTATGTCTGTAGTAAAGAAAAAAGAAAACTAATAGTAACATAGAATTTATTTTATGTAAACAAAAGTATAGTGGAACAAATTTATGAAAATTTATAGAAACAGTGTTTGTAATCAGTTTGGGTTATTAATATTTGAAAGATAGAAATGTGTAAATACGTTAATAAATTTATAATGGTAAGAATGAAATATATATAATAATAAGCATTGATTCAATTAAAGGAATTTAACTTTAATAAATGGTCATTTAATAAATTCAACGTTGTAAGAAATCATGATAGTTGTGAAAATGTGTACAAACTTCGATTTTTGGGAATTTATTGGATTTATAACGGTTTTGTTATTAAGGGATGAGTTTAAAGGGTTATTCCATTTTGTAAAGTAAAAGAGAAGAATGCATAAAAATATAACAGGACTAAATAGGATTGATACTTAATAAAATAGAATAAATTGCCCATTTATGTAGATATGTATAGTGGACTATAAATGGCCTAAGCAAATTTAAATGGAATAATTATTGAGATTTTTACTATGAAAATAAATAGTAACATTTATTTGCATGTAGTAAAAGCCTATTTAGGTGACTAGAATTTGGAGTAAACGACTATTATATGTTACCTATTCTTGTTTCTTGTAAATTGAGTTGGGAAATTTAGAATGATTTCAAGGTATATAACCTTTATGTTACTTAAACTAGAAAATGCAGTAGCTAAATTTGTGAAATCTAATTTTACGGATCATAGTGTGTAAGATCTTTGCTGAGAAAAATTTACTTTACAGGTAGTGTATATTCCTAATAAAATGAGACTATGGGTTATAGTAAAGTTTTAAAACCAGATTTTATCCATGTGAATAAAAGAATGGAGGTAATTGGATTTCTGCCATTAAGAAAATTTAAACGTTTATGATTACGTTAAATGAATTTAAGTTGAGATTGAAAATATTTATGTATGTTAAATTCATACATTTGGCTATAGTGGATTTAATAAATAAAAGATGAAATGGTGAAATCAAGTGGATATAAAAGTGTCAATTATACATTGAAATCATGTGGATATAAAGTTAATTGAAAACAAGAAGTTAATATAGGAATCAAGCCTTATTGTTTATTTGGATTTGTTGCAATAGTTGAGTCCATAAATTTAAGTTAAGGCTAATTCAAGTTAGTTGGACCATAGTTGATACAACTTTAGAAAGCAAGACTTTATTTATAATCTGAATATTAAATCCAACAAATGGTACTTACTACATATATAAATGGAATTAAACGTAAATTATTACGTTATTAAAGTAAAATGAAAATTTCAAACATTGGAGTGAAATCCTAAACTAATGTTAGTTGACATCAATAACTTTGGATAATAGAAAGGAAGTGAATTTAATAAAATCAATCAACAATTTTAAGGTTGAACTCATTAAGGTTGGAATTGATAATAGTTAAGAAAATAAAGGAAATGGGGATAAAGTTATTAATAATTTGGAATTTTATTTATGGTAAAAAGTTTATTTGAAATCAAATGAATTGGAATGGAAATCAAATCTATTTATCTAATTGGATTTTGATTGAGAGTATAAGATATAAGCTTTAATAAGTGAGTTTAGAATATAATTTATAATTCCCAAATAATAATAAAAAAATGCAGAAATTAACACTTCAAATTGAGACATTTATAGGTTTTAATTCACATCCAAGCTTGGTAAATAATTTGGAATTGATTGAACTATAGAAATAATGAAATTTGGCCAATATTGGGAGTTGAATAATAAAATTTGATTTTTGTGATTTAGTAAATTGATTTAATAAATATTAAAAATAGCCATTTTTGTCACGGACTCGGATTTCGACGAAACCAGTTTCATCGGATCCGTATCGGTGAATTATTATAAGGTTTCAATTTTCGTATCGATCGGACTTGTCGTTTGATCGTACGGACGCGAAACGCCTTGAAATCAATTTTATTAAAAATCAATTTGAAATCAATTTGGAAATCTTGTTTTCAGCATAACTTCTTCATACGATCGAATTTGGTCGCGAAACTTTTTCCATCGCGTTCAGAATATTTTAAAACACCAATTTGGATATATAGTTTTAACAAATTCGGTTCCGGAGGCGTAGCGGGCTTTTTGGGCCATAGTTTGTTGCGTACGTTCATCCTTCTAGCCTATACGCTCCAACCCAACCCTAACTATAAGTATAGCGTGATAAACCCTAGCCTCCTTTCTATTGTCAGTTGGATATACGTACATATTTCTTCATCTCCTCCTTCTCCTCAATGGTTGCAAAATCTAGATCTGCTTCAATCCAAAATTCAGTGAAAATTCAAACACCTCAGAAAATTCTCAAAAAAATATATGTTGAAGTATTCGATACGCGTAATCTCATGGTGTAATTCGTTTTTCAATTGGGGCTATCGTTTGCTCAGAATAAATTCAAACAGTCCGTGACCTTCCATCATCATCGTCGGAAACTTCGTCAGATCGCCCAACCCTTTCTGGGTTTTGTAGAGGGGACCGAGGGGAGTGCATCTATATAATTTTTGGGGCGAATCAGCGGCTAGATCGTCGTGCAAAATTAGATTAGGGTTAGGATTTGGTGGCGGCGGCTGGAGCTAGGGGGCATCGGAGGGGCGCAGCCTCTGGCCATGGGTAGAGGGAGGCGAGCTGGGTTCGATGGCAGTGGTGCCGTGACCAACGGTGGCCGTTGGTGGCCAGGGGAGTTGGTCAAAGTTCGTTCTGATGGGTTACGTGCGGAACTGGGTGTGTTGGTTAGGGATAGCGCGTGCTGTAGCTGATGATTGGATGATGACGTGTTTGTTTGTGAAAGTAAGTTATGGTTTGCTTGATTTAAACTTTTATTTGTTTTCATATCGTTTAAATCGCATAACTCTCGCATACGGTATCCGATTCACGTACGGTTTCTTTTGTTAGGATCGTAATTTAATTCCGGACTTGATGACGCTGGTTTGGACAAATTCTGAGACGGGCAAATTTTTGGGTTTAAATCGAATTTAAATTCGATTTAAATTCAAAAGGTGAGTGTTTTAACCCACTCACAATTACTAGAAGCTTTTATGTTTGTTAAATAAATTTTAGAAATGAATAGAAATTTATTTATGAGCTTTTGGGCATGTTATTTCATCCATATCTGTTGAATTGCATTTTTTTGAATTTAGCTGTTAATTTAAATTGATTGATTGCATATTAATTGGCTGTTAGAAATTATTGTTTGCATAAGAACTGCTAGTTAACAGTTATGTAAATTATTATTGAGTAAACTGTTAGATAAATAGTTGATAAATTTAATTTGGAAAAAAAACTGACAGTTATTACCTGTTGTATATGTTCATAGATATATACTGTTATTGATTGAAATTGGTTGATGGTTGCGATTGGATGATGGATGTTGTTGATGAATGAATGTTTATTGCATATCATTAAATTTGCAAATTTATCATGCATATTTCATTTTTCGGGATTGTGGTTTGAAATGATAAAACCGCAAAGTTTTATTTTTAAATTGCGGATTGAAATGATAAATATCCGTATCACTTGACCATAGGATAGAAAATTTTATACAGGCACCGCGGTCTATATATAACTATTTTAATGTGATTTCTATGGTTTGGATGGAATACGGTTTATAATAATCTTAAATTTTATACTGTATAAATATTTTTCTTCCGTATTTATGTACATGAAAAGTTGGAAATTTTGAAATAAAAAGGTGTATAAATTCCCTTAGTAAAATGGAAGAAAATTTAGAAAATGGAGTTGGATAAATTTATATCATATGTTTAAATGTTAAGTTTGGAAATTTAAGATATGATATTTATAATTGGATTTTTCCCAAGAAAAAAATTTAAATGAATATTCTAATATGAATTTGAATTGGAAAAATATTCTAATATAAATTGGAATCGAAAAATACATATGTTTTACTACTAGAAATTGGAGTTGTTTAAGGATTTATGTGAATATTCAAACTAAATAATAAAACATTTAATTTGTTGAAAGAATATATTCCAATTTTAGTTTTTGAATATTAATACTCCAATGGATTTATATATATGGAAATTGAAATGGTTTCGGAACTTAAGAGTGATATCTAAATTATGGTCTTAACTTTAGATAAAGAAATATTTCCATAAAGCCATATAACTTATTTCTTTACAAAGTGACAGTAAAGTTAAGCCCTTGAAATTCATATACCGTTGAATATCCAAACCATTTGAGTTTTAAAAGTTATGGTTGAAATTATGGATTTCCAAAAATATTATGTTTTGAAAATATTCGATTTTCAGATATTATGAAGTTAAAGCCTTTTTATTATTGGAAAGGAATTATATTTGGGATAAGTGGTAAAATATGGTCTTGGGTTTTGGAATGATATCGTGATATTATGGTTTTGAAATGGATTATATTCTGGTTTTAAAAGTATAAACTGTTTTAAATAACCGCGGTGTTATAATAACGATGGGTTGGCAAAGAGACCGGGATCGGATATGGACATACTCTCTGTCGATACCGAAAACCACTTTGACTAACCGTGTACGCGGTGGAGATTCCAGAATGAAGTAGGTTGGTGGCGACGATTCCTGTAAGGTAAATACGTGGACCCGACTCCCGTGAGTTGGCATAAGGTGGCTAAAACAGGAGCGATCGACGGGTTAATGAGGTCATTCCTCTGATCGGACACTCCTCTTCGATATTATACTATGACTTTGGATTGATTCAGTGGCCACTTCTATTTTTTTGATTTGGGGAGTTGTTTCGAGGTGGGCGGTTGCTGCGGCTTCGCGTTACCATCGGCCCGGAAGCGTAATTGGTATATCTACCCTGGCATTGCCTAGTTGTGCCGTGTCACCTACCCTATCGCGCCTTGTACGAGTTTGGTTTTCTCCCGTAGCCCGTGTGGTATCCTCTAGTTGCTTCCCGAGTAGGAGGAGCTATGATATTGGATGGACTACTGGGACTATTACGTGTTAAGGGCTATATGGGTAACCCCTTAACGCTATTAAAAAGTAAGTTTATTTTATAAATAGACACTATTATAATAACGCAATATACTACATAGTAAATAGTTTAACGGATCCTTAGGAGATGTAAATCCCGAACATCTCTTGAGTTACTGTACTCATATTTATTTCTGTTTATTTAACTCACATAAGATATTCTAGTCTGACTCGGGTGTTTTTGTCTTTTCAAATTCGCTCGGGTCAGTCCGAGCGTTTCAGGATAGCAGGTTTTAGCTTTGGAGGACGAAGACGAAGATTCAGTATTATTTTATATATAGTATTGCACTACACACTCTTTCTATTCCGCTGCATTGTTGTATTTGGTATGTGTAACTCTGATATTCATTGTATAAGAAAAATCAAGCTTTTGTAAACTGTTTATGAACTGTATACTTGTTACTATATTTTATCCTTCCGCTGTGAGATTCTATTTTCGTTTTATTTCTTCTCTATTTTTCTTATTTACCCCATAACACTCCTCCCTTGCGTATGCTTTGAATCGGCACGTGTGTCGTTTAAAGTGTGCGAAAAGGCGGGATGTTACAGTTGGTATCAGAGCTTTGGTTTAGCGATAAACCTTGGCTTTGTGGGGTTTGACTCTTTGTTAATAGGGTAGAAATATCCTATGGGAGTCGCTGAGTGTATATATGAGAGAGCGTACTTGTTAGTATTAATAAAAATTTTGATATTGTGTTAATCTGTTCCGCTTTGTATTTATAAATTCTGGTTGATGCATGGGACGCTATGCCATCAATAGGGATTTCTAAACACTTAATAGGACAGGCCGACATAATATTAGTTTTTAATATAGGTGAATGAAATAATTTTGCCTATCATATTTTCTATATATAAAAATATTTTATAAAGATATATATATTTGGTTGCTATAGATTGGATGTTAGGCAATAAAAATATTTATAATAACTGAAGCTAAGTTGAAATTATGATAAATCAAATGGGAGATTTTAGAACTTAAGTCCGGGATTTTTGAAATGTGCTTTCAAAGAATTTATGAAAAATAATGATTTGGTTTATAAGAAATTTCTTATATAAAAAGTATAATTTGGAAGTATAATAATATTGTCATATATATGTTTTCCGATATGAATATTCCGTTTTAAATTCGGGAAATTTGTTTTAAAAGAAGATTTTGGGGAAATAAATTATGTACTTTTCTCTCCGTCGCTGGAAAATAAATTCGGTGATGACGGCCGCATCATCGACTTTCATTTTCGAGTTTCGAAGGGGAAAGGCCGCTGTAGTAAATACTACTACAGAATTGTTTTGAATTTATTTGAAATTTTAATTGTTTAAAGATAATTGGAGATATAAGAGTTGTAAGAAATTATATTATCTATTATTTTAAAGTAATTTTGAAATTTGACCCGGTATTAAATTCTTAAATTTCCATTAATAAATTGTTTAGAATTATGTTAGTGAAAAAAAAAGGGGTTAAGTAATAAATAAATTAAAACCTCTAATTTAATTAAGAGAATTATTGCAAGGATATAAAAAGAAAGTGAATACGTAGGAGAGAGAATAGTAATAAGGATTAACATTGAATTGAATTAAAGAATGGAGATTTAACTTGTATAAGTTCAATTGCAATTTCTTTAACATAAATAACTTACCCAAATATAAAAGTTGAAATGTTAAATAAGAAACTAGAATTGAATATTTTACAAGTAGGAATTTAGGAAAAATTGAAGTATTCAATAAACGACTGTATAAATAAGAATTTAATGGTATAAACTTAAGTTATGATTGAAATTTTACTAAAAAAAATAAGTTAAGAATTACTAATAGGTGATATGAACTTAAAGTAAATAAAATGAAATTCTAAATAAGAATTGATTGTAGGATTATTAACTTAAGTATGTTTTAATTTCCTCTATTCCAATATAATGGAAACCTCCACATTAAATAAATGAATGAGATTAAAGGTAAGTAACAAATATATATATATTAATTAAAGGAATTAAGAAGAAACATGTAAATTGTCACTTACATTCTTAAAATATATATAACTTACCATAAAATAAAAGTTGAAATGTTAGTAAGAATATGTAAAAGAAAATCTTGCAAGTAAAGCTTGAAGCAATAAAGGTATTCAATAAATTGCTGTTATTAATGAGAATTTATTTTATAAACTTAAGTAATAAAAGGAAACTTAAGTAATAAAAAGGAAATACAAATATAATGAATTTGGTGATAATTGGAAAATAAACTTGTAAGAAACAAAGAAATCCCTCATAAATGAAGGAAAGAAAAATCAAAACACTGAATTATGAAATAAATGTATAATGAGATATTTTGGTGTTGATTTGAATTGTTGGTTGATGTATGTTGCTGGGTAAGGAATTATGGAGTTGTTAGATTTGCAAATAATCTATCTTTGTTCCATCCAAGGCTGTTGAGCAATGGATGTACTTGATAGTTATTCTTCATTTGTACAACTTCAAAAATTTGAACCCGAACAACTAATTGTTGTTTGATTTAATGATTGTTTGTTGTTTGTGATGTGTGCTGTTTGTTAAAAAGATTATGGTTGTTGCATTAATAGGATATGAATGATTGAATCCAACTAAACATGTCACTGTAAATTAAATATTTAATTTTTCAGACTATATAAGTGAATACAGGTAATGGAAGCAACTGCTACGGCTTTTGGTTCCAAAATAATAAAAGCGTATTGCCCGACAAATAGGTACGTTTCCGGATTTCGTTTAAAGCGCTATTTTATATATTTTCCCGTGTGGGATATTTTATTTTGGGATATATATGTAATGTATTTGTATATTTGGATATTATATTTTCTCTAAGAGTCCCTCCGTACAAAGGAGACTCTGCCAAAATTTTCCGTGAATTTTGGGCTTAGAATTTTGCTAAACATATTTTCCCAACTTTAATAATACAAGTATTAAAGGATATGATTGATTATAAATCAAGTATATTTCATTAAAGGAAATTAATCCAGTAAAATATAAGTTAATATTTGAAGTAAAATGCACTGTTATTCTTCCTCCTCCCTTCTTTTCCTTTTCGGGGACGAAAAGTTTTGAGTGGGGGAGATTGTAACGACCCGTTAAAATTATGATGTTTAATAGAATAGATTTATATAAGTTCTTATTTGTTTAAGAATAAAATGCAGAGATTTGGTATAGTTGTAGTAATTGCAATTTAGTGTAACTACAATATTTTATAATAATAGAGGTGGACAATGTAAATTGTCACAACTTGATTTGAAGTAATTTTAAGAAACAAATTTAAGTTGAATCTGTAAAAGTTAATATGAATATTTACTTTAATGGTATTCATTAATATAAAGATGTAATTAGTGTAGATAGTAATAATTTATGTCTGTAGTAAAGAAAAAAGAAAACTAATAGTAACATAGAATTTATTTTATGTAAACAAAAGTATAGTGGAACAAATTTATGAAAATTTATAGAAACAGTGTTTGTAATCAGTTTGGGTTATTAATATTTGAAAGATAGAAATGTGTAAATACGTTAATAAATTTATAATGGTAAGAATGAAATATATATAATAATAAGCATTGATTCAATTAAAGGAATTTAACTTTAATAAATGGTCATTTAATAAATTCAACGTTGTAAGAAATCATGATAGTTGTGAAAATGTGTACAAACTTCGATTTTTGGGAATTTATTGGATTTATAACGGTTTTGTTATTAAGGGATGAGTTTAAAGGGTTATTCCATTTTGTAAAGTAAAAGAGAAGAATGCATAAAAATATAACAGGACTAAATAGGATTGATACTTAATAAAATAGAATAAATTGCCCATTTATGTAGATATGTATAGTGGACTATAAATGGCCTAAGCAAATTTAAATGGAATAATTATTGAGATTTGTACTATGAAAATAAATAGTAACATTTATTTGCATGTAGTAAAAGCCTATTTAGGTGACTAGAATTTGGAGTAAACGACTATTATATGTTACCTATTCTTGTTTCTTGTAAATTGAGTTGGGAAATTTAGAATGATTTCAAGGTATATAACCTTTATGTTACTTAAACTAGAAAATGCAGTAGCTAAATTTGTGAAATCTAATTTTACGGATCATAGTGTGTAAGATCTTTGCTGAGAAAAATTTACTTTACAGGTAGTGTATATTCCTAATAAAATGAGACTATGGGTTATAGTAAAGTTTTAAAACCAGATTTTATCCATGTGAATAAAAGAATGGAGGTAATTGGATTTCTGCCATTAAGAAAATTTAAACGTTTATGATTACGTTAAATGAATTTAAGTTGAGATTGAAAATATTTATGTATGTTAAATTCATACATTTGGCTATAGTGGATTTAATAAATAAAAGATGAAATGGTGAAATCAAGTGGATATAAAAGTGTCAATTATACATTGAAATCATGTGGATATAAAGTTAATTGAAAACAAGAAGTTAATATAGGAATCAAGCCTTATTGTTTATTTGGATTTGTTGCAATAGTTGAGTCCATAAATTTAAGTTAAGGCTAATTCAAGTTAGTTGGACCATAGTTGATACAACTTTAGAAAGCAAGACTTTATTTATAATCTGAATATTAAATCCAACAAATGGTACTTACTACATATATAAATGGAATTAAACGTAAATTATTACGTTATTAAAGTAAAATGAAAATTTCAAACATTGGAGTGAAATCCTAAACTAATGTTAGTTGACATCAATAACTTTGGATAATAGAAAGGAAGTGAATTTAATAAAATCAATCAACAATTTTAAGGTTGAACTCATTAAGGTTGGAATTGATAATAGTTAAGAAAATAAAGGAAATGGGGATAAAGTTATTAATAATTTGGAATTTTATTTATGGTAAAAAGTTTATTTGAAATCAAATGAATTGGAATGGAAATCAAATCTATTTATCTAATTGGATTTTGATTGAGAGTATAAGATATAAGCTTTAATAAGTGAGTTTAGAATATAATTTATAATTCCCAAATAATAATAAAAAAATGCAGAAATTAACACTTCAAATTGAGACATTTATAGGTTTTAATTCACATCCAAGCTTGGTAAATAATTTGGAATTGATTGAACTATAGAAATAATGAAATTTGGCCAATATTGGGAGTTGAATAATAAAATTTGATTTTTGTGATTTAGTAAATTGATTTAATAAATATTAAAAATAGCCATTTTTGTCACGGACTCGGATTTCGACGAAACCAGTTTCATCGGATCCGTATCGGTGAATTATTATAAGGTTTCAATTTTCGTATCGATCGGACTTGTCGTTTGATCGTACGGACGCGAAACGCCTTGAAATCAATTTTATTAAAAATCAATTTGAAATCAATTTGGAAATCTTGTTTTCAGCATAACTTCTTCATACGATCGAATTTGGTCGCGAAACTTTTTCCATCGCGTTCAGAATATTTTAAAACACCAATTTGGATATATAGTTTTAACAAATTCGGTTCCGGAGGCGTAGCGGGCTTTTTGGGCCATAGTTTGTTGCGTACGTTCATCCTTCTAGCCTATACGCTCCAACCCAACCCTAACTATAAGTATAGCGTGATAAACCCTAGCCTCCTTTCTATTGTCAGTTGGATATACGTACATATTTCTTCATCTCCTCCTTCTCCTCAATGGTTGCAAAATCTAGATCTGCTTCAATCCAAAATTCAGTGAAAATTCAAACACCTCAGAAAATTCTCAAAAAAATATATGTTGAAGTATTCGATACGCGTAATCTCATGGTGTAATTCGTTTTTCAATTGGGGCTATCGTTTGCTCAGAATAAATTCAAACAGTCCGTGACCTTCCATCATCATCGTCGGAAACTTCGTCAGATCGCCCAACCCTTTCTGGGTTTTGTAGAGGGGACCGAGGGGAGTGCATCTATATAATTTTTGGGGCGAATCAGCGGCTAGATCGTCGTGCAAAATTAGATTAGGGTTAGGATTTGGTGGCGGCGGCTGGAGCTAGGGGGCATCGGAGGGGCGCAGCCTCTGGCCATGGGTAGAGGGAGGCGAGCTGGGTTCGATGGCAGTGGTGCCGTGACCAACGGTGGCCGTTGGTGGCCAGGGGAGTTGGTCAAAGTTCGTTCTGATGGGTTACGTGCGGAACTGGGTGTGTTGGTTAGGGATAGCGCGTGCTGTAGCTGATGATTGGATGATGACGTGTTTGTTTGTGAAAGTAAGTTATGGTTTGCTTGATTTAAACTTTTATTTGTTTTCATATCGTTTAAATCGCATAACTCTCGCATACGGTATCCGATTCACGTACGGTTTCTTTTGTTAGGATCGTAATTTAATTCCGGACTTGATGACGCTGGTTTGGACAAATTCTGAGACGGGCAAATTTTTGGGTTTAAATCGAATTTAAATTCGATTTAAATTCAAAAGGTGAGTGTTTTAACCCACTCACAATTACTAGAAGCTTTTATGTTTGTTAAATAAATTTTAGAAATGAATAGAAATTTATTTATGAGCTTTTGGGCATGTTATTTCATCCATATCTGTTGAATTGCATTTTTTTGAATTTAGCTGTTAATTTAAATTGATTGATTGCATATTAATTGGCTGTTAGAAATTATTGTTTGCATAAGAACTGCTAGTTAACAGTTATGTAAATTATTATTGAGTAAACTGTTAGATAAATAGTTGATAAATTTAATTTGGAAAAAAAACTGACAGTTATTACCTGTTGTATATGTTCATAGATATATACTGTTATTGATTGAAATTGGTTGATGGTTGCGATTGGATGATGGATGTTGTTGATGAATGAATGTTTATTGCATATCATTAAATTTGCAAATTTATCATGCATATTTCATTTTTCGGGATTGTGGTTTGAAATGATAAAACCGCAAAGTTTTATTTTTAAATTGCGGATTGAAATGATAAATATCCGTATCACTTGACCATAGGATAGAAAATTTTATACAGGCACCGCGGTCTATATATAACTATTTTAATGTGATTTCTATGGTTTGGATGGAATACGGTTTATAATAATCTTAAATTTTATACTGTATAAATATTTTTCTTCCGTATTTATGTACATGAAAAGTTGGAAATTTTGAAATAAAAAGGTGTATAAATTCCCTTAGTAAAATGGAAGAAAATTTAGAAAATGGAGTTGGATAAATTTATATCATATGTTTAAATGTTAAGTTTGGAAATTTAAGATATGATATTTATAATTGGATTTTTCCCAAGAAAAAAATTTAAATGAATATTCTAATATGAATTTGAATTGGAAAAATATTCTAATATAAATTGGAATCGAAAAATACATATGTTTTACTACTAGAAATTGGAGTTGTTTAAGGATTTATGTGAATATTCAAACTAAATAATAAAACATTTAATTTGTTGAAAGAATATATTCCAATTTTAGTTTTTGAATATTAATACTCCAATGGATTTATATATATGGAAATTGAAATGGTTTCGGAACTTAAGAGTGATATCTAAATTATGGTCTTAACTTTAGATAAAGAAATATTTCCATAAAGCCATATAACTTATTTCTTTACAAAGTGACAGTAAAGTTAAGCCCTTGAAATTCATATACCGTTGAATATCCAAACCATTTGAGTTTTAAAAGTTATGGTTGAAATTATGGATTTCCAAAAATATTATGTTTTGAAAATATTCGATTTTCAGATATTATGAAGTTAAAGCCTTTTTATTATTGGAAAGGAATTATATTTGGGATAAGTGGTAAAATATGGTCTTGGGTTTTGGAATGATATCGTGATATTATGGTTTTGAAATGGATTATATTCTGGTTTTAAAAGTATAAACTGTTTTAAATAACCGCGGTGTTATAATAACGATGGGTTGGCAAAGAGACCGGGATCGGATATGGACATACTCTCTGTCGATACCGAAAACCACTTTGACTAACCGTGTACGCGGTGGAGATTCCAGAATGAAGTAGGTTGGTGGCGACGATTCCTGTAAGGTAAATACGTGGACCCGACTCCCGTGAGTTGGCATAAGGTGGCTAAAACAGGAGCGATCGACGGGTTAATGAGGTCATTCCTCTGATCGGACACTCCTCTTCGATATTATACTATGACTTTGGATTGATTCAGTGGCCACTTCTATTTTTTTGATTTGGGGAGTTGTTTCGAGGTGGGCGGTTGCTGCGGCTTCGCGTTACCATCGGCCCGGAAGCGTAATTGGTATATCTACCCTGGCATTGCCTAGTTGTGCCGTGTCACCTACCCTATCGCGCCTTGTACGAGTTTGGTTTTCTCCCGTAGCCCGTGTGGTATCCTCTAGTTGCTTCCCGAGTAGGAGGAGCTATGATATTGGATGGACTACTGGGACTATTACGTGTTAAGGGCTATATGGGTAACCCCTTAACGCTATTAAAAAGTAAGTTTATTTTATAAATAGACACTATTATAATAACGCAATATACTACATAGTAAATAGTTTAACGGATCCTTAGGAGATGTAAATCCCGAACATCTCTTGAGTTACTGTACTCATATTTATTTCTGTTTATTTAACTCACATAAGATATTCTAGTCTGACTCGGGTGTTTTTGTCTTTTCAAATTCGCTCGGGTCAGTCCGAGCGTTTCAGGATAGCAGGTTTTAGCTTTGGAGGACGAAGACGAAGATTCAGTATTATTTTATATATAGTATTGCACTACACACTCTTTCTATTCCGCTGCATTGTTGTATTTGGTATGTGTAACTCTGATATTCATTGTATAAGAAAAATCAAGCTTTTGTAAACTGTTTATGAACTGTATACTTGTTACTATATTTTATCCTTCCGCTGTGAGATTC
Organism: Allium cepa; assembly: GCA_030765085.1. Lineage (NCBI taxonomy): Eukaryota > Viridiplantae > Streptophyta > Magnoliopsida > Asparagales > Amaryllidaceae > Allium > Allium cepa. The sequence continues at coordinate 195,349,898 of CM060934.1, read as the reverse complement.
TATTTTCGTTTTATTTCTTCTCTATTTTTCCTATTTACCCCATAACACTCCTCCCTTGCGTATGCTTTGAATCGGCACGTGTGTCGTTTAAAGTGTGCGAAAAGGCGGGATGTTACAATTTCAAACCAACAATGCTAAATTTTCAATCTTTCAATTCAATTGACTCAATTTCGATTTAGTTTCAAATCAACTTGATTTCAATTTCAGTCTGAATTAACTTCAATTTTCAAAACGTTCATTTTTAACTTCAAATTCGATTCAATAATCTAATTAATTGATTTACATTTCAATTCTTATTTTAAACCATTTCAGTTTATATCAATTTCATGTCCAATTTCAATTTACTGATTTAAATCGCTTAAATCAAATTAAACCTCATTGCTCAATTTTAAGGTCCAAATCTTAAAATAATTCAATTTCCAAGATTAAAGTCATACCTGGATTATAACTTCACATTTCGAATTCAATTCTTAAAATCAACTTCTTTTAACCAATTTCAATTTCAACATTTCAAAGCTTGAATTAGAAAATAATTTTATTTATATAAATCAACAAGTTATCTCCTTTAAAATAATAGCATTTAACCAAAATCCAAATTCAAGATTTTAATGCCATTTAATTTAACCAATCCGATGTCCGTATATAATTTTCTACTCTATGGCTAAGTGAATAGTTATTTCACATTTAAATTTCAAGGATATATACATATACATATATATATATATGTGTATATATATATATATCATTTCAATCCAAATCAAAGTGTCATAGATATATATCATTTCAACCTATTTCTTAATTTATTCGAATTAATTCCAATAACAGTTTATATGCTTTCAATTAGTATACAAGGATATATATGAATAAATAAACATAATCATCCAAAATTTTAACAAATAGACATCCATCACAATCGACATCTAAATCAACCAATAAATCACAACAATTAACTAGTTATCAATATCAGGTACTAACTAGCCATTAAATTCAATATTAATTTAAATGTCAATGTAATTCAATATAAATTCAAATTAAATTTAAATGACAATTTAAATTACCAAACAGTAATCAATAAAATTCTTATCACTTCATAAATTTAATTTAACTAACACAAGAAGATTTAGTACTGCGTGAGTAGGTTTAATCACTCACCTTTTATTTATAGTCAGATAAAAATTCAACAGTCTCCAAATTCAACCCAACTAGATCCTTGTTGTTCGGAATTTCGATACGAACCCAACCGAAGAAATCCCACGTGAATCGGAGCTCATATGCGGAAGATATTCAAGATATGAGAATATTATTAAAATGAAATATAAAAACCCATACACGCCTTTTAATAATAAAATAAAACAAAATAGTTACTCATGTTAAGAATTTTGAAGTCCGCATATGTTTCCAAAGCCTAAAGAATCAACAGAAAAATGACATGATGGTTCAAGCATGGAGGAAGGAGGCTTTAAGAATGGATTTGCAAACAAACGAAAAAGATTGACCTCGTGAAAATAAAGTGCTCATGTTTGTTTGCTTTTTTATTTTAAGAAGAGAAAGAAAAACTTCATGCAAAATAAATAATGGCAGCACGTTTTGGACATGGAAATTTAGATGGAGAGATGTATGGAACATGAAATGAATAAGGGTAAAGCACGCTTGAAATTGGAATATGAAAAAGAAGGATACCAGAAGATATAAATTTGCAAAATGAAAAGAGACTAACATGTAGGTAATTAACAAAGGTTGAAATACACATGTTGGAATTTGAGAAGAGGTGTGTACATGGCAAGCAAATCTTTTGGTATAAAATTTCTGAACGTGTGCTACCTCAATTAATTTCATTAACATTCAGGAACTATTTCAAGGCAAAGCTCACGTGTAAATAAATAAAACTTAATGGAAAACTGAAAGGGACATGTATTTAATAAAAGAAAGCAATAAAATAAAATAAATGAGAGCAATGATTTAAATTTGATAAGGTAGACTGTACATGGAAAGCAAAACTCTACTATACTCAAATTTAGAAATGTTCATTTTAACCTATTGTATCATCCCCAATACATTCAAATTTACACATTTATATATCTTTATTTAGTACACAGTAAATATAATTAAACACTGCAATTAACGTAATGGGGGCGGCCGCTATACACAATAAAAGATAACTCGAGACTCCAAACTCAAATTTAAAAACAAATTTTTCCTCAGCGCATAATCAGGAACTCAAATATTTAATCTATTTTAAAATTTTAAGGTTAGCGTTAAAACTACTTTTGTAACGTCTCCGGCTGCTATTTAATGACTGTAAAATGTTGTTTCAAAATTCAATTTTTCAATTTTCACAAAATTATACTTAATTACAAAATGAAAACATTTATTTTATTTTATTTTTCTAAAACATTCTTTTAGTTTGATTAAAAATATTTCTTTTATTACATCAATTTCTCTTTTCAATTAAAACATATGTTTCCTTTCTATTTTCTCAGCTTTCTCTTTTATTTTAATTCAAACGTATGTTTTTATTATTACATCCATTAATTACAATTAATGTCCTCTTTCCTTCTATTTGAAAGATTTCAATTACATTAATTGCAATTAATCCCAAAGTTAAATTTTAAAGTGAACTAAATGAATGAAACGAGAAATAGAACATTTTTTTTCTTTTTTTATAATAATTTATACATGTTTATACACTATTGGATATAACAGGAGTTATACATTTCTTACTAAATAATAGTTTCTCATTTCTATAATCAATCTATAAGCTAAAATACTTTTCAAACAAATAAACAAATGTTTACTCCTTTACTAAATTTATTCATTTTATTCTTTATTAAATTAACACTTATTCATAATAATTGATTTCTTATTCATATAATAAATCTTTCAGCTACCAAACATTACAAATAAATAAACATATGATTTCTTCTTTAATAAAGAAACACTTAATATTATTTATTAACATTTATCATTCCAATCAATCGGAAAGTTACATTCAAACGGTCATTTATTTCATTCAAACCAATGTCATTAAAATACTGATTAACATATGTTATCATTTTTACCATATTGCTAAACTATCTCATTAATAGAAATAAATTAAGTTCAGACCTTATATTATAATTTAGTTTGTATCAATACAATCTTAAATTCTTTTTTTTTTAACAACTTTATTCAAAATTCTTATTTAATTGAATATTTTTAATTGTCAAAAATACAGATCATTACATTAACGGTATTCTCAAGTTGAGAGAACCATGTGAATTAGTCGTACTAATATTTTATGTTCGACCTTAGTTATATTAACCAACAAAACTCTATCGAGCGAGTCATTCCATATTTATCCAACTATCATTAAGTAATCCTCCTTGGTGCTCTCAACAGCCATTAGCAATATACTGTCCAACATTTGGAGAGCGTTACGTGTTGTCGTCTCAGTGGATGTGTCGATATCCAATTTAGATACATCTTGGCTAGGAATATTTAAAATGCTATATTTATTTTATTATGATAAATTACTCACGGTTACAACACCTCGTAACTACTATCACAAAACATACCATTTATGAATTTTCTATTAAATATACTTTTGATTAAATTTAATTAATTAATATAGCACATTATGTCAAGTATATAACAGAAAGAAAATACCTTTTATTTCGAACAAGATTGATTATCGAGTTAGATATATGTAACAAGTTACATAATTTATCCTAGGTCATTCCTCTAACTCTATCAATAATAAGGTTAGATTTTTAAAATCCTCACATTACGATTAGATCAGATCTCCCAAATCCTTAGTATATCCTCAACTATACGATGAAGTTAAATTTCCCAAACCCTCGCTATACGATGAGGTTTGATTCTCAAAATTCTTAACATGAGACGAGGATAGATTTTCAAACCAATTTTCAAAAGGGGCATTTTACCAAAATGACAAACTTTGCAGTCCAATTAGTTTCGAGGACACACATTTACAAAAATTAATTTCAAAGCCAACGTCAGCAGAATAATCACTTTTAAGGACAAAGTCAACGGTCCAATTATTTTCAAGAACATAATTTCATAGGTTTTTAGGCCTTAGAAACTAATTATTTTTCATTTTGTCCTTAAAAATAATTATTTCAGTTGTGTGTACTACAAATTAATTGGGCTTGCTAAAGAGGCCCTTATGACAAATTTCCATTTTTCAAAAACCATCATGAGGAGGTTAGACTTTAAAAATTATCCATGCCTAGCAATGATTACATATACCCTTCGATATTCAAATACTTTAGCTTTTCGGTTACTACTACATATAGCCTTCAACATTCAAATACTTTAATTCTTTAGCCACTATCAAATATAGCCTTCGGCATCCAAATACTTTAGCTTTTCATCTACCATTACATGTAGCCTCCGGCATTTAAGTACTTTAGCTTTTCAACTACTACTACATATAGTCTTCAGACTGCAATTTATTTCATATTTTCGACAATCTACTATACCCAACCCTCAACCTCCAAATCCTCTCGTTAATGAAATCCTCAAACCTCTACTGAATATTGATCAAATTTAGTAGTTACGACAAATTAGCACAGACTAACAAAAGAGTTAAATAACAACGTACAAAAGTTTGGCCTAACCCTTCCAACAAAGACAAAAGTTTGCCCCACATTCATCATATAAAGCAAATTTTGGGCTATATTATATCATAATTTTTACTACATTTTATTCCACTTTTAAAGCAGAATGACTTTGTCCTGTATTAATCTTCCCATAAATATTAAACGTCGGTAAAAAAATTGTATATACTTCTACATAACATTACTTGAGTCATACAACCAAAGAATAATCCCTTACGCCAAAGATGTCCAAAAGTAGTGGTCACCCAATCAGCTAAAAAGCGAAACACCAAGCCTTCAAAATGGCACCAACCGAAAGCTAATGCTAGTGCAATGTAATAACGCCGAAAGCACTCTAAAGGGAACCAAGGTCAACAACTAAGATGACCTTCAGATGCATTAACTGTTCAGATGAGCCAAAGTCTATATAGCACATGTAGATCGCTACATCCAAAAGCTATATATGGAATGCCATGTTCCAAGTTAATTTGCAAATAACCAGATAATGACACATGCTCAAATCTTAGACTTACAAGTAGGTCAGATCAGCAATTCATGAGAATTCTCTTCAATGTGGATGACAACAAATTACTATTGATTGTAACGAAGACAAACATACTTTGCACCCTCAATTAAAAAATTCTTTGTACTTTCTAAAGTCGATCGGCGATCAACAACCAAGCATAATGAACGTAGACTGAAATTTGATACCAATCATGGATAAATTTTAGCAAATTATGGTTCGAATAACTTTACTCAAAAGTAAGACAATCTCAAAAACACAATTTCAACAACACGTAGTCCTCCAATGATAGCTTTTTACTCAAGGGTATTATGGCGATACATATTATTGCACCATTATTCAAGATATTTCGGCATTCCAAAATGTGATTTTCTTATTTAAGCACTTAACCATTGATTGGTAAAAATATATTTTTTAAATTAGGCATGTCAACGGATACTTTCGGATGCAAGTAATTCCATATTTGCATTCGAAATCATTTTCGAATATCGAATATCTATATCCGCAAATATCGGCGGATATTAGATAATTAACTGATCCACTGATGATCGATAATCAAGTAAAATAAATAGAAAATTTTGGTTTAACATAAATTTTTGTCCAATCCCATTGACTATAAAACTAAGATAATAAACAAAAATGATAACAATAAATAGTTTGCTACAGTTAGTACGCATTACATGCATATAATATAAACTATTAACTTAATAAAATAATAATACAAGAGAATATGGATAATGACAAACTTATAAAAAAAAATAGACTGAAGGACAACAAGTTTATTTTAGACTGAAGGACAATGCTAGTTATAATTAGCATTATGTATATTGTAAAACCGAATATAATACTAATTATAACTAGCATTTTATATAGTGTAAAAGCTGAATATAATACTAATTATAACTATTTATTCTCCTTCCGATTGGACTGCGGGCATATTTTTAGATATTTTAAATGAATACTTTGTAGAATATGCTAGTATATGATTTTTATTTGACGATAATAAACACACACACAGATATATATATATATATATATTCATTTAAATGTATATGTTATTGTGCTATTTTATTTTTCACATAATTAAATAAATATTTGTTGGATAAAATAAACAACACAGAATTCAAATTCAAACAAATATTTTATTCAAACAAATATTTAATTACAAATTCAAATAGTATAAATTTGAGCTCTCACTACATATATACATTTTCAATTACATTACAATCTTGATTGCAACAGAAAGTTCAATTTACATATCACTCCTCACTACATGTTCACCCAACACTCGTATTTTTATCTTCAACTCTATTCCAGTTTGTATCCAACATCTGAATTATTTGCACAATAAACACCGATGCAGTAAAATTGAAAAAGAAATATTTTGCATTTCAAAATGAAGTGTGTGTTTTTGAAAATATTGTTTGCCTTGATTAGTTGGTTTGCTCGTTGTCATTTATTTTGAATTCATCTTAAACGAACAACTAGTGACATGCATAGTGTATCACTGTACATGCTACAAGACCGTGCACACCGATATACGCTTGCATGTTAAAACTACAGGAAAAAGTGAGCACAAGGTCAAACCCAAGCAAAAGCTGGATTCAACTCAAGTGAAAATGTTCGACGAAAAATTTAACATAACACGGAAGCAACAACAAAGAGACCCGAAAATCAGTACACATGACTAGAAGAAACAACACAATTACAAAGACTCCATCATTATATGTACAAAGCCTGGCTTCAAACATGCTCGAACCAGAATGGACTCAACCACAACACAAACATCATGATGACACATAACAGTTGCAACATAAACACAAGGAGCAAAGCCACAGCAATACAAAAGATCAACAGACTATCACAACCAAAGAAATGAAATGGAGATTAACTTAACATGTCAACAAGACCACACTAGTACTAGATAAGTAAAACAAATTAAGAATTAATTGAAACTGGAAATGAAGCTAGTGGAAAAGACTTCCAAGACCACAAATGTGCACAGCAAAGCAATATGAAGACTAGACTACAAATTGTTCAAGTGCAACACAAAACCAGACCACGCATACATACAAAAAGACCACGTGGCTCAATAATACTTCAACTCAACTAAACTAGACATGCACAATGCAAACAACCACAAACCAAGTCAAATGATAACAGACTCATGAATTATCAATCTCATCAATACAGACCAATTCAATAATGCATGCAATCAAGCAACACACAAGGCCTGAACCAGTTGTACAAAATCCAAATCAATGGCCACATGAACACCCACCAGACTCAATACAACAAAGAAAACTACATGAAGGCCAAAACACTTGAACCAAGCATGGTTTTAAAGGCTTGTACACAAGCAAAGCATGGAACAAAAAGTAGATGAAATAGTGGAACATAATGAACACAGAACCAGACATGTTTCAGTTGACAAAACAGTGAAGCAACAATGTATATACATATGCAACAAAGTGGACAGTGCAACCAAATTAAAGAAATTAACAGAGGTCATATGAATAAGCATCGAAATGAACAAGTCATGGTTTAAAAAGAGAATGGAACAAAGTTCTAATATTGCCAGTAAAGAAGAAAATGGAATACGACAGTAACAGTTTGATGAAAGTCAAAGAGCGTTTTCAAAAGGATTTGACAAACAAAAATTCAGCAAATGGTCGTACGATCAAGTCAGTGCCAGAAGTCAAGTTTATATCTATATTCGAATGCCTAATCATAGGAACCCACTCAAATGCAAAAATAACGGAGAAATTCGAATTCATGGATTAATTCATAAACAATGGAAAAATTATCTTAAAATTCAAAGGGCCGAAGTCAAAGGTGCAATGAATGGAACCGACTAAAAAGTATTCAAGCAAATTCAACACAAACAAGTGAACAATTCATCACAAGCACTCAAGCAAAGATCGGATGAACAAGTAGAATTCAAACACAAAAATACCAGCGAAAATTTAGGGCTTTAGTTCCTATAAAAACCCATTACATCATTGGCAAGCGAAGCATTCGAGTTCGACCCCAAACAAATCATCATATCGTAAAATCGAGCACAATCAAAATCAAAAGGGGCAGAATAATCACATACCAATTTCTATTCAGCCGAACTCGACAATTGGAGCTACCGTGAACAATCAAGGCCAGAGAATCGATTGACGAAGTCACTAAGTGAAACAATATATTGATCGATCAATTTATAAAGCGAAGCCTCAACCGAATGAAGCCCAAGCTTTTGAAGATGAATGAACAAAGAACGACCAACATTTTTACTTAGAATAAAATAAAAGAAAAGACCATATCTTTTAAATTATTATTGGGTCGGCTTTAATTATTTCCTTTATTGGGCTTAATTATATTTAGGGTTTTATTTTGTTTATTTTTATTTTCAGTTGTAATTTTCTTTTCTTTTTAAACCGTGTACCTTTCTAGTCGTGTGACTAGGTTACGAACTACGGTTGTGTATTTCGAGAATTCGCAACTCAGTGGCTGAGTTGTGGCAGAGTTTTGAGTGTAGAGTTGGGTTAGTCATTAGCGGGTGTCACAAGTTTACCTGTGTAAGCATCTGACTACTTAATTTCTAGTAGAAAGCTTGGGGGCAGCACGTAGGCAGAGTTTTGCCAAAGCTGGATAAATTTGTGTGTTATCTCTTCTGCATTATTATCTGTAATTGTTTTTATTTCTGCATTAATTTTTATTATTATTAGTATCACCCTATTCACCCCTCTTTACGGTGAAAACGATCCTACAAGTGGTATCAGAGCTAGGAACAAAAACCATTTTTTGTTTTAAAATTTGTTTTTTCGAAAAAAACTTTAGTTTTAAAATTTTGATTTTTTTAAATGGCTTCTTTTAATAATACTTTTGCCGAGGGTCAGTCCATAGTTAGGCCACCCATGTTCAATGTTGAATACTCATATTGAAATAATAGAATGAATTTTTTTCCTAAAACCATTGATGCATGGAATATTGTTGAGACAGGATATAAGACACCAACTATAGTGGTAGATAATCAAGATGTCGAAAAACCGATGGATCAACAGACAAATCTTGAAAATAAACTACAATTTGCAAATGCTAAAGCTATGAATTCTATTATCTGCCCATTGGATCAAAATTGAATTTAATCGCGTCTCACATTGTCTAACTGCATAGAAAATTTGGCACACACTTGAAGTGACTCACTAAGGAACCTACCAAGTCAAAGAATCTCACCTTACCATGCTCAGTAGCGAATACGAAAACTTCACGACGGAAAAGGATGAAAGTGTCAAAAAAATGTATGGACGACTTTCAAATCTAGTATACAAATCAAATCCTTGGAAAACCATACACGGAGCTGGAAATAGTTCGAAAAATCTTTAGAATCCTTCCATGAAATTTTGAAGCAAAAGTGACTGCTATTCAAAAATCAAAGGATCTGAAATAAATTAAAGTCGAAGAACTCATCGGAAATATCACCACTTATGAGCTAGAAATCAAATTCAAAGAAGAACCTAAAGGAGGTGATACACGAAAGAAATCAATAGCTCTGAAAGAAACAACAGAAAGTGAAGATGACGATGAAGATGGAGTAGTTGAACTGGCATTGTTAATAAAGAGATTCAAAAGGTGGAACCACAAATACGAAAATCCAGCTCTAAATCAACAATTGAAAAATATAATAGACAACTCAGAAGAGTGGGAGATCATTTGTCAAAGTACAATAAACCCGATCACATCAAGCCTAATTGTCCTCAAAATCGATTCAGCCAAGGAAAGAAATCAAGAAGGAGAAGTTTGCATCCACTTGGAATAAAAATGATGATGATAATAAAAGCACTATCAGTGAGAGTGAAAAAGCAGATCTGTGTCTTCGAGGTGAAACAACTGATAACGATGATGACGAGCCAAGCGAGGTATCAAAATCGACTCATTCACAATTACTTATGTCTTTTCATGAATTAAATGGATGTTTTGAACGACTTAGGGAGAAGTACGCTAAACTTGAATCACAAAAAGATAGTTTGGTAGGACTAAATAAACAGCTTGATCAATTGGTTAAAAACTATCGAAATAAGAGCCTTAAGTGTGATAAGTGTCCATCATTTGAAGAAGAAATAAAATAATCAAAAATTAAAATTAAATCGCTTGAAAATGAAAATTTGATTTTGAAAGAAAGTGAAAACACTATGAAGAAAATTCTATTAAAAAGTGCACCTTGTTATTGAATGAAAATGAATCATTAAAAACATAAGTCCAACAATTGTTGAAAACTTTAGGAAAGTTCTCCAGAGGAGAAAAATCACTAAATATGTTGTTAGGGAAACAAATTGTTAGTACTATTAGACTAGGACTTAGGTATATTCAATCTGAAAGAGTTAGAAGTGAAACTAATCATGTTAAATCCAAGTGCATAATTTGTAGAAAAATTGGACACAATATAAAATATTGCTGGTTTAAACCTATACACACGAAAACCATACCAATTTGGGTTCCTAAATACATGAATGTAAAATCTCTTAGAATTAAACAAATCAGGATGCTAAAAGGAAATAACATAGATTGTATTGGGCCTGCACAAACTTATTTTTCAAAATCATTTGTCACTAACAACCATGGACCTAAAAACAAACAGGTCATAAAAATCTTTGCTTGTTAGGTGTGGTGAAAGGCTAAAGAACAACAACAGTGTTACTTGGATTTTGGCTGTTCTGGGCATATAACGGGCAACAAATCAAAGTTCCTTAGCCTAGTACAAAGGTGATAGAGTCACAATGGGCAACAACGATAAATGAAATTATTATCGGTAAAGGTAAAATAGGTAATGGTACATTTATCTTGAACGATTTATTATATGTTGAAAATCTTCATCATGATCTGATTTAATTCAACCAGTTATATGACAAGGAAATAATGTTTATTTTGATTCTGATTTGTGCAAAAATGTTGACTAATCATCTTTTCATCCTCGAACTATTTCATACAAATTTTTTGGACTAACGATATTGCAAGTTTAGCTGATAAGAGATGTTGTTTCGTATTGGTTGATGATTACTCTAGATACATATGGATATATTTATTTATCCTACTACTTCTAGATATGACACTATGTTACTAGTTGTTTATGTGCAACTTTTCAATCAAATCCTTAAGGAATCACATTTTAAACGCTGTAAAATGATTATAAGGTATTTTTCGCACACTTCACTGGTGGCCTAGTTGATAGAAAAAAGTACTAGTGGAACATGTTTTACATTGAGACATTCATTAGTTGCATCACTTTCACAAAGAAAATATCTGCATAGATTTCATTTCAACTGATTTTCAATTGGCAGACATTTTTACAAATTTCCTTCCAGAAAATAGTTTTTGTCGACTACATGTCAATTTAGGCATTTTATAAATTTGGTTTTATAATTTTGAATTTGATCTAAAATGTCTATGTTAACTAATCTGACGCCCTACAGTTTATCGGAAAGAAAAATAGTGACTAAAATTTTTGATGAGTGTTGATATTAATCATAAATTATGACTTGAGACGGTATATTTAGTAAATTTCTTTAAAAATTTAAACAGGATTTATAATAACTTTTGTTGGTAAAAATTCCATGACCATATCTATTTTTATCATATTTCTAACAGCCATCACTCATCAAAATTCAATATAGTATGTCAAAATGTGGTATTTTAAATGGAAAATTATTCATTTTTTAAATTTAATGAGCAATAAAAATATCTAAAGTATTCACTCTCATTTAAAAGTCCTTACGGTTAAGCATGGGTGAATTACTTGGAATCTTTGATTATGTGTTTTCATGCTCATTTAAATGTCCTCACGGTTATGCATGTATGGAAAACATATCAAAATTGATTATTAAATAAACAAGTTGATTTTAATCCCATTTAAAAGTCCTCATGGTTATGCGTGGTTAGAAGATACTTAAATTTTATTTTTCGTAAAAATTAAAGAATACTACTAATCTTATTTAAAAGTCCTAATGGTTATGCATGGTTAGGAAGTATTTAATAGTTTCGTGTTATAAATATATCACAAATGAACACTACTATATGGTTTTGTATACCGACATCTTCCCTATCGCTCTAAAATGGAATATGCGCCTAACAGAGTATTTATGATTTTTGTTTGATTTTTTATTGAAATTTAATATATATATATATATATATATATTCGATTAGGTATTAATGTTGTATTAATGTTTATCACTTTATATCTACTTTTCTAACACCATTACTCTTTTGCTGATAACAAAAGGGGAGAGAAAGAAGTTAAGATTTTGGCAAATAAGTTCAAATATTTTATTTTTAAATTGCATATTCTCATCTAGGCCCAGTGCATGGTTTATCCATTTTTTGCATATTTTTATTTATTTTCATGCATAGATGAAGGGGGAGCTTTGTTGTAAGGGGATCATACAAATATAGGGAGCTAATAGATTTAATCAAGACCAAATACATTTAATAACACAAAATCTTAATATATGTTTGTTATCATCAAAAGTGGAAGATTGTAGAATATGCCAATGTATGATTTTTGTTTGATGATAATAAGCATATATATATTCATTTAAATGTATTTGTTATTGTACTGTTTTATTTTTCACATAATTAAATAAATATTTGTTGGGTAAAATAAATAACACGAAATCCAAATTCAAACAAATATTTTATTCAAACAAATATTTTATTACAATTTCAAATAGTACAAATTTGAGCTCTCACTATATATGTACATTTTCAATTACATTACAATCTTACACATCACTCCTCACTACATATTCACTCAACACTCATATTTTTATCTTCAACTCTATCCCAATTTGTATCCAACATTTGAATTTTCTACAAAATAAACACTAACACGGTAAAATTAGAAAAGAAATATTTTGCAGTTCAAAATGAAGTGTGTTTTTGAAAATATTATTTGCCTCAGTTATTTGGATTGTTTGTCATCACTTAATTTGAATTCACCTTACACGAGCAGCTTGTGACATGCACAGTGTATCACTGTACATGCCATAAGACCATGCACACCGATATACGTTTGCGTATTAAAACTACAGGGACAGGTGAGCACAAGGTCAAACTCAAGTGATAACGTTCGACCAAAAATTTAACATAAAACGGAGGCAACAACAAAGAGGCCAGAAAATCAGTACACATGACTCGAAAGAAACATCACAACCACAAAGACTCCATCAACATATGTACAAAGTCTGGCTTCAAACATGCTCGAAACAGAATGGACTCAACCACAACACAGACATCATGATGACACATAACAATTACAACATAAACACAAGGAACAAAGCCACAACAATACAAAAGACCAACAGACCATCACAACCAGAGAAATGAAATGGAGATTAACTCGACATGTCAACAAGACCACACTAGTACCAGATAAGTGAAATAAATTCAGACTTATTTGCAACTGGAAATGAAGCCGACTTCCAAGACCACAAATGTGCATGGCAAAGTAATATGAAGACCAGACTACAAATTGTTCAATTGCAACACAAAACCAGACCACACATACATACAAAAAGACCACATGACTCAAGAATACTTAAACTCAACTAAACTAGACCGGCTCAATGCAAACAACCACAAACCAAGTCACATGATAGCAGACTCATGAAGCTACAATCTCATCAATGCAGACCAATTTAATGCAATCAAGCAACACACAAGGCCTGCAACCAATTGTATAAAATCCAAATCAATGGCCATACGAACACACACCAGACTCAATACAACAGGGAAAACTACGTGGAGGCTAACATACTTGAACTAAGCATGGCTTTAAAGGCTTGTGCACAAGCAAAGCATGGAACAAAAAGCAGATGAAACAGTGGAACATGATGAACACAGAACCAAACACGTTTCAGTTGACAAAACAGTGAAGCAACACTATATATACGTATGCAACAAAGTGGACATTGCAACCAAATTAAAGAAATTAACAGAGGTCATATGAATAAGCATCGAAATGAACAAGTCATGGTTCAAAAAGAGAATGGAACAACGGTCCTAATATTGCCAGTCAAGAAGAAAATGGAATACGACAGTAACAGTTTGATGAAAGTCAAGGAGCATTTTCAAAAGGAATTGACAAACAAAAATTCAGCAAATGGTCGTACGAACAAGTCAGTGCTAGAAGTCAAGTTTATATCTATATTCAAATGTCGAAGTCAAAGTAACCCACTCAAATGCAAAAAGAACGGAGAAATTCAAATTCATGGATTAATTCATATACGATGGAAAAATCATCTCATAGTCCAAAGGGTCTAAGTCAAAGGATTAATGAACGGAACAGACAAAAAAATATTCAAGCAAATACAACACGAACAAGTCAACAATTCATCACAAGCACTCAAGCAAAGATCGGATGAACAAGTGCAATTCACGTAGAATTCAAACACAAAAATACATAGAAAATTTAGGGCTTTAATCCCTATAAAAATCCATTACATCATCAACAAGGGAAGCATTCGAGTTCGACCCCAAACAAATCATCAGAGCATAAAATCGAGCACAATCAAAATCAAAAGGGGCAAATAATCACATACCAATTTCTATTCAGTCAAACTCGACAATTGGAGCTGCCGTGAACAATCAAAGCCAGAGAATCGATTGAAGAAGTCATTGAAACCATATTTTGATCGATCGATTTTTTAAGCGAAGCTTCAATCGAATGAAACCCTAACTTTTGAAGAGGAAAGAACAAAGAACAGCCAACATTTTTACTCAGAAGAAAATAAAAGAGAAGGCCGTCTCTTTTAAATTACTTTGGGCCGACTTTAATTATTTCCTTTATTGTGTGAATTATATTTAGGGTTTTATTTTGTTTAGTTTTATTTTCGGCTGTAATTTTGTTTTCTTTTTAAACCGTGTAATTTTCTAATCGTGTGACTAGGTTACGAACTACAGCGGTGTAGTTCGAGAATTCGCAAATAAGCGACTGAATTATGACAGAGTTTTGAACGTAGAGTTAGATTAGTCATTAACGGGTGTCGCAAGATTACGTGCGTAAGCGTCTGACTACTTAATTTCTAGTAGAAAGCTCGAGAGCAGCACGTAGGCAGGATTTTGTCGAAGTTGGTTAAATTTGTGTGTGATCTATTCTGCATTAATATCTGTGATTGTTTTTATTTCTTCATTAATTTTTATTATTATTAGTATCATCCTATTCACCCTCCTATCTAGGGTGAAAATAATCCTACATACTTTACGGTTGTGCCCCACCAATAACCTTATTTTAAAGGAATTTTTTGCATTTTAGCCCCCCTTTTGAAACTTATCACGCAGATGACCTCGTTTTAAAACTAATATTAAATATAGCTCTGTTTTGACACACTCAGCATTGAGCTGGTTTGAGTGTATTGGCGACATTTCAAATGTCGCCAGTGTTATTTTTTTTTCCAGTTTAGCTAGCGCCTTTTTCAAAAGGAGCCAACTAAAAAAAAATTAAGAAAAAACAGCGGCGGCTTTTGAAATGTTACTTGTGTTTTTTTTAAAAAATAATTACACTGACGACGTTTGAAATGGTCATTATATTTTGACCAGTCTAGCGCTGAGCTGGTTAAAATAGCATTATATTTGATATTAGTTTTAAAATTGATAGTTGCATAGTTAGTTTATAAAAGTGGACCGAAAAGCGGGTCTAAACGAATAATAATCCTATTTTAAAACCAACTGCCTACGGTCTGCGCTTTCACTCTCTCTCCACGTCGCTTCTAAACCCTACAATGCAAATGGGCGCATTAAAAAAATAAAATACGAAATAAAATAAAAGTAAGTAAAGTAGACAATGGCGGAAAAGGTCGACAGTGTTTTCAAAATAGCGGTGTTTGGCGGTCGGAAAGTCAGCGATTCCGGGTAGGTTTGTTGCAAATGAATTCAGCTAGACTGGAAGGCGAACACATCCCAGATTCTAGATCTTTTATATAGCCATAAGAGAGGAAAAGCTCAGTCTGGATAAAGCTCGTCGGAGGAAAGATTGAAAAAATCAGGTGCCAGAAAAAGTCACACCCGGTGAAACTCGAACCCACAATCGCCTGATTAGAAGTCAGACGCCTTATCCATTAGGCCACGGGTGCTTCTGTTCTAATTTCTTTTTCAAACCATTTGATTTCTTATAAAAGAATACAGTATGAATTATTGTGAGATTATGGTAATCCTTGTTTAGAAGTTATAAAAGGGTTGTAGGGTTCAGGCCATGTTACTTGGTCTAACTAATATTTTGTGTTGATTGCTGGGTATGAACACTCCATATTAATTTCCCACCTTAAGTCCTTTTTCACCCTTACCAAGGTATGAACACTCCATCTGAGTTCTCTGTTTATTTATCAGAGTGGTAAGATGCCATTAGTAACTCAAAACATGTTTGGATGTTTTAGCAAGTTGTATTTTCTTTTTTCCATCTTAGTTCTACCTTACTGATTTATGTGACAAGATGACACTAGTATCTTGGAACATGTTTGGGATACTACCAATGTAGTCTATTGATGACACTAGCAATTAATACCATGGTGTAGAAAATATCTAAAATTTGAATTGTTTCATAACAGTATTGAAAAAATTATTTTTTAGAAAATGCAAAAATAAAAGACATCCTAAGAGCCCTACAATGGTTCTAAAAAATTGATCATAATCAACATACTGGTATTGTCACAGATGCTTCCACTGAGTGGATTGTTTGTTATAAATTATAATGCAGTAATATCAAGGTCCAGTTTTGAGTGAGACTCACGCGTCAAACTTTTTGACCTTATATCCATCTTATAGCCCTTGTCCAAACGTTCAATCTTATATGTTGATATGACCAATTCTGACATTGTATGAATGAGATAATCATATGACAAGTTTAGGGAACAGTCTCACATCAGACCGGGGGAAAAATTAATACAACTAAGTGTATATATGCCAACTTGAGAATATCATAATATGTAGTACAAAATGATAGAAATGACATAGATAAGGGTCTAAGAAGTATTTCAGGTACTTCGTTCGTGTATATGGCATTGTATATGTTAGTGGCATAGGTTGAAACGGCTTTGACATTTGTATTTTTTGAATTTTGTACTATTTCCTTTTGCGATTGGTACCTTCTGGCTTGCAATAACTTCTACTGGTCAAAGGGGTTGCAACATTTCCAAGTCGATATTACTGTTTAAAATGAAAAGGGTCACCTCAAAACTATAAATAAGATATGAGTCATCCTAGGCAAAGGCAGGAGAGGAAATTTGATATTAATAAAACTCCTCCGTCGACTACATTTCCAGCAATTGTTCTGAGTAACTGGATAGGTGCATTAATAGTTGATTGGTCTGTCATACAGATACAGGCAGGGATTGAAATGCAAACATTACATACAGGCAGAGTTGGCTAGTCAAGACATAATGAAATGTGTGGGCACTCTTGATGAACTGAGCCTTTACTACACAGTAACTGCAATGGAAGATTGAATGCCTTCATCGTGTCTGAGAGGGTTGGACACCATTACTATCCCAGATGTAGGATAAAAATATGGTTGGACACCATTGCTATTGATGGTTTATTGATTATATGTCTCTTCATTGATATGGACCTAGTGCATTTGGTTTCCCAGATATGTTCTGTTTATGTTTGGCAAAATGATTTATACAACCAGTTAACTTTTCGTATATAAAATGCTCAATAGTTGGAACAAGTGATGCCCTCCTTTCATGTGAAAAACATGATTGATAGCATAGATGATAAGTACGCGAAACATAAAATGCGACAATTTTAAATTAAAATACGTAAATGTCAATTACCAAAATTGTAACTTCAATTCAGTATATCTAAAAATCTATTGGAGTTCAAAGTAAGGGTACGTCGAATGCTTGTTAAATATTGATATAGCATTTTGTTTTGTTTTCTTGTTTTTTCTAATTTTGGCAATAATTAGCAAAAAGACTCTTTACTGGTGAATTGAAAATTGAAAAGGTCTTTTTAAATAATATTTCGAGGCATCTCACAATGTTTTCATGTCAAAACTATTAGGTTGTTATATAATATGTTATTTGAAAAGATGATTTTATTTATGATTAGATAAATTTGCCTTCCGTTTCGCATGTTTTAAAAGAAAAATTTCTTAACGAAGTAAGCTAGGTTTATACATAGATAAAATCAAAGAGTGCATCTGATAAAGTTTAAAGTAAACATCAAATCGATCTTGGTTTATTGATACTAAGAATGAAGAAAATGTTATACAATGAAGAGTATGCTTGAAAGTTTTTATTATTGGTTTTACATCTTTAATAATAGTTGTAATAGATTTGGTGTCACACATTTTTGGTATGAACGTGAACTATCAAAAATGTTTCTCTATATATTATCCAATCTTAATCACTTAAAAATAAGGTATAATGTTAAATTTCTTTTAAAAATTCGAACACCTCTAAAAGTTTGAACTAATAATTAAACATGCTTTACAAATTCAAAACGCTTCTAAAAATATGTTATAAAATTAACTTTCTTTGAAATTCAAAATACTTATCTACAAATATACAAATCTTAATATCACCTGAAAATCAAAAAATCATTTTTTTGGTTGATTTAAACACATACAATTTATAAAGAAAATAATTCACGCGCGAAGCGCGTGCCGTGACACTCGTAATATAAAATCATGCTTGAGATTCTTATTTTCATGGGTTATGCATACCACTCTAAAGTAGTGAAATTATGTACACGAATGTTATGGCACGCGCTGCGCGCGTGAATTTTTTTCCTTATAAATTACATATGTTTAAATCAGTCAAAAAAATATTTTCTTTTTAATTTTCAAAAGATTTTATGATTTGTATATTTGTAAAGAAGTATTTTGAAATTTGTAAACGAAATTTAATTTTAGATCCTATTGTTAGAAGCATTTTGAATTTGTAAAACATGTTTAATTGTTAGATTCTATTTTTAGGGGCATTTGAATTTGTAAAAGAAATTTAATATTAGATCCTAATTTTAAGTGATTAAGATTTAATAATACATAAAGAGACGATTTTGATAGTTCGCATTGATACCAAAAAAGTGTGACACCGGGGCTATTACAACTATTATTTAACATATCTAAACAAAAATATATGTTACACCAAAAATAATTATTACAAAGTAAATTTTTGGGTAAAAAATGCTAGAACCTCCATTCTATAGTTTCGGTGACAACAACTATACAATCGTATATATATTTCAAATATCTTTGTGCAAGGATAATTCACTACAAGCAAGAAGACAATTCTAAAGACATGAGGCAAAGCACGAGTATTAAGTTATTAGTACGCATATAAACATGGTCGTAGAATAGTTATGTAAAATCTTCTTAAGTATATATACACACAAATGCACAAAACTTCAAAAACATATAAAAATGCTAGAGTCAGACGTCTGAATGCAGAATACCAGACGTTTGAGTTTTGTTTCTAGATTTTTTAAAATATACCAAGTCAAATGTCTGACCTTACTTACCAGACGTTTGAAACTAGACTTGGGATTTTTTCAAACAGCCATAACTGTCAAAATTGAAAGGATGCTTCTATGTCGCTTCTCCAAAACTTTTCGTATCTGAACAGAAGCAACTGTAGAGCAGAAAAGAAATGGAAGCAATGATTTATCGCAACCTTTTACAACTATAAATATGTAGAACAAGATTGAGATTATTTATTCTAACTTATCTTCTCTATCTCTAAATCTCATTTCTTACTTTTGTCTTCTTGCTTTCAAAGTATACAATCAAAATTATATTCATTTTGATCTAAACCCTTCTACATTCTCAAGCATATGCACGTTTACATTACTCAAGGAGAATTGGGTATAGATATATTCTCAAGCACATACACGCACTTGTCAAAGAAATATTCTTGTATAAAAGTCTATTCCTCCGGGCGAAGCAAGGACAATTGGTTAGTGTAATTGCGAAGGGGAGCTTTAGGACTGGACATAGGACGGAAGGTCTGAACTAGTATAAAAATTCTGGTGTGATTACTTTTAATTTTACCTGCATTATTATTCCATGTGATTCATATTATCATATACGTACTTGTCATATACTATATATATACACGATCCACATAGACTTTCAAAAAAAATTTGAGTAAAAAATCCATAATAAACTATAACTTAGGGAAAAAAAATCAAATTAGATGATGTCAATTTAAATTAGGGAATAAAATATAAAAATGAGACTTCATAATAAGCAATGCTTAAAATTGTTAAATGAATTTTTGGTTTTCTTGAAAAAATCATTAACATAGGTGTGATATCCCGGAAATTTTGGCAATATCAATTTAATAATTTGTGTTAAAAATTAAATTAATTTGATAATAATTGTTAATAAGATTTAAATTGATTTAATAATCTCCTTTTAAATAAATATTTAATTGATGATTTATCTTTTAAAAGCTAATTTAAATTGTTTCTATTTATAATGTATATATGTATATATTTGTATATATTATAGATAAGCTATGTTTTAAATTAATAAATAAAGACATGTTTTCTAATTTTAATATTTCTGATAACTTGGAAATTTGATTTAATTTAGTATTGAACTATTAAATAAATATCTATATGGTTTTAAATACTTAAGATAAATGTTTAATAGTTAGAATTTACTCTAGCTTAAGTTAAATTTATAATTTATTAACAAAAAGATTGTTTTATTTTATTTTTAGTATAGCTTGATAAAATATGGTTTAAATATACTCAAGATAAGATTAAAATTTGTTTAAATGATTTAACAAAGGTTGTTTTGTTTTCTTTTTAAATATAGTTTGATTAAATAAGTAATTTATTAAATAAGAGACAATTTCTTTAAAAATGAGTTTTGTTAATCATATAATATTTTTTACAAGTGGGGATTGCTATTTCAAATTTATCTGTATAAATAGCTATAATTTGAAAAATTAAAAGTAAGTCTTTTAAAAAATGTTAAAATTAAAATAAACCTTATTTATATTAACAAGTACAAAAATAAAAAGAAGTACATATGTTAAGTAGCAAACCATTACAAGTGATAAACAATTTTATCTATATACATTAAGTTTTGAAGGCAACTAAGCAAAGTAAAAATATGTTGCCTGTAAAACTTAGTAGTTCTGTAAAGAAAGGGAAGTAATCATGACTGTAAAATAGATAAGCAAGCTAAACAGTAAACAAAATAAACATATGCAGGAAGCTTGTAAATAAAGATTCAGACAAGTATGAACATGAACTAATAAGAAGTTAAACCAGGTATTGTAAATATGAAAGTAGCCTGTAAAGTGGTATGCAAAGTAGAAAAAAAAAAGGCTGCCAGGTAAGTAAAATAGGTCTGTAGCCTGTAGATAAAAATGCAAGGCAAGGAAATACAAAGTAAATTAATATATCTATGTACATAAAGTACTTAAACATTAAATGCTAGCACAACTTAAGTCAGTTCGAATTGCTTAAAAATCAACTCAGCCTCCTAATTAAAAAGATCTTGCCTGATAAAACAAGAATAAACAGTGTACGATGAACATATGCAAACCCAGATAACACCTACCCTATACAAACTTATCTTTCTATATATACATATCTTCCAATTCATTCTAAACATATCAAACCAGAGGAAAATTATATTGCAAGCTTCTTCATTTTTTATACAAACTCAAATATAAACTGAAACCATTATTCAATAATAAGCAAACAAGATGAAAAAAACAGGAAGATCAAAGCAAAAATATTTTACAGTTTCAGAAGTTCAAAACAGTTTTCAAAGCTCTGTCTTCATTCTTCGAATCTATGAGTAACATATTTTTTATTATAAAATAACTTAAGTTTAAACTTGTTGCATGTTAATATTTGAATGCTCAAAAATATTTGTGTGGATATTTATGTGTTTATTTCTCCGTGTATTCGTGAGATGAAATATTTGCATATTGTATACCCTGTAAAGACCATCCTGTTTATAATTCTTAAGTTCATATCTTATTTCAAAAATCATTACTGCTTGATCTATTAATTGTTAGGACTTAGCATCTAAACAACATTTGTTTGTTTGACTATAAAGTTAAGTTTAAAATTTTAATTAAGTCAAGATAACTTTAACCTTTCTCTGCAAATCAAAATCTATCAGGAAGGTTTGAATTTGTGAAAAATTCAAATGCGTTAATTTAGTAATTCAGGAACATGAACTGAACCCTTATACTAAACAATGATTTTAGAGAGCAAGATTTCATTTTTTAGTTGAGCTTTGAACATGCTTTACTGGGTTGATCAATTCGAGCATTTTGGGTTGCCTCTGGAAGTATCGATGATCGGAATGGTTGAGGTTCGTTCTGGAGGTAGATGGGTAATCGGTGAGGCCAGGAAACTTGGCAGGAAGTTGGTCTGTGACCGGAGGTGATGATGGTGGCTTGTTTTATTTTCTAAACCTAGTTTTACTATGGTTCAGTTTTGGGTCTCGTTCGCCTTTAATTAGTGATCGAGCTCGACGCGCTTATGGGGATTTGAAGAGGGGATGTAGACGAGGTTGTAGCCGGAGACGCCGGCGTTCCAATGATCGGCATTGGGAGGACAGAGCGTTGACAGGTTCGAGGTGATGTTGCTCGAGTTGTTCCAGGGTTGAGTTTCGAACTTATTTTCGATTTGGGCCGCCGTGATGATTTTGGGTGGTCGTGGTTGTGACTGGCGGTAGTCGGTGAACGTGTTGAGGTTCGTGTGGATGGCCGGAGGTGGCTGGGGCCACGGTGCACGTGCACCGTGCCATTGAAGTGTTGTGGTGTTTTTCTTTGTGTGCAGGGAGTTTTTGAACTGGGGGAATACTCGAGTCACTCGAGTACGTGACTCAAAGTAAGGAAGGAAAAGTCTCGATGCAGTTTTGGTTCGAGTCGAGTAGTGTTTGTGTCAGGCTTTATAAAACCTGGAAGCAGAATGTGATTTTAAAACAAATTCAAGTGAAATCTAAAAATAAATAATAGATTTAAAACAAGCTTGAATCCAGTTTAAAGTTTGAATTCAAGTTTATTTAGAATTCAAACTTGAAATGAAATCAAGGTTAAGATGTTTAAGGGTGGGTTTTCAGGTTTAAAAATCTGATGGATTTTCAGATTTTAAATTAATTTAAAGTTTGAAAACAGAATTTAAATTGTGACTTAAATTCAAAAATTTAAGGTATAGATTCAGATGAACATTTAAATCTTAAGGTTTTAAAATGGATTGGGTTTGAAAATCAAGTTTGAAAATCAAGTTTGAAAATCAATTTTTTAATTCAAGTTTTTTTTAAAGGAAGTTTAAATCAAAGTTTTAAATCAAAGATAAACTGATGTAATTCAAGATTACCTAGAATTCAAATCTGAAAATTTAAATCAGTTTTTAAATATGAATGTTTTAAAAATAAGTTCAAATAAAATAGTTTTGAAAAGTAAAGTTGTTTCAAATAAATGTTTAACTTGATGTTGAAAAAAAGTTTTTGAATGGAAAGTAAATAAATTGTTTTAACTTGAACTTGAAAGTTAAAATACTAATGTACTTTGGTAGTTTAAGTTTAAATAAAGAGTTAAGTAGTTCAATTTAAAAGATTTTCTTATATAAGTTCATATGTAAATAATAAATGTTATTTACACTTATTTAAAAAGATTTTAAATTGAATTTAAATTTAGTTAATGTTTAAACAATAATCATTTTGAATCTTAAATTAAAAATGGAATTTGAATTTAAATTTAAAATGTAATGTTCTAATACACTTTAATATTAATGAAATCATTAATAAAGAAATAAATTATCTTAGAAACAATTAAGATATTTAAATGATTAAATGAATAAGCTAATTAAGAAATGACTTATGTATTTAATTGATAAATTAATAATTTAGATTAATCTATAATTAGAGATCAATTAAGAAGTAAATTAAGAGATGTTATTAGTTAATGTAGATAATTAACTAAAGGTTATTAATTAATCAATTAATGTGATTACTTTTGATAATTAATCAGATTAATTAGATAATCTATTGTAAATTGTTAAGTGTAATTACTTAATAAAAGTAATTAAGAGATTAATTACTTATTGTAATTAATTTTGATAAAATGATTTAATTAAGTTAATTAATTTAGTTTAAGTAATTTAAGAAAATCATTTGATGAATTTATAAGTGTAATTACTTAGTGTATTTAATGGAGCATAACTACTTAAGGAAGTAATTAATGTTAATTACTGAATGTAATTAGTGGAAGATGATGTGTTAATGAAGTAATTTGGATAATTACTTTTGTAATTAATCAAGAGATTAATTAATGAAGATAATTAATTATGGGATAATTAATTTATTAATATGAGTAATTAAGGGTAGTTAATTACTGGTTGACATTAATCAAGGATGATTAATAATTATGTTTAATTAAAGAGTAATCACTTAATGTAATTAAATAAAGTAATTTAATTTAAATCTAAATTAGAGATAATTAATTAATATAATTAATGATGCAATTTATAATGGATTAATTAAGAAATAACTAATAATGTGGTGATTCATTTGTGTAATTAATTAAAAATAAATGTAATTAATTATATTTAATTAAAAAATGAAGTAATTATATGTTAATTACTATAAATAATTTTGGATAATTAATTTGTGAAATTAATTAAAGACTAATTACTTATTGTAATTGGAAGTGATTAATCAAAGGTGTTTAATCAAGATGAATATCTAGAGATTAATTAATTAATTTGATTTATAATTAATGGTTATACGAGCAAGATTTATAGATGAAGTAATTAATTTAATTTACTTTAAATTAATTAGAGATTGAAGTAGTTAATTTAATTCATTTTAAATTAATTATAGATTGTGATTCACAAATAATTGCTTATGGATGATATTGATATTTCATTTGATGATTATGAATTCAGGTATGACATGAGTGATATATATGTGATATGGATGCTTGGTTTAAATATGATAATATTTAATTATCTATTTGGATGATAATATGATTTATCTGTGTATGATGATGATGTGATTATCTATTGTGATATTGTGAATTATCTATCTGTGTGTATATTGATAATATTGAATTAAACTGTTAAGACTAAATAGACAACTTGGCCTTAAAAGACACGTTTTGAATTTCGATGAGACTGGGATCGGGTTTCCTTATTTGGAACATCCGAAAACCACATCGATTCCAAATTAACGATAAGTCGTGAATCTGAAGTGAAGTTGAAGATTCAGAGTGCAAGGGTTATTGTCGTTGACTCTGAGGGTGATTCCAAAATGAGTGTAACGAGATAATGCCTTCGGTTTCGTTCGAACCCAGAACGGACTTGTATGGATTGAATGCTTTCAGAACATCGTCAGGTGGGCGATGAGCATTCTAAGAAATGTATTCTCTAAAGGTAATCGCAGCCTCAAGCCTCATCAACCGGGAATGGCTAAAACAGGGGAGATGCAGCAAGGTTAGGTGGGTCATGCCCAAGCAGGACAAGATATTCCCCTGTCTAGATGTCCCTTATTTTTCGTTGGGCGGTTGATTGCAACAACTGCCGGGGTTATCTTGTTCGGGACTGTTCAGTAAGGAATGGTTCCGGCCTTGTGTTGCAGGGGGTCGGGAGTGATCCTCGGTACGTTGATCTAGGCCACGTACTGTGACGGACGGTACCCCAGTACCCTGCCATTGTATGGAATCCACAATCCAATAAGTGCCAACGGTTTTGATTGTATTACCCACTTTTGTGGCTAGTAGCTGGAATTTAATAGATGTAACAATTTCGGCTATTTTCTATTTACTTGAAAACTCTAGACCTATTATAATATCACTGAATTTCCTATCAAACGTTTTGGTTAGCGTAAGGTAAAGACTTACCCATGTTTATTTGTGGGGAGTCTTACGTGATACCTTTTGTTTTCAAAGGTTTTCAAAATTAAGCAACTTTCACATGTTACTCACACCAGACCCATGTCTGACCCGGAGTTTATTTCTGTTTTTCCTAAACTCTCGGGTACTCAAATTTTTATGAGTAGCCAAGGGATTCAGGTTAGCTTTGACGAATTCGGGAGGAGCAATGAAGTAGGAGGCTTCAGCGTTGTAGATATACATATAGTTCCGCTATGTTGGTGTCTCTGTGTTTTTTTGTGTATTAAGTTGTATTAACTAGACAAGTGTTTATAACTGCCTAGTATGTGATGTATTATCTGTATAACTCTGATGGATGTTGTATATTATGTAAATACTTATGTGATTATTATAATTTATTTGTTCCGCTGTGAGATTCTGATGTTGTTGTTCTTTCTTCTCTATCTTTTCTATTTTCTCACCCCTTTCTTTCTTCAAGACGAAACGGATTTCTGGGCTTAGGAAGCCGGGTCGTCACACTAGGTCAATATAATAATATAAATTTAAAGATTTTTTCAAAGTGAAAAATATGAAATTAAATTCATACTGTTATATTCGAAGTATTAAAATCAATTAATTCAAAAGGGTATAATTGAAGAAAAAAAAGAGAAATGACAAAAAGACTGCCAATTTGGTGGGTTGAAACTAATAATCAAAATTACACTAATCATTTTACTATATTTATACATACATACATATGTATGTGTGTGTGTATAATGAGTGCTTTAAAAAGTCGCAACCGTTGGTTCTAACTACACAAAAATGGAATCGCTAGAAACGATCAAAACCATGATAATAAAACATTCAAGTCGAACCTAAGTCTCTCCATATATTCTCTTACACTATTTTACATTCAAGGCCGTGTGGCTTCTTTTTCCCAAAAATTTATATTTTGTTATAACAACAAAGGTAACAACCTTGCTTTCTACGTCATAATAATAAATAAATTTAATTAAAATAAAATGTTCAAATTTGACTTTAATAAATATTATTTATGAAAACAAAGTTTTACTTAAATAGAATTTATACAATAAGAGATTTTGTTCTTATAATTGAATAAATTAATAAATCATTTTCGAATAATATATCGGAATCGAATAAAATACTTTAATTACCTATAAGCATTAATTGGAATAGCTAGAAAATAAATTTATTTTGTAATAATATGATAAATGATTAATAAAAACAAATAAGTACTGAACTAAAATAATTTAGCTAATTATCGAAACAATGAAGAAACAATGAAGTGTGGATTAAATTAAATTTGTTTGAAATAATTTTACAAATTTACAAAAAGAATGTTTAAAAGAAAAGAAAATTAAAAATAAATAAGAAGGGAAATGCACCTTTCTCTCTAACTTTAGAAAACTCTTCTATTTAATTATTCAAACCCAGCTAGCCTACAACTTTCTCTTCTCATTCAACTTACGCCTAAAGAAAATATACAGCCCTATTTTCATTTTGTCCTAAATCTCCTTAGTCAAAAATAGAATCGAGGAAAGAAAATCATTGCGTAAGGAAATTGGCGCACGTGGTGGCTGCCTTGGACCGGCGTCGATGAGGCCAAGCGCCGTGATTTGGCATTTCGAAGGGGAAGGGAGCTAGTTTCGTGAGCACGCACTGAGGAAATGACGATGTTGCATTCGTGCGAAGCTTGGTTGTAGCATTTGATAGTGAAACTTTAGGTGCGGTGATGTTGCATTCGTGCGAAGCGTGGTTGTAGCATTTGATAGTGCGACTTTGGATGCGGCGATGTGGCACAAGACCGGCGGCGTCGTGATGGATGGTTAAGGACACATACTCCTATGGCATTAAGGCTGTGTGCGTGCATGCGAAAGAATGATCGCGATGGCAAGAAGGCGACATTGGTGATTGTGCTGGTGGATGTGAGATGTCCCTCGTGACTAGGATGGAGGCCGCGGCTTGAGGTCACGATTGGAGTAGGAAACAATGACGATTTATGCATGCGTGCAAATGGACATTATCACGATGGTAGTTGTAAATGGAAATTTTAGCCGGTAATCGCCTAAGGTGAATTGTAACTCCCAACTATACCTATATTCTTGGTAGGTTATACATATATTTTTAAATTTATCCCACTATTTGAATGCATGGCTTGGTTGAATTGTTGATTTTGTAATGATTGTGGTTTGGATGCTGGTCGATGATGTTGATTGAACTGTAACTCGCAAATAGAACTTTTTCCAATTGCGACCTGGATTATATATGTATAATTATATGTGTATATACATACATACATACATACATACATACATATATATATATATATATATATATATATATAATTTTCTTTCGATTACAAAACTCTATTTAAAATCATTGTTATTATTGTATTATAAATTGGAAATGCTTTCTGAAGGAAAATAAAATGAAATAAAATAAAATATTATTTTATCAAATATACTGTTAAAGTAATTATATTATGTCAAGTTTTTTGATATAAATGTTATTTGAATATTTTAAGATAAATTTTCAAGCTATGAAGATAAAGTATTCAATTCTAGAAATAATTATAAGGCTTTAATAGAAATTTCAATTTATGATATGATAATTTCAAATATGGTATAATTTGAAGGAAAATGTTTTTATTTATAAATAATTTGAGTATAAAGTGAAGATTTAAAATTGTTTTCTATGGTTTGAAATAAATATAATTTATTTTGAAAGTTATAATTTTATTTCAAAGTAGAATTATAAGTTGTATTTGATTGGTAAAGTTAGTTTTGTATGTTTGATCTATATGAACAAGGATTTGAAAGTAAGTTATAGTATTTAAATCTTTTTTTATATTATGTAAATGAGGTAAAATTATCTGATATATAAATGCTTTACCCGTTTTATAAGCACTATAATATAAAATTGATTAAAGGAAGGTTTTACTTAAAATTAGTAATTTATTGAAAAGTAAAATTTATAGTTAGATTAAATCAATTATATAAAAGATTATAAAATTATGAAAAATCTTCTGATTAATATGTTAGGTATTTTAAAGTGTATTTCACTAATAATTCGATTATTTATGAATTATTAAAGTATTATATGTATATATATATTTGATTATTTGATTTAAATGTTTAAGGAATGGTTTTGTTGAACTTTATCATTATTTCATTTCTGAATTAAATTGGGATTTTTGAATATGATTTTTACATTTCCTAGTTTCTCATTTTCCTATACTGATTTTGACATCATGAGTGATTCATCGTTGATTTTGGTTTGATTTGCAATTTTGGTATGATACGGCGATGACATTCTTTTTATGATTTAGTGATATTTAATTTTGTGTGACAAAAAATACGAATAAACGAAGTTACAACACCATTTGGGATGCGGCATTCGGTAATATTTCTTCGGTTATTCTTCGGACTCGTTATATATAATATTGTAGAGATTGAGTGTAATTTATAAGTAGTGAATAAACATTTGAGTATCACAACAGTGGTATGCGTCACCGTTGTGATACTTATTTGGTTGTTCATTTTGAGTATATAACACTCACATGATGGGATTTATGGCAAGGCTCACTTCGATGAGTCTCGTATATAACCATGGGTCTGCAATGTGCCGTGTCTCGGCAATCCTATCAAGCCGTGTTTCGGCGATGTATAGCACCGTGTGTCGAAAATTAGGAGGAGCTATGTGATAACTACTGAATATTGGTACTATGTGTCTATTTATCTTGTGCAGCTTCCTTTATGTTACAATAGTGAAACAGATCAGTCAGTATCACCCTGGCAGTTGGATTGCGATCATCACGTTCCGGATCTGTGACACCATTTTGTTGAATATGCGCGTATATAATTTTTGTTTGATGATAATAAACATATATACATTCGTTTAAATGTATTTGTTAATATACTATTCTATTTTTCACAAATTAAATAAATATTTGTTAAATAAAATAAATTACACAGAATTTGAATTCAAACAGATATTTTATTCAAACAAATATTTATTACATTTTTTGAATAGTACAATTTCAAGCTCTCACTATAACTATACAACTTTGATTACATCACATTTTTCACATTTACATCAGCACCTCACTACATATCACTCACACTCGTATTTTTATCTTCAACCGCATTCCAGTTTGAATCCAGCATCTGAGAAATCTGCAAAAATATAAACTAACGCAGTAAAATTGAAAAAGAAATATTTTTGCAAATTCAAAAATAAAAGATAATTTTTGAAAATATGATTTGCCTCAGTTATTTGGGTTGTTCGTCATAATTTAAATTTGATTTCATCATACACGAACAACTTGTGACATACACAGTGTATTACTGTATATGCCACAAGGCCGTGCACGCCGATATATACACTTGATTGATTTACAGGGACAGGCGAGCACAGGTCAAACCCAAATGAAAAACCGGGTTCAACTCACGTGCAATAACATTGAAAATTACGACACGAGCACAAGGTCAAACCCGAGTTTTGAAACTGGATTCAACACAAGGCAACATGACCGAAGGCATAGCAACTGCATAGCGACGCCAGCAGTTACATGAAAAATTCAGCAATCTAAATAACACAGTGTCAACAACCAAGTAAGTGAAATGGATAGTTCAAGACAGTACAACAGTATCAAATACAATATGGACACAACCTGCCTCAAATGCACAATTCAAATCAATGGCAACAGCAATAATATACACAAGTGCAGATGAACAGATATGGGCCAAAATCAATATAACCAAAACCAAGATGCTACAGATTTCAGCAACATCAACTAGACTCGAAAATGAACCAGAATGCATATGTAACCAGCAGCCCCAAAACCAAGACAGTAGTGTGCAACTCGAGTTTCAAAAGAATCAAAGTAACACAGCAATAATGCAAATAACAAATGAACAGTGCAAGCATGAAGTATGCACAGCAAATAATGTACACCGGTGAACAAGTGTGGCAGCAGGCAAGTGCACACATTACAACTGACTCAAAGCACAAAAGTGCACAGCAACCATCATGAACACAGTGAAGACCACAAAGGCAAGTATGGACAGAGCTCGAGCACAGTTAAAACTTAAGAAAATGAAAACATCACAGTGACATGCTACAACTTCAAATAGGCAGTGCACATGTGAATCAAGTGACCAACCAGAAGCTACTGAGAGCAACCATCAAGTACAAACAGTGGCGCATGGATACATCAATGTGCAGAAGCAAGAACACTAGCAACAGTGAAGTCGAAATCATGGAAAGTGGCACAACAATTTTTGAGAAGAACCAACAGAAATCGCCATGTCAAGATTGAACAAGTCAATAATAATGCAGTGAAGCATGTTCATGGAAAACAGCAAATACAAACTGCTACAACACCAAGTAAAGGACACAGCAGTATACAAGTACAAGCCACAATATCAAAGCCGTGTTCATACATAAAGTCGAAGCCGTGGATAGCAAGAATATACATGCATATGAACAAGTCAACATCAAAGCCATGGGACGCAAGAAATGAAATTATACGCATATGAAAAAGTCAGAATCAATCTCAATCATTCAAGCATCATCAAGTGGCCGAAGTGAATCAGTTGACGAATTCAATTAGAAAATATACGACGCAAATCTGGGGTTACAAACCCTATATAAATTGACATCATCATCGGCAATTTTGGCATCAAGTTCAAGCAAGTCAAAACCAGAAAAAGCAAAAGCTAACATACCAATTATAATTCGAACTTGATCGAATTGAAGTAGCTGTCTGCAATTCATAGTAACATCTGATCGAACAAGCTAGCATCGAAAATAATCATCTGCTTCGATCGAACATCTTGAAGCAGCGCTTCAATTAAAAACCCTAAATTGGAACGAAGAAGGGACAAATCCCTAATTCAATTTCACGAAAAGCCGAAGCCCTAAGTCAAATCTCTCGAGAGCAATTTTACACAGCAGCCATTGATTAGAGAAGAGAAGGAGTCGAAAATAATAAAAGGATACGGGTTAAGGAAATCAAGCACTTGGGCCGGCCTTGTTTACGTAAAGGGATAAGAATTTAAAAAATAGGGTTTTTTATTTTTAATTTGTTTTTGTTTTGTATTTTCTTTTTAAACCGTTTTATTTTTCTAGTCGTGTGACTAGGGGACAAGCTACGTGGCATAGCTTGAGAATTCGCAACTCGGTAGTTGAGTTGTGGCAGGGTTTTGAGCGTAGAGTTAGATTAGTCAATAGCGGGTATAGCGAGTTTACGTGTGTAAGCGAGGGACTATCTAATTTCTAGTAGAAACCTTGGGGGCAGCACGTAGGCAGGGTTTTGCTGAAGCTGGGTAAATTCTGTGTTGTTCTGTTTTATTCTGTTATTTATATTCTGCGATATCTGTGCTGCTATTCTGTGATCTGAATTGAAATTAATTAATAAGCTTCCGCGATTAATTTTTTTATAATTTACACTATTACCCTATTCACCCCCCCTCTAGGGTGAAATCGATCCTACAAGTGGTATCGGAGCTAGGAACAAAAGCCATTTTTGTTTTAAAAATTTGAGTTTACAAAAATCAATTTTTGTTTTAAAAATTCGTGTTTCAAAAAAAATCGGTTTTTGTTTTAAAAAATTTGAATTTTTAAAATGGCTTCTTTTAATAATGCTTTTGCAGAAGGTCAATCCATAGTTAGACCACCAATGTTCAATGGTGAATATGCTTATTGGAAAAATAGAATGCAAATTTTTCTGAAAACCATTGACGCTTGGAATATTGTTGAGACAGGTTATAGAATACCAACTATAACTGTAGATAATCAGGAAATAGAGAAACCAAAGGAACAATGGACAGAACTAGAAAATAAATTACAAAATACTAATGCCAAAGCTATGAATTCTATTATCTGTTCATTGGATCAATTTGAATTTAATCATTGTCTAACTGCGCAGGAAATATTGCACATACTAGAAGTGACTCACGAAGGAACATCTCAAGTCAAAGAATCTTGCCTTGCCATGCTAAGCAGCGAATACGAGAACTTTACAATGGCGAAAGAAGAAAATGTCAAAGAGATGTACGGACGACTTTCCAATATCGTATACAAATCAAAATCTCTCGGAAAAACATATACCGAATTGGAAATAGTCCGGAAAATCCTCAGAGTCCTTCCACGAAGCTTTGAAGCAAAAGTAACTGCCATACAAGAATCAAAAGATTTAAAACAACTTAAAGTTGAAGAACTCATCGGAAATCTCACCACTTATGAGCTAGAAATGAAATTCAAGGAAGAGCGTGAAGGAGGTGACACTCAAAAGAAATCAATAGCTCTCAAAGGAACAACCGAAAGTGATGATGATAACGATGAAGATGATGGAGCAGCAGAACTGGAGCTGTTAATAAGGAAATCCAAAAAATGGAATCAAAAACATGGAAATTCAGCTCGAATTCAAAAAGCAAAAAGCAGAATAACCAAAGCACTAGACTACTCAGAAGAACAAAAGTTTATTTGTTATAATTGCAACAAACCCGGCCATATCAAGCCCGATTGTCCACAAATTAAATCCAGCCATGGAAAGAAACAGAAAAAGAAAAGTTTTGCAGCCACTTGGGATGAAATAGACGAGAATGATCAAAGCACTGGCAGTGAAAGCGAAAAGGCAGAATTGTGTCTTCGAGGTGATACAACTGACAGTGACGATGACGAGCCAAGTGAGGTATCAAAACTTACCCATTCTGAGTTGCTTATATATTTTCATGAAGTAAACGGTTGTTTTGAACGACTTAGGAAAAATACGCCAAACTTGAATCTCAAAAAGATATTTTGATAGAATGTAATAAACAACTTGATCAATTAGTTAAAACCTATCAAAGTAGGATCCCTAAGTGTGATAAGTGTCTAACATTTGATAAAGAAATTAAAAAATAAGAAATTAAAATGAAATCGCTTGAAAATGAAATTCTGATTTTAAAAGAGAATGAAAATACTAAAAGAGAGAATTCTATTAAAAAGTGCACACAATTATTAAACGAAAATGAGTCTCTCAAAACACAAGTCCAACAATTGTCTACTACTTTAGATAAATTTTTCAAAAGTGAAAAATCATTGAGTATGCTATTAGGAAAGCAAACTGTTAATACGGTTAGACAAGGACTTGGATATAATAGTTCGAAAATTGTTGAAAACAAGATTAATCAAGAAAATTCATTGTGCACGATTTGTAGAAAATATGAACACAATCACAATAATTGTTGGTATAGACCCAAACATGTGAAAACTATACCGATTTGGGTTCCAAAAGGCACAAATATAAAATCTCTCAAAGTTAAACAAATTTGGGTGCCAAAGGGAACAATTATAAATAGTTTTGGGTCTACACAAAATTATTTTTCAAAATTTTCTGCCACTAACAACCATGGACCTATAAAAACAAATAGGTCACATAAATCTTTTCCGGTGTAGGTGTGGTGGCAGGCTAAGGAACAACAATTGTGTTCTCTGGATTTTTGGCTGTTCCAGAAACACAACGGGCGACAAAACAAAGTTCCTTAGCCTAGTATAAAGGTGACAGAATCACAATGGACAACGACGAAAAATATCGTAAAGGTAAAACAGGTAATGGTATGTTTTAAACGATATATTAAATGTGATAATCTGCACCATATTCTGAATTAAAATCAGCCAATAATGAGATGATGAAAAGATGATTTTGATTCTGACTTATTTCAAAATAGTTGGCCATTTATATTCTTATGCCAAAAACACTATAAAAATCTCTAGATTCTTTGAATTACTTCATATATATCAGTTTGGATTAAAAATAGTGTTTTGTTGGATAATAATACATTTGGTTATAATTCGGCTAACTCTATATTCACGGTTTTCGATTATTTACACGGCTTCATTTCAAATTCAAAAGAATGTCATTTAAATTGTTGTTAAAATTGAATTTGAAAGTTTTGGTGCACACTTCATGTTTTGGTCTATAAAATACAATTGATGATAATTTTTGAGTGAAAGAGAAATTCAGATGCAGATTACACTGGTAATTTAGTTGATAGAAAAATTACTAGTTGAACGTGATTTTTGAGACATTTAGTAACTGCATCGTTTTTCAAAGAAAATATCTGCATATTTTTCATTTCAAATAATTTTCAAATTGCAGAAAATTTTCTTATAAAACCCCCTCGAGAAAATCATTTTTGACCATATTTTCATATTAGTCATTTTGAAAAATTAATTTCATAATTATTTTTGAATTTGATTTTAAATGACTATTTTGACTAATCTGACTCCCTAATGTTTATCGAAAAGAAAAATAGTGATTGAAAAAGTGATGAGTGTTAATATTGATCAAATATTATAACTCGAGACGGTATAATTAATAAATTTCTTTAGAAATTTAAACAAGAGTTATAAAACTGTTTGTTGGTAAAAATTCCATGACCATCTCTATATCTATCATATTTCTAACGACCATCACTCATCAAAATTCTATATAGTTTGTCAATATGTGGTACTTTAAACAGGAATCGTTCGTTTTTCATTTTTCACATTTAAAAAAAAAGGGTAATGATAGTAATAATAAATACCAAAGTATTCACTCTCATTTAAAAGTCCTCACGGTTATGCATGGGTGAATTACTTGGAATTTGTTATGTGCTTCCATGCTCATTTAAAAGTCCTCACGGTTATGCATGTATGGAACGCATATCAAAAGTTGATTTGTAAAATAAACAAGTTGATTCTAATCCCATTTAAAAGTCCTCACGGTTATGCGTGGTTAGAAGATACTTGAATTCATTTTTTTAATAAAATTGGAATACTACTAATCTCATTTAAAAGTCCTAACGGTTATGCATGGTTAGTAGATATTCAAATTCCTGATATAAATATACCACAAATAGACACAACTGTATGGTTTTATATGATGACATCATTTCCATCATTCTAAAAGTGGAATATGCGCCTAACAAAATATTTATGATTTTTGTTTGATTTTTTATCGAAATTTAATATTTATATTCAGTTGAGTTTTAATGTTGAATTATATCGATAACTTTATCTCTATTTTCTCTAACACTGTTATTCTTTTGCTGATAACAAAAGGGGGAGAGAAAAGTTAAGATTTTGTCAAATAAAATCAAGCAAAGGTCAAATAATTTTCCATTTTGCATCTAGACTCATTTGCATATTTTATTTGTATGCATATATGTAGGGGGAGCTTTGTGTAAAGGAAGCATTTAAATAGGGGGAGCAATTAGAGCATATCAATGATCAAATACATTTAACATATTCAAAATCTTAAATATATGTTTGTTATCATCAAAAGGGGGAGATTGTTGAATATGCGCGTATATAATTTTTGTTTGATGATAATAAACATATATACATTCGTTTAAATGTATTTGTTAATATACTATTCTATTTTTCACAGATTAAATAAATATTTGTTAAATAAAATAAATTACACGGAATTTGAATTCAAACAGATATTTTATTCAAACAAATATTTATTACATTTTTTGAATAGTACAATTTCAAGCTCTCACTATAACTATACAACTTTGATTACATCACATTTTTCACATTTACATCAGCACCTCACTACATATCACTCACACTCGTATTTTTATCTTCAACTGCATTCCAGTTTGAATCCAGCATCTGAAAAATCTGCAAAAATATAAACTAACGCAGTAAAATTGAAAAAGAAATATTTTTGCAAATTCAAAAATAAAAGATAATTTTTGAAAATATGATTTGCCTCAGTTATTTGGGTTGTTCGTCATAATTTAAATTTGATTTCATCATACACGAACAACTTGTGACATACACAGTGTATTACTGTATATGCCACAAGGCCGTGCACGCCGATATATACACTTGATTGATTTACAGGGACAGGCGAGCACAGGTCAAACCCAAATGAAAAACCGGGTTCAACTCACGTGCAATAACATTGAAAATTACGACACGAGCACAAGGTCAAACCCGAGTTTTGAAACTGGATTCAACACAAGGCAACATGACCGAAGGCATAGCAACTGCATAGCGACGCCAGCAGTTACATGAAAAATTCAGCAATCTAAATAACACAGTGTCAACAACCAAGTAAGTGAAATGGATAGTTCAAGACAGTACAACAGTATCAAATACAATATGGACACAACCTGCCTCAAATGCACAATTCAAATCAATGGCAACAACAATAATATACACAAGTGCAGATGAACAGATATGGGCCAAAATCAATATAACCAAAACCAAGATGCTACAGATTTCAGCAACATCAACTAGACTCGAAAATGAACCAGAATGCATATGTAACCAGCAGCCCCAAAACCAAGACAGTAGTGTGCAACTCGAGTTTCAAAAGAATTAAAGTAACACATGCAAATAACAAATGAACAGTGCAAGCATGAAGTATGCACAGCAAATAATGTACACCGGTGAACAAGTGTGGCAGCAGGCAAGTGCACACATTACAACTGACTCAAAGCACAAAAGTGCACAGCAACCATCATGAACACAGTGAAGACCACAAAGGCAAGTATGGACAGAGCTCGAGCACAGTTAAAACTCAAGCAAATGAAAACATCACAGTGACATGCTACAACTTCAAACAGGCAGTGCACATGTGAATCAAGTGACCAACCAGAAGCTACTGAGAGCAACCATCAAGTACAAACAGTGGCGCATGGATACAGCAATGTGCAGAAGCAAGAACACTTGCAACAGTGAAGTCGAAATCATGGAAAGTGGCACAGCAATTTTTGAGAAGAACCAACAGAAATCGCCACGTCAAGTTTGAACAAGTCAATAATAATGCAGTGAAGCATGTTCATGGAAAACAGCAAATACAAACTGCTACAACACCAAGTAAAGGACACAACAGTATACAAGTACAAGCCACAATATCAAAGCCGTGTTCATACATAAAGTCAAAGCCGTGGATAGTAAGAATATACATGCATATGAACAAGTCAACATCAAAGCCGTGGGACGCAAGAAATGAAATTATACACATATGAAAAAGTCAGAATCAATCTCAATCATTCAAGCATCATCAAGTGGCCGAAGTGAATCAGTTGACGAATTCAATTAGAAAATATACGACGCAAATCTAGGGTTACAAACCCTATATAAATTGACATCATCATCGGCAATTTTGGCATCAAGTTCAAGCAAGTCAAAACCAGAAAAAGCAAAAGCTAACATACCAATTATAATTCGAACTTGATCGAATTGAAGTAGCTGTCTGCAATTCAAAGTAACATCTGATCGAACAAGCTAGCATCGAAAATAATCATCTGCTTCGATCGAACATCTTGAAGCAGCGCTTTAATTAAAAACCCTAAATTGGAACGAAGAAGGGACAAATCCCTAATTCAATTTCACGAAAAGCCGAAGCCCTAAGTCAAATCTCTCGAGAGCAATTTTACACAGCAGCCATTGATTAGAGAAGAGAGGGAGTCGAAAATAATAAAAGGATACGGGTTAAGGAAATCAAGCACTTGGGCCGGCCTTGTTTACGTAAAGGGATAAGAATTTAAAAAATAGGGTTTTTTTATTTTTAATTTGTTTTTGTTTTGTATTTTCTTTTTAAACCGTTTTATTTTTCTAGTCGTGTGACTAGGGGACAAGCTACGTGGCATAGCTTGAGAATTCGCAACTCGGTAGTTGAGTTGTGGCAGGGTTTTGAGCGTAGAGTTAGATTAGTCAATAGCGGGTATAGCGAGTTTATGTGTGTAAGCGAGGGACTATCTAATTTCTAGTAGAAACCTTGGGGGCAGCACGTAGGCAGGGTTTTGCCGAAGCTGGGTAAATTCTGTGTTGTTCTGTTTTATTCTGTTATTTATATTCTGCGATATCTGTGCTGCTATTCTGTGATCTGAATTGAAATTAATTAATAAGCTTCCGCGATTAATTTTTTTATAATTTACACTATCACCCTATTCACCCCTCCTCTAGGGTGAAATCGATCCTACACATTTAACACATACACACACATAGATATATATAGACGCACACACAACACATATGGTCGTGCGTCGGCATATGCGTTTGTCTCTGGATCACCTAGGTCACCAGTCAACTACCTATAGGGGTATGTGGTGGGTCATGACTGAGTAGACTTTAGCATAGACAAGTACATAGGTGGATCTTGTCACGATACAGAGGAGAGATTACCAATGACCGTAGGAGTCATGTCAGACGGAAAAATGTGTAAGCAGGCAAATGTGCTATCAGTCTCTCGTCTGGTTCCTTTATGTGTGGTAGAAGACATATACTATTTATATTATTTTGAGTTATGACTCTACCTAAGACCTCATGTCTTACGTACAATCATTTCCTGTCATGATGTATTTTTGGTTTATATATGAGAAGATGAGATTAAATCCAGATAGATGTCAAGAATATAGTGGATTCTTATATTTTTTATTATTTATGATTCTTTGATAGGCGACCTATATTTATATTGATATTGGTATTCTATTACTTGAGATTGAGAGTTGTACTTGGTTAATGCTATTAACTATCCCATTTATTCTTGATAACATCTCACATTTAATGATTTCTGAACATTGATGAAGATTTTGGATATGGACGATTCACCTATTTGATATTGTTTCGATTGGATAATATTTGGTGAGAATTTATATGGGTGATGACATCTTTATGCTTGGTTTTGTGGTTGTTACTATTTTATTATACTACAGTTTGTTTGTAATCACCATTATTCTATGAATATTTTATATCTATATATGTGTTGATCTCTAAATTTATATATAGTCTAACCCGTGTGTTATTTATATAATATTCGTTTTAGTCCGAGACATGTCAGGTACTAGGATAGTGAGGCTAGCTTTTATATTGGGCATAGAGGGGGCAAGTAATTTAGCATGGTAGCTTATCATTTTGTATCGTATTATCTCTTGTATAAATTCATGCGATGTATATTGGATATACTTTGTATATTTAGTATTATATATTACCACAACGATTCTGATTTTGTGTTCTATGATATTTACTGTATATCCCGTATTGTTTTATCCTGGAGGTACACGTGTTTATTGCTTCGTGTCGATATTGTGTACGTATAGGTGAGTTATTTATTCACGTGTGTACCTTATAGACTCATTCTCTAATTATTTAATAGCATTATCTAGTAATACTCCTGGATAGCATGAGTATAGAGGATGAGGTGCTTACAACAAGCATATCAATCTATATTGAATCATAGTAAAGAAATTTCTTTCTTTTCTTCGTTCTCTTTAATTCCTTTACGTTGAATAAGGGTAATATGATCTTATGTTATTCATATTTCACCCTTTTACATTTTTTACTTTTGGATGATTTATTGTTAAAAATATATATATAAAAGATTTACACTAACAATGATTTCTCTTCTCGATAAGAGCATCACTATTATTCTAACAAAATACACATATTAACTCCTATTTTGAGATAAATATTTGATTACTTTTCCCCTTGAATTTGTATCACAAAAGAAAACTACCGATATATGAATAAATAGATTAAAAAGTAAAATATTTGTTAGTAAAATCGGAATATTCATAAAAAATTTCGCATTTCAGTACTTGTTTCCATTTTCAATTAACATTAATAGTCAATTTGCTTTTTCACATATCTAGTGTACTTTTCGCTACATTAAATCATAATATGACTATATATTCATTTATGAGTCACTCTTTTTATTTTTAACTTAAGACAATTTGTTTTTTCAAAATTAATATAAACATAAATAATAAAATCATACTTGCTAACTATTGTATTCAGATAAATGTATATTAATTTTGGCCAAAGTTGTATCATAAGGATTTTTTTTTGAAATATGAATTAGTGGGTTAAAATGTAAAACATGTATCGAAAGTCTTTTTTTCATCATGGTCGAATATATAAAAATGTAGATAAAATTAATATGCAATGAATTTAATTACCTTAATCCAGTCGACCGTTTACTTGTGTATTATGAGTTATTTCTCCTTTAGGGACCTCCTTTCTCCTCCCTTCTTGGCTTGCAAGGAAGATCTATAGCTTTTGATTTATTCTAACAAAGGTGTTGACTTAGTGGTGAAAAAGCAGAAAAAAATATGGAAGAATAGATGAACATTTATAGCAACAAAAAAAATATCTCATATATTTTCTACCCTTTTCTCCACCTATTTGAACTCTACTCAATAAAATTCCAAACAATTTTTGTCCCTCGTCTTTTACCAATATATGGTCGGCCCCTATACATACATATATAGATACATACATACATGTATACATACATACATATATATGTGTGTGTGTGAGAGAGAGAGGAGGGCACAAAAAGTGATTACATATTAACTATTTAAAATTTCAGTTATGCCTATATATTTTAATTTAATTTAATTGATATATAACACTATAGGCTTCAAATGAACAAGTATATGCCACAAAAATTAATGTAACATTTATATTAGTTTACTTCATTTTAATTTATAATATCTATAAATTAATTTCAATTAAATAAATATGAAAATATGTTGATAAGTATTGTTGTGTGACTCCGTGGTGTAAGCTCAACTGTCAGTAGTATTTTGAGTTTGGCGATTTGGATTTAAATTTTAATAAGGAGAGCATAGTTGATTTTAGTTTTGCGATTTTGATTTGACCTAGATGACCATTAAATACCAAATTGAGCTTTTTCAAAATTTTGAGATTATAAATGAAGCTGAAAACAAAGAAGATTCAGAAAAAGACTCCTTATGTCGGAGTTGTTGGATCAAGTGCATTGGCAACGAACTAAAAAGGGGAAATTTCAACAAAAATTCTTTTATTAATTTGCACAAGATCGTATTTTGTGTTTACATGGATATGTTTTTTTTATAAGGAAAGCCAGCTTTTAAGTGGTTTATCCACTTTTATATAAAAATTTGATATATGTGAGACTAAATACCTTAACAGCTTCGACACTTACGCCCATTTAAGATTATCACTCGTACAATGTTGGATAAAGCAATCGCTAATACAATCACTCAAA
Source organism: Allium cepa (assembly GCA_030765085.1). Taxonomy (NCBI): domain Eukaryota; kingdom Viridiplantae; phylum Streptophyta; class Magnoliopsida; order Asparagales; family Amaryllidaceae; genus Allium; species Allium cepa. The sequence goes on along the minus strand of CM060934.1, from coordinate 195,307,916 downwards.
AAAACTCACTAAAACTCCAAAACGATCACAAATACAAGATACAATCCTTATACAGTACCAAAACGAGGTGACCAAAACTTAGGGCATCTCCAACAAAGGTAATTTTCAGCTCTTTAGATTTTTCGTTGGCCAACATACTCAATTCAGCTGAATATTCAACTGAATTGGTTCCCTGCTTCAGGAAGCTGAAATGTGGTTGGATTCCCAAAAAACGGGTGCCTTGCCTTAACATCAGCCTTGGCATCCAAAAAATGGGGGCCCAGCCCGTACATCCTATCAACATCCATCCCATTCTACCGCCCAAATGACTATAAAAAGATCCTAAAATTTTGGTTTTCGTTCCCTAAATGTTTAATATTTAGTTCATTTGCATTCAAATTGAAGTTATTCTACACGCTTCTTCCTCCACATCAAACATTCAGACCTAGAACCTCTTATCCTTTTCATTCATTTTCAAATTTTGTCGCATCGGGTATTACTTTCAAAAAACACCAATTTAAAGTGGAAATTCTTTAACTAACTATAACTCGACTCCACAAACTTCCAAAGAAGATTATGATCTATGTTATTCATACAGTCACTTCCATAACGATTCGATTAGGGGTAACAATTAGAGTGGAGAAACATTTTGGTAAAAAGTAATGAATTGCTCAACTGTAAACATGAAGGTAAGACATATTCCGTTAAGGCGATCCATGGACAATTTGGAAAGATTAATCAACAAATGTAGTTCTTTGTGTTGCAAATGTACAAAATTCAAAAAGAAAACCTTGGTGGAAAGGGTGGAGAACTTTATTTGGTATGTTTATGTTTGATTGGTTTTTAACTTAGCTATTGAAAATGTTCAAGTGCTATATTTTTTTTTGTACTGATTGTAGAAAAGTATGGCAAACAAGTTGTTTTGAAATGAAAATGATCGTAAAAAAGCACACCGTTACGAATTCTTGAATTGCTATGAACTTTTTACTAGTCACCCCAAATGGACCTCAAACAATGCAAAGAACTTGTGGGATTTTCAATCTAAAAGGAAAGGCAAGAAAGGTCAAAGATCTAGATTCTATTTAGTCTGGAAGATTCATCATGCCGGGATATTGTCTACAATGTTGACACAGACTAGGATTTGTGCATTTTACAAGAGGCAGACATCAATGCCCACCAGATTGTAAAGCTTTGAAGAAGAAGGGAAAAGTTACATTAGATTTGGAATTCGAACAACTTGCTTCCCGTGAAAATGTTTGCCAGCATTAAGGAAGCTAAATTGATCCTACAGCGTCAAGCGTTAACAGTACGAGGAGTTACTGGAAAAGTATTCGATGTGTCTTGCGGAAGCTGAGCAAAACTATTGGAAGGCTATTAAAAATAAAACTACGAGCATTTATTAGTTTGTTTCTCAGTATTTTAAATGTATATTATTATTTTTATGCTTAAAAGGACTACCGTTTGAATATAACATAATGCATTTAATTTCATAAAAATGTATTATGACACACGATAAAGAAAAAAGCATGAAACAAATTACAATAAACGTTAAAGAAAAAAGCATAAAGCAAATTACAACAAATGATAATTTCTACTGATTTTCATAAGCATTCCAAATATGATCCATTAGATCCTGCTGCAGCCTATTATGAAGCATTACAATTCGGTATGCCAATCGCTGGTTCACATGAATTTCTGGAATGCATAGTCCATAATAGAAAATTTTTGGCATTTAGTTAGCAACTACATATTCGTAATGTATGTGTTCTATATCTCTTTTGTCTTCGATGATCATATGTAGAATTATGCAAGTAAACATGATTTTTATTGTTTGCAATAGACATCAAAGTCTACTTGGATCACTAATCATCGCAAACCTCAATTGATGGACTTTTAATTCTCTTCCACATCTTTCTATTGACCTTCCTACACTATAGCAAACTTAATTTGCTTCGGCGTCATAGAATGTGAAAAGGTATTCACAATTTCAGATATATCCATCCCCAAGGTAGTAGACGTGTTCTGATTAAGGATAAATTTCTTGTATAGTAAAATTCTATTCTACTATGTCAACTTTGTGCCAGCATACTTTTGATGTTGGCTTTGACAAAGACTTGTCTGAAAGATTAGGTAATTTCAAATTTGACCCAAAAAAGGCAAAGGCGCCATGTACTGAATTGGACGCTCATTTTTGGACGTCCAGTCATTTTTGGACGTCCAACTACTGGGCGTCCAAAAAATTGATCCGTAGTTGTTGGGCAAATCATTTACCTTCAACCTTGAAAATTTAGCCCCTTGAATTTTCAAGGATGAAGCTATTACAGATGCCCTAAGAGCATCTCCAACAGCTCGCATTTTGTGAAATGTGCACTGAAATGGTGCTCCAACAAAGTGCGTAGAATGTGATAGTATGGATTTGGGGCAGCATAGTTCGGGGACACATGATTGTGATGGTCGCTTGTTCAACAAGCGCCTATATCCCAGGTGCTTGTTTAACAAGCGCCTAATATGAGGTGCTTGTTCAACAAGCACCCATCACAATCCCCTCCAACAGCCAACGACTACTTTCACCTAACGGCCACTTTCCTTCTTCATAAACACCTCCTTCTCCTCTTCTTCTTCTTCTTCTTCTTTCACAACAACCATTCTATCCCAATTCCAATCTTCATTCTCACACTAATCTCAATTCAAAATGTTTTCTGACTTCGATGTTGATGTTGCAAAGTGCAGTTTTGAATGATATGATTTACAAGATGTTTTGACTCCGATTGGCGGAACGATTACTAATGGAAGTTGGAATGCTGCAGAGCACTATGATCTTTGTTATATTTGGTGTGCACTCTCAACCGATCCTATTCGAGGTACTGACCAAAGTGTTAAGACTTTTTGGGGCAAAGTTACTAGTTTCTTCAATAGCAAGAACATCGATCGTAAAAGAACCGTATCTTCTATCAAAGGTCGTCATGGAAAAATTAATCGTCAATGGCAAACATTTGATTCTCAAATGTTCAAGTTAAAGCAAACAAATTGTAGTGGATTTGAAAATGAAACGCATTTGCTAAGATTTATTAAATACTCAAACGTTCTTATTTATTAACTACTATTTTTTAAATATTATACTGTATATTTTTTTTAGAGAATGACAACAAACAAGCTATTTAAACAAATCTAAAAATCAAATAATAAACAAACACCACATTCTTACTAGTTCATGCATGTTTATGACATGTTGGTAAAGCATGTTAAATGGAAATCATCACTATAGAAAACTATCCAAGACGTTTAATCGAATAACAGTTGTGGTAAAGCTACTAGAGTTGGTGAAAGCTCTAGTCTTGGAGAATCATGCAAAAGCTACGGTTTTGGTTCAGAAGAGGACCTAACCCATAACCCTGCCAAATATCAATTTGTTAGGCCAAAGGGAGCCAAAGCAGCAAAAAAGAAGCAGGCTGCTAGAGCGGATAAGGCGGAAATTAAAAAAATTCTATTTGAATTTGAAGATACGTACAACCGTGCAATGGAGACTCGAGCAATTAAATACCAAGAAAGATCGCTAAGAATGGATCAAATTCTTGCAAGAAATCGTCAAAGAGACGAAGATGCACTTATGTTCATGGATACGTCACACATGTCAGAAGAACACCGAGAGTATACGGAGCTTAAAAGAAGAGAAATCATGAGACATAGATGTGAAGAGGGACGGTAACCGTTTCTGTATTTCTAGAACCATTGTATCTTTGAATTACTAGTTGATGCATTTGCATCATGAGTTTTTCTGAATTTCTAATACCATTATATCTTTGCAGTACTAGTAACTGAATTATTTTATGAAATTAAGCAAGTGATTGTATTACTAAAACATTGATATTGCATAACATTGATATAAGATTACAACATTCCATTCGTCACTTAAACATAAAGAAAATAGAACAACGATAATAAGTAACAATACCATACTTAACGATACCGAAGTTAACAACAAGAAATAAAGTTTAATATAGTTTCACTGAGTGTCAGAAAAGTTCCAAAGATGATATATTAGATCGCATCCGAGTCTTCGGTGGAGTTGTACGTTACGGTACGACATTTGACTCTCTACATGAAACTCTAGTTCTACTGTGCTTACAATCATACCTTTGAGCCAACATCTGGTGGTGTTGGAGTACCCTCGTACACATAATCTTCTTCCATGTCTCGTTCGTCCTCTAAAATCATATTATGTAAAATAACACAAGTGTACATTATTCTTGTCATTTTATATGACGACCAGAGCCTACATGGATTACCGACTATGGAAAATATGGACTGAAGAACCCCAAATTCTCTTTCGACGTCCTTTCTCTGGCCTTCTTGCATTGCTGCATACTTTGACTGTTTATTTTTTTGTGGGTTCGAAATTGTCTTTACAATGGTACTCCATTTAGGGTATATACCATCGCCAAGATAATATCCATGATCGTACGTGTTACCTTCCAAACTGAAGGTTCACGGAGTAGATCTACCATTTGCTAAATCATTAAACAACGTAGATCGTTCCTTTACGTTAAGATCACTGTTAGAACTCGGCATTCCCAAAAAAGCATGCCATATCCATAAATTAAATGATGCTACAACTTCAAGAATAATAGTAGACCTACGAGACTTACCCTGATAAGCCTCGCATACGCCTTCAGACAATTCTTCCACTCCCAATGCATACAGTCTATACTACCCAACATTCTGGGCCATCCTATACTACCATGCATATTCATTAACCTTGCTATGTCAGCCTCATTTGGTCTTCGTTAGTATTGATCACCGTAAATGTCCACGATAGCTTAGACAGAAATGCTCCAAACACTCTAGTACCATGCTTTCCGCCACATGCAAGTTTTCATCTAGAGCGTCTGCCGGTCCGGCATACGTAAGCATTCTAAGCGCAGCTGTAATTTTTGAATACCATTCAATCCCTGAGTACGAGATGCATTGGGTTTGAAGATGAAATATTTATCATGTTGCTTGATACATTGTAGGATTCTAAGAAACAATGACCGGCGCATGCGGAATCTTCTTTTAAAATCTCCATCTGTGTATGTAAGATTTGGAACAAAGCAGTCTTCCATAATTCTCTCATTGTATCATGAATATCTTTGGTTTTTATACCGGTGACCGATAATTGATCCACCGTGTTGTCTACTGGACTGACCAACTTTTAGCGCAACCATAGCTATTAGCTCCCTTTCACGACGAAAATGATGTTCTATAATTTCATCAAACTCATCACCGCTGTCATGAAAAAATATAATTTCTTCAGCAAACATTTTTGTTTAAGCTTGTAAATGTATTAGATATGCCTTAACAATCATACCTCCTTCTACATATAAGAATCTTTCCTTAGTTGTACTCACATGCTTGCTTTAGGAAAAAAACAAGCATTTATGACAAGTTGGCAGCTAGCATTGATTGCCTTCAACCACTAGCCAAAAAGTAGATTCCTTAGCTGTACTCACATGCTTGCTTTCATAAAAAAACGATTCCTTTCTGCAATGTTCTGTCACATCTATGTCCAAAGTGTTTTGACATGTAGTTAGATTCTAAAGACTTGGACTCATTTGTTTATTCAAATAATTACTTATGAAGATACTCTTTGCATAACTATATTTAATCCATCCAAATACTTGAGCAACGCATGAAACAATAACAAATTACAATTAGCACAAATAAACTACTCGTTATAGTGAAAATACTTTTTCAAAAGTGGAAACAATAACAAGTTACAATTAACACAAATAAAGTACTGGTTACGATCGAACTGCATGTTTTCAAGGGTATTTCTTAGACATCTTATTTCTTATTTCAACTCGTTTGCATATGCAATGCCCCTTGGACACAAACGGTCGTCTAACCATTCTGCGTAATTGCAACCTTCTGACTAAAAGGGACACAATTGGCTACAGTGTCTGTCTTATCTTGGTCATTGTATGTCTACAAGCAATGTGGCTACAGTGTCTACAAGCAACGTGGCTACATTGACTGTCTTATCTCGGTCATTGAATGTCTACAAGCAACGTGGCTATAGTATTTATCTTATCTCGGTTATTAAATGTCTATAAGCGACGTGGCTACAGTGTCTGCAAGAAACGTGGCTATAGTTTCTGTCTTATCTCGGTCATTGCATGTCTGCAAGCAACATGACTACAGTGTCTACAAGCAACGTGGCTACAGTGGATGCTCAGAGATGATATTGTTCATACTTGGTATTCCTAACGCCATAAATGTTTCCATCTACCTTTCTAAATTTAAACATAAACTGCTCAACTAAAATGTCCACCGGTAGTTGGTCTTCTTCAGAGCTACTCGTGCTTGTGAAAGCTTATATTGAAGTCGATCGCAGGCATGAAATTATGGTCCAAACAGATATGCTTGTAAGCCTTTAGATATTTTGGAACATGGTGACTGAAGCATACAACAATGATCTTGAATGTCCGACTAGGCGATCCTATTTAAAAATCAAAAATATATATGGTCTTTTTATGATAGCTTGTGATCGTTATCGCGTCATTATCAAGTAGATTGAAGATGAAAATGTTTTTCAACCAAATCGTTCTACTTTTGATTCGTTTTACCTATCCCAATACGGGACAGAATTCGTCGGCCATGAAGCATTTGAAATTCGTCATAGTTGGCTCACATATTTAGGCTCTGAATGAGCATTAATACTGGGCACTTGTACTACCCTTTTATCCATTCATTATATGTTGTTTAATTTTCGTAAACCTGTATTATGTTTAGTAATTCAATATTGGAGAAGTTCCTACTTCCTATTTCATATTTCAAAAGCTATGAAGAAACAAATCAAACAGCATAACATGGTACACATACATAACATAACACAATGGGAAAACATGAATATATACACAAATCTTCCAGTGTAACTTAGTACAAAGACATAACATAGTACACGAAAACATACTCATACAATGATAATACACAAATACAAGGTACAACGTGGACCAAAAAATCATGAACTAAATAAAATCTATGAAACATATCAGTCAATGTGATGTGAACCACTATCACTGTCTAAGTAGTCATCATGGTCACCTGCATAAGGCTGGATCTACGTCTGGAGCTGCTGAATCTGAGCCTGTAACGCCTGTATCTAAGTCTGCTGCTGCTGGTATGCAGTATGATAAGTCTGATGCATAAACTAGGTAAACTGAAGCGTCATACTCTCAAATGCATTAATCACTCGTCTATCGTAATCCATGTATCGAGAAAACTGAAATGTATAGAAGAAAAATTATACATTTATGAAGATTATTTTAACTAGCAGTTTATATGACGGTTAAAAGTCATTCAGACCTGATAAGGCTGATATAAGCCAGCATATGGTACACCCACTATATCATCATCTGTAGGAAACTGTATGTGATGCTCCACAATCTGACCCTGCATATCGTATGCTCTAAATGAATGAGGAGGAGGGTCGAACGCGGGAGGCTTCATGTACTGAGATGACGCAGGCTCAAGGGCAGCAGGCGGTACATGGACTTTACCGGAAGAGGAACGTGGACAAATGTGATCGAAGTTCAAAACCCATATGTAATCAGGTAGCGCGTAAGCACACGGAGCTACCCTAGCCCAATATGAATCAAAATGGCCCGGTACAATAAATGCCTCACCATCCACCCATCCTGCGGCCCTCATTGCAGCAATATGACCTGGGTCAACCCTAATATCCCCATACATATCGTCCCATGGGAGTGGATCTGAGAGAATTCAAACTATACCAAATAATTGTAGCCAACAACGCTCCCCTAAATACCATGTAAATGGACACGTGAGAACCTGAAAGCAAACCCTCCGCCTCGACAAAGCATACTGAAAAGTGAGTGGATGATCACCATCAGGCTCCATAAAATGAATATACTGCTCCCATGGACGAAATATAATGTTACCCCACGGCCTCAAATCCATCTGCTGCCTACTCTCCATCAGCTCGTTGTGCACCCCGCGTGCAACACGATGCAAATGCATATTTGGACCCTAATGTCGTAACCAAGGGAAGTAAATATACAGGGTAGCATGCGCCTTCGGAATAATTCGTGGGTGCATGTTGAAAAGTATGTGTACGAGTGCACGTACTAATATAGTACACACGGATCGTGTAATATGGAAATAGATGATAGTAGCAAAGTAAATAAAAAAGGAAAAATCACACCAGAGATTTTTTGTGACGACCCGGAATTTTTAAAAATTTAAAATAAAATAATTAATTGATTTTAAATACTTGAAGGTTAATTTTGATTTGAATTTCAAAATATTAATATTTACTTGGCTATTGAGTTATATAGTTTAAATATTGAATTTAATAATTGAAATTGGGTAAATTATTGAATTTGAGATTTTAAGCCTGTTAAAAATAGTTTGAAGGCTTGTAGAATTTATATTGACAGCAATGAAGCTAGTGAAAGTGTTGAAATTGAGTTTGGAAATATTTGGTTCAATTTTGATAATATATCGTTTAAATTGGAATTTGGAAATAACCTTACGAGGCATAGTCTTGGAATCCGACGAAAACAGTTCCACTGGATCCGTGATAGCTAGTTATTATCGGATTTCAATTTTCGTAGCCATCGGAGTTGTCGTTTGACCCTGGCAGTTCAAAACGCTTAAAACTATTTCAACCAATTTAATTTAAAACTGAACGTTTTCTTTTGTAACTTGTGCAAACGATCGAATTAAGTTCCGAAACACGTTTCATCGGGTTCGAAACGCGGGTAAAACTTTATAATTGCCTGACGAAATTCCTTAAGAGGAGTTCGAAAATTTAAATGACGGTTTATGAAACGTTTTGAAAATATAATGGAATTTAAAGTCAAAAGGGTCAACGATATTTTCATCAACGCGTATTCAGGAAGCCTCCCTCCTACATCTATTTCATCCCGTCCCTTTGATTCTCTTGGAAGATAAAAAAAAAAAAATCAAAATAAAATCGAACTCATGTTCGTTCAAATCAATATTGGCTTCCTCCTTTTCTTCAGTAAAAATCAAGGCAACAATCTCTCCTTCCTCTTTGTAAACTCACGCCTCCAACCCCTAGTACCAAATTGCGATTTACAGTCCCGATTTAAAAAAAATGCCTCGCTCTCTCGATCTTTAATCTTCTCGTCCCAAATCGAATCGAAGTCAAAGGGTCGAGGCAACTCGAACTCCTGATTTCGCGATGGAAGCTTGGGCAGTGGAGAGTTCGTCGCGGCGGCTTGTTATCATCGCGTCCCTCTGGCCAGTCGCATGGTTCAAGGGTAACTCGCGTTCGAATCAATGGAGGTCTTCATCGACGTCAAGTCTGGGGACGCGGCCGAAGTCGATGCAGTGATGGGCGAAGTCAATCGATAGTCGAGTTCGGCTAGATGGGGTTTCAACTATCAATGGGATGAAGACGACGCGGGGCAGTGGCTTGAGTTGAGTATCACGGAGGCGATTTCGAATCGCGTGGGTTTCTTCTGGGAAGTTGTGGTCGGCGGCAGGGTTTGGGGAGGGGGGAAAGAGTGAGGTCAGAAGCCATGAAAATCAGTCAATATTGGAATGGCCTGCAAATCGAAAATCAATGTGAGTAACCCCACGTTTCTGGATAATGATTTAAAATTTAATCGGTTAAATTTAAATGATTGGTTGGATGGATGGAATTGAATTGTGTGCCATATTATATAGTAACATAATATATTGGAATGATTGATAACCTGTGATGAATATTTTGATAAATGGAACAGCTGAATGCTGTAGTTTGCTTGGATATTTCGGTACCCTAAATTATCGAAATATATAAATTGGATTTTTGGAGGAAATATAAGGGCGATTAAAATGGATGGTTAATTAATTTAGTTAATTAATGATTTGAGTTGATTAATTTAGTAATGAAGGATCTGGATTAATGAATGGAAGTTTAAGTTAACTAATGAAATGGAAATTGATATAGAATAATCATTGGGTGGTTTAATAAGTAATTACTTTATGTAATTAATAAAATAAAATTACCGTGTGTAATTAACCAAGCGATTAATTGAAATAACAAAATTACGGAGTAATTTATTTATTAATTGAGGTAAATAAATTTATAATAAGTGATCGGTGAGAAGTCAAGTAATATAAGAAATTAAGAACTAGTATAATTGTTTATAGTTAATTTATTTGTGAAGAAATTAAAAGATTTCTTATTGTTTGGTAAGGATAATTAATATCATGAAGTTAATTAAAGATAATTACTTGAATGCAATTGAAAAATAATTAATCAAGAGTGATCAATTAGGATGAATAATGATGGATTAACCAATTAATTGACTTGAAATTAATTAGCGTCGAATGGAGAAATCTCAGTGATTGAGGGTTTAAAATTCAATTTGAATCAATTGATTCGTATGCGGTTAAGCTTTGCTTATGGATGATGGGATGGTATTGGATGTTTTGAATGTGATGTTATCTCTGATATGAAATGTTGTATATTTCACTTAAATATCTTGGGATAGGGTAACATGAGTTTCGAAGGGACTGGGATCGGGTATTAGGAAATACCCGGGACCACTTCGAATTTTTATAAATTAATTTGTGAAATCAATTGGCTGAAATAAAATAATTTAAGAGAATTGGATTGTTTTATCTAAGTTGATATGTAGAAATTGATGTGGAAATAAATGATGTCTGTAGAAAATTGTGAATTTGTTAAATTGATAAAATAGTACCCCGGGATTATATAAATTGTTTGTTTTTCTGGTTATTCATGTTGGATGGGTAAACTCACGCTGGTTTCCAGCTTGACCCGGGTGTTACTTTGATGTAATGCTCGGGTCAGACCGAGTATTACAGGTTTTCAGGTAGGACGTTTTGGAGCTAAGGAGACGAGCTGGATGGCAAGTACGTATAATGTATTTCCGCTGCTGTATATTATTGTTTTCTGAGATATAATTACTGAATGTATTCAGTGACTGTATATATGTAAAACTCTGATGTATTAAAATGAAGTTGACAGATATAATATTCTTTTGTAAACTGTTCATTATTTATTATTATATTTTATCCGCTACGAATGTGAGTTGTTGACGTTTCTGTTCTTCTTCTTCTACCTCTTTCTTCTTTTTCATAACTATCTGAGATTTTCGGCTTCGAAAATTTCGGGTCGTTACATTTGGTATCAGAGCTGAAAGGTTAAGCGAGAACCTTGGCTCTGGTAGGGATTACTCATTTAATAGAGTCTGTAGTACTCTAGAATGAGTTGAGTATATATATATATATATATATGAGTGCGTACTTGTTATTTTCTTATATAAAGGTTTTTAATGATTTTATATAAAAATATATTTTGATATATAAAGGGATATTTCATTCTAATAAATATTAAGGCGATTGGTTGTTAAATTATTGAATTTAAAATTTAGAAATAATATAATACAACCAAACTGAAATTTAATAAAGATAAGTTTGAAATGGATTCAAACTGAAACTGAAGTTTAGAATTGGAATTAAATTAAGTAGGAACAAAAATACAACTAAATTAAAATTTAAATGATTGAAAATGAAATTCTAAATCTAATCCTAGATTTTGAAATTTTGGTTTCATTATAATAAATAAGAATTATTTGGATAACCGGGATTTGTTGAAACGATGGGTTGTTTGAAATTGATTTGAATTTAAAACCGAAGGTGGTTTAAAATTTTAAAACATGGCTGGGAGGGACAAGAAATAAATATGTATATATGTATGGAAGTGGGATGTGAAAAACCCAAAGTGATATAAGTTTTGAACTTATAGGAGAAAAAGAATTTTGTAGTTAAAGCAGGAATTCACATTGAATAAGATTAATTGGATTAAGTAAATTGGAATTTAACTTGGGAGAAGTTAAATAAGTTTGGATGAACAACTAAAATTGAAAATTTTAAGATGAAATTGGAATTTAACTTGGAAAGATAAATGGTTGATTGAAATTGTATAAATAAAATAAGTTTGAATAATTGAATTGTAAAATAAACTTGTTAAGAACTAGCTTCAAATTGGAAAATTAGATTGAATAATAAATTAAAATTTTAAAATAAAATTGTATTGAATCTTGAAATACATAAGTAAAAATAATTTAAAATGAGAATTTTGAGAAATTGGGCTAAAAAAAACAAATTTTTTTTTTATTAAAATGATTAAACATTTTGATTTAAAGGTTAATTTGGTTTAAAGAGTTAAACCAACCTTTGGGAATTTCACTCGAATTTCTATAATTCGAGATAGTTTAAATTCAAGATTGAATTGAATTAGTTCAAAATTGAATTTGGTTTGAATTAATTGGATTGGTGCTTGAAGATGTATAAGTTTAAAATTTTAAATGGGAAAATAAATTAGATTATATCGAAATGATTTGAATTTGTAATGGGTTCAATTGATAATAATTCAAATTGATTGGGATAATAGGAAATTATAATTAAAATTGAACGGGATTAAAATCAACTTGAATTTGATTTAAGTTGGGAAAGGAATCAAGATTGATTCAACTTGAATTGGGGATTAATCAAGTCCAATGGAATTTGGAGTTATTTGAATTGGAATTGGGTCAATTTAAATGGAGATTTAAATTGAATTGTTGGGGGAGTGAACAGTTGGACTCTTGATTATTTTAATAAATTGTTTTGATATAAACTTATTTTTCTAAGCTATTAAATATATACAACCTTTCTTTCTTAAAGCCAAATTATTTTATGGTTTGGAGTTATTTAACCATTTTTCAACTGTTTTGTAAACTAATTCCTATTTTTCAACTATTTCACAAACTAATTTCTATTTTACAACCATTTTGCAATTATCTACAACGTTTGGAACTATTTAACCTTTCCTCAACTATTTTACAATTAGTTAACTATGTTAATAGCTATTTTGCAAACTAATAATTATTTTTCAACTACTTATCTATTTTTCAAAATTTTCAAGCTATTTTCTAAATAAACTGGTCGGAGTTTAAACTGTTATTGATTAAATACCCAACTGGGATAAGAATTGAGGTAATAATCCAAATAGGGATAAAGGCAAATGTGAATAAGTGAATGTGAATAGAAAGAAAATTGATATTGGAAAGAGTAATCAAATTTGAATATTTGAATTTGGGTAAACAAAGTTATATCTTTGTATATATATTCTTCCCTTGTTAAATCTGTTATGGGAAGAAAAAGGATTTTTGAAGTGTGAAGTATAAAAAGGATTTTATACGAGTTTAAAGTGATCCAAAGTTTTTTTAAAATAATAATAATATATCTGTATATATATATATATATATATATATATATATATATATATATATATAAGGATCTTATGAGGATTTGAAAGGGTTTTGAGAACCTTTGGATTTGGAAAGGCTTTTGATTTTTGGGTAAAATCAATATTGAATTTGGAAAGCCTATTTTGAGAATTATCGATTTTGGGATAATCGATTTTGTGTAAAGGAGCTTTGTATGATATCATACTAGGTGTATGATTTGAAAATACTATATGTGTATAGTATAAAATATTTTGATGATGACTCTGGAAAAAAAAGGGCGCTCCCTTAAAATGAACTTCTCAGGAGTGCCACCGGGTGGTGCTGCCTTGAGCCCAGGGGGTTCTAAAGTTGATCCTGTGAGGAGTCCGGACAAAACTAGTTCCTGAGGATTATTGGGTAGCGTAAGTCGATGGCGTTGATGCCTACAGAGGCATTTGGGTTATGCTGTGACGACAGTGTAACTCGATGCCGCTGCGATCTACTGTGGGGACCATAACGAAAATCGTGTGGAGGATGAGTGTCAACGGTCTACACTTGATTTTGCCGGGAAGGCAACGCAACATCGGTAGACTGCGATCTATGGTCAAGTGGAGTGGAGAAGTTTCATTTTTGGCAGCGAAATTCGATGGCGCTGATGCCTACAGTTATATGGGTTTTTGCTGTGATAGCTACGTAACCCCAATTGTAGCTGCGATCTGTTGTGGGTTCCATGGTGTAATCATGGGGCGCGGAGGCCTACAGTTATCTGTGGATTTTGTCGGGACGGCAACGTAATCATCGGGTTAACTGCGACCATGGATGGGGGTGATGATTTTCAGATCATTCTCACCAAAGATATTTCCTCTATTTTCAAAAATTCGATTCCTATATTTTCAATAAAAATTATTTTTCAAATGTTTTACTGGGTGTTGAAAACGGGTTTACCAAGTACTTATAGATTTTAAGTCCAACGCCTGATCAACGTATGACTGAATTTCTGTGAGAACAAGGATAGACTGGTTGAGACATCGAGTTATAAAAGTATTTTTATAAAGAGCTATTTTATTAAGTATGTTGTGAATTTAAAAGCATTTCTAAAATTTTAAATAACGATGTTGGAATTTTGGGAAAATAAAAAGGAAATCCAAACTAGAATTCCAATGAAGTAATTTGTAATTAAAATCGAATATTTATTTAGAAATTGGAAATAAGCGAATTGGTTAAATAATTGTGAGATTGAGTATGTTAATAAAATTTAACTTTGGTAAATAAATGGATTGTAAATTAATAATGGAGTTTGGAAATGAATTCAAATTGTAAATAGAACTTGACTTGGATTTAATAATGAAATAAATTAGATGAGATGTTGTAAAATAAAAATAAAATAGAGTTAGACTGAAAAAGTGATGGTTTGAATTGCAAATAAAAATCCAAGTGTGATTTGAATAATATTTAATGAAATTTGCAAGTAAGTTGGATATAAGAGAAGTGTTGTCATATGATATGGTATTGAATAATAATAAAAATGGTTTGGTTGCAAATAAAACCCATATGAACAGAAGTAAATTGAGAATGGCCTTATATTAATAAAATAAATCCGATAACGAATAAAGTAAGTAAATTAAAGATTTTAAATGGGTTTATTGAGTTAAATAATAAATGGATGAAGTTTGATAGAATTAAAAAAAAAAAAAAAACTAAATCAAAATTGTGTTTGGAATAAGATTATCAGACTGAACTTAAATTTGGTGGTATATTAATTTAAAGTATAAATGAGATAAGTATGTGGTTGGACATTATTTTGGAAATTGTGAAGGTGAATTTAAAATCAAAATTTACAATAGATACGTTAACTAAATTTAATGGAAGTTGCTTAAATGAGAATCAAATAGAAGCAAACTTAAGTTTAATGTTGGAATAAACTAAAGTAAATTCACTTAAGTTTAAAGGTTATGGAAATTTGGCTTCGAATAAGAGTGTAAGCCCATAAAATAAAGCTTGGATTAAATTAATTTGGAAATGGTCATTTATAAGTTTGAATGTGCCAAGCTTAATAAATTGTTTTGCATGAATTTAATGCGGAAATTAAATGTAATGCAATGAATGGTTGGTAGATAGTTTAGAAATGAAATGGGATTAAATTCAGAATGAGTTGAAATTAATTTGAAGTAGTTATAAACTAAAATAGATACTCTATCAAGCGAATATCGTCGAGATTGCATAACAATAATTGTTGTTTGGCGTAAACCAAAGTAATTAAAATACTATGAGTTGATAGAGATTTAATAAAATTGATTTTGAATCATTTGAAGTGAATATGAGCTTGTTAGGGGTAAAAATCAATGGAATGTAAGAAATTGAGTTGCAAACAATTGAAATTGAATAAAATGGTTTATAAATTGGATGAAAGCAATTGAATTAGCTTTAAGATCATATAAATCACTTATGGAAAGGTTTTAGTGCTTGTTGCTTATGATTTTCATGCGTAGCTATTGAAAATAAGTGATATGCTAATAGATTTTATTTATATGGCACTTACATATTCAAATTGAGTAAGTACAGGTACCTGAAGGCCGTTTGGCTGGTTTGGATTGCACTAATTGCTAAAATAAATAAGCTACTTGCTTAAAATGCTAAATAAGGTACGCCTATGCAATAAAAATAGGAAATATGAACTGTTTTTGCTTTTTCCGACCGGGTGGGTCGATGTACATATATTTATATCTCTTATCAAATTGCAAAAGCTCCTCCGTACAAAGGAGACTCTGCCAAAATTTTCTGAAAATTTTGGGAGTTAGTAAATTTTTGGAGAATTGTTTGACGACAAAACAATTTCAAATTGGAAATTAAAGTAAACTAGTAAATGAAACTAACATGAATCAGTTTTAATGAAAGATAAAATTCAATATTAGAAATCGAAATAAAATTGAATTCATATGAAAACGGAAACAACAAAATTGAATAGCAGTATATGTGAAAACCTATATATGAGAATGTATAAAATAATTTGTAGGGTTATGATTGGATATTGTTGCTAAGGAGGTTATGCAGGTATTAAATGGGAAAAAGGAATTGGATTTGAATCCAAATGATAAATTTGAATTGCCCGACAAAAAGGTATGTATTTTAAATTCTGTATGAAGTGGATTGAGTTTTTGATGCAGCCACTTGGCTTTTGTTTTCTTTTTGGTATTTGGGAGCCCGTAGAGGCCTTTTGTAGTAGTACCGAGCTAGCCGCGCAAAGGAGACGCTGGCAAAATTTTTCGAAAATTTAGGGAGTTAGAAAAATGTTGAGAAATTTTTGGTAATTCAAAATTTGATTTAAAATTGGACTTTAGATAATTGAGCAAAGGGATATGATTTGAAACTATGAATGGTTTGAGAAGTTGGTTGATGTGGTAATGGGTTTAATATAAAAAAAATAGTTGGTAGGATGTTGAATTGTGAGTTTTGGGAAAAGTAAACGGGCTTTGAACCATTCTTCCTAAATAGTAAAGTAATTTCGGGGACGAAATTCTTTTAAGTGGGGAGGAATGTGACGAACCGGAATTTTTAAAAATTTAAAATAAAATAATTAATTGATTTTAAATACTTGAAGGTTAATTTTGATTTGAATTTCAAAATATTAATATTTACTTGGCTATTGAGTTATATAGTTTAAATATTGAATTTAATAATTGAAATTGGGTAAATTATTGAATTTGAGATTTTAAGCCTGTTAAAAATAGTTTGAAGGCTTGTAGAATTTATATTGATAGCAATGAAGCTAGTGAAAGTGTTGAAATTGAGTTTGGAAATATTTGGTTCAATTTTGATAATATATCGTTTAAATTGGAATTTGGAAATAACCTTACGAGGCATAGTCTCGGAATTCGATGAAAACAGTTCCACTGGATCCGTGATAGCTAGTTATTATCGGATTTCAATTTTCGTAGCCATCGGAGTTGTCGTTTGACCCTGGCAGTTCAAAACGCTTAAAACTATTTCAATCAATTTAATTTAAAACTGAACGTTTTCTTCTGTAACTTGTGCAAACGATCGAATTAAGTTCCGAAACACGTTTCATCGGGTTCGAAACGCGGGTAAAACTTTATAATTGCCTGACAAAATTCCTTAAGAGGAGTTCGAAAATTTAAATGACGGTTTATGAAACGTTTTGAAAATATAATGGAATTTAAAGTCAAAAGGGTCAACGATATTTTCATCAACGCGTATTCAGGAAGCCTCCCTCCTACATCTATTTCATCCCGTCCCTTTGATTCTCTGGGAAGATTAAAAAAAAAAAAATCAAAATAAAATCGAACTCATGTTCGTTCAAATCAATATTGGCTTCCTCCTTTTCTTCAGTAAAAATCAAGGCAACAATCTCTCCTTCCTCTTTGTAAACTCACGCCTCCAACCCCTAGTACCAAATTGCGATTTACAGTCCCGATTTAAAAAAAATGCCTCGCTCTCTCGATCTTTAATCTTCTCGTCCCAAATCGAATCGAAGTCAAAGGGTCGAGGCAACTCGAACTCCTGATTTCGCGATGGAAGCTTGGGCAGTGGAGAGTTCGTCGCGGCGGCTTGTTATCATCGCGTCCCTCTGGCCAGTCGCATGGTTCAAGGGTAACTCGCGTTCGAATCAATGGAGGTCTTCATCGACGTCAAGTCTGGGGACGCGGCCGAAGTCGATGCAGTGATGGGCGAAGTCAATCGATAGTCGAGTTCGGCTAGATGGGGTTTCAACTATCAATGGGATGAAGACGACGCGGGGCAGTGGCTTGAGTTGAGTATCACGGAGGCGATTTCGAATCGCGTGGGTTTCTTCTGGGAAGTTGTGGTCGGCGGCAGGGTTTGGGGAGGGGGGAAAGAGTGAGGTCAGAAGCCATGAAAATCAGTCAATATTGGAATGGCCTGCAAATCGAAAATCAATGTGAGTAACCCCACGTTTCTGGATAATGATTTAAAATTTAATCGGTTAAATTTAAATGATTGGTTGGATGGATGGAATTGAATTGTGTGCCATATTATATAGTAACATAATATATTGGAATGATTGATAACCTGTGATGAATATTTTGATAAATGGAACAGCTGAATGCTGTAGTTTGCTTGGATATTTCGGTACCCTAAATTATCGAAATATATAAATTGGATTTTTGGAGGAAATATAAGGGCGATTAAAATGGATGGTTAATTAATTTAGTTAATTAATGATTTGAGTTGATTAATTTAGTAATGAAGGATCTGGATTAATGAATGGAAGTTTAAGTTAACTAATGAAATGGAAATTGATATAGAATAATCATTGGGTGGTTTAATAAGTAATTACTTTATGTAATTAATAAAATAAAATTACCGTGTGTAATTAACCAAGCGATTAATTGAAATAACAAAATTACGGAGTAATTTATTTATTAATTGAGGTAAATAAATTTATAATAAGTGATCGGTGAGAAGTCAAGTAATATAAGAAATTAAGAACTAGTATAATTGTTTATAGTTAATTTATTTGTGAAGAAATTAAAAGATTTCTTATTGTTTGGTAAGGATAATTAATATCGTGAAGTTAATTAAAGATAATTACTTGAATGCAATTGAAAAATAATTAATCAAGAGTGATCAATTAGGATGAATAATGATGGATTAACCAATTAATTGACTTGAAATTAATTAGCGTCGAATGGAGAAATCTCAGTGATTGAGGGTTTAAAATTCAATTTGAATCAATTGATTCGTATGCGGTTAAGCTTTGCTTATGGATGATGGGATGGTATTGGATGTTTTGAATGTGATGTTATCTCTGATATGAAATGTTGTATATTTCACTTAAATATCTTGGGATAGGGTAACATGAGTTTCGAAGGGACCGGGATCGGGTATTAGGAAATACCCGGGACCACTTCGAATTTTTATAAATTAATTTGTGAAATCAATTGGCTGAAATAAAATAATTTAAGAGAATTGGATTGTTTTATCTAAGTTGATATGTAGAAATTGATGTGGAAATAAATGATGTCTGTAGCAAATTGTGAATTTGTTAAATTGATAAAATAGTACCCCGGATTTATATAAATTGTTTGTTTGTCTGGTTATTCATGTTGGATGGGTAAACTCACGCTGGTTTCCAGCCTGACCCGGGTGTTACTTTGATGTAATGCTCGGGTCAGACCAAGTATTACAGGTTTTCAGGTAGGACGTTTTGGAGCTAAGGAGACGAGCTGGATGGCAAGTACGTATAATGTATTTCCGCTGCTGTATATTATTGTTTTCTGAGATATAATTACTGAATGTATTCAGTGACTGTATATATGTAAAACTCTGATGTATTAAAATGAAGTTGACAGATATAATATTCTTTTGTAAACTGTTCATTATTTATTATTATATTTTATCCGCTGCGAATGTGAGTTGTTGACGTTTCTGTTCTTCTTCTTCTACCTCTTTCTTCTTTTTCATAACTATCTGAGATTTTCGGCTTCGAAATTTCGGGTCGTTACATTTTTATACTGGTTCGGAGCACCGTCCTACGTCCAGTCCCAGACTTCTATCTGGTTTTTCACTATTAACTACCTCGCTTCACCCGGAGGAACATGTTTACAACACCCGAGCAAACGAACGGGATTTCACGCCTCTAATACACTGAGGACTTCAACACTTGCCACTTACAACACCGAGGACTTCAACACTTGCCTCTTACAACACCGAGGACTTCAACAAAGATGAATATAATTGTTTGTTGACGGTATGTGTTCTTGCTAACACAGTTTTGTCACTTGTAGTACAAACTTCCTATAATCTTATCCTCAAAATATGTGAATGATGTTTTGTGAAGATTAAGGGAAGTATATTACTTATTGAATCAAAAGATATGAAATAATTTCAATGATTCAATAAGCAATTAAAATAATTGAGAGCTTTTAGAATGCAGGAGTATTTAGAAAGTAAGATCAGAAATTAGAGTAAAAAAATATATATTCATATCTTGAATCAATGATTTAGATGAGTTTATATAGAGAAAAATGGTTGTAACTCTTTGTGAACAGTAGCCATTAATAGATATGATCATTGATGAAAGGTAAGAGATGCAACCATTGGAGAAAGAAGTGTCTTTTGGAAAAGGTTGCTCTCTGTTTAAAAACGGTCGACAGGTCAAAAAAGGCCAGTAGACAGGATTTCAAATATATAGTCGTTATGTGCATGTGTGCACGTTCATTGTGCATTTTACACAGAAACGGCCGACCGCCTGATTTAATACCGGTCGACCGGTCCCTGTCATATTGCTCAATGAATGTGCAATGCTATATATATCGATTATATTGAGGTGCATGATTATTTGAGGATAGATTTTAACAAGTTTATCACTATTACAATATCAAATAATCAACCTATAATCTAGAGTACCATATGTAGCTCTTTTGTGCCTCTTTATAGCCATGATGTCTTTGTTTTGTCGATCTCCTTTATTTCTTTGTCAGAAATCAAAAACTTCATAGAATCTATGACTCAACGTTCTCCCCCTTTTTGATTGATGACAACATATATCTGAAGTTTTGAATCTCCCCCTGAATATGTGATCTCCCCCTGAGATTTTGTTTGTATTCTTTATATATATATATATATATATATATATATATATATATATATATATATTCCGCAATTGCTCACATCGCCTTTGCCGATGATATAGCCTTTTGAATTATCTCCAAAAGTGACGGAGCCACCATCTGAGTATGTAATATTTGTTAATAAGCTCTTGTCTCCAGTCATGTGCTTCGAGCAACCACTGTCCAATATCCACTTTCCTCTTTTCTTAAGTGGGACCTGCAAAAAATAAAATTAAGTCCATGGTACCCACTTTTTATGGGGTCCTAAGAGTTAGGTCTTAGGAGTCCAAACCCATACGGGTCTGGTATCCCCTTTATATACATAATTAATATTAAGATGTACAGCATTCATGAAATTCTGAATATATTTGTTCCTAATCAAATTGTTATTTGTTTTAGGAACCCATATATTGATAGTCTTGACATTTTTCTTTTGAAATTTCACAACTGGTTTTGGTTTGGAATATAATAAACTAAGATTTTTCTTAGCTTCAGTTTTTTGTACTTTCTTCTTCCTTTTATTTCCAAGATGTTTCTTGGTTTCTTGTTTCTTATATCCCAAACCTTGTTTATCCGAAATATATTGTGAACTTTCAATGATTCTTGTCAAATTTTCTCGACCTTTGTTAAAGTCAGAAACATTTTGAGTAATGTTATTAACTTAGTTTGTAAACTAGCCTTTTCTAGGTCCAGAATTTTGACTTTTGCCTCAAGCTCATGATTTTTAGTAGTGAGAGCATCATTTTTCTCTTTTTGAGTTTCAATTTCTTGACTCAAAAGAACTAGTTGAGAGTCAACATTAGATGATGATTCTTGAAATTTTTCAAGTTCTTCTTCTAATATTTTCTTCTCGTCTTTTAACATATCTCGTTCAAATTCTACTCTACTCAAATCTGCTTTGGTTTCTTTTAGCTGTCGTTTTATGTCTTTATATTTGACTATCAATTCAGCATTAATATCAAGCATTTCATCGAATGTAGGAATTTGTACCTCATCTTCTGTTGCCATGAAACATATATTTGCTCGTTCATCTTTCGTATCACTATCACTTTCTGATGAGTCTGTATCATCCCATGTTACCGAGAATGCTCGTTTCTTTGATTTGTCTTTCTTATATCTTAATTTGTCATTTTCTGACTTCTTCTTTTGCTCCGGACAATCCTTTTGCATGTGCCCCTTTTTGTGACAGTTGAAGCATTCTATAGAGGATGATGTTGGTTTATTTGATCCAGATTTCTTTCTGTTATAACGACTGGCTTTTCGCTGTTTTAGGAATTTTTTGAAACCTTTTTCTATGAATGCCAGATCTTCGTCTTCAGACTCTGATTCATTTTCGTCTTTTTCAGCATGGAATGCCATGTTTTTCTTTTCTTCTTTTTGTTCCTTTCTAGTCTGCAAGTTAGCTTCGTAGGACATTAGATTTCCTATCAATTCATCTGGCTTCATGACAAAAAGGTCATTAGCTTCTTCAATTGCTAATACTTTTCCTTCCCATTCACTAGTCAGAGAATGTAGGACTGTTGAAACAACATCAAAATCAGAATACTTTTGTCCTAAGCCAATAAGTGCATGGTGGATAGTTTGAAACCGTGAATACATATCATTGATTGTCTCATTTGGTTTCATTTTGAAAATTTGAAATTGACTTTTCAGCATGGCTATTTTGGCTTGTTTAACCTTGTTAGTACCTTCATGAGTGATTTTTAGCGTTTGCCAAATTTGATATGCAGTAGTGCAGATACTAACACGGTTATATTCATTTTGGTCTAATGCACAAAACAACATATTTATTGCTCTTGCATTTACGGCTGCTGCCGTTTTCTCAGCCGCGGTCCATTCTGAATAATCAATTGTTGGATTCACTATTTCTTTTTGAGTTGCATTCCAAGCATCATAACTATTTGATTGCATAAAGAATGACATACGTGTTGCCCAATAACTATAGTTAAGACCATTGAAAAATGGAGGTCTTTGTGTCGATTGACCTTCCATGTAAGTGGTGTTTTGAGTGCTAGTACTTGCGTTATTTGCCATATTACAAGAATATATCAAATATCTGTGTTACGGTTATATGATGGCCGTGCTCTGATACCAAATGAAAAGTATGTGTACGAGTGCACGTACTAATATAGTACACACGGATCGTGTAATATGGAATATAATATAAATGCGGAAATAGATGATAGTAGCAAAGTAAATAAAAAAGGAAAAATCACACCAGAGAATTTTATACTGGTTTGGAGCACCGTCCTACGTCCAGTCCCAGACTTCTATCTGGATTTTCACTATTAACTACCTCGCTTCACCCGGAGGAACAGGTTTACAATACCCGAGCAAACGAACGGGATTTCACGCCTCTAATACACCGAGGACTTCAACACTTGCCTCTTACAACACCGAGGACTTCAACACTTGCCTCTTACAACACCGAGGACTTCAACACTTGCCTCTTACAACACCGAGGACTTCAACAAAGATGAATATAATTGTTTGTTGACGGTATGTGTTCTTGCTAACACAGTTTTGTCACTTGTAGTACAACTTCCTATAATCTTATCCTCAAAAAATGTGAATGATGATTTGTGAAGATTAAGAGAAGTATATTACTTATTGAATCAAAAGATATGAAATAATTTCAATGATTCAATAAGCAATTAAAATAATTGAGAGCTTTTAGAATGCAGGAGTATTTAGAAAGTAAGATCAGAAATTAGAGTAAAAAATATATATATATTCATATATTCATATCTTGAATCAATGATTTAGATGAGTTTATATAGAGAAAAATGGTTGTAACTCTTTGTGAACAGTAGCCATTAATAGATATGATCATTGATGAAAGGTAAGAGATGCAACCATTGGAGAAAGAAGTGTCTTTTGGAAAAGGTTGCTCTCTGTTTAAAAACGGTCGACAGGTCAAAAAAGGCCAGTAGACAGGATTTCAAATATATAGTCGTTATGTGCATGTGTGCACGTTCATTGTGCATTTTACACAGAAACGGCCGACCGCCTGATTTAATACCGGTCGACCGGTCCCTGTCAAATTGCTCAATGAATGTGCAATGCTATATATATCGATTATATTGAGGTGCATGATTATTTGAGGATAGATTTTAACAAGTTTATCACTATTACAATATCAAATAATCAACCTATAATCTAGAGTACCATATGTAGCTCTTTTGTGCCTCTTTATAGCCATGATGTCTTTGTTTTGTCGATCTCCTTTATTTCTTTGTCAGAAATCAAAAACTTCATAGAATCTGTGTCTCAACACATGTTGGCTGTATACTCGTAATACCAGAAAGGTAGAATGTACCAAAAGCCATACATTTGGAGAGACCGCTGTAGTGCATATGTATCCAATGCTACAAATAACGAAGAATGGCTACGCCGTAATCATAAACATGTAAGCCATCCACATCGACTAATCCAGCCAAATAACCAAGTCTGATAACACCCTTATTATTACTAAAAAAGGTAGACCTAAAAAGATATAATAAGAAGGCACGTATAACTTGAGTGTGCATCTCCTCGGAGGTCCTATAATCTGTAATATAGTGCTGTAGACAAGGAAGGGTAACAATACCTCCTCTGACCTCCTTAGGAGCCAAAGTCGGTAAATAAACAGAAAATGACTCAAACTCCTCAAAAGAAGAATCAAATGGAATAGGAATGCGGTTCGATTGACCAATCTCAAGACCGGTGAGCATGTAAAAATCTAACGGTGTCAATCCTAACTCAAAATCAGGAAAATGGAAGGTATGGGTAGTAAGCCATCATCTTTCAATCAGAGAATCTACAATGCTGCGGTTTACATGGGCAAATCTAGGTAAAGATAGAAAGTCATCGAAAGTTGACGCAAAAAGTTTAGCCAAAATAGCTCAGGTAACCCATCATAATACTCAAAAATATACCTATAACAACTAGCTGGCATAGCTACGTGATGAACCTAAATATAATATTTAATACTGTTAACCTAAATAAACAAATAACATTTGTATACTGGTGTTGTCTTGTGCATCAAATAATAAAGATCTAAAAGTATAACTATGGAGTCGCTATAGATAAAGTAAGACGATGCGAAATAGTGGCTGGCAAGTCGTGCAAAGATCGTAAACTGTCTGCGGTCATCGTAGTATTCAGAGGAGTATGCACTGGTCCGATATCTGCACCGGTCCCATAACAAACTATCCGTCTGCCAACTCTAACCGGTCTGGGTGGCATATCGACGTAATATTTAATAAAAAAACCTAAAACTAAAAAACTTTAAAATTTAAAACTTTTATAAACGTACGAAATGAATGGAAATGGGGTTTTAGCGCCTGATATAAACGCTAACCCTAGGCGCTTGAATAAGCGCCCGCATTATTTTAAATGTGGACGCTTGTTTAGCAAGCGCTTAGGTCTAAAACAGAGTGAAAAACCTACTGTTTCAGTTTCTATAGGGTACATTTTGTAGTTTTTTTATATACAACCGTTGGAGTTGCTCTAAGTTTAGTGGGCATACAAGGTAAGGTACTAAATATTCTATGAACAAAGCATATTTACCAAAAATAGGTATGCAACCAGCAATGCATAAAGGCAAAGATTCCAATACTATAAGAACGGTACCAGAAAGCGACGGTTTTTAGCCATCCTCGGCCGTCGCTAGCCGTCGCTATACTATATTTGCCGTCGCCCAATAGTATAGCGACGGCTCCGTCACACAAATGGCGACGGCTCGCGACTGCAAATGTGCCACGTGGAAATTTTCCAACGTCTAAATGTCGTCGCTAGCCGTCGCTAATCTGAACCAAATGGCCGTCGCTAATCTGTACCAAATAGCCGTCGCTAACCTGGATAAAATTTTGTGCACCTGCACAGCCCATATACACTTCAAACGATAACTATTAAATACCATCATCACAACCGCTATACACTATATTCATCAACTATAATCATCATATATCCATCATATAATATCACTATACATTCAAACATTATAAAATCCAACCAAATCCATTAACCAGAATATGTACAAGTAAACCGAAATATCTACATAATATCCCGAAATATATATATATAATATCCAACCAAATCCATCAATTAGAAGTCATCAAAATATGTACATAATATCCTGAAATATATATACACCAAACCAACCAAAATGTGTATATACCAAACTATAACACGAGCAAAAAAACATACCTACTCTTCACCATCGCTGCCGTCCTCCCCAGGCATCCTTCCATGCTATTGCAAATAAGCTGCAATCCGCTCATTCAGCTGTTGCTCGAAGAAACTCTTCCTCCAATCATTTATTTCATCCACTGTCGCCTTCAACTGAGCAATCTCCGCTTCTTGCTGCGACCTCCTGTATGCACTCTGCATTCTCATCGCCTGTAAAATAGTTCATAATTATATATATATTAGTATATATATATATATAATATTATTAAAATTATTTAACTATTCATATGCATGAGTAAATTTATATATTAGTACATGTCAAAATTTACCTCCACATTTCCATAGCTATACCGTCGACTAGTCCGAGAAGGCGAGTCAATAATAGCATCCCAAATATGGTTCTCCTCCTCTACCGTAAGCTCTTCCCTACCAGTGGACTGTGCTACCCGAGCCCGCTCAGCTTCGTACCTCTCCTGCGATTATAAACAATTGTTTTACACGATAAAACCCGAATTTCAAGTTTTTGAAAATAAAATAAGACAAAATATTGTTGTTAACAATAAATTAATTTACCATTACGGATTGTGATTTGTCATCCGTCCACTCGTACGAAACATTGCCCTCTTCGTCAGTCCTCTCCACGGCATGCATCACCTTGAACAGCTCGGCCATAGTAGGCTCGCGGTTGTATCTCACGGCCTGAAAATATATAAATATTATTGCTAATCTAATTACAAAATATTTTAACAAAATGTAAACACAGTTTATAAATTTAATTACCAGCTCTCTCTTATGCTCCTGAAAGGATTTGGAGCCACCACGGTGCAATGCAGAATTTTTATTCCTGTTTGCCCGGTCTGCGCAGATAACTCCTACAAATTAAGATAAATTATCACGTATATATCTTGTGAGATTTATATTAGATTTAAATAACAAAGCAAACATATATTACTTACTTTTGCTGCCGGACTGTCCCAAAGCCGAAGAAAATCATTCCATACACCCTCACCCATCCAGTTCGGCTTTTCCCTGAATTCTTAGCATTGGATAATGTATCCCTGTAATTTTTCCTCATTCGTTTGTGCCAGTGATTTAAAAAATGTCCAAGTCGTCAGGGTCAACACGGACTGCAGCCTGTAAATTAAAATTATTTTAAGTTATATAGATTATATTAATTTACAACTAAAATTCAAACCACTACTTACAAGTAAATCCGCCCGTATTGCGTTCTTGACATGAGGGGGGATGTCGTCCCAACGAGGCCAACAACCATCCATCCGGCTCTGAAAAGCCTTCCTCGAAACCTGTAAAATATAATCTGATGGCTCCACCTCAAAGCCACTACAAAAGTTATGATATACATGTTTAGTGGATTTTAAAACTTATACTTTAAATAAAATTGATACTTACCCAGCACTACTAGGAACAACTTCTTCCATCAGATGTAAGTCCGGTGAAGTGCCACTACCACCTGCACCGGGAGATGGGGATGGCGTGCCTGTCAGACTTCGTCTCCTGCCAGACATATCTGCTATAGGAAAACAATATTATCACAGAACAATTATAGAAATTCACTACTACATAGCATGTTTCAATCACTTTCACAGAAACAATTATAAAAATTTACTAGTACAAAACATGGATAAAAATTATATAAATAATCAACACAGAACCATAATAGAAATTCACTACTACATAGCATGTTTCAATCACTTTCACAGAACAATTATAAAAATTTACTAGTACAAAACATGGATAAAAATTAACTAAATGATCATCACAGAACAATTACAGAAATTTACCATTACATCGCATGTTTTAATAACTATCACATAACACTTATATCAACAACGACCAGTCTTCATCGTTTTTTGATTCAGACTCAGTCTCGTATTCTATCTCATTTTCTTCGGTACTTTCGAATGCATCAAATAAGACGTTCGATTCATCATTCAAAGGCCCTACATGAATATCATCAGTTATTATTATTTCTGTATTTGGTTCAAGATCGGCTTAATATACTGCTTCATCAGGAATATTATTTCCATCAAATGTAAACCTTGGTTTCGTTTTGGAAACAGCAGACCAATCCGCTTTATTTCTTTTCAAAGATGGATATGGAGCAAAATAAACTTGTAATGCTTGCTGGGCTAATACAAAAGGATCGTACTTATAGTAGTGTGATGTATGCCTTATTTCAATAAGTTTATACTCTTTATGCATGTGGATTCCGGAACCGGGAACGTTACTGAATGAATTGCACTTAAATAAAAAAACCTTTTCTAAAGGTTCAACATAATATGTCAACTCTAGAATCTGTGTTAAGACGCCGTAAAAATCTTTTAAATGCTCACCTGGATCATCACTGCCTTTGACAAATACCCCGCTGTTATATGTTAATTTTTCAGCCCCGTAATCTTTCGTGTTGAACTTAAACCCATTGACGAAGAATATTGGATAAGTCTTCACATTTCTTTTCGGTCCAATCGCAAGATGTCGTAAGCCTTCATCAACGACATAGTTTCTTGGCTCATAAACATGGTTCAAAAACCATTTGGCAAATTCTTTACTGAGATCGCTAGATGGATACTATGATTCGTAGATACTGCATATATGTAATATGTGTTATAATTATTATGTATATACAAGTAAATTACAAGTGAATTAATTATTACCTGACAAATGGTGCGACTTCGACACAATTTAAAAGAACATACGTGTGTGCTACATGGTGGTCTCTATCGTCCAATCATATTTCCATACATTTTCCACCAGCTCTACCATGTTGTCTAAAAACAGATAACATTGTTTGAGAAGAATTTTGTTCAACGACTTCCTCATTTCGAGGAATAGTTACAAACGATAAGTTCACATCGTCCTTAAAGTAGTGAGAGAAAAAAAATGAGGCTTCTTCTTCAAAATACGATTTGCATATCGAACCCTCAACTCAGGATTTTTGTCGAATCTTCTTCTTCAGATGATTCAAGTACCTACTAAGATATTTATTACATATTTAGATACACAAATTTGAATTTGAAATTGACATGAACATTGCGCATGTTAATTTACCTCTCAAACGGATACATCCATCTATATTGCACAGGACCTCGAAGAAGTGCTTCAGATGGAAAATGAATAGGTAAATGCTCCATTACGTTAAAGAAACCAGGCGGAAGTATTTTCTCCAATTTGCATAGCAATATGGGTATTTCTACTTCAAGTTTACGTATACGATCCACCTTTAATGTTGTCGAACAAAGCTGTTTATAAAACAAACATAACTCTGTTATAACGTTCCATACTTTTTCGGGCAACAGTTCTTTGAAAGCCACGGGTAGTAAATATTCTATCATGATATGACAATCATGACTTTTCATCCCACTCAGTTTACTATTTTTGAAGTCAACACATCTACGGAGATTGGAAGAAATCCCATAGGGAAATCTTAATTCATCCACCCACTTTAGCACGAGTTTTACTTGCTTATTGTCTAGCTCATAGCATGCTTTTGGTTTTTTATTGTCATTAGGCTTCATATGAAGTTCTGGGCGCTTACAATAGTTTGCTATATCAAGCCTTGAATTCAAATCGTCCTTCGTTTTTCCCTTTACATTCAAAATTGTATTAAACAGATTATCAAACACGTTCTTTTCGTTGTGCATCACGTCAATATTATGTCGGAGTAAGAGATCTTTCCAATATGGTAACTTCCAAAATATACTTTGTTTGCACCAATTATGAATGTATGACTTTCCTGGGATTTCAGTCTGGACTCCAGTTTCATGTATCTTTGGATAGTCGCTTACAATTTCGTATATATCCTCGCCTGACCAAACCTTGGGTGGTTTCAGATTCTCTTCTCTGTTAGCTATGAAAATTTTCTTATCTCTTCTAAAAGTATGATTGGGATGAAGAAAACACCGATGACAATCAAACCACGAAACTTTCTTCCCATATCATAACGCAAATGCTCGTATTTCTTCCATACAATAAGGGCATGCTAGACGATCGGCCGTACTCCAACCAGAAAGCATCCTGTATGCAGGAAAATCATTAATCGTCCATAACAAAGTAGCGAATAACTGATTTTTTTTTCCGTTGATACATCTTAAGTTTCGACTCCTTCATTCCACAGTTTCTTTAACTCTTCGATCAATGGTTGTAAATAAGCATCAATTCCTTGGGTTGGATCATGAGGGCCGGGAATGACGGTCGTGAGAAACATATATGGTGTCTTCATACACATCCATGGAGGTAAATTATACGGAGTAACGATAATTGGCTAGGATGAATATTTAATACCAAACTGTGAAAATGGTGAAAATCGATCCGTACATAAATCAAGTCTGACATTACGGCTTTCCGTAGCAAATGCGGGATAAGTCTTATCAAAATGTTTCCATGCTTCACCGTCGGATGGATGTGTCAAAGTTCCTTCTTCCGCTGTTCTCACACTATGCCATCGTATATGGCAGGCCGTAGCAGAAGATGCATATAATCTTTGAAGTCTGGGAGTGATGGGTAATTAATGCATTCTCTTGTATGGGACTTCTTTCCCTTTCTTCTTTCTTGGTTTGTATCTTTCTTCGTTACATATTTTGCATTTTCTGAGGTCAACGTCGTCTTTCCAATACAACATGCAACCTTTCACACATGCATCTATCTTCTCGTACAGTAGACCGAAAGCGGACATCAATTTTTTTAACTTTATAATGACTATCGCACATCAGATTATTGGGTGGCATGTGTCATTTTGCAGCTTGTACAACTGCTGTAAATGCAGCTTCCGTAAGGTTGAATTTTGATTTCATAGTTATGTATTCGGCGGTTACTGAAAGTTCGGTTCCGCTTTTACATCCGTCCCACAACGGCCTCTTAGCAGAATCCAACAAATCGTATTTTTTTTAGCTCCCGCAGTCGGTTCTTCTTTGACAATTTCTTCTTCATCGACAGATTCAATTGTAGAAAACATTGATCATGCTGCATCATCCAACATATTTTCTATCAGATTCGTCATCATATTACGTCCTCTAACACTTCAGTATTAGGTGTAGGTTCAACAAGTTCTCCATGACGATCCCAGAAATAATAATCAGGCACGAAACCATATTGATACAAATGTACTTCAACTATATCCGGTTTCCAATGCTTCAAATGTTGGCACTTACTACACGGACAACGAATTTCTGTATTGTTTCGGTTATTAGATTTAGCAAATCTAATAAATTCGTGTACATCGTTGTAGAAATGTTGCTTTATTGATCCCTTCTTTCCAGTTCTGACTTCATACATCCAAGTACGGTCGAGAAAAAAATTGAACATTTTTCCTGATTTGAAATGTATTTTAGACAATTTAAATCATAAATTTTCAACCATTCTCCATTATAAACAGTTCATCGTTGCAGAAAATTCAAAATATAAACTTCACTTTATTTTTTGGTATTTTGGTTTTCACTTCGGTGGTCAGTCATCCTACTTCCCATTACAAACACAATAATGTAATTACATTTTATAAATCATTTCAGATTAAACGGTTCAATAAAATTTCGGCAGCACTTCCCTTATGTTCCCTGTATCGTACACAAATGCGTGTACATAAGGAACGTAAAGGAAGTGCTGTTGAAATTTTGTAAACGTTTAAAATGAAATGATTTATAATATGTAATTACTTTATTGTGCTTGTAACTTGTCCAATACAGGGACAAACCCGACGAATATTGTATCAGATGAATATAAATGTCCATTTCATTACAAAATGAACATCCATATAACGATCATATACAACACTTGCCAGACGGGGCCAAAGCCAATCTAAGGGATAAAAAAATTTCTTTAAATTATATCAAATATTGTTGTTCTTTTCAAAATTTGACAATGTTTCAACTATTTATATTTTATTTCAAAAATTTGTGTATTTAAATTTTAGTTCAACATTCAATTAACAATTTTAGTTCAATATTCATTTCTTTATTTTTTTTACGACATAGATTTTATGTGGCTATTTGTTGTTGTTATATTCATTTCTTAATTTCTTTACAATTTTTTTTACCAAATTAATCATTAATATACACAAAATTTTCACCTAACACAACTAACCATGTTAATCGCCAACACTAATTATCTACATCAACCATTTATTCAACTTCATGATAAACTAATTAATGTAATACCTAATTCAAGTTCATGATAATAAACTAATTAATCTACCAAATCAACATACAACACTACTAATACCTAATTTAACAACACTACTAATACCTAATTCAACAACAAATCCCAATTTAACAACAAATCCTAATTGAATTAGGGTTTAAACTAAACCTAAAAACATCAAATTTACATTCAAACGAGAGATTAGGAGCATACCTACACGAATTTGGGTGATTTGGAAGCGTTGGAAGGTGGAGCGGCGGCTGCGGTGACGGGGAAGGAGATTGATTTTGGGGGAGGAAGGTAATGAATTTGCTGCTCTCGGCTTGGATCTGTATATTGCGTATAGCGACGACTAGCGACGGCCGCTTTTTTTAGCCGTCGCCAGCCGTCGCTAGGCTCCGTCGCTATACGAAGCCTTTCCAGTAGTGCAACTGCAAAGCTGATAACTAAAGACATTGGCATATAAATGAGCACAAATGCCAGCAGAACCAACCGCCACAAATACGAAGCGTGAAATCCATCACCAACCATATACCAATACCGTTGTACAGGAAGTAGTCGTGAAGGGAAGTTGGAAAGAAATGAAAGATTGAGAAGTTGTCACTCACCAACGTAGAAAATTATTCATCAACATCATTAGTAAAACACCTTGAAACTATACCGCAGCTGCAACTACTGACAAGGCAACAACACTACAAATGAGGACGACCATGCTCGAAAGAAACAACATGACCTACAAAAGCCGAACCATTAAACCATAGTATGGAAACCCATGCTAAAAAATCCCGATCTGCTTCATGGAAGAAGCAAGTTTTATCGATCCAAGCTGGGTGATGGTTTTCAAGAAACGCTTGAAAAGTTCTGGACTTACTGGAAAGACAACATAGTGCATTGGTCCTGAAGATCTATTCTAAGCTGACAAAAGAGGAGGGCCAAAACCGCTGGAGTTCTAGCATGGCACGATAAGGATCGAAGGAAACGGAGAGCGAGATGCATGAAGTCAGATCTGGAAGGAGAAAGGTTGTGTGAAGCAGATAATGGAATAAATGCGAAGGGCGTAACCAGCTGCAGCAAAACGAAAAAACAATAGCAAAATAGGACTAAAAGAAAATAGAGAAGGACGAGAGTGGGGTGAGAGAGAAGAGCGATGGAACAATGAAATCGAAAAAAAAAGGTAGAGAAGCGAGAAGAAGAGCACCCTACATTTTCGTTCTGTTTCTACGAAAATAAATAAATATTTTATACCAAATCATATTCAGTATTATTTAATAAAAGAATCTAGGGTTTAATTTTAATTTAATTAGCCTGCATATCTAAATTTTATCTTTACTTGGTATGATTTGAGTATAATATTCTATTTTTAATTTAATTTTAATATAATTTTCATTTTGATACAATGATTCGTTGGTATTCATAATATAAACATTATACCTATATTAAATATGGCGATCTAACATATGATAAAAATGAAGAAGATATGTCACAAGTGTATAAATAACAATTGCGATTTATAGGTATCAATGTTATAAATCAATGATGACGTCACATTGATGTACACAAATAAATATACACACACGCACATACACATTTACATTAAAACAAATAATAATATTTTTAATTTGACCTTTAATTTTATTAATAATGTTTATATATTTAATATTATTTAAAATTCATATAAATATATATATTATAATTTTTTTCTAGGCATATATATAATATGTTATTTAGATTTAGTTATATGTGTGTGTATGAATTATAATTTATAGAAAGATACATACACACACATATACATATACATGTATACGTACAGACACACATATGTTTATATAATTTAAATTTTGAATTCAAAAACAAATTGACTTTTGTCAAAAATAAAAAAATGTATTTTTTTGTCTGAAAGTCATGAGCTAAAGAATTTTTTGAAAATATTGTGCACACACATGCGCACATATGCACAAATATATATATATATATATATATATATATATGTGTGTGTGTGTGTGTGTGTGTATAATTCGAAACAAAAATTTCAAAAAGTTTTTCCTATTTCTACAACCGGAAGAAAATTTTGTTTTATTTTTAAAGGCGCATAAATATTAAATTTAGTTATAAAATTTAATTTAATTTTAATATTTGAATTTTAAAATAATTTGAATTTCGAAATGATTTTTTTTTTAAAATATGAAGTCGTGAGCTAAAGAGAATTTTTTATTTTAAATATAATTCATGTGTGTTTATAATATCCAAAATAAAAGTTTTAAAATTTTCTTTTGAACCCAAAAGGAAAATTTTATTTTTTATTTTTAAAATCATGTAAATATTAAATTTAATATCAAACATATAATTATTTTTGAATGTTTTTTAATTCATGGAAGAATTAAATTTAGGGATCATGCATATATATGTTATATATATATGTGTGTGTGTGTAAACACATGCATATTCATATGAATTAGCTAAAACAGAATTTACCTTATTGAGACTGTGTCGATTACCGAACACCTTTTTAAGTAGTTGTTCTTTCTCTAAACTTCAAGTTCTCTCTCCTTGACCATATGATGCAACTCTATCTATAAGGCATCAATAATATTCAGTACTGGAGGCTAGAGTTATTGTTTATTTCAGTGTTAAAGAGAATGAATGGTGTGATTATTTATATCCAACTAGATCAAAAATATCTAGCCTCCTTCTTTATGGATCTTAAGACTAAGTTTCCCCACCTCTCCAATGCTATGGTTGATTATCCCTGATATACGGGCTTCCAGACTTAGAGCCTAATTAATTTAACAATTAAATAAATTATTTAATTAATTTATTTAAGAATTTTCTTTAATTTCAATGTATAACTTTTATGCATATTTCAATTAGTTTTTAGGCTTCATAGAAATATTTAAAATGCCATATAAATTTAATCAAGCATATGTATTAATTTATTATTTATAAATTAAATTTAAATTGGTCGAACTTGGAAATTTAATAACAACATGGTTGTGCTGACTCTCTGGTGTAAACTTGGTCCTTAGTCAGTATTTAAGAAATTTTAAATAATGAAACTTGTATGAATTTTACTGGAGTACGGTATCGTCCACAAGTTCAATCACTATTATATTATTTATGTGAAATTCGAATTCGAATCTTAAATAAGATACACCAAGTAAAGATATTTTGTGTGTGTTTTCTTTTGATCTTCATTATATCACTAAGATATCTAGAATTTGGTTAAAGGTCAAAAAAATCAATTAATATTCATAATTAATTGCATACACTATACTAAAGTCCTTGGTTCAATCCAATAACATTTATCGATTAACTGATTTACTATGGTCAAATATTTTGACTTTAAGTTGACTGCCGATTATGATGCTACTAAAATTTTCCAACGAAGGAGATAAACCCTTCTTACGTAGTGTTTCACTTCAAGTTATTCAAGATGTACCCAAAAATAGATGTAACATGGACGCTATATCATGTGCTTGACTATAACAATCTTGCTTTCTACGCCGTATAAATAAATAAATTTAGTCAAAATTAAATGTTCGAATTCGATTTATGATAATTAATATTTTTATAAATAAATTTTTACTTGATTAAAATCCATTTAATAGAAGATTTTTATTTTAATAAATTAAACTAAATTAATAAAATTCCTTTCGAATAATATACTGAAACTAGAATAAAATATTTTAATAAATATAAAATAATTTTATATTGTAAAAAAATTTCATATGGTTGGAACAGGTGGAAAGGAATTTTATTTAGCGTTAATAAAATGAAAAAATGAATGAAGTTAAACAATTCATGAATTTAATATATATATATATATATATATATATATATATATATATAAATTATTGAATATACATTATGAAACAAAGAATAGTTCAATTTGAATTGGAAATAAGTTTTTAGATAAATAATAGAATTAAATTAAAAGATAAAAGAAGATATGATATTTAAATTTAACAAATAAAATGGGTATAATTGTAAATAAAGATTAGTCTAGTAAATTCTACAATAACCTACTTTTTCTAGATAACTCTCAGCCCACGTCTCATTTTCTTTATCAAGACCCAAAAACCTCAATTCCCATTTTTCTATCTCAGCCGTAAATCCCCAATATTCAAAAAAATAAAAAAGAAAAAGAGATAAATGTATTTGACGATCGAACGGGAAGGCGAACGACGATTGTGAAGGCGTCGAGAAAGTGAAGAAGACATCACAATGGAGGTTGGTGGTGTTGTGATGAGCTGTAAGTGGCTAGAATGGAGGCCACGCTGGTGGAGAGACATCAAAGTCGGTGGTGGTTGAAGACGACGTAGATCCTGGCAGTGTTAAAATCACGAAGACGACAAAGAATTGGAAAGGCGATAAAGGCACGGTTAACAGAGGTAGAACAATGATCGACGTGGGATTTGAGGCTGAAGGGACAATTTGAGCTCGAAGGCGATGAGGTAGGGGTTACAGCGCGGTTGCGTGAGAAGCTAAAGTCAAAGGTGATTGAAGACA
This sequence comes from Allium cepa, assembly GCA_030765085.1. Classification (NCBI taxonomy): domain Eukaryota; kingdom Viridiplantae; phylum Streptophyta; class Magnoliopsida; order Asparagales; family Amaryllidaceae; genus Allium; species Allium cepa. The sequence continues at coordinate 195,271,264 of CM060934.1, read as the reverse complement.
TCAATTTTAGCGTGCATGCGATTTCAAGGCTGTGGTTCCAAAGATAGCCACTAGGTGGAGGAGTTTAGAGGCTTGCAACAAGTCGTGGTAGCAGTGGCTGAAGCGGAAGCATCAAGGATTCTTGCTTGGAATTTTGGTGAGTTTTATTTGCTCACAACTATATTGTTATAGCTATTCATATTAGATATTTATCCTATAATATATATCGTCTAAATTGTTTGATTGAATCAGTTGGTTTGATTGATTTTTTTGTGATTGTTATTTTTTGGATTATTGGGTATATTGGTATTGGAATCGGTTGTTTGTGTTGACTGAAAGTGTCAATTTGAAAACAAGACTCTGGCCGATTGCAAATAGAACTATAAATTGTATGTTGATGTGTGTGCATGTATACATGACCAAATTCTGATGGAACTCAACTCAGGTTACTCGATATATGTTTATAGTGATGTTTTTGTTGATATGTTCGTGGAGTAATTTTACTCTATATTTATATATTTAGATATTTATTTACTTTCTTGTTTTAAAAGGTGTTAGAAAAGTCCTGGAAAATTTGTTTAAGGATCTTGAAATTTTATTAGAAGTATTTTACAAATAACTTAGTAAATTTTATTCAATTTAGCTATTTTTATATCCACAAATACAATTTTAATTATAATATAAATATAGTTATCTTTTGGTAATAAAACCCTTTATAAAATCAATATTATAATATATTATAAGTTCAAAATTGTTTTAAAGGCAAATAGAATATATTGCTATTTTATAAATATATTATGAAAATGATTATATTATTTAAAGATATTTTCAATATAAAGATTATTTAAATATACTGAAAGAGTTTACAAACCTTGGAAAAATATGGAATTCTTTTTACGTAATAATTAAATAATTTTGGATATGTTTTGATTATATAAAAATCGTTTTTCTATAATATGGGATTAAAAATATGGTATGATTTAAAATAAAATGTTTTAATTCTAGTTAGTTTAGCATAAAGTGAAGCTTTTGAATAATATTTTATATTTATTTTTGTAAGTTTGAAAATTAATTTTTAAATAAAATTTCGTTATGGCAATATCTATATAAGTTACATTTGATTGGTAAAGTGTTTATGAATGTTTTATATGTGTATAAATAAGGATTTGATAGTAAATTATAGAGTTTAAATCTTTATTTTTGGTATTATGGAAATGATGTGGAATTATTTAATATGTATAATTTTTTTAAGTTTTACTAATTTTATTAGTTCTTGAATGTAAAAATTGATTGAAGAAAGTTTTACTTAAAATTAGCAAGTTATTGGAAAGAATATTTTATATTTGGTTCTAATTAATTATTTAAATTTTTTTGAAATTATGAAAAGTATGAAATATTTTCTAATAAATATTTTAGGTATTTTAAAGTGTAATTCGCTAATAATATTGTTACTTATGAATTATTGAAGTATGCTACACACACACATATGAATGCTTGATTTACTTTTTTTTTGGGTAGAAAGGATATAATAGAAATATCCGGTTAACAAGCTTAGCCGGTGACTAAAGGTAGTGTTACTACATATTAGTATTTAATATCATCAAAATTACCCAACATAAACAACACCATGAAGTACACAACCAACATAGAAGGTCTAGCGTATATTTACAAGCATAACCATAATAACAACTAAAAGACATATTGCATAAGATCACCGCAACAGCCATATGCGCAAGTAAGAAAGTTAGTTCAATTTGTTGCTCCCTACGAACTCATCCCAATTAATACCAAGCAACATGAACTGAAGAGGCCAAGCGACATCAACTATCCATAAATTGTTAAAGACACAATAGAGTTTTCCATCGGAATATAATGCTTTGTTTTAGAATTGAAACATCTATTATTTCTTTCGATCCAAACCGCCCAGTAGAAAGTAAGAGCCAGTTATGCCTTCACAACGATGGATGAAAAGTTCAGAAATGTAGAGGGACAGAGTCAAGGAAGCAGTTAGTAACATGGGATTCTTAGATAAAATCCCCAAACTTGAAATGCAAAATCACAGTTGAAAAAGATGTAATAAGAGGAATCCGTGCAGCTGCCACAGAGGAAGCATTGGCTAGCAGAACCTAACTACTTGGAAGCTAATTGCAGCAGTGTTAAGCTTTTTAGGTAATATAAGCCACACATGAATCTTATATTTAGGCGGGGAATGAGCATTCCAAATATCTAATAAGTTAGAGCATATACCGAAGAAATTAAGAAATGTATATAAGGATTTTACCGAGAATCGCTTACCACCATTTAATCCCCAAGTGAAGTTATCATCTTCTTGCTTTAATATTTTAGAAGAAGTTGCATGTAGAATAAAGCAAAAATATCTAAGGTTCTCTCTAATAATTACACAATTAAAGTGCAAGCAGTAGTACCCCTTCGAGATGACCTGGTTGATAGAAATGTCCTTGGAGGATGCGAGGTTGTAAAGGTTAGGGATCATAGACGATAGCGCAACTTCACACATCCAAGGATCGGTCAAGAAGGTAGTACGCTTGTTGTTGCCGCCCTCAATCACCGAGCATATCCTAATTTCTCTACAGCAGCCGATTAAACTCTTCCAGAAAGAGGACGTAGAGGGTGGAGGATAAGAGCTAAGGTTAGGTAAGGAGAAGTGGCTCTGGTAATAACAATGACCATTCCAATTTGCCCAAGGTTTGGAGCAGCCTGTCAACAACTGTCATCCCAATTTTCCAAATAAATCTTTATTGAATTGCTAAAGATTTACTAATGACCATCGTCTTTCTTCGGTTTATAAACATGATCCTAAGTCACCAAGCAATTTGAAGATGAAATGGTTTCACAACCTTTCTAGAGAAACGCCCTTCGAATATGATTGATTTTAGAAAAGACCTAGTTAGGGGCTTTGGAGAAGGAAAGATAAAAATTTGGGATTGAGGATAGTAAAAAAATTAACAAATATGACGACCCACCCTAAAGAGCGAGGTCGCCTTTCAGGCCGCAAGCCTACCCCCTCATGAATTGGTTGCAGTTCTAGGAAGATAGTGGCCTAATTTACAATGTCCAGCGTAGATCCTTTGCCATGATGCAAGTTTTTGTAGTGATTTGTAAAAATTTGCAGGATTTCTGTTTCATCGTCCACTTCCTTACCTCCATCAAGAATGTTGAAAATGATATTAGATCCATGTTTCCTGTTTGCTATTCTATGGAAGTATGATGTGTTAATGTCCCCCATCGTTGAGCCACCATGCTCTAGATCTTTGTTCCCAAACAATTTCCTCTTGTCTTATAAGCCAGTCCAATTCAGATTCTAGAGCAAACAAAAGGGTCTTGTTGGTGGCATCAGGAGGATCAAATTCTTCCTTAATGTTCATATCTAGAATTTGGTTTTACATGAGCTCCTTTCTGTACTATAAAGATCCCCAAATACCCACAAACTATTTTTGGAGAGCCTGTCTAAATAGGCCGAGCTTAGTAAGTAGGACCTTAATAGCAGATCCAGACCATATAAAGAATCCTACAGAGACTCTACCATATCATCAAAGCCAGGTTACAAGGTCCATAAGAGTTCAATCTTGAAAGGAGAGCGATGAGGAGAACTGTCACCAGAGTTCAGAAAGATATGACAATGGTCAAAGATTATGGAAGGGAGGCCTTGCCGTGATGTTAAAGGATAAATGTCTTCCCAAGGAAGGTTAATGAAAAATCTATCAATCTTAGAAGGAGAAGACGTATAATGTTTGTTGGACTAAGTGAAAACATAATTATCTAAAGGGAGGTTAATTAGATCAGATGACTCTAAAAAGTTGTTAAGGTCTTCCATATCCAGAGACTCGTTACGAGGGCTTCTCTCAAAATTAAATTGTTAATATTTAAATCTCCACCTACTACCTAAGGGGTGCTAATATGAGAACCAATATTGAGACAGTTGGCACAAAGGCTTTGTCTTTTTTCCGCCGTGTGAGGCCCATAAATATTAGATACAAAATAAAAGATCTCAATGCTTTGCGCTTAAGAATAACATTATTAGCGGATAGAGTGGATAGGTATCTAGACCGACTCATCCTAATAGGTAATAACACCCTCTCTAGATCCTAAAGCATCTAAGACAACCCAATTAGAGAGGGAACTTCCATCAAGCTCCCTTAACAGAGAATTCGGAGGACTACAGACTTTGAATTCTTGAACTAAAAATATGCCAACATTAAAGGGATGGATAAAATTTCTAATTAAATCGCACTTGACCCTACCCTCTAGCCCTGGAAATTCCAAGACAGAATCTTTATGGCGAGTTAAAAGCCCGCTTATTTTCAAGATTACTAACAATGGTGGCATCAGGCAAAGTTAAATCAATACCAATAACACTAGCAGTAGAGATCAAAGATTTAGATTTGTGTGAGGGAAAAATATTATCAACAAAAACACTACTTGGAAGTGGATGCCGAACATATCTAAATAATTGGTGGCTACTCCTTCTAATAGGAAATGGTTGAGCATGACTAAATGGGATCGCAAGAGGAGTAGCATCCAACCAGGTAGTAGGTTGAGGAAGGGCTAGGCCTAGGTTCATCACATAATCGACGTCCATATCTTTCTACAAGAACAACTCCCGATCACCGGAGTCTATAGGCTTTTCAGGTTGGAGGGGAGGCCACCATGAAGATTCAAGCATGATAGAGGGTTGTACCACCTCGTTGGAAGGTAAAATTGTGACCACTCTCTTGCCTTCCACGATTTCTACTTTCCCTTACTGTATAATGCCTCCTCCGACATAACATCGTCAGCAAAGCTGAGGTGAGGTGTAGGCATGTTTAAACAAGCTTTGAGCCCCTCATCACGAAAGAGGAAGATGGGCTTCTCTGACCAATACTTGCATATGTCCACCTCGCCTAAATTAAAGGCGAAATTGAGGGATAGTGGTGAACCTAGTGGTCGAAGCCAATCTTAAAGTTATGCCCAAATGCTGCTGTGACTAAAGTGCCAGGCACCTCATCACTAAAGATATATTTTGTTGAAATTTATTATTATTCCATTTTTGAATTTAGTTGGAATTTTTATATACGATTTCTATTGTTTTGATTTTCCATTTTCCTACATTGATTTCGATATCATGAAGGATTCACCGTTGATATTGATTTGATTTTTCATCTTGTGATACAGTAATGACACCGTTCTTTATGATTTTATGGTATTTAATTATGTATGGCGAGTAATCTAAATAAACAGCGTTATAATGCAGTTTGATATGAGACTTTCGGTAACATTTCAATTATTTTATGGACTTGTTATGTAGAGTATTATAGAGATTGAGTGTAGCATATAAGCAGTGAATAAACCTTTGAGTATCACGTAGTGGTATGGGATGTTGTTGTGATATTTATTCGGTTATTCATTGTAAGTAGATGACACTCGCTTGACGTGGATTTGTGGTAGGACTCGATATCGTGAGTCACTTATATAGCCGTGTGTCGATAATTGTATCGAGCCATGTGTCGACGACATATAAAGCAGTGTGTCGGCATGTATGAGGAGATATGTGTTAGCTATTGATTATAGGTACTACGTGCCTATCTATCTTGTCCAGCTTCCTTTATATTTCAGGAGTGAACAAGATTGACCAGTATCTACCTTGGTGGCCTAATCGCGGTGGCCACACCCTAGGTCTGTGACCCTTACACATATTGTTGTACGCACCTGCACTTGTGTCATATAGGCCATCATTCAGTTGCCTGTAGGAGCAATGTGTTGGGTCGTGACCGAAGAGTCCTTGCATTGTCGAGCATATTGGTGGATCATTGTCACGATATCAAAGGGAAGTGACTAATGACTATAGGAGTCATGTCAGATGGACAGACGTGCGACTTCTGGAGCAAGCGGATGTGCTATCTGTCTCTCATCTGGCTTCAGTGTGTGTGTCATGAATTGGCATATACTATTTATATTCCTACGACGAGTTTGACTGTTCTAGTGATGTTGTGTCTAAACTGTAGTTAATCCCCATTCATCCATACTTTTTGATGATTTAGTACTTTAATATATTAGAGATAGCCACTGTTTTAGAGTTTATGGATTGGATTGTGGATGTTTTATCCTTATTGCGATTATAATGTTGGTTACTGATTGGATGTCGAGATCGGCTATATCATGTTATATCTTTTCCTAATGTTGATGGTAATTTTATAATTGAGATTGAGAGATATACTTAGACAATGCCATATGCTAGCCTAACTATATTGATGTTTCTTATTATTGATGATCTCTAGAGTTTGATGATGATTTCTAGATATTGATGATTCACCCATTTGACATGTTTGGCGGTTTCTAATGATGAGCTTTTATATGGGTAATGACGTCTTAATGCTTGGTTTCATGTTTGTTGCTATTTTGTTATACTATTATTTTTATGTCATTATTATCATTCCATGCATATACAATTTACCAATATATATGTATACAACCCCTTGATTTGTATATAGTCTTACCTATGTGTTATTTACTTAATACCCGAGTCGGTCGAGATATTTCAGGTGCAAGGATAGTGCGACTAGCTTTTGTATTTGGGCATAGAGAAGGATAGTAATTTAGCATTCATCATTTTGTGTTGTATTATCTTTTATATATATTCACGCGATGTATGATGGATATATTTTGTATATTTAGTATTATGTATTATCGCTGCGATTCCGACTCTGATTTTTCTTATATTTACTGTATATTGTGTACTAATCTACCTTAGAGGCACATCTGTTTATTACTTTGTGCCGATGATGTGTACATATAGGTGAGTTATTTATTCGTTGTTTAAATGCGTACCGCTATTAGCCTAAGTGAATATTCATGTGTGTACCCCATATAGGCTCATTCTCCATATTATCTGATAGTATTACTTGGTACTCTTGGATAATGTGGATATATAGGTGAGATGTTTTAATTTGGTATCGGATTAGGTTTAGAACAATACATCATATATAAGAGACCGAGTCAAGACATTAGTGAGACTTAGAGTCCCTGTCCCCCGGGCTGTGTTGGGCATTTACCATATATTACAGTGATAGTAGGAGTACAATGATTATTAGGATAATCATCTGAGGACGTACTTGTTATTTTTTCTTATGCATATGCGTGTGTGTGTATTCTGACCCTTATGTCTTTGGTGCGTTTGTCTCTAATGGAATTTAAGTTGCTTACGGTAGTTGTGTATAAACCTCTACGTGGCTTTAAATAGAGTAATCCGACCTAGTAGAGATCAGAGTGTGCAGTAGATGTAGATAAATAGCATTCTGTTGAAGGCATTTGTTTTTTTATTTATTTATATTTAGTTGTATTAATTTTTGGTTTTCAATTGGCCTAGTCTAGAATGTAGGAATTGAGTAGGAATTATCACTCAAATATTTGTAAACCCACCTGAATCTGGACGGAACCAAATATCCTAATTTGAACCACTAGGGGATGATTAAATTGTTGAAAAAAATTAAAATTAATCTACTGGTATATATAAATAAAACATGAAATGAAATAAATAAATTAAATGCTTGCTTGTGGAGTTTGTCGATGTTTGTTTGCTTGATTGCGTGTTGATAGTGATAGATTATTTAGGTATTAATGTAATCACCATTAATATGTAAATCTACTAAAAGAAAGCATATAGTTTTGACAAAGTAAATAAATTAATTATATATATTTTGAAATACTTAAAAGGAAAAAAAAAATCTCTTTTGTAATTATATTCATGTCAATTTGTCCGAGTGTTTTATGGATTCTAGTCGATGTGTTTGGCCGACGTTATCGATAGGAATTCCTCAACACTAGGACAAGACATTCCGACACAATATTTTGGAAAAGAATATTGTGTTTTGAAAAAATATACAATATTTTGGAAGGAGAGTGATAATTTGAAAAATATTATTATATTATAAACAATATTTTTATAAAAGGAAATGTTTTGAAATGAGTAAAACAATATCTTGAAAAAAGTATAATAATTTGAAAATGTGATGGTGGTATTTTGATATGAAAAGGGTAAATTATTTTTAGAAGTTGAAAATAACAATAATAACAATAAGAATAATAATAAGTGGTGATGAAGAGCTTAGCGACTTGAGATTAATAAATGATATTAGTGTGACTAACACCATTGTCTCTGGTTAGGCGCTTCGAATTTGGCGCAAGTGGTCACAAGTCCGAAACTTGCATATGGTGCTTCGAACACATATTGACATGTAGTAGGTTGTTTTCTACCTAAGACTTATAGTACTAATACGACTACCATCTAAGTACCCAATTAAAAAAAATGTTATAAGTGTATATTTATAATGAAAATAACACACACACACAAATATATATGCATACATATATATATATATATATATATATATCAAGGTATCAAATGCAAATATATGATTTCCCAAACAAAAAGTAAGTTTAAAATAATATGTAATTCAACTATTTTTGAATAAGAAATGAAATACCATTTTTTTAAAATCTAAATTATAAATGTATTGAAAGAAGAATATATAAATGAGAGAAAGTAAATAATATGAGTTTGATGCCGTGGGATAGAAATGATTTTGAACTGAATGTTATGTAAAGAATTTTTGAGGATTTTGTGAAATATATTTAAAAGAAGGGGATGTTATATTATGTTGGAAAGAAATATATAGTAGAATTATTTTGAAATTGCAAAGCATTTTTCAAATGGAAGTATTGTACGTATGGTGTAGTTGTTTGAAAATTCTATGGAAATGGGATAAGAGAAAAATAAAATAAGAAAAAATATGTAGTTCCAAAGTATACTACTTTGTTTAAAGTACTTTTATAAAAAAATTATTGTTTTTATTTATAAAGTGGCGAATTTAAATTGAAATGAAATTAAAACTTGAGATTAGAGTTTTGGAACTAATATAACTACAACTTTTGAAGTTTTGATCAGACTTTGTCAATCTTTATTTCATTGATAAGGTATTTCTATAAGCAACAAATTTGATGTTCACCACTTTTTGAAAATATGAAGTTTGCTAATGCTAAAATGCTTTTGAACATAGATTAAAAACTTAGCCCTGGACTTTAAACTTTTAAGCTAAAGTAGCATGGTTATTTAACCATTAATTTTTGACCCTTTCATTTGTTTTTGATGATCTTATACATTTTTAAAGATAAGATGATAACGAAAAAGTTTTATTTTGTAATATTAGTAAAATGTTGTCTTTGTTAAGTGAAAAATTGGATTGAAAGAAGTGGACCTGCATTTTCAAAACTATTTAAGAATTTGTATAGTTTAGGAAAATCAACCCCACATTTGACATACTCCTTATTTTCTTGATCCGAAAGAAGTTTTTAAAATCTATTTGATTATACTATGACTTTTCTCTCGAAAACATCGAATAATTTTGCGTTTATGACACTCGAAACTTGGACACAAACTCGCCAAAATGAAACTATAACTTCGTATTTTGTTATATGAATCTCATACTACTTTATATTATATATAAAACATGATCTCATATGATTTATGAGTCTTATACGGGTACATGAAGGCTATTTGGATTAGATTTGGCTCATATTTGCATATATATTAAGCGAAGTCGCTTAATAATGCAAACCAAGGTGGTGTTATGCATATGGTGATGGATTTTACGATGTTATATCATTATCCTGTGTTTTGGAATAACCTATTGGGATGTGTATGTGAATATTATGTTATATCGTGCTTTGATTTTCGTAATGCTCTCCGTATAAAGGAGACTCTGTCGAATTTTAAAAAAAAAATCTGGCATCTAATTTTTTTTCAAAAACTATCATATGCGAAAAGTAGAAATTTTTTGAAGGTATTTATAGTATACGATAAGAGAATTTATGAAAGAGCTACATGGAGGACTGTGTAAGCTTTTAGAAAATTGTAGAATACGAAGAAAGTGAGGGTATGAGTTCTTCACGATGTTTTCCTATTAGAAATTGCAAGGACGCAATTTTCATAAGAAGAAGCTTGTAACCCACTTTCTACACTGTACAAATAAATAAATTTAATCGAAATTAAAGGTTTGAATTTAATTTTTGGCTGTTGATATATCTATAAATAAATATTTGTTAATCAAAATCCACTTAATAAAATATTTTTGTTTTAATAAATTGAACCAAATTAATAAAATTCCTTTTGTATAATATATTGAAAATAGAATAAATTATTTTAATGAATATAAAATAATTTTATATTGTAAACAATTTTCATATAGTTGGAATAGATGGAAAGAAATTTTATTTGGCACTAAGAAAATGAACAAATCAATGAAGATAAACATTTCAGGAATTTAAATTTTTTGTGTATATATATATATATATAGAAATTATCGAATATGCATTGTGAAATAATTAATAGTTCAAATTGAATCGAAAATAAAGTTTAAGATAAACAACAAAATTAAATTGAAAGGTAAAAGAAATATGGTATTTAAATTTCACAAATTAAAAGGGTATAATTATATATAACGATTAGTCTAGTAAATTCTATAATAACCTATTTTTTCTTGATAACTCTCAGCCTAAGCCCAAGTCTCATTTTCTTTATCAAACCCGAAATACCATATTCCAATTTTTCTATCTCGGTCGTAAATCACAAAAATAAAAAGGGAAAAACAAAAAAAGAGAAAAAATAATATATGACGATCGAATTAGGAGGCAGACAATGGTTGTGAGAGCGTGGAGAAGGGAGAAGATATCGCAATGGAGGCTAGTGGGTCGCGATGAGATATAATTGGCTATAATGGAGGCAGTGTATGTTGGGAGACATCGAAGTTGGTGGTGGTTGAAGATGACGTGGATGCTGGCAGTGTTGAAATCACGATGACAGCGAAGAATTGGAAATGCAACAAAGGCACAACTGACGGAGGTAGTGCAATTATCGACGTTGGCATTGAGGCTGAAGCGAGGACTTATTTTCGAAAGCAATGAGATGGAAGTTAGGGCATGGTTACATGAGAAGCTAACGTTGAAGGTGATTAAAGGCATCAATTTTAGTGTGTACGCGATTTCAAGGCTACAGTGCAAGAGATAGTGGCTGAAGATGGAGGATTTAGAGGCATGTGGTAGCTTGTGTTCGCAATGGCTGAAGTGGAAGCATCAAGTGTTCAAGCTTGGAATTTTGGTGAGTTTTTTACGCTCGTAACTATATCATTATAGCTATTCATATTAGATATTTATCCTATATATCATTTGAATTGTTTGGTTCAATTGGTTTGGTTGACTGTTTGTGTTTGCTGTTGTTCAGATTATTGGGTATATTGGAATTGGAGTTAGTTGATTGTGTTGGTTGAAAGTGTAACAACCAACCTCTTTGACCCTTAAAAGTCGACACTAATACATCCATGTTATTCATGTGCCAAACATCCAAGCGCCGAAAAGACAGCTTGTTGGGGGTGAAAGAAAGAAAATGCAGAACAAAATCTCACATCATGACGAGTAACATATAATAAAACTTGACAAAAAAAGACTTTGACCTACATATACATCAATCAAAGTCAATAAAATCATCAGCTTGGACAGTTATAACAACTTACCTTTACAATTGCTGATAAATAAAAAATGAGAAAATGCGATGGAAATAAAATCATATGTGACTACGTCTCGGAGGCATCCGACTCGTCTCCCGAAGCTCCAAAGCATCCAGAACTGAATCTAAAACATACTCAGGCTGACCCAAGCAATATAAAAGAATAACGCCTGGATTAGTCCGGTAAACCAGTGTGAGAAAGCTTAGTCTAAGCATAGTGATTCTATTTCTATAAAACCCTTTCAAAATAAAAGGTATCTCGTAAGATTATGCCGCACATAAACACAAATGAGTTTTTACCTTATGATAACCAAACCATTTATATTAGCAAATCCAATATAAATATAATGATATCTAAGGGCGAAAATAACAGTAATCAAGTAGTTGTGATGCTTGTAAGTGTACATTACAACAACAATAGGTATATAATCAAAAACCACTTAGGCTTGCTCGCTAATTATGTAGGATTCTAGGAGGTGCCCTCAATTGTTCAAGAACGTTCCTTCTGCCCAAGGATTAGAGTTATCCTTCCAAAACAATAATACATCCCTAGTGATGTACAATGGAAAATACATAGTTGGCCAAACAGACCAAACACATCGCTCCATGCATGCATAAAAACGGTAGGTAACACTAGAAAGAAGAGGACTACATTCGTATGGGTCAGCTAAACCCCTGTCTATGCATCCAATCTATGGTTTTAGTCATTACCGCCACTGAGGCTACATCTGGCATTCCAGCACACGAGTCTCCACTCGAAAAGATCACAGAGCCGCATGAATTCTCATACCTCAAGTAATCTTGTAATCACAAATGGATTCCCATATCCCCACAAAGAACTCGAAATCACACATGGATTCCCAAACCCCAATGGGTCTTGGAATCACACATGGATTCCTACGTCTCAACATAGATCTTGGAACCACACATGGATTCCCAAACCCCAACTGTTCTTGGAATTGCACATGAATTCCCACATTTCAACATAGATCTCAGAATCACACATGGATTCCCTTACGCTAACGAGTCTAAGAATCACATAAGGATTCCAACATCTCGAAACAAACTCGATTCTCCTCCAAGCATAGAGCATGTATATTGTTTTGGAGTGGTTAAGGTTTCGAATCATCTTATATAAGTACACTCCCCCCGCTTACCGGGTGTTCCAACACCAATCGATCGATTTTCGGAATATTCAATATCGGTTCTTTTAGAAACATAAAACAATACATAAGGGTGGAGATCATCTCCTTACCGTGTAAGTAGTCGAAATTCTTTCCTTATCATTTGTTCTAGGAGAAAAAAATGAGTTTATACGTACAGTAGTGCACCACCGACGGTAATCGTACCATATAATCTGTAACGACCTAGAATTTCAGTCATTCGAAATTGGGATATTTAATTGATTTCAAATATTCATGAGTTAATTTTATAAGTTGAATAACTTATATTTTGAATATAATGATTTATTTGGATAATTAATTGTTGATTTAATATTGGAAATTGCAGAAATAATTTGATTTTGAATTTAATGTGAATGAAAATGAATTATAAAGTTGAATTAAGTTTTATTTGAATTAGAATAATGTTAGTAAACTTTTGAAATTGAATTAAAAGTTAATTTATAGAAATTGGATATTTAAATATTTAATTAATGTGTAAAAATAATCATTTTTGATATGTTCTTGGATTTCGATGAAACTAGTTTCATTGGATTCGTAATGTTATATTATATAAGATTTCAAATTTCGTGTTAATTGGATTTATGGTTTGGTCGTGCGAAGCTGAAACGCATAGAAATTTATTTAAGTAAAATTTAATTAAAATAATTCGATTCGAAAACCTATCTACCGAATATGATAAAATTGGCTCCCGATATATATTCCATTACATTCAGAATAGGGGTAAAATATTATAAACGCCTGGTGGCACGCTTTGATTGGTGTTCAAAAATTTATCGAGTGAATAGTGTGTGAAAATTTTATATAAAAGGACCTCAACATTCACTTTTTTCAACCAAATCCTAAACTAGAAGCCCTAGCCGCCACTTTGGGTTTAACGGTCGAAAACATTCCAAACTTCATCCCCCCATCCCCTCATCCATTCACTTTCATTGAAAACTTCCAACTAACAAATTATAGAGCGCGGCGAGAGCTTTAAGATCAACGGTGGTGATCATCTAATTCACAACATGGAGGGAGGAATATGGCCGTGTTCACCTTGGTTTCATGCATGATTTTCGAGGTGGATGGGTAGCCGAGCTTCAAGGGGTTGAGGGCGGAGGTGAGTGCGGTTGCGAGCTTTCGCGTGGTGGTCCTTGATCGTTGCATAGATGATCGATGGAGGAGCATAATTTAATGGATGAACGGCAGCTGTGGGATCAAATATACAATGGTAACCTAGAATATGAAGAAGAAGGAAGAGAAGGGCGGTCACTAATGAAATCGTGCGGCCTTTATTTTTGAAGGTTAAAAGTATATTAAAAGTTGTAAATTATTTATATTTAAAATCGTGTAAAGTTTAAAATTTTGTATCTTTCAAATACGAGGTCGAAATCGAATGAAACAGGTTGCATTGGATTCGTTTTGATGAACACTACACAATGGAGCTGGATTGGAGTTGATTGGAGCTAGTGAAAATTTTAGGTAAAATTAAACGTCCGCTTAATTTTATTCAAAATAAAACGTTGCAACGACCACTTTAATCAAAGTGAGTACAACTCACTCTTTCTGACTCTCTTATATTTTTATATAAGTGAAAATAAAATTTATTTAGTGTTGATTGATGATTGTTTGGATGATATATGATATATGTTATATATATTGATTGGTATTTGGATATATTCCTGCCTATTGGAGAAGATGAGACCCTATACGTTCCAGTGTATGAGCGGATAACCTTTTGTACGCACGTCTACCTCGAAGCAGACATTGTACATATTTTCTCATATGTGAATTTATTGTAGGTGACAGATTGGAGGGATTCAACTGGATTCCTCACCCGTGTTGATTTTTATTTATAGATATTGTTATATGTGTTGTTATCATTTGATATATGATGTTTGGATGCCGTGATTGATGTGAATCACCTTATTTAGTGCTGTTGTATCATTGGTTCATATTTTAGAATTTAAAAAATATTAAAGTGATGAGTTCAAATTAAAGAAGGATTTCAAAGTGATTTTGAAAATATATGTTTTATTAATTTTTGAATTGTTAAGGAAATGAATTTATTTTAAATAAATAAAAATCTATAATTTTTAGGTTATAAAAGTTATGATTTTTGTGAAATATACTTAAACGTGATTTTTGAAGTTATATAAGTTTTAATAATGATTTGTAATTTATTAAAAGAAGAAGTTTATTTAAATAGAATCAAAATGTGATTTTTGACATATGGAGCAAACTATTGGGTGAAATAAGTTAAAGTTAGATTTTGAATCTATTATAAATGGTTTATATATGTAAGATTTATAAAATTGAATTTTTATAAATAAAGTAATAGAATTGTAGACGAGTTTTGTAAACGTTAAAATGAAGTATAAATGAACCTTATAAGTAAATAAGATTTATGAACTGATGAAGTTATAAAAAGAATGAACTTGTAAATAAGAAAATTATAAGTAAATTAACTTATAATTGGATTTTGGCATATAAATGAGATTTGTTAGTGAAGGAATTTTGTATATGGAAATCTTTATAAAATATATATGGAATTTATAAAGATTGTTTTATAAATGTGAAATTAACTTATTTTGATAAGTTATATACGAAAGTTTATTAAAGGAATTATATTCACGATTTTGGACAGTGGATAGTCCTTTAAGTTAAATGTGTAGAAGTATTGAATTTTATAAGAGAATTATATTCACGATTTTGGACAGTTAATAATCCTTTAATAAAATGAATGTTTTGGGAAGTGATATTTTAAAATGAAGTTTGAATGGTTTGAAAGTAAGTAAATTGTGAATTCACTTATTATTAAAATAAGTGTATGGAAACATTTTCCAAATAGTGAAACATTGAAATGGTTTTGAGAATATATTTTTTAAAGATAATTTGAAGTGAATATTTGGAAAGTGATTTTATTATTAAAAAACTTAATTAAAAGGGCCTAGTGATTGCTTATGGTGCTAGACAATTGTTGTTTGCTTTGATAGTTAAATAACCAACTATCAAATTTGATCATTTTAGTTCCTTGACTTGATGTGCGAACTATTTAGTCGTACACTTAACGTAGCCATCTTTGCAGGCTTGATTATCGTTTGTATTGAGGATGTTGATTCGTGTAGTGCGGAGTGATTACTCCAATCTATCGAGCCCCCTTCTTGGCCGAAGGATAGCAAGTTGAAAGTTGGAGACGTGATAAGTCTACGAGACTTAGTTTCTATATAAGGTTGAGAAACTCTTTTGCGTTGTTGGTGCGTAGAGACCGGGATTAAATTTGCTTAGTGATGTTCGTACACGATAGGGGGTTCTCGCTTCTTGTTAGGCAGCGAGCGGATAACTCTTACTCCTACATGTCCTTGAGATCAAGTATCGAGGGGTTGGTTTGCCAGTTTGGCTTATAGTTGAGAGGCTGGCCGTAAAAGCAAATCGTGAGGTACCCATGTGTGCTACGGTGGATTTATCCACTGTCAGTGGTTGCAAAGCATATGTCGTCACTTGTTGTATCAAAGATTAGGTTTAGTATATTCCTAGGCTTTGATGTGTACTCAATATAGATAGGGTTAGTAGCACTCTAGATTGAGTCTGAGTGTATCATATATATGAGCGCATATTTGTTAGTGATTATAAAAATGTTTCATATTGTGTTTACTTATCGGTTGAGTTGTTTATGAATTCTAGTCGGTATGTGGGACGCCATTTTTCGATAGGGATTTCTAAACACTTAAACGAGGCAAGTCGAAATAGTATTATTTTTAAATTGGGTAAATGAAATAATTTTACCTCGATTATATTTTATATATAAAGGAAATAATTTTTAAAAAAACATTATAGTGTATATAAATTGATTGATTGGTTATTTGAAAATGTAAATATATATCAGTTAATAAAAGCTGTTTAAATAAACTAAATAAAAACAACAATTGTAAAAGAATAAATTATATAAGTAAATGAATTATCAAGTATGGAATTATAATTAAAATGATTTACATTTATGAAATAATCTTGTATATAAGAAATGAAACTATATGAGTATATTTGTAAATATGAGTTGTAAATACAAATGGATTTAAGCTAAGAATTTGAAAATTTGAATCCCGTTAATTTTTAAAGTTATTTTTTAAATTTTGAAGAGGTTATATTATTATAAATCTAAATAAGATAAATAACTTTGGAATGGATCTTATTTAAGTGAAGTAAAATAGTAATATTATATAAGTATAAATTTATAAATGTGATTTATAAATAAAAAAGGAGTTTTAGAAGAATATAAAGCACTGAATTCATTGCTGTTGCTGGAAAATAATAAGGGTGATGACTGCAGCGTCATCAGTATCATTTTCGAGTTTCTGTCTGATTGATTTGCTATCAATAGTAAATTAAAAACTTAAGTTTTGTTGTGATAAACGAATTTGAATTTAAAATCCAAATTGAAATTGATAAATATAAGTAAGATAAGCTTTGAACATATAATTGGAATCAGTATAAATAAGGAAAAGGAATTTCCAAATAATTTAAGTGCAAAGTTAAACTTTTTTGAGTTAGCATAATAAAATATAAAATTTGAAATTTAATTTTAGTAAAGTTAAATAAATTGAATTGGATTTGAACTGGATTAGATAAGTATTGAAATGGAACGTAAAAGGTAAGTGATTATATAATATGAATTTGGAAGTTTAAATAAATAAGTTGTACAACTTATAAAAAGAGAAAATATAAGTAAAACCAATAGTTAAAATGGTTAAACAATTTTGTTAAGCAAAACAAAATTTGAATTGGAATAGTGAGATGAAATTTGACTTAAGTAAGAGTTAAATACAATGACTTAAGAAATGAGGTATGAAATGAGTTAAACAAAATAGAACTTGAATTAAATTAGATGTGAACTTAAGTTGTTTAGTGAAAGTAAATGCAAGTGAGAATGAAATGAAACATAACTTAAGTGATGTTGATGAAGTTGAATTTGATATCAAAATGAATTAATAAAGTGAAGTGATGAATTTGAATAAATGAATGTTAGTAAAATCCAATGTTAATGAATCAAATGCGATTAAATTGAAAACCAATTCAATGATTGTTAATGAGAAATGAATGTATATTGATTTGGTTATGGATTTATTGGATAAATATTGGTTTGTTGGACGTTAATTGGATGATAGTTGTTTGATGGTTGAATTTGTTTCTTTCGATTGCATTTGTTATATTGGAATATATAGTAGTTGTATTGGTATATGTTGTATATCGATATTACTTTCTATATACGTGTTTCTCATTTGTTTGTTGAGTATTTAGTAGGTGCAGATGGTGTATGCTTCGCATTTGGAGCTCGCTTTCATGCTATATTAGCAGTATATGCTCGCTAGTAATATATAAGGTACATATCTCAGATTACATATCGTAGTTTTATATGTTTTTCCTATAGGATGCCTCATCCTTGAAGATGAGATGTATATTTGTGATATATATATATATATATATATTGTGATTTTTTTTTTCTGGATCGAACCATGCAAATGTGGCTATGGCTAAATTTTCTGAAAATTTAAGGTCTTAGAAATTTTTTGGGGAAATTGAAAAAAAAATTGATAACTAAAATTTTGATTTTGAGTTATAAGTTGAAAAGGTTTTAGCTGGTTTTGAAAAGATAAATATGAATGGATTTGAAAAATTAGAAAAGTTTATGCAAGAAGTTTAACGAAAGTATTTTCGAAATGTTAAAATGTTTAAATAATGTTGGTTATCTAGTTGAACGATTTGTTTTTGAGAAGTTAATGGATTTTGTGGCCTTTTCTTACTTGGTATTTCAAGGATGAAATCCTTTGAAGTATGGGAGAATGTAATGACCCATAATTTCAGTGATTCGGAATTGGGATATTTCACTGATTTTAAATATTCACGAGTTGATTTTATAAGTTGAATAACTTATATTTCGAATATAATGATTTATTTGGATAATTAGTTGTTGATTTAATATTGGAAATTGCAGAAATAATTTGATTTTGAATTTAATGTGAATGAAAATGAATTATAAAGTTGAGTTAAGTTCTATTTGAATTAGAATAATGTTAGTAAACTTTTGAAATTGAATTAAAAGTTAGTTTACAGAAACTGGATATTTTAATATTTAATTAGTGTAAAAATAGGCATTTTTGATATGATTTCAGATTTCGACGAAACCAATTTCATTGGATCCATAATGTTATATTATTGTAGGATTCTAATTTTGTGTCAATCAGATTTATGGTTTGGTCATGCGAAGCTGAAATGCTTAGAAATTTATTTAAGTAAAATTTAATTAAAATAATTTGATTCCAAAACCTATCTTCCAAATATGATGGAATTGGATCCCGATATATATTCCATTGTGTTCGGAATAGGGGTAAAACATTAAAAACGCTTGACGACACGCTTCGATTGGAGTTCGAATAGTTTTGGGTGAATAGTGCACGAAAATTTTATATAGAAGGACCTCAACATTCACTTTTTTCAACCGAACCCTAACCCTAGAAGCCCTAGCTGCCACTTTGGGTTTAATGGCCGAAAACGTTCCATACTTCATCCCTTTCGATCTCCTCGTCCATTCACTTTCATTGAAAACTTCCAACCAACAAATTGTAGAGCGCGACGAGAGCTTCAAGATCAACGGTGGTGGTCATCTCATTCGCGATGTGGAGGGAGGAATATCGCTGCGTTCATCTAGGTTTCATGTGCGATTTTTGAGGTGGATGGGTAGCTGAGCTTCAGGGGGTTGAGGGCGGAGGTGAGTGGGGTAGCGAGCTTTCGCGTGGTGGTCCTTGATCGTTGCATAGATGATCGATGGGGGAACATAATTGATGGATGAACGGTGGCTATGTGTTCGAATATACGATGGTAACCTGGAACGTAAGGAAGAAGGAAGAGAGGGGCGGCCTAGATGTGAAGTAATGAAATTGTGCGGCCTTGATTTTTGAAGGTTAAAAATATATAAAAAGTTGTAAATTATTTATATTTAAAATCGTATAAAGTTTAAAAATGTTTATCTTCCACATACGAGGTCAAAATCGGATGAAACAAGTTGCGTTGGATTTTTTCTGATGAACACTACGCAACGGAGATATATTGGAGTTGATTGGAGCTAGTGAAAATTTCGGGTAAAATTAAACGTCCATTCAAAATAAAACACTGCTATGACCACTACAATCAAAGTGAGTACAACTCACTCTTTCCGACTCACTTATATTTTATATAAGTGAGAATAAATTTATTTAGTATTGATTAATGATTATTTGGATGATATATGATATTATATATATATTGATTGGTATTTGGATATATTTCTACCTATTGGAGCAGATGAGACTTTATACGTACCCATGTATGAGCGGATAACCTTTTGTACATGTATCTGCCTCGAAGCGGACATTGTACATATTTTATCATATCTATATTTGTTGCAGGTGATAGGTTGGAGGGATCTAAATAGATTCCTCACCAGTGTTGATTTTTATTTTTATATAATATTATATGTGTTGTTATCATGTGATATATGATGTTTGGATGTCGTGATTGATGTGAATCACCTCATTTAGTGCCGTTGTAGCATAAGGCCATATTTCGGAGTTTTAAAAATATTAAAGTGATGAATCCAAATTAAAGAAGGATTTCAAAGTGATTTTGAAAATATATGTTTTATTAATTGTTGAATTGTTAAGGAAATGAATTTATTTTAAATAAATAAAAAGTTATAATTTTTATGTTATAAAAATTATGATTTTTGTGAAATATACTTAAATATGATTTTTGAAGTGATAATAAATTTTAATGATGATTTGTAAATTATTAAAAGAAGAAGTTTGTTTAAATAGAAATAAATGTGATTTTTAAAATATGGAGTTAACTATTGGGTGAAACAAGTTAAAGTGAGATTTTAAATTTAATATAAATGGTTCATATATATAAGATTTATAAAATTGAATTTTTGTAATAAAATAATGGAATTATAAACGAGTTTTGTAAATGTTAAAATGAATATAAATGAATCTTATAAGTAAATAAGATTTATGAATTGATGAAGTTATAAAAAGAATGAATTTGTATATAAGAAAATTAGAAGTAAATTAACTTATAATTGGATTTTGGCATATAAATGAAATATAAATGAGATTTATTAGTGAAGGAATTTTGTATATGGAAGTTTTTATAAAATATATATGGAATTTATAAAGATTGTTTGATAAATGTGAAATCAACTTATTTTGATAAGTTAAATACGAAAGTTTGTTAAAGGAATTATATTCACGATTTTGGATAGTGGATAATCCTATAAATTAAATGTGCAGAATTATTGAATTTGGTAAGAGAATTGTATTCACGATTTTGGACAGATGATTGTTTTGGGAAGTGATATTTTAAAATGAAATTTGAATGGTTTGAAAATATGGTATATTGTGAATTCACTTATTATTAAAATAAGTGTATGGAAATGTTTTCCAAACAGTGAAACATTGAAATGGTTTTGAGAATATATCTTTGTAAAGATAATTTGAAGTGAATATTTGGAAAGTGATTTAGTTAATAAAAAAAATCAATTAAAAGAGCCTAGTGATTGCTTATGGAGTTAGATAATTGTTGTACGCTTTGATTGTTAAATAACCGACTATCAAATTTGGCCATTTTAATTCCTTGACTTGATGTGGGAACTATTTAGTCGTACACTTAGTACATAGCCATCAGTGTAGGCTTGATTATCGTTTGTGTTGAGGATGTTGATTCGTGTAGTGCGAAGTGATTACTCCAATCTATCGAGCATCCTTCTTGGCTGAAGTATATCAAGTTGAAAGTTGGAGACATGATAAGTCTATGAGACTTAGTTTCTATGTATGGCAGAGAAACGATTTTGCATTATTGGTGCGAAGAGACCGGGATAATATTTATCAAAAAACCACTTCGGACCAATGTGTATGCATTCAGTTGTGCAGGTTATCAATGATATTGATATTTAGGATTTTCATATTGAAGGACTGCTTGTTCATTATTTGGGGTTAAAATCCCAATATACATCCAGTTGCAGTAGTCTCTTCGTTATGAAATATCCAATGCAAGGACTATTCGCTACTAATCCTAGGCATTTTCAATGTGGTAGGAAAGTACCTTCTGTTTGTCCTGTTCCCGGACAACGTGTATGGATAAATGTCTGACATTGCCTTTCTAAGATTACATACATTAGTTTTTACAAACGTACATCAGTGGTAGCGGAGAAGACAACTTCTCTTACCTTAACACCCCCCTTGAGACGTACGAGCTCAAGGGTTGTACTTTTATGGAAGCCAATAAGTAGTCAACGAAAATGACAATGTGGCATTCAAAGTGATGTAATACGTGATATGTAAAAGGTAATCGTTCCTCAGGCCTCATCAACCGGAAATGAACAAAATAGGGTTGGATGCGGCAAGTCTAAGTGGGTCATTCACAATTTGGATATGATCATCCCCTTCTAGATATATTTCTTCCCACTATGATGTTCAGGATGTAAATTATGCTATGAGGGCCCTTAGAAAGGTCAGTAACGACTGGTGGTTGATATATTCAGTACTATCTAGTTATAGAGGTAGGCAGGTCTTGTGTTGGTAGAGGATCCTTTGTGATGTTCCTTGGTACATTCTTCTAAAGATGTACTGCCGAAAGGTAGTCCCTTCACCTGGTCATTTATATGGGAATCCAAACTCCACTACATTCCTTCCATTTTGTTTATAGAGCCTACTATGCTGGAATTTAATAATAGTAACAATTTCAGGTATTTTGATTATTATTTGTATACTAGACACTAGTATAATATAACATGATTTGTATGAAAGGTTTTGGCTATGGTAAGGTAAAAACATGTCCGTGTTTATGTGTGGGCGTGTCCTACGAGATACTTTGTTTTGAAAAGAAAAGCTTTGATATTTAATAAATTCAGTTGAGTGTGTTTTCTCATGCTTATTTACCAGACTGATCTGGACGTTCTCCCTTTTCAATGCTCGGGTCAGACTGAGTATATTTATAGGTCCATATTTGGTGCTTTTGGAGCTTCAGCAAGAGAGCCGGAGATCTTCATTTTCTATACACATATCTATTTATTATCTGCTGCATTATTGTTTTATATTATCAGTAATTGTAAGGACATGTTATTATAACTGTCCAAGCTGATGATTAGTGATTGATTGTTGAACTCTGATTGATGTATGTATATACAATTTCTGTTTTGTAAATATAATTAATATGATATTATATGTTTTCCGCTGTGATTTGAGATTTTGTATTTTTCTGTTTGGTTCTCTCTTTCTTCTCTTCTCTTCTTCTCTCTTCTTTTCTTTCTTATGACTTTCCATCAAACTGTGCTTTTTGGGTCGAACATGTGTGGTTTATTGTCGATTCAAAGGGTACAGATTTGCGTGTCGTCACATAATCCCCATGCTCCCTTAGATATTTCCAGAGTTATATCTTTCGATGTTAAGTAGGTAAAGAATATTTCTGCACTATGAAAATTAAGAAGTATTATATATTTAGGCCAAGATTTGATATTCGGCTATTTGACTATCAATTAAACAAACATTCAACCTATAGGTTACATTTCCCATGGAAATTACTATTCCTCTTAAAATTATTCTTTCATTAACTAAATCTCTTTCCAAAATATTCATTAGAATATTCATAAACTTATCTCAACGGGATAAGTATATTCACACACCATTCCTTTCGAAACTTGGAAAACTTTTTTCACATACTTATAAAATGGTGTAAGTATATTCACCAACACTTAGAAAGATTTTCGATTTCAAAATCATAATAAAATGATCAAACCCAAATGTCATTAAAACAGAGATATAAATAACACAAAACATCACTCCTTTCCATAAATCTCTTTTATTTTATAAATATCTCCATTATAAATCTTCAAATTTATTTATAAATCTCCAATCTATTTATAAAGCATTTTTATAAATCTCTAAATTTATTATAAAATACTCATTATAAATCTCAAAAACTGTAACAACTCGCATATTTTACGGTTGAGTATTTAAATATTTTATTAAAATATTTTATCGTTAATCGGATTATAGTCCGAAAAGTTACTTTTTTGCATACGGTCGAATTAGGACTCGAGACCACTTCCATTGAGTTCAAAACGCCATTTGCGATCTTTTTGAGTATAAACTTTGATATGTTTGGAGTTAGTGGAATTTTTCCACTTTTTCACTTAGGGCTTTGGTTTGGGTTGAGCCCATTTACCCCACTTATTAGCTCAGTCCCAACCCTATCCTCTTTATTACTTCATTTCTAATTCCTAACATTCAAGCTTCAATGAAAATGGAGAGTGGAATGGAAATTAAAATTTCAAAACCCTAGTTCCATTAGCAAATCCAACATCTAACTCCAAATCCAAAGAGAAGCTATTGGTAAGCATCATCTTCTTCTTCTCCAACTCATTCTCCTTTCAATTTTCAGAAATTCCTAAACCTAACTTTGGGAATGTTCTTCTTTTGAGCTAAGGTTCAAGCTCATTTGGGTTGTGTTGAAGTGTGGTTGATTCTTCCTTTGCTTTTAAGCTTCTCCTTCATTGATTTTGTGAAAATGTGTGATTTTTATCTCACGTCTTTGTCTATAACTATCTTTGATTGTTGGATATGAATTCCTAACACTTATTCATGTGCACTTGCTTTTGGTTTGGATTGAATTGGTGAATATCCCAATTTTTAGTATTTTGGGTTCAAATCTTTAAAATCCCGACTTTGATGTTTGAACATGTTTTTGGTGATGCATCGAGGAGCCAATAGGACCGGGTAGCCGATGGGCGTAATCCCCTAGCGTCCATGCTCGACCGGTTGCAAATTGAGTGAGTTTGCACTTCTATTAAATAGGGTAGAAAATGCAGGATTTGGTGTTCGGCCGACCGAACTCTCTGAGTCGGTCGACCGAAGCTGTAGCCGAAACCTTTCTGGACTATTTTCGGTCGACCGACTCAGAGAGTTCAGTCGACCGACCTGCTCCTGTTTCCCTGTTTTGCCTATTTATGCGCATTTTGATTTGCTTTTCCAATCTTTAATCGATTCTTCTTCTCCGATTAGTTGTTATCACCTTTGTCGACTTTGATAACTTCTATTTTTGGAATTTTTTGGGTAATTCCACTTTGATGGATTCAGTATCGATTTCTTTGGATTTTTATTCACGTTTTCGAATGTGAATTTTAGTGATTGATTGTTCCTACAATCATTTTTGTGATTTGTCACTTAAAAATATAAAGGTTTTCAATACTAGTAGTAAATATCAAAATTCTTTCGTCAAAACGATTTCAACACTACTTTATTACAAAGCTCGTTTCTTAAACTGTTTTCCAATCTATTAGTATATACAAACCTATACCTCACTCGTATGAGAAATCTAATTAAACGGCTTAGTAAAACAAGTGGTATGAAACGCTTGAGTTTGCTTCATCGGTTAATTTTTGGACTTGTTCGACTGAATCTCTTGTGACAATTTCCTAGTGGAGATTTACAATTGATTCGTAAATATTTAAGCTAAGCAAGTGGTTATGGGACATGAAGCCAAACTCATTTATTTACTAGCTTAGTGTAATTTACACTTAACCTCGAGTGGAAGTCTATAATTTGTTCGTAAATAATTAAGTTAAGCTAGTGGTTATGGGACATGAAGCTAAACTCATTTATTTACTAGCTTAGTGTAATTTACACTTATCGATCAACGATGATCATTTTGTGATTTAGACTAGCAATGTGCGATGTCTCTTTGTCTGCGAGGGAGAGAGACTAAACCCCGTTTTTAGTGGAGCTTCGGCTTGATGGGGGTAGCGAACTATGGTCTTCGAGCCATTTTAGTGGAGCTTCGGCTCATGGTCTTCGGGCCGTT
Organism: Allium cepa; assembly: GCA_030765085.1. Classification (NCBI taxonomy): domain Eukaryota; kingdom Viridiplantae; phylum Streptophyta; class Magnoliopsida; order Asparagales; family Amaryllidaceae; genus Allium; species Allium cepa. The sequence goes on along the minus strand of CM060934.1, from coordinate 195,245,680 downwards.
TTAGTGGAGCCTCGGCTCAAAATTAATGGTTAGCAACCATGGAATAGCTTTCCGTTTTGTGATACACGTATTGGTGAGTTTTCATGCTCCCGTTCTAGTGATAGGCCTCTTTCCCCTTTTGGTGATTTCTGGATTTCTATTGATCGATTTCTAGAATTTGTATTTCACCAGTTTTCGTGATTTGCATTGATAAGCTTTATCAATTTTTGTGCATTAGTGAATTTGTGTTTCACTAACTTTTCCGATTGGCATTGATATGATCGTCAATAATTGTGGTTTGGTGAATAAAATAAAGAATATGGCGTTCTTTTTAGTGCTTTGAGATTTCTTGTGATATTGTATGATCTTTGTTGTTCGTTAATGTGTACTTTATATAGTATGACAATTTCGTTATCATATGTTTTAATCGCATCTATTATCCTATCTCATTTTACCTGATATTTATAGCTAGACTGATCTGTTTATTATTTTCTTCTTAAATAATACTCGTGTCAGAACGAGATATTACATGTGCTTCTACTTGACTTCTTATCAGGGTCCATCGCCTGATTTTTGACTAACTACTTTAGATTAGTAGTTTTTGTTATGTATACATTCGAGATGGAGACTCCTTGATGTATACTTATTGTTTTGCCTAGCATTTGTATCTATTCTTTTATGATATTGTGGATCTTGTTAGACCACTACTCTGATGTACACTTTCAAGTGTTGTATATTCATATCTGTTTCCGCCTTTGAGATATGAACTTCTGTGACTGATTGGTGTTATGATATTTCTATATTTGTTTCCGAAGATTATATATAGCCACTGTGTAGTAGCTTTGAGTTTATGTCGGTATGTCGGATTTCCTCTTGAGATGAAAAGTTATATTTTTATCTGGCATATCGGTACTCGCACAAAGCAATTATACAGATGGTCGCTCCTCAACAGCCTTATTCTCCACGCTAGTTGACGGCATTACCCTATAATGTCCTTGTCTAGCGTGGGTATAGTGGTGGGGCGCCACAGCTTGGTATCAGAGCCAAACTTCGGAACAATGTAGAACAATCTAGCAAGGATCGTTATCCTAAGTCTTTCTTAGTAGTCGTGCCTTAGGATTTAATTCATGGCTTCGTGCCGTTCTATCCTATTTTCCTTTATGATGCCTTGTTTTAATCAAGTTTGTTTGATATTCATTCTGAGAATAACCTTTTTCGTCTTCTTTCTTTCTTTCTTAAAGAAGAAGAAATAGTTTGTTCTAGCAGTCCTAGTGCTGGTCAATCCAGTAGCCCTTCTCTGGATGGCGCATTCATGTCCGCCCAATAATTTTTGGATCTTGTAGAGAATCAAGAGTTTATCTGTGCTTTGAGTAAGAACCCCAAAATGGTTCTACCTTTGAAACTTGAAGTTTGTTTCAATCAGCTTGTGGATGTTACTCTTCGACATGAAGAGGTTGGTAAAGGAGGTGATAGTGATATTGGGATTTCCAAGAAGAGGAATATAAGTTCAAAAGCCCTTATCCCAATAAGAAGGTGAAGCAAACTACTTTGGTAGCAAAGACTCCAATCCCTGTGGAGGATGCTACAATTGTAATTCTAAGGACCACTATGCAAAGGAGTCTCCGGAGCCACTCTTTTGTCGTTATTGTAAAAATTCAGGTCATCATATTTCTGCCTGCCGCATACTTCAAAGCAAGAAGAAGGGGGAACAAGAAACTTCGGTAGCAAAGACTCTTGCCTCTAGTCTTAAACAATGCTACAATTGTGGTTCCATGGACCATTATGTAATTAAGTGCCCGAAACCCCTTTATTGCCGTTATTGCAAAGGCTCGGGTCATTACTTATCTACATGTCCTAAACTTCAAAGTAGGAGAGATGGAAAGCAAAAAGCTCATACTGACACTTTTCTTGGTCAAGGTATTTCTCATTCAATCCTTGATGACATTTTATTTGTGATTATCTTTTTCGAGTTCTTGTTGATATGAGTCCATCTCATTATTTTTATGTCAAAAGAACTTGTGGATTTCTTTTCTTTAAACGTTTTGGGCTTGATGACTTTGCTGAGAATTGCGAGTCCGGTTGGTGGATCCGCAACACTCAATTTTCTTTTTATTGATGTCGAAATTATTTTATGTGATTTTTCTTTCCGGGCCGATTTGCATGTTATGCGTTACTTAGACTTCGGAATTGATTTTTGTGAAAGGATTACCTCGATTTTTATGAAGGCATATTCCATGTTCCGAGTGGACTATTCGTCTTCGACATTTTTAATCTGTTAAGAAGATTTCCATTTTTCTTTATGATTTTGATTCCAATTTGATGGCATCATTTTTATTTTTCAAACCCACAAGATGAGGAAAACGTTATTTTTCTCATTCGGGTAGTTTGTGGAATTTTTCAATATTTTTGAGCTTGTCTTAGGATTATCTCCTAAGCAATCTTTTGAGTGGTGTTAAGGTCTTTTTAGTTCGACCTTGCCACCGATTTCCATTTGGCTACGAGTTGCGGAAGTAAGCATTCCACTTACCGCATTCCGCGCTCGTTATGATTCTTATGAATGACTTGTTATGTCATTAAGTTTGTCCAGCTTATTTCATCCATTTTTTGTATCGACTATTTTACGAATATCTCGATGACTCCATTCTTGTATTTATTGATTTTGGGATGAAAACAAAATTTAAAATTTTGCATATTTTTTCATAAGCTTTATTTATAAGTATAATTAGATTTTGTTCTTAAAACGTACAAAGAATATTCTTAAAATTTTTAAGAGACTTATTTATCATATAGATGATGATTTGGTGATTGTATTGCCCATTGAGTGCTTTAAGAATTCTGGTCGATGTGCTTGATCAACGTTATCGATAGGAATTTCCTAAACGCTTTGATGAGACAATCTGACACAATAAATTGACTTGTAAAAAAAGTAAATTTTCCTAGAAAGATTATTACATAAAGATAATTGTGATTTTGACAGTTTTAGCTTTTCGGGAAAGAAGATTATTTAAAAGAACTCTTTTCCGGTACTCTTATTCTTGTGATTCCCGAAGGGAACCAAGATTTCACTATTTCTACCGATGCTAGTTGTATTGGTTTGGGTGCCGTTCTCTTGCGAATGAGAATGTTCTATCATTTATGCTTCTATACAATTAAAGCCTACCGAGACTAGATATGCCACTCATGATCTAGTGCTCGTGGCTATTGTTTTCGCTTGTAGAAATTTGGCATCATTGTTTTTGGGAGAGAAATTTGTTCTCTACACCGATCATAAATCTTTGAAGTATTTATTTTCTCAAAGGAACTTAATTTTCGTCAACAACGTTGGCTTGAGTTCCTTACATCTTATGATCTTGATATTCTTTATTCACCCAGAAGGAAAATCGTGTTGCCGATGCACTTAGTCGTAAGCAACAAGCGGTTATTTTTTTGATGATATCCGAATGGAATGATCTTGAGACTTTATCCACTTGTGAGATTCGAGATCGTGAGTCCGATTTATGTTCATCTTTGGCTTTATGTAGCCTTGAGGCTCATCCTCCTCTTATAAACCGCATCATTGAAGCTCAAAGGCTAGATCCCGAATTGGCTCTTCTTAGCCAGAATTTTAGGGATAAAATTGATATTGAAGGTTTGAAAGACTTTGATATTGATTCTCGTGGCGGTATTCGAAAATTTGGTAGACATATCATGCCAAATATTAGTGATCTACGTAAAGACATTTTAGAAGATTCTCATCGTTCTAAATTTACCATTCATCTCGGTAGTAGTAAAATGTATGCGGATATGAAGCGACTTTATTATTGGGAGGTAATGAAATCTGATATTGCCAACTTTGTTAAGTGTTGCATGACTTGCCAACTCATTAAGGCCGAGCATCAAAGGCCCGGTGGGTTGTTGCAACCTTTAGAAATTCCAATATGGAAGTGGGACCAAATTTCCATGTATTTTATAGACGGCCTTCCCCGTTCTCGTTCGGGTCATGATAGCTTATGGGTGATAGTTGATAGACTTACTAAATCCGCCTATTTTATTCCCGTTCGGTCCAATCGAACCGTACCTCTTTTGTCCAAACTTTTTATGAAAGAAATTTTTAAATTGCATGGAGTTCCTACTTCTATTGTTAGTGATCGTGATCCATTGTTTACTAGTGGATTTTGGAAGAGTCTTCAAAAAGCTTTGGGAACGAAGCTTAATTTTAGCACCGCTTATCATCCTCAGTTCGATGGACAAACCGAGCGTGTGAATCAAACTCTTGAAGATCTTCTTCGTGCATGTGTCCTTGATTTTTGTGGAAGTTGGAAAGATCGTATTTCTCTTGTTGAGTTTTCCTATAATAATAGCTTCCAATCTAGTATTGGTATGGCACCATTTGAGGCACTCTATGGAAGTCCTTGCCGATCTCCTCCTTGTTGGCTTGAGCCCGGTGAGAAGCTGGTTTTAGGTCCAGATTTTATTCATGATTCCACAGAAAAGATTGACCTTATTGGTCATAGGATGAAAGAAGCCCAGAGTAGACAAAAATCCTATGTCGATAACCGGAGAAGGAAATTAGAATTTTCTGTGGGAGGTCTTGTGTTTATTCGTGTTTCACCTATGAAGGGTGTTGTACGTTTCAGTCGATCGGGAAAGTTAACACCGAGATATATTGGTCCATTTCCCATCACCGAACGCCTTGGTTCCGTGGCTTATCGCCTTTTATTACCGGCTCAGTTTTCTGCTATTCGTGATGTGTTTCATGTTTCTCAATTACGGAAATGCCTTCGAGATTCCGATTCTATTCTTGAGCCCGGTGTTGTGGAAGAAATTAAAGTTTCGCCTAATTTAACTTATGAGCAACATCCTATTCGTATTATTGTTTCGGAGGTCAAACGACTTCAAAATAAAGATGTTCCGCTTGTTAAAGTTCAATGGTCCTCAAATCCTAAGGATTGATCTTGGGAATCTAGAGAATTCATCGAGCGAACACATGCAGACTTACTTTCTCGTGCCCTTTGAGGTAAACTTCTTATTTCAAATTTCTTTTGTGTTGAATATGCTTTCATGGTTGTTACTATATATTTTCTTCTTAAATATTGCGAGGATGCAATTTCTTTAGGGAGGGGAGTCTGTAACAACCCGCATATTTTACGATTGAGTATTTAAATATTTTATTTAAATATTTTATCGTTTGTCGGATTATAGTCGAAAAAGTTACTATTTTGCATACGGTCGACTTAGGACTCGAGACCACTTCCATTGAGTTCAAAAATCCGTTTGCGATCTTTCTAAGTATAAACCGATCTTTCTAAGTATAAACTTTGATATGTTTGGAGTTAGTGGAATTTTGCCACTTTTTCACTTAGGGCTTTGGTTTGGGTTGAGCCCATTTACCTCACTTATTAGCTCAGTCCCAACCCTCTCCTCTTTATTACTTCATTTCTAATTCCTAACATTCAAGCTTCAATGAAAATGGAGAGTGGAATGGGAAATTAAAATTTCAAAACCCTAGTTCCAGTAGCAAATCCAACATCTAACTCCAAATCCAAAGAGAAGCTATTGGTAAGCATCATCTTCTTCTTCTCCAACTCATTCTCCTTTTAATTTTCAGAAATTCCTAAACCTAACTTTGGGAATGTTCTTTTGAGCTTAGGTTCAAGTTCATTTGGGTTGTGTTGAAGTGTGGTTGATTCTTCCTTTGCTTTCAAGCTTCTCCTTCATTGATTTTGTGAAAAGGTGAGATTTTTATCTCACATCTTTGTCTATAACTATCTTTGATTGTTGGGTATGAATTCCTAACACTTATTCATATGCACTTGCTTTTGGTTTGGATTGAATTGGTGAATATCCCAATTTTTAGTGTTTTGGGTTCAAATCTTTAAAATCCTAACTTTGATGTTTGAACATGTTTTTGATGATGCATCGAGGAGCCAATGGGACCGGGTAGCCGATGGGCGTAATCCCCTAGCGTCCGTGCTCGACTGGTTGCAAATTGAGTGAGTTTGCACTTCTATTAAATAGGGTAGAAAATGCAGGATTTGGGGTTCGGTCGACCGAAGCTGTAGCCGAAACCTTTCTGGACTATTTTCGGTCGACCGACTCAGAGAGTTCAGTCGATCGACCTGCTCCTGTTTCCTTGTTTTGCCTATTTATGCTCATTTTGCTTTGCTTTTCCAATCTTTAATCGATTCTTCTTCTCCGATTAGTTGTTATCAGATAACTTCTATTTTTGAAATTTTTGGGTAATTCCACTTTGATGGACGCGGTATCGATTTCTTTGGATTTTTATTCACGTCTTCGAATGTGAATTTTAGTGATTGATTATTCCTACAATCATTTTTGTGATTTGTCACTTCAAAATATAAAGGTTTTCAATACTAGTAGTAAATATCAAAATTCTTTCATCAAAACGATTTCAACACTATTTTATTACAAAGCTCGTTTCTTAAACCGTTTTCCAATCTATTAGTATATACAAACATTTACCTCACTCGTATGAGAAATCTAATTAAACGGCTTAGTAAAACAAGTGGTATGAAACGCTTGCGTTTGCTTCGTCGGTTAATTTTTGGACTTGTTCGGTTGAATCTCTTGTGACAATTTCCTAGTGGAGATTTACAATTGGTTCGTAAATATTTAAGTTAAGCTAGTGGTTATGGGACATGAAGCTAAACTCATTTATTTACTAGCTTAGTGTAATTTACACTTAACCTTGAGTGGAAGTCTACAATTTGTTTGTAAAAAATTAAGTTTAGCTAGTGGTTATGGGACATGAAGCTAAGCTCATTTATTTACTAGCTTAGTGTAATTTACACTTATCGATCAACGATGATCATTTTGTGATTTAGAATAGCAATGTGCGATGTCTCTTTGTCTGCGAGGGAGACTAAACCCCATTTTTAGTGGAGCTTCAGCTTGGTGGGGTAGCGACCCATGGTCTTCGAGCCGTTTTAGTGGAGCTTCGGGTCATGGTCTTCAGGCCGTTTTAGTGGAGCCTCGGCTCAAAATTAATTGTTAGCAACCATGAAATAGCTTTCCGTTTTGTGATACACGTGTTGGTGAGTTTTCATGCTCCCGTTCTAGTGATAGGCCTCTTTCCCCTTTTTGTGATTTCTGGATTTCTATTGATCGATTTCTAGAATTTGTGTTTCACCAATTTTCGTGATTTGCATTGATAAGCTTTATCAATTTTTGTGCATTAGTGAATTTGTGTTTCACTAACTTTTCCGATTGGCATTGATATGATCGTCAATAATTGTGGTTTGGTGAATAAAATAAAGAATATGGCGTTCTTTTTAGTGCTTTGAGATTTCTTGTGATATTGTATGATCTTTGTTGTTCGTTAATGTATACTTTATATAGTATGACAATTTCGTTATCATATGTTTTAATCGCATCTATTATCCTATCTCATTTTACCTGATATTTATAGCTAGACTGATCCGTTTATTATTTTCTTCTTAAATAATACTCGGGTCAGACCGAGATATTACAGGTGCTTCTACTTGACTTCTTATTAGGGTCCATCGCCTGATTTTTGACTAACTACTTTAGATTAGTAGTTTTTGTTATGTATACATTCGAGATAGAGACTCCTTGATGTATACTAATTCTTTTTCCTAGCACTTGTATCTATTCTTTTATGATATTGTGGATCTTGTTAGACCGCTACTCTGATGTACACTTTCAAGTGTTGTACATTCATATCTGTTTCCGCCTTTGAGATATGAACTTCTGTGACTGATTTGTGTTATGATATTTCTATATTTGTTTTCGAAGATTATATATAGCCACTGTGTAGTAGCTTTGAGTTTGTGTCGGTATGTCGGATTTCCTCTTGAGATGAAAAGTTATATTTTTATCTGGCATATCGGTACTCGCACAAAGCAATTATACAGATGGTCGCTCCTCAACAGCCTTATTCTCCGCGCTAGTTGACGGCATTACCACGTAGTGTCCTTGTCTAGCATAGGTATAGAGATGGGGCGCCATAAAAACCCATTTTTAAAACTTCCCTTTCAAATCTCTAAAACCATTTATAAACCTCCGTTCTAAAACTATTTAAAAATTAAACTTCTTTTACAATTTCAATTCTCTTTCAAATTCATAAACTCCCTTAATAAATCCTTTTTGTAAAAAGGAATCCTTTTATAAATGATTTATTATCTAATTAAAATGAATGAAAACTTTGACATCATAAAAATAAACTTTAAGACTTCTTAATAATATAATAATAATACTTTAAAAGCATTATTAAAAATATAATAATTAAACTTCTTAAGAAACATTTAAAGGTAAAATAATTAACTTTTAAAACATTTTACATAGTATAATAAAATAACTTTAAACAACTTTAAAAAATGTAATTACTTAACTTTTAAATAATAAACTAATAAAGTAATAAACCAGCTTTATATAGTCATTAATAAAATAGTTTATTATCTATAAACAACCTTAAAATGTAATTATCTTTAAACAACACTAATTAAATACTTAATTCTATCACTATAGATATATTAATTAACTTTAAAACATTTTGAATAAACTAATAATTAATTTTACTACAGAAATAATTATATAAAACACGTTGTTAAATAATAATTAAATAATCACTTTACTTCAAATTATAAATCGATATTAATTTAATTCCATAACTTTCCAAACTCAGAAAGAGGCTTAGGGACTGCAATGGTACTTAAACAAGCTACCAATTTATTTAATTTATCTTCCCAAGTTAAATTACCTGTATTTACATAAGCAGGCATATATGTAAACTAAAGCCATAATTAACAATTAATTATTAACAACGTAATTAACTATGTCATTAGACGATGTTTATTTGGACAAATAGATAACACCAAAGAAGTATGCTTAAATTAACTATGTTATTATTTAAACAACACAATTATATTAAATTAATATTATTTTATCACTTCATATATTATCAACTTTTAAAACGATAATCATCCAAACCAAAGAACCAAGAATAAAAAATTCCAGCGGTGAGTTAACTGATTGAAATTCCAGTTATCGCTGAAGCTTTCCGGTTTGGTTTCTATTCTAACTCAAAATGCTACAAGCTTCAAGTTTAACCAATCCTATTCTAACGTGTAGTTAACGTCACTACGAGTCCAAAGCGACGGACCGTGTTCGATTTCGACCTTGTATGAAATAGTTGTTGATTTTATAAGATTGAGATTAAATTTAGTATAATAATATCCACTAATTACAATTATATTAGTTAATTACTCTAATAAACAATATAATCCTCCCCTTAACATACCTTGGCTAATTGAAACACAACACGACCCCTCCACTGTTTCAACCTGCCACCGCTGCTACGGCCCACTACCGGCCACCGCAGCTACGGTCCACCATCGGTCACTGCACGACCATATCTTAATGCCCAGATCACGATGCATCCAATGACCCCAAAGCCACCCCATTCATACCTTGTAGGCGGAGATCTAGCCGAAACCTCCACCACTGTTCAACTCGAATATCCTGCCACCACACGTCATTCCACCTCAACCCGACCGTCCATCATGCTCCCCTCTCCCCAACGAACACTTTCTTATTTGGGGCTATCACCTAGAAATGCCTTTGGAGGCTCCGATGAATTCTGTTGGACGATGGAGTTGTTTATTTCGGTGGCTAGGGTAAGGTTCTGAGTTTGGGGAAATAATAGGAAGAATGAGGTCCTTATATAGACATATATCGATACTATTCACAACTGAAAATTTACGAACTCCAACCGAGACATGCTTACTAATGTTTCTAGCCAAATACCCCTATTACAAACTCAATAGAACAATTTTTCGGACCTAATGCCAACATATAAAATGTTAACTTTTGAGTCACTCGGTTTACGAACCGAACTCGACCTCCTAAATCGAAATCAAATTGTCGAAATATATCGATGCTTATACTCATCCTGCTCGCTCGGACCATCCTTACCCAATGGAAATAATTTCGAGCCCTAAAAAGTCCATTTGCAAAAGTCGAGTTTTCCAGCTCATCTACAAAATAAACCAATTAAATATTTAAATATCCCAAAATTTACATATTCAGAGCAACCTAAAATTATGGGTCGTTACACTCTCCCCCCTTAAAATTGTGACGACCCGCCTTTCATACCACAGAAAGACGTATCATCAATAAGAAAGAAAGGGATGGAAAAGAAAATAGATAGGAAAGAAAGAACTAAAGAATATCAGAATCTCACAGCGGAACGAATAAAACATATTAATCACTTAGTTATTACATAATATACAACATCTATCAGAGTCATACAGCTTATACAACACATTAGACAGTCGTGAAGACGTGTCAATCATACATCTCAAGACATCAACACAGCAAAGACAAAATATATCTACATACGCTGAAGCCTCCTGCTCCAAATCTCCTCCAAAATTCGTCAAGGCTAACCTGAATCCCTTGGCTACTCGTAAAAATTTGAGTACCCAAGAGTTTAATAAAACAGAAGATAAACTCTGGGTCAGACATGGGTCTGGTGTGAGTAAACGGGTTTAAAGTTTATTTAACTTTGAAAATTATTTGAAAAAAAGGTTTCTCGTAAGACCACGCCACAAATAAACATGTCGAAATTTTACCTTACGGTAACCAAAATATTTGATAGGAAATTCGGTTATATTATAATAATGTCTAGGGTTTTCAAGTAAAATAGAAAATAGCTGGAATGCTTACATCTCACGTTCCAACATAGTTGGGCACAATCAAAACGTACGACACCTATTAGAGATTGGATTCCATACAATGGCAGGGCTACTGGGGTACCGTCCGTCACAGTACCTGATCTAGATCAGAGTACCGAGTATCCACCTTGATCCCTTGCAACACAAGACCGGAACTATCCTTTACCGGATAATATTGAATAAGACAACCCCGTAGTTGTTCGCGACCAACCGCCCGCACAGCCGAATAAAAAGGGACCTCTAGACAGGGAAAATCTTATCCTACTTAGGTGCTACCCACTTAGCCTTGCTGCACCTCCCCTATTTTAGCCATTCTCGGTTAATGATGCTTAGGGCTAGGATTACCTTTTCAGAACACATATCTTGTAATGCTCATCGTCCTCGAATGACGATGTTCTAAAAGCATTCAATCCATGCAATGTGATGCCCCACCTCTATGCTCACAATAACAAAGGTTTTTATAAGGAATAACGTATGCTATTGCGAAGAATAAAGCTTGTTAGAAGCGACCATCCGTAAGTTATGCCTTAGACGAGTATTGATTACATCGATATGAGTTATGTAAATTACTTCCAAAGATATATATATATATATATATATATATATATATATATATATATATTCAATCCAAATCTAAAACGAAACTACGGTGGCTAAAGAAAAATTCAGAATAACTCATACTAACAACAACACTGATAAGTATAATCACATCAGAATAGAAATATCAGATATATAGCGGAATACAAGTGTGGAATACATGCTACAACAATCGATAGTTCACATGAACCAAATGTACATATACAAAGACATCAACCTACATGAGACGATAGTCAATACACCAAAAGTACACCTCGAAGACAAGACAAAAGATGGAGTGAAATCCCAAAAGCTGAAGCAACAACTGAATCAGAGACAGCGATTATCCTGAAATAACTCGGTCTGACCCGAGTATTATTTATAAGAAAATAATAAAAGGAACAGTCTAATTTAAACTTCAGAAATAAGTGTATGATAAACAACATATAAGCAAATATTCATAATCTCGAATGAGATTATACAACATAGATAATCAACATAGTTCAATTAAAGAAATCTCAATTTAAACTCCATAAAAATCAATAATCTCGAATGAGACTATTCAACATAAATAATTACCATAGTTTAAATAAAGAAATCTCAATTTAAACTCCATCAAAATCAGCTTTTAAATTCCCAATTGAATTCATAACAGCAATATGCAAATTTATAATCTTGGATGAGACTATACACGAAATTATAATCTTGGATGAGACTTTACACAAAGTTATGACCACGGATGAGACTATACACAAAATTATAATCTCGGATGAGACTATACACAAAGTTATAACCTCGGATGAGACTATACACAAAATTATTGTCTCGGGTGAGACTATACAACATAGTAATCAGCATAGTTTAAAGGAAGAAATCCCATTAAACATCATCAAAATCAACTTCAAAATTCACAATTGAATTCAAAACAGCAATACGCAGAATCTAGAAATCAAAATAAGATAACTAGAAAATCAACATAAAAGATGGATCGATCCCAGAAGATGGCGAGTTTTAGCTACGCCGCACGTGCATCTCATATGGCCGAATCCTACCAAGTACTATAATTTTTGGAGCCCAACAAATGACCCGAAGGTCCAACAAATGACCCGAAGGTCCAACAGATGACCCGAAGGTCTAGTACTGGTAATTGACCCGAAGGTCCATCATATGACCCGAAGGTCCAACAGAGTGGCTCGAAAGCAAAATAAAATCATCAAACAACAAATATTCCAATTAACGAGTCCGGAATTAACCGAAATAGTAAAAGTATGGTTCCATACTCCGCATTTTTGCTAAATCGTGTAAATCTCTTCATCGTTTCCTTGAAAGTGCGAAATTGTGTATTTTATATAGATAACATTTTACGTTCTCAAACGGACAAGTCCGGAATTAAGAGAATCAGTAAAAGTGAGGGTTCATAGTCCTCAATTTTGCTGAAGCGTTTAAATCGAATCCTCATTCTTTTGAAAGCGTAAACTGTAAAATTTTTGGAAACAATTTTATTTTAAAACAATTTTTAGAACACGTGATTAAAACAGCAACAACTATAGCAATTTCGACGAGTAAATTGTGCTTCACAAAACACCGTAAAAACAAATACCAAATCAGCATTGCAGGATAACTGCTTAAAAATTCACTTTAAAGTTGACAGTTTCCAAAGTCAAAACAACAGTAATTTTTATTCATCAAAAATATCGTCAAAACAACACGCTTCAAAAATATAACACCGGGTTAAAAATCCATTATAAAAATAACGGAAACGAAATACGTTTTAAAACCAAACACCGGTTCAACGTAAATTAATCAGTAGATTGCACTACTACATTCATAAAACATTTCACTGCCCACTTACATTTATATATACCAAAATGAGTGTCTGGGCAATAGAGACTCTTCCCTACACATTAACGTGTGTAACACTTTGCTCACTTGAATATGAATTGGTGATGCATAAAAAAATAACCAGGAGCAACACATATATGTGCACGAAATTAAATATATGACCAGACAGTGCAACATTTTGCATGCACTCAAAAATAAGGAATTAAAAATATATAACCTGGGGCGCACGCACTCTACAGTATAAACCAATTTTTCATGCAAACAATATAAAACACAACATGCACAAGGAAATTTAAAACAAAGATCTGGGCAACAAATATGTGTGACACACAGAATGAGCTTACTTGTTGCTAAGTTGCATTCATTAAAACACACAACAAATATGTGCAACACATACATTCATAAAACACAAACTACCTGACATGTTTTGTATATGCCAAGTTGCATGCATGGACAAAAATGCAAAGCAAAATGAGCTAGGAAAAATATTTTCGCAACTACATGTTTGCACGCACGGTTGCCATGCAATACAAAAAATTGTTTGACGCACAGAATGACTAAAAAATATAATAGGCGGGCCTAGGTGCTATTATACACAAACACACTGCACGCAACATGCAGTTTAAAATTATGCATGCTAAAAGGGAACGAAAAAATAATAATAAAAATAACACTTTCCTGGACATATTTTTAGTGAAATACAACAAGCAATACATACGCCTGCTTTAATTTTTGTATGCATGTAATTGAAATATGGCCTTGATTTGTGCACACACGTGATGGAGATACAAAATGTAAAGAAACCAGGGCTGTATACTCTAGTACACACGTAATGTAAGGTTTTAAAACATACTTGCTCAAAAAGATTTTCGTGCTTTACATTAAAAATGAAGGCCATTGATTTACATGAACACACGCATGCCTTTTCTAAAATCTGGAAAATTGGTGCACGCATATACTAATGAAGGAAATGGTCTAGGCATAATTGTTCTTTACTATACAAACTACACGTGTCGCACTCAACAAAATTTATAAAATTTAAATATGCAGAATGAAAGATGTTTGGATATGCGTACACAAATGTCCCGGAAATGCTATTTTCATGTACACAAATATTGAAGCAAAGAATAAATTAGAAATGTGAGTGTTTTCACTCACCTTAAATTTGCTTCAAAACCAAAAAGCAACTTGGACCAAAAGAGAGCAACCATTAAACTGCCATTAATTCATTTCTCACAGCTATTGAAGCTTTTAAAACAAAAATGAAAAATGTTGTAGCTATCTCTTTTTTCACTATTTTTGTGCAAGTCAATGGAATATGCAAGCAAGGTACAAAGGCATTGAAGAGGAGATGTGCATAAAGAAAAAGAAGGTACACACACATTAATTAATGACAAGAATTGTTCACTATTTGCTTTCAAATAAAAGTGACAGCAACCCAAAATGATCCACTTTGCTTTATACTTAGACTTGTGCAACTTGCCTAAAATAAACCAATACTCACGTGAAGGCCAAAATGTATTCACACAATACTTTATAAACCTAATGACAGCCAAAGTTTCAATTTGCTTTTTATACATGAATGTGTTTACAGCAAGGGTAAAAATGTGTTCCAATTTGTTTTGAATTAGACCATATTCACACGTGAAAGAAAATGAAAATATAACTTGGTTATTACTCACCACATCCAAGCTATTTGCAACTGACTTTGCAAATTATTAATTTTAAAATTTCAATTTAAAATTTCCATTTAAATTTTTTATTTCGACGGCAGTATAATCACGGTTGTTACAAACTCCCCCTCTTATAAAAATTGCGTCCCCGCAATTTTCATACTAGAAGTTGTTTATAACACAAATAATTCATCACAACAAAGATTTAAAATGGAAAAGTTGGATTTAGAATGTTCACCCCCACCCGAAGAGGAGAGAAAACTGGGATAAGAACGCTCGATGAATTCTTTGGTTTACCAAGTGCAACCTTTGGGGTTTGTGGACCATTGAATTTTCACTAACGGGACTTCTTTATATCGAAGGCGTTTAACCTCCGAAGCTAGCACACGAATAGGATTTTGCACCATATACAAGTCGGGTGAGATCTCAAGATCTTGTAACATACGAGAATCAATAATAATATCCGAATCTCGAAGGCATCGACCAAGCTGGGATACTTGAAATACATCATGAATTCCCGAAAACTGAATAGGTAGCGATACACGATAAGTAATAGGGCCAATGCGTTCCGTAATAGGAAATGGTCTAATATATCGAGGAGCCAATTTCTCGAAGCTACTAAAACGCACCACACCCTTCATCGGACAAACACGAATGAATACGCGATCGCCAACAGAAAATTCCAAAGGCTCCTTACGATGATCGGCATAAGATTTCTGCCTATTTGAGCCTCTTTCATTCTCTATCTGATAATATCAATCTTCTCAGAAGAATCACGAACATAATCGGGGACGAGAACTAACTTTTCCACCGATTCCAACCAACAAGATAGTGATCGATACGGCCTTCCGTAAAGAGCTTCAAAAGGAGCCATACCGATACTGGATTGGAAACTGTTGTTATAAGAAAATTCAACAAAAGATAAGTGGTCTACCCAACTACCACCAAAGTCAAGAAGCAGTCCGATTAGACTTGATAGGAATAAAATGGGCTGATTTGGTCAATCGGTCAATAATCACCCAAACACTAATACGGCCCGACCTCGAACGAGGTAACCATCAATGAAGTCCATAGAAATCCGATCCCATTTCCATAATGGAATCTTAAGAGGCTACAAAAGACCACTTGAACGCTGGTATTATACTTTAATAAGTTGACAAGTCATGTAACGACTTACATAACTTGCAACATCACAATTCATACCTTCCCAAAAGTATAAGCGTTTCATAACAGCATACATCTTACCACTACCCGGATGGATAATATACTTAGAACGATGACAGTCCTCAAGAATGTCATTTCTAAGATTAGAAACACTAGGCACGATCAACCTACCCTTCTTCCGAACACAACCATGAACATCAATATCGAAATCCTTTAGATTATCACTTCGGGATTCCGATTTACAACTCTGAGTTAGATAAGAGAGATTTGGATCTTGTTCCTGGGCATCGGCAACACGATCCAACAAACTAGGATGGGCTTCCTTGCTAAATAAAAGCACGGAAGAATCAGAAACTGAAGGACGCTCTCTAATAACGCAATGAGATAAAGCTTCCAAAATATTCCACTCTGCTAACATCATGGAAACAATAACTTTCTGCTTGCGACTAAGCGCATCAGCGACTCGATTACCCTTACCACGGGTATACTGAATATCGAAATCGTATGAAGCAAGGAATTCGAGCGAACGCTGTTGCCTCATATTAAGTTCCTTCTGGGTGAACAGATACTTGTGATAAGTGAAGAGAACAAAACGCTCGCCCAATAAATAATGTTGCCAAATCTTTAGAGTAAAGACTATGGAAGCTAACTCCAAATCAGGGTAGCATAACGAATCTCGTTAGACTTTAGTTGTCAAGAAGCATAGGCAACTACTCTCATTTCGCATGAGAACAGAACCAAAACCAATACGGCTAGTATTGGTACAAATGATGAAGTCTTGATTCCCTTCGGGAATCACACGGATAAGAGTATCGAAAAAGAGTTCTTTCAAATAATCTTCTTTCCTGAAAAGATAAAACTTCCAAAAATGTCAATTATCTTTACGAAATCATTTTCTAGAAAAAATTACTTTTTATAAATTTATTGTGTCAAATTGTCTCATCAAAGCGTTTAGGAGATTCCTATCGATAACGTTGATCAAGCGCATCGACCAGAATTCTTAAAGCACTCAATGGGCAATAAAATCACAAAATCATCTTCTATATGATAAAGACAAATCCAATTATACTTGTGATTAGATCTTAAGAAAAAGATTTGCAAACTTTTAAATTGCTGCTTTCATCCAAAATCAATAAATACACAAATGGAGTCATCGAGATATTTGAAGAATACTCGATTCATAAAATGGATGAAATAAGTTGGGCAAACTGAATGACATAATAAGTCATTCATAAGAATCATAACGAGTGCGGAATGCAGTAAGTGGAATGCTAACTCCCGCAACTCGTAGCCAAATGAAAACCGGTGGTAAGGTCGAGTTGGGAGAAAAGCTTAGCGCCACTTAATTGATCGAACATGTCGTCGATCGTAGGTAATGGATACCTATTTTTGATAGTGAGCTTGTTAAGTTTGCAATAATCAATGCAAAGCCTAAGAGTACCATTTGGCCTCTTAAGGAAGACGACGGCGGCGCCCCAAGGAGATGAGCTAGAACGAATAAATCGTTTGGCCTCCAATTCAGATAGTTGTTGGTTAAGTTCCACATTTTTCTTAGCAGACATCCTCGTGGAAGGACGACTGACATGATGAGCACCAGAGATAAGATCAATACGGAACTCAATTGCCCTCTTCGGTGGCAAACTCAAAATAGGCTCGAAGACATCAGAACAATCACAAACAACCGGAATATTAGCTATGACCTCCTTCGATTCGAAGGAAGAAATGAAAGCATTTAAAGTATGATCCATGCTTGGAAATATAATAGATAGCCGCTCGATATCATCGGGATGCTTGAGATATAAAGTTCTTTCGGGACATAGGATTGAACTTCATAATGGACGAGCCAATCCATTCCCAATATCACATCAAAACCAAGATGATTCATAACATGCAGATTTGCATCGAAGGAAAAACCACAAAGAATAATCTCAATATCAACACACAACAAACCAAGAGTAGTGGATCCACCAATAGGATTCACAATCCTCAAAAGGTCGTAAAGAGTAATAACATCCAAAGGAATAACATCAACAAGCTTCTTTGACACGAATGAATGTGATGCACCGATATCGAAAAGAACTCTAATAGATCGGCCATGAAATGAAATAAAACCTTCCAAAACAGAAGGAGTAATACCTTTGGGCTTAGGAGAATCACTAGAAGCTTAAGCAACATTAAGCTTTCCGGATTTGAAAACCTTAGGAGCAGTAGGACAATCAGAAACAAAGGACTTTCCTTATTTTAACTCAAGGAAACTACAAGCAAAATTGATAAGGAATTTAACAAATGGAATACTACAGAAAGATGAGTTATATTTCTAGACATATTCCAACTTGTTAGAGAGGATAAAAGTTTAAGAACAACGAAGGAATAGATTAGAAAGGCACAAATAAAACCCTCGAATAGTTGTAATGCATGTTCCATACTGCTTCTGTTCCATGTTTATTATAATTTGTTCTAAATCTCAGCTCTGATACCAAGCTATGATGCCTCACCTCTATGCTCACAATAACAAAGGTTATTATAAGGAATAACATCTGCTATTGCGAAGAATAAGGCTTGTTAGAACCGACCATCCGTAAGTTATGCCTAAGAGAGTATTGATTACATCGATAGAAGTTGTGTAAATTACTCCCAAAGATATATATTCAATCCAAATCTAAAACGAAACTACGGTGGCTTAAGAAAAATTCAGAACAACTCATAATAACAACAACACTGATAAGTATAATCACATCAGAATAGAAATATTAGATATATAGCGGAAGACAAGTCTGAAATACATGCTACAACAGTCGATAGTTCACATGAACCAAATGTACATATACAAAGACATCAACCTACATGAGACGATAGTTAATACACCAAAAGTACACCTCGAAGACTAGACAAAAGATGGAGTGAGCAACAACTGAATCAGTGATAGCGATTATCCTGAAATAACTCGGTCTTACCCGAGTATTATTTAAAAGAAAATAATAAACAAATCAGTCTAGTTTAAACTTTAGAAATAAGTGTATGATAAACAACACTTAAGCAAATATTCATAATCTCGAATGAGATTATACATCATAGATAATCAACATAGTTCAATTAAAGAAATCTCAATTTAAACTCCATAAAAATCAATAATCTCGAATGAGACTATTCAACATAAATAATCACCATAGTTTAAAAAAAGAAATCTCAATTTAAACTCCATTAAAATTAGCTTTTAAATTCCCAATTGAATTCATAACAGCAATACGCAAATTTATAATCTCGGATGAGACTATGCACAAAATTATAATCTCGAAGAGACTATACACAAAGTTATTACCTCGGATGAGACTATACACAAAATTATAATCTCGGATGAGACTATACACAAAGTTATAACCTCGGATGAGACTATACACAAAATTATTGTCTCGGGTGAGACTATACAACATAGTAATCAACATAGTTTAAAGGAAGAAATCCCATTAAACATCATCAAAATCAACTTCAAAATTCATAATTGAATTCAAAACAGCAATACGCAGAATCTAGAAATCAAAATCAGATAACTAAAAAATCAACATAAAAGATGGATCGATCCCAGCAGATGGCGAGTTTTAGCTACGCCGCACGTGCATCTCATATGGCTAAAGCCTACCAAGTACTATAATTTTTGGCGCCCAACAAATGACTCGAAGGTCCAACAAATGACCCGAAGGTCCAACAGATGACCCGAAGGTCTAGTACTGATAATTGACCCGAAGGTCCATCGTATGACCCGAAGTCCAAAAGAGTGGCTCGAAAGCTAAATAAAATCATCAAAATCATCAAACAACAAATATTTCAATTAACGAGTCCGGAATTAACCGAAATAGTAAAAGTATGGTTCCATACTCCGCTCTTTTGCTAAATCGTTTAAATCTCTTCATCGTTTCCTTGAAAGTGCGAAATTGTGTATTTTATATAAATAACTTTTTACGTTCTCAAACGGACAAGTACGAAATTAAGCGAATCAGTAAAAGTGAGGGTTCATAGTCCTCAATTTTGCTAAAGCATTTAAATCGATTCCTCATTCTTTTGAAAGCGTAAACTGTAAAAATTTTGGAAACAATTTTATTTAAAAACAATTTTTAAAACACATGATTAAAACTGCAACAACTATAGCAATTTCGACGAGTAAATTGCACTTCAAAAAACACCGTAAAAACGGATACCAAATTAGCGCTACGGGATAACCACTTAAAAATTCACTTTAAAGTTGACGGTTTCTGAAGTCAAAACAACAGTAATTTTTATTCGTCAAAAATATCGTCAAAACAACACGCTTCAAAAATATAACACCGGAGTAAAAATCCGTTATAAAAATAACGGCAACGAAATACGTTTTAAAACCATGCACCGGTTCAACGTAAATTAATCAGTAGATTGCACTACTACATTCGTAAAACATTTCACTGCCCACTTACATTTATATATACCAAAATGAGGGTCTGGCAATAGAGACTCTTCCCTACACATTAACGTGTGTAACACTTTGCTCACTTGAATATGAATAGTTGATGCATAAAAAAATAACCAGGAGCAACACATATATGTGCACGAAATTAAATATACGACCAGACAGTGCAACATTTTGCATGCATTCAAAAATAAGGAATTAAAAATATATAACCTGGGACGCACGCACTCTACAGTATAAACCAATTTTTCATGCAAACAATATAAAATGCAACGTGCATAAGGAAATGTAAAACGAAGATCTGGGCAACAAATATGTGTGACGCACAGAATGAGCTGACTTGTTGCCAAGTTGCATTCATTAAAACACACAACAAATATATGCAACACATACATTCATAAAACACAAACTACCTGACACGTTTTGTATATGCCAAGTTGCATGCATGGAAAAAAATGCAAAACAGAATGAGCTAGGCAAAATATTTTCGCAACTACATGTTTGCACGCACGGTTGCCATGCAATACAAAAAATTATATGACGCACAGAATGGCTAAAAAATATAATAGGCCGGCCTGGGTGCTATTATACACGAACACACTGCACGCAACATGCAGTTTAAAATTATGCATACTAAAAAGGAACAAAAAAAATAATAATAAAAACACTTGCCTGGACATATTTTTAGTGAAATACAACAAGCAATACATACGCCTGCTTTAATTTTTGTATGCATGCAATTGAAATATGGCCTTGATTTGTACACACACGTGATGGAGATACAAAATGTAAAGAAGCCAGAGCTGTATAATCTAGTACACACGTAATGTAAGGATTTAAAACATACTTGCTCAAAAAGATTTTCGTGCTTTACATTAAAAATGAAGGCCATTAATTTACACGAACACACACATGCATTTTCTAAAATCTGGAAAATTGGTGCACGCATATACTAATGAAGGAAATGGTCTAGGCATAATTGTTCTTTACAATACAAACTACACATGTCGCACTCAACAAAATTTATAAAATTTAAATATGCAGAATGAAAGATGTTTGGATATGCGTACACAAATGTCCCGGAAATGCTATTTTCATGTACGAAAATATTGAAGCAAAGAATAAATTAGAAATGTGAGTGTTTTCACTCACCTTAAATTTGCTTCAAAACCAAAAAGCAACTCGGACCAAAAGAGAGCAACCATTGAACCGCCATTAATTCATTTCTCACAGCTACTGAAGCTTTTAAAAAAAGAAAGAAAAATGTTGCAGCTATCTCTTCTTTCACTATTTTTGTACAAGTCAATGGAATATGCAAGCAAGGTACAAAGGCATTGAAGAGGAGATGTGCATAAAGAAAAAGAAGGTACACGCATTAATTAATGATAGGAATTGTTCACTATTTGCTTTCAAATAAAAGTGACAGCAACACAAAATGATCCACTTTGCTTTATACTTAGACTTGTGCAATTTGCCTAAAATGAACCAATACTCATGTGAAGGCCAAAATGTATTCACATAATACTTTATAAACCTGATGAAAGCCAAATTTTCAATTTGCTTTTTATAAATGAATGTGTTTACAGCATGGGTAAAAATGTGTTCCAATTTGTTTTGAATTAGACCATATTCACACGTGAAAGAAAATGAAAATATAACTTGGTTATTACTCACCACATCCAAGCTATTTGCAACTGACTTTGCAAATTATTAATTTTCAAATTTCAATTTAAAATTTCCATTTTAAATTTTTATTTCGACAGCAGAAAATCACGGTCGTTACAAACTCCCTCTCTTATAAAAATTGTATCCTCGTAATTTTCAGACTAGAAGTTGTTTATAACACAAATTAATTCATCACAACAAAGATTTAAAATGGAAAAGATGGATTTAGAATGTTCACCCCCACCCGAAGAGGAGAGAACACCGAGATAAGATCGCTCGATGTAAAATATTTTTATATTTATAAATATTTTTAAAAATGTAAAATAAAGAGTTAATCTGAAAACAAATTAAAGATCTATCATGTTAATTTAAATTTTTGATTTTAGAATATGATTCATCATGGCATAAGATGAATTCAGGGAGCAAAATCAGAATATTTAGTGTAGAGATTATGGTTATATGTTGTGATGTTTGATTTTCAGTTCATGGCCGATTGCCATCGATCGACGGCAATGTAACGATCGTGATTCAGGCTGGAGGAGGATAAGGAGTAGGGGAACTCAGGAAATTGGGTAGGAATTTTTCTGATGGCAGAGGTGGCCAGAGAGGGGTGATTTAGGGTTTATCGACTGCTTGGATTCATCGAAGTTTCCATGGCAATTACGCCGCCGAGAGGGTGCCGAAGTTGATCGCGATATGGGGTATAGGTTCGTCGGAGCGAGATATGGCTTTGGGTTGGTCGGCGTTGGAATCAGTGATCGGAGGCATTCGTTTTGGTGGTTGTTTGTCGATCCTTTGGGTTCCTGGAGTTGATGGCTTGGCTCGAATTCGTCTCCCTCTCGAATTCGTCGGAACTGGAGGCTGGGTAGGTCGACGAGATGATCGTCAATAGGTAGGTAGTGTCAGCGAGGGGTTGGGGTTGACTGGAATGACGTGCACGTGTACACGTGCACGTTAGCTTCTAGTGAAGTCTGAGTTTTGGGATGATGGTGAGATTCTCGGTGTTGGGCTCGTGCGAATTGCTGTGCCACTCGAGGTAGCTGGATTCGCGAGTGCTCGTGTTTTGCCTGGGGTTTGTACTGGGGAGTGATGATGTTGGCTCGGGTTTTGAGTTTGTTAAGATAACCAATTTGAAATGTTATAAACTAATGCAAGTTTATAATAAAAATGTAACCAAGTTTAAAGGAATTTGTGAACTAGGCTTTTAAAGCTAAGAACTCAAGTTTTTAAAGATTTTAAAGTTATTAAAATAACTAGTTTCAAAAGATGGTTAAACAAGTTTAAAGAATTAAGGATATTTGAAAATAAATTTGTTTTCCAAGTAAAATGTTTTAAACAAGTTTTAAAAGATTTAAATGTTAAAGTAAATGTTTAAAATTTGTTTAACTTGATTGTGTTATTTTAAATCTAAATTAAATAATTTAATTAAATGTTTTAAATATGACTTATGATAATTAAGTCATTAATAAGGATAATACTTTATCTTAAAGTTAATTAAGATTTAATGATTTGAGATTTATTAAATTAATAAGGAAATTCAAGTAATAATTAATTAATTTAATTAATTAATGATTAAGGATTAATAAATAAATAATTAAGGGTTTTAAGTTAATTAATTTAAGGGTTAATTAATTTGTAATTAAGGATCATTAATTAGATAAGTTAAAATTATTAATTAATGATTAGAAATTTATTAATCAAGTAATTAATGATTAATTAAGTTACAATCAAGCATTAATTTGTTAAGTAATTAGAGATTAATTAATTTGTAATTAAGAATTAATTAATTTATAATTAATAATGGTTAATTAATGCATAATTACTTATGGAAGTAATTAAAGGATGGTTAATGAGTATAATTAAAAGAAAGATCATTAACTAGAGATTATGAAATGATTAATTAATGTGATTAATTTAAGATAATTAATTAGGTTAATTAATTAAGTATAATCATTTGTGGAATTGATTAAGTATAATTAGTTAATGTGATTTATAAAGTGAAATTATTTAGTGAAGTAATTAATGGGTAATTACTTGATGTAATTAATTGAAGCATGGAAGTAGTTTTGGGTTTAATTACTTTGTGTAATTAATAAGAAGGATAATTACTTAGCGGAAGTAATTAAGAATTAATTACTTAGTGTAATTAATTTAACAAAATTTATTTAGAAGTTAATTAAGTAATGTAATTAATTAAGGATAGTTAATTATTGAATGTAATTAATCAAGGTTTATTAATGAATGTGACCAATTAAAGATTAATTAGTAGAATATGATTAATTAGAAGAATAATTAATTTAAGAAGTAATTAGAGGATCATTAATTAATATAATCAATGAAAGTAATTAAGGGTTGATTAATTAAGGATAATTAATCAATATAAGTGATTATAGAATAATTAATTAATGTAATTATTTAAGGATTAATGTAATTATTTATAGTTAATTAATTAATGAGAGCAATTAAAGGTTAATTACTGTAAATGGTTAAGGATAATTAATTTGTGTAATTAATTAAGGCTAATTACTTAATGTAATTAAATAATAATTAATCAAGGATGATTAATTATGATGGATAATTAGAGAATGATTAATTAATTGGTTTGTGATTGATTAATGGTGAAGTAAGCAAGTTTTATAGTAATGGAAGTAATTAATTTAATTTATTTTAAATTAATTAGAGATAGTGTGATTAATTAATCTTTGCTTATGGATGGCTGAATGTTATTGAATGCCTTGGATTGTTTGATATCTCTGATATGAGATATGTGCTGATCTGTGATATGAGATGCTTTGGTTGAATTGTGGTGACATGGATTATCTATTTATGATAATTTGAATTTTCTATTTGTGTGAATATAGATAATGTATTAAATTGTTTTAAATTAAAACAACTTGGACTTCAAAGACGACGTTTTGGATTTCGATGAGACTGCGATCAGATTTTCAGATTTGGATATCCGAAAACCACATCGATCCAAATTAAACGATAGGTCGTGAATCTCAAATGATGATCGAGATGAAGATTCAGGGTGCAAGGTCTATTGTCGTTAACTCTGAGGGTGATTCTAAAATGAGTGTAACGAGATAGTGGCTTCGGTTTCGTGCGAACCCGGAACGAACCTGTATGGATTGAATGCTTTCAGAACATCGTTATTGGAGGACGATGAGCATTTTAAGTGATGTGTTCTAATAAGGTAATCGTAGCATCAAGCCTCATCAACCGGGAATGGCTAAAACAAGGGAGGTGAAGCAAGGCTAAGTGAGTCGTGCTTAAGTAGGACAAGATCTTCCCTTGTCTAGATGTACATTTTTATTCGGCTGTGTGTGCGGTTGGTTGCAAACAACTATGGGATTTGTCTTGTTCGGGACTATCCAGTAAGGGATGGTTCTGGCCTTGTGTTGTAAGGGATTTAGGGTGGTTCCTCGATACAATGATCTGAGACATGTACTGTGACGGGCGGTACTCCAGTAGCCCTACCATTGTATGGAATCCAATCTCCAATATGTACCCTTCAAGTTTGTTTGTATACCTATGTATGCTGGAATTTAATAAATGTTACAATTTCGGCTATATTCTATTTTACTTGAAAACCCTAGACACTAATATAATATCACTGGATTTCCTATCAAATGTTTTGGTTATCGTAAGGTAAAAACTTTTCCGTGTTTATGTGCAGAAAGTCTTACGAAATACCATTTGTTTTCAAAGGTTTTTCAAAGTTAAAGGATAGTTAATGAGTATAATTAAAAGAAAGATCACTAACTAGGGATCATGAAATGATTAATTAATGTGATTAATTTAAGATAATTAATTAGATTAACTAATTAAGGACAATCATTCGTGGAATTGATTAAGCATAATTACTTAATGTGATTTATACAGTGTGATCACTTAGTGAAGTAATTAATGGGTAATTACTGGATGTAATTAATTGAAGAATGGAAGTAGTTTTGGGTTTAATTACTTTGTGTAATTAATAAGAAGGATAATTACTTAGTGGAAGTAATTAAGAATTAATTACTTAGTGTAATTAATTTAAGAATTAATTTAACAAAATTTATTTAGAAGTTAATTAAGTAATGTAATTAATTAAGGGTAGTTAATTACTGAATGTAATTAATCAAGGTTTATTAATGAATGTGACAAATTAAAGATTAATTAGTATAATATGATTAATTAGAAGAATAATTAATTTAAGAAGTAATAAGAGGATCATTAGTTAATATAATCAATGAAAGTAATTAAGGGTTGATTAATTAAGGATAATTAATCAATATAAGCGATTATGGAATAATTAATTAATGTAATTAATTAAGGATTAATGTAATTATTTATAGTTAATTAATTAATGAGAGTAATTAAAGGTTAATACTGTAAATGTTAAGGATAATTAATTTGTGTAATTAATTAAGGCGAATTACTTAATGTAATTAAAGAATAATTAATCAAGGATGATTAATTAAGATGGATAATTAGAGAATGATTAATTAATTTGTTTGTAATTGATTAATGGTTAAGTAAGCAAGATTTGTAGTAATGGAAGTAATTAATTTAATTTATTTTAAATTAATTAGAGATAGTGTGATTAGTTAATCTTTGCTTATGGATGGCTGAATGTTGTTAAATGCCTTGGATTGTTTGATATCTCTGATATGAGATATGTGCTGATCTGTGATATGAGATGCTTTGGTTGAATTGTGATGATATGGATTATCTATTTGTGATAATGTGAATTATCTATCTTTGTGAATATAGATAATGTATTAAATTGTTTTAACTTAAAACAATTTGGACTTAAAAGCGTTTTGGATTTCGATGAAACCGGGATCGGATTTCAAGATTTGGATATCCGAAAACCACATCGATCCAAATTAAACGATAGGTCGTGAATCTCAAGTGATGATCGAGATGAAGATTCAGAGTGTAAGGGCTATTGCCGTTAACTCTGAGGGTGATTCCAAAATGAGTGTAACGAGATAGTGCCTTCGGTTTCATTCGAACCCGGAGCGAACTTGTATGGATTGAATGCTTTCAGAACATCGTCATTGGAGGACGATGAGCATTCTAAGTGATGTGTTCTGATAAGGTAATTATAGCCTCCAGCCTCATCAACCGGGAATGGCTAAAACAGGGAGGTGTAGCAAGGCTAAGTTAGTCACGCTCATGTAGGACAAGATCTTTCCCTGTCTAGAGGTCCCTTTTTATTCGGCTGTGTGGGCAGTTGGTTACAAACAACTGTGGGGTTTGTCTTGTTTGGTACTATCTAGTAAGGGATGGTTCCGACCTTGTTTTGCAAGGGATTTAGGGTGGATCCTCGGTACGGTGATCAAGACCACATACTGTGACAGGTGGTACCCCAGTAACCCTGCCATTGTATGGAATCCAATCTCTAATAAGTGCCATTCGAGTCTGTTTGCATACCTATGTAAGCTGGAATTTAATAAATGTTACAATTTCGGCTACATTCTATTTTACTTGAAAACCCTAGACACTATTATAATATCATTGGATTTCCTATCGAATGTTTTGGTTATCGTAAGATAAATACTTTTCCATGTTTATGTGCGGGAAGCCTTACGAGATACCTTTTGTTTTCAAAGGTTTTTCGAAGTTAAGCAACTTTAACCCGTTTTCTCACACCAGACCTATGTCTGACCCGGAGTTTATTTTCTATTTTATTAAACTCTTGGGTACTCAAATTTTATGAGTAGCCAAGGTATTCAGGTTAGCTTTGACGAAATCTGGAGGAGAAATGAAGCAGGAGGCTTCAGCATTGTAGATATATTGTGTTTTCCGCTGTGTTGGTATCTTTGTGTTGTATTTGGGTTGTTATGATTAGACATGTGTTATAACTGTCAAGTGTGTGATGTATAAGCTGTGTAACTCTGATAGATGTCATATATTATGTAATACTTATGTGATTAATATAAATTATTCGTTCCGCTGTGAAATTCAGATGTTGTTTTTTTCTTTCTTCTCTATCTTTTCTCTTTTCTGTCCCTTTCTTTCCTAATAATGATGCGTCTTTTTATGAAGAGAAAGGCGGGTCGTTTCATTTGGTATCAGAGCGCTGGGTTTAGTGAATACCTAGGCTTTGGAGTGATTTCTTTCTTGAGAGAGTATATTTGTAATTTTAATATATATATATATATATATATATATATATATATATATATATATATATATATATTTCTACATATTTGTTGGGTTACCTGTTCGGGTTTTCCAATATGAGTTCAAGAGGTAGGAAAGGTAGCGGGGTGTGTAGCGCGACTACCAATGGAAGGAGTCTGAGTGTTGAGGTTGGAAGTGTATATGCCGAGGCTGTAGACCCAATATTTCCTCGAGTGAGCTTTGTAGTGGTGTAAGGATTTCACCAACTGAAGGAAACCTTTTAAAGGTTTAGCGTCCATCATTAAAGTACAAGTTTGGATGAGTGAGAGTTTTGGTCTGTCGGTTAAGCAGAAGTGAGTGATGGTATATTGGCAACTTCAGGAAGAAGCAGCTGCGTGATGAGATGCAGTGACCATGGATGTTTTTGAAGATGTTTCTTTTGGAGTAAGTTTAAGAAAGTGTGTCTGCATCGATGATGAGACTAGATTCAGCAGGGTGTTTGGGTTTGGTTTGAGGCCCGAGTTTCTTGAGGAGATGTCTACCCATCTCAAGGCTCTGTGTGGGATTGGATGATATGGCTTTGAGGATCGAGGAGCATTTGGATAAGGAAGTCTTTGGCATCAGTGGCAGTATTGCGGTTCGGAGGTGTTCTGTGTGTCGACAAGAAGGTCATCTGGCTAAGCAGTGTTCTAGAGGTGGAATTCAGAAGCAGCAGAGTGGACCCATTCCTTCGATAGATTGGTTAGACAAGCATAAGCTGTTCTGATTGGTAAAGAGAGAACATCATCTTTGGAAATTAGGCTGGATTTATCGCAAAAAGTGACTTGCGAGAGTTTGAGTGTTCTCTTGAGTAATTTTTTGCTTGAGATCGAGGCATCTCTAGGGAATGTAGGAGTTGTCAAAGTTGTCAGAGATTTTTCCGGACGTCTTCGAAGAAGCCAAGGTTTGCCTTAGCATCTGGAGATTGAGTTTTTGTATCGACTAAGATTCCTGAAGCTACCGGTGGTTTAGCTTAATAGAAGGATGGCTCCTAGATAGAGATTTTGGTGAAGCAGCTCAGGATGTCATGGAACTTTGAGTTTTCTCTTTATGGATCTATTGAACCGTGTCTTCTGGGATGTATTAGACTAGTCTATGCTCGTGTTTAACATCGGCATTCTCATCTACTCTAGATCAGAGTTGTGTAGCGGAAGCAATGTGCAGCTATTCTTGAGTGGAACCAACCCTTGACTTCTTGGAAGTTTGCAGTTTTCTGGGATTAAAGGGTTTCTACAAGATCTGAAGGCGAGATTGGAGAGTGCACCTGTTTTTTCTTTTCCGGATGGGAGAAGTAAGTTTGAAGTCTATGAAGTAGAGTTTGTTCTTGATTTCAGTAGATCTTGAGAGGATTTTTTGTTGGGTTGTTTTTGGTCCAGTTTGTTTCAAGAGGCATCAGCGAAGGTTGAGCTGATTAGGAAGGTTGAAGGTAGCCTAGGATCGTCAGAAGAGTTTTGTGGATAAGAGACGTAGGAATTTAGATTTCGAAGGCGGAGATTTGATTTTGGATAAGTTTTCTCCAGTCAAGGGAGCAATCAGATTTGGTTAGACTGGGAGGCTAACTACAAGATATATTAGATCTTTCTGTGTTCTTGTAAGGATAAGTGTTTGGCCTACATGATTGAATTGCCGGTTTGGAAGACTGGGATTCAATGTGTTTCACGTATCTCTGAGGAAGTACGTGTATGATCCATCACTGGTTATGGAACCAGCAGTTCATGATGATTTGGTAGTTGAGCCAGACTTAACAGTGGTCTGATATCCTGTTCAGATTGTAGATTGAGGTAAGTAGGAGCTCAAAAGCTTAGTGGTGTAGCTAGTTTGGATTCAGTAGAGCGAGTATTCTAGTGTTTGTACCTGGGAAACTTAAGATAGTGTTAGGAAGGTCTATTCTGATTTGGGTTAGGATCATTAGATTTGTTTGATTGAGTGAATCATAGTTGCTATGGCTGTTAGCATATGGTTGATAATATATACTTGTGGTTTAAAATTAAAATCTTTGATGGGTTATTACATTATCTTTGCTTTTAAATTTCGGGGATTGCTTTTAAATTTCGAGGTCGAAATTCTTTTAAGGGGGAGGAATGTGATGACCCGGAATTTAGGGCAATATCAATTTTATAATCGGTATTAATAATTAAATTGATTTGATAATTTTCTTTTATAATTTTAATTTAAATTGGAAAGTTTATTCTTTTAAAAGAAAAATATATTTAATTGGTAAATTTTATCTTTTAAAAGTTAATAAAATGTTTTCTATTTATAATGTATATATATTTGTATATATTGTAAATAGAAAAGCTTTTGTTTGAATTTAACAAATAAAATCATGTTTTCAAATTCTAATATATATATATATATATATATTGGTAATTTGGAAATTATGATTAAATTTAATATAAAACTTTTCAAAGGTTATTTAAATAGTTAACTATATAGTTTTAAAATACTTAAGGTAAATGTTAATTGTTTAAAATATCTTTTAGCTTAAGTTCAAATATAATATAAAACATATGATACATTAATTCATTTAGTAAAATAAGTAATTTATAAATAATGTGATAATCTATTTTATAAATTATTTAAAATGACAAGATTGTAATTTTCAAACAATATTAATAATGTGTTGTTTTTATATATAGATATAAATAGATTTTTAAGAAAATAGAATTGTTATTTTCAAATTTAATGTGTTGTTATATATGTATATATATAAGTTGAATTTAAATTGGATTTTTAAATTTAATTTGGATTTGAATTTAGATTTAATTTTGAAATTCAAAAGACGGATATTTTAAAATATTGTGGATTTAAAAATATATGTATAAGCTTTTATTTGCATATGATTTATTTTATAATATTTTCTTTAAAGAAATTTATATATATATGTATTTAGATAAGTATATTGTGTATTTCTTTATACATATATGTATTTATACATATATGTATTTATATATGTATATATATAAATATATTGTGTATTTAGATATGTATTTAAATACTTATCTAAATACATATATGTATAAATTTCTTTAAAGAAAATATTATAAAATAAATCATATGCAAATAAAAGCTTATACATATATTTTTAAATCCATAATATTTTAAAATATCCGTCTTTTGAATTTCAAAATTAAATCTAAATTCAAATCCAAATTAAATTTAAAAATCCAATTTAAATTCAACTTATATATATACATATATAACAACACATTAAATTTGAAAATAACAATTCTATTTTCTTAAAAATCTATTTATATCTATATATAAAAACAACACATTATTAATATTGTTTGAAAATAACAATCTTGTCATTTTAAATAATTTATAAAATAGATTATCACATTATTTATAAATTACTTATTTTACTAAATGAATTAATGTATCATATGTTTTATATTATATTTGAACTTAAGCTAAAAGATATTTTAAACAATTAACATTTACCTTAAGTATTTTAAAACTATATAGTTAACTATTTAAATAACCTTTGAAAAGTTTTATATTAAATTTAATCATAATTTCCAAATTACCAATATATATATATATATTAGAATTTGAAAACATGATTTTATTTGTTAAATTCAAACTAAAGCTTTTCTATTTACAATATATACATTATAAATAGAAAACATTTTATTAACTTTTAAAAGATAAAATTTACCAATTAAATATTTTTTTCTTTTAAAAGAATAAACTTTCCAATTTAAATTAAAATTATAAAAGAAAATAATCAAATCAATTTAATTATTAATACCGATTATAAAACTGATATTGCCCTAAATTCCGGGTCATCACATTCCTCCCCCCTTAAAAGAATTCGACCTCGAAATTTAAAAGCAATCCCTGAAATTTAAAAGCAAAGATAATGTAATAACCCATCAAAGATTTTAATTTTAAACCACAAGTATATATTATCAACCATATGCTAACAGCCATGGCAACTATGATTCACTCAATCAAACAAATCTAATGATCCTAACCCAAATCAGAATAGACCTTCCTAACACTATCTTAAGTTTCCCAGGTACAAACACTAGAATACTCGCTCTACTGAATCCAAACTAGCTACACCACTAAGCTTTTGAGCTCCTACTTACCTCAATCTACAATCTGAACAGGATATCAGACCACTGTTAAGTCTGGCTCAACTACCAAATCATCATGACCTGATGGTTCCATAACCGGTGATGGATCATACATGTACTTCCTCAAAGATACGTGAAACACATTGAATCCCAGTCTTCCAAACTGGCAATTCAATCATGTAGGCTAAACACTTATCCTTACAAGAACAAAGAAAGATCCAATATATCTTAGAGTTAGCCTCCCAGTCTAACCAAATCTGATTGCTCCCTTGACCGGAGAAAACTTATCCAAAATCAAATCTCCGCCTTCGAAGTCTAAATTCCTACGTCTCTTATCCACAAAACTCTTCTGACGATCCTAGGCTACCTTCAACCTTCCTAATCAGCTCAACCTTCGCTGATGCCTCTTGAAACAAACTAGACCAAAAACAACCCAACAAAAAATCCTCTCAAGATCTACCAAAATCAAGAACAAACTCTACTTCATAGACTTCAAACTTACTTCTCCCATCCGGAAAAGACAAAACAGGTGCACTCTCCAATCTCGCCTTCAGATCTTGTAGAAACCCTTTAATCCAAGAAAACTGCAAACTTCCAAGAAGTCAAGGGTTGGTTCCACTCAAGAATAGCTGCACATTGCTTCCGCTGCACAACTCTGATCTAGAGTAGATGAGAATGCCGATGTTAAACACGAGCATAGACTAGTCTAATACATCCCAGAAGACATGGTTCAATAGATCCATAAAGAGAAAACTCAAAGTTCCATGACATCCTGAGCTGCTTCACCAAAATCTCTATCTACGAGCCATCCTTCTATTAAGCTAAACCACCGGTAGCTTCAGGAATCTTAGTCGATACAAAAACTCAATCTCCAGATGCTAAGGCAAACCTTGGCTTCTTCGAAGACGTCCGGAAAAATCTCTGACAACTTTGATAACTCCTACATTCCCTAGAGATGCCTCGATCTCAAGCAAAAAATTACTCAAGAGAACACTCAAACTCTCGCAAGTCACTTTTTGCGATAAATCCAGCCTAATTTCCAAAGATGATGTTCTCTCTTTACCAATCAGAATAGCTTATGCTTGTCTAACCAATCTATCGAAGGAATGGGTCCACTCTGCTGCTTCTGAATTCCACCTCTAGAACACTGCTTAGCCAGATGACCTTCTTGTCGACACACAGAACACCTCCGAACTGCAATGCTGCCACTGATGCCAAAGACTTCCTTATCCAAATGCTCCTCGATCCTCAAAGCCGTATCATCCAATCCCACATAGAGCCTTGAGATGGGTAGACATCTCCTCAAGAAACTCGGGCCTCAAACCAAACCCAAACACCCTGCTGAATCTAGTCTCATCATCGATGCAGACACACTTTCTTAAACTTACTCCAAAAGAAACATCTTCAAAAACATCCATGGTCACTGCATCTCATCACGCAGCTGCTTCTTCCTGAAGTTGCCAATATACCATCACTCACTTCTGCTTAACCGACAGACCAAAACTCTCACTCATCCAAACTTGTACTTTAATGATGGACGCTAAACCTTTAAAAGGTTTCCTTCAGTTGGTGAAATCCTTACACCACTACAAAGCTCACTCGAGGAAATATTGGGTCTACAGCCTCGGCATATACACTTCCAACCTCAACACTTAGACTCCTTCCATTGGTAGTCGTGCTACGCACCCCGCTACCTTTCCTACCTCTTGAACTCATATTGGAAAACCCGAACAGGTAACCCAACAAATATGTAGAAATATATATATATATATATATATATATATATATATATATATATATATATTAAAATTACAAATATACTCTCTCAAGAAAGAAATCACTCCAAAGCCTAGGTATTCACTAAACCCAGCGCTCTGATACCAAATGAAACGACCCGCCTTTCTCTTCATAAAAAGACGCATCATTATTAGGAAAGAAAGGGACAGAAAAGAGAAAAGATAGAGAAGAAAGAAAAAAACAACATCTGAATTTCACAGCGGAACGAATAATTTATATTAATCACATAAGTATTACATAATATATGACATCTATCAGAGTTACACAGCTTATACATCACACACTTGACAGTTATAACACCTGTCTAGTCATAACAACCCAAATACAACACAAAGATACCAACACAGCGGAAAACACAATATATCTACAATGCTGAAGCCTCCTGCTCCATTTCTCCTCCAGATTTCGTCAAAGCTAACCTGGATCCCTTGGCTACTCATAAAATTTGAGTACCCAAGAGTTTAATAAAATAGAAAATAAACTCCGGGTCAGACATAGGTCTGGTGTGAGAAAACGGGTTAAAGTTGTTTAACTTCGAAAAACCTTTGAAAACAAAAGGTATCTCGTAAGGCTTCCCGCACATAAATAAAAGCCTTTATAAATTAGTAAATTATGTATAAAAGCCTTTTTATTAACATTTAAAATAAATAAAAATTATGTAATGACAAGTGTTAATAGATTAAGTCATAATAGTAACATGTGTAGGCTAATTAACAATGCAAATGACAAGTGTTAAGTTTTAAACAAGTGTCACATTTGATTTTAATTTTTCTTTTTTTTTTATAAATTAATTTAGCCTTTATAAATACATACTTCTTACCTTTAATTCTTTTTCTATCCTCTCCTAATCAAAAGCTAAGAAACTTCAGCCTATAAAAAATTTCTCAAAACAAATCTGTAACTCGAACACTTCTCAAACCAGAAACTTATCAAAATCAATGACCTACAAATTCATTTTCAAAATCAAAACCCAAGCCTGTACATTTCCTCAACCTGAGATTAAAACAAAAGCAAATCAACTATATTTCAACATGAAGCAACTTCAATTCTGTTTTAAATGCAATATCATCTCAACATCAAAGTAATTTCAAAAATCAAGTTCAGATTTCAAGCAAGTTCAAGCATTTTTATCAATTCAAGTTTTCAAACTTCTGTTTCAAGTTCTGTTTTCCAAACTAGTGAGTAAACAAAACTTTTAAAAACAGTGATATGGTTACTAGCTTTATTGCATGTGATGATCCTATATGAAGAAGTTGTTTGCGTGATTGATTTTATCTGGATATATATGAATTGCTTTGTTTAGATGTGAATACACACACACACACACACACACATATATATATAAACTGCGCCTCTGTTCTAGTTTTCCAGTGAGTAAAAAAATGTTTTAAAAGCTTTTGACCTGGTTTTAACTTTGATTTATATGATGAAATATTGTGTTAATATAGTATAAATTGTTTGCAAGAATGTTGGAAGTGAATGCATGTTTGTCTGTGTATATTTGTTCTGTGTATACATATGTTCACTATTTGAGTAACAGGCTCCCAGTTCATATAATTTTTTTATATCTTCCAAACGAATTGGATTTAGACCAAGATCTTTAAAGGAGAAAGGTTTGTAACATAGTAATATAAATTTTAAAAATGTTTCCAAGATTTTATATTTGGTAAATATTTTTCAAAATATAAAATATAGAGTTGATCTGAAAATAAATTAAAGATCTATCATGTTAATTTGAATTTTTGATTTTAGAATATGACTCGTCATGGCATAAGATGAATTTAGGGAATAAAATCAGAATATTTAGGGTAGAGATTATGGTGATATGCTGTGATGTTTGATTTTCAGTTCTTGGCCGACTGCGGTCGATCGGCGGCAATGTAACGATCGTGATTCTGGCTGGAGGAGAATGAGGAATAGGGGAATTTAGGAAAATTGGGTAGGAATTTTTCTAATGGAAGAGGTGGCCAGAGAGGGGCGATTTAGGGTTTATCGACTGTTTGGGTTTTTCGAAGTTTCCATGGAAATTACGCCGCCAAGAGGGTGCCGGAGCTGATTGCGGTAGGAAGTATAGGTTAGTCGAAGCGAGATACGGCTTTGGGTTGGTCGGCGTTGGAATCAATGATCGGAGGCGTTGGTTTTGGTAGTTGTTCGTCGATCCTTTGGGTTCGTGGAGTCGATGGCTTGGCTCGAATTCATCTCCCTCTCGAATCCGTCGGAACTGGAGGCTAGTACGTCAATGAGATGATCGTCGATAGGTGGGTAGTGTCTCTGAGGGATCGGGGTTGACTGGAACGACGTGCACGTGTACGCATGCACGTTAGCTTCTGGTGAAGTCTGAGGTTAGGATGATGGCGAGAT
Organism: Allium cepa; assembly: GCA_030765085.1. NCBI lineage: Eukaryota > Viridiplantae > Streptophyta > Magnoliopsida > Asparagales > Amaryllidaceae > Allium > Allium cepa. The sequence goes on along the minus strand of CM060934.1, from coordinate 195,209,250 downwards.
TCTCGATGTTGGGCTCGTGCGAATCGCTGTGCGACTCGAGGTAGCAGGATTCGCAAGTGCTCGTGTTTTGCCCGGGGTTTATATTGGGGAGTGATGATTTATGGCTCGGGTTTTGAGTTTGTTAAGATAACCAGTTTGAAAAATTATAAACTAATGCAAGTTTATAATAAAAATTTAACCAAGTTTAAAATAATTTGTGAACTAGGTTTTTAAAGCTAAGAACTCAAGTTTTTAAAGATTTTAAAGTTATTAAAATAACTAGTTTACAAAAGATGTTTTAAACAAGTTTAAAGATATAAGGATATTTGAAAATAAATTTGTTTTACAAGTAAAATGTTTTAAACCGGTTTTAAAAGATTTAAATGTTAAAGTAAATGTTTAAAATTTGTTTAACTTGATTTTGTTATTTTAAGTCTAAATTAAATGATTTAATTAAATGTTTTAAATATGATTTATGATAATTAAGTCATTAATAAGGATAATATTCTATCTTAAAGTTAATTGAGATTTAATGATTTGAGATTTATTAAATTAATAAGGAAATTCAAGTAATAATTAATTAATTTAATTAATTAATGTTTAAGGATTAATAAATAAATAATTAAGGGTTGTAAGTTAATTAATTTAAGGGTTAATTAATTTGTAATTAAGGATCATTTATTAGATAAGTTAAGATTATTAATTAATGATTAGAAATTTATTAATCAAGTAATTAAAGATTAATTAAGTTACAATTAGCATTAATTAGTTAAGTAATTAGAGATTAATTAATTGGTAGTTAAGAATTAATTAATTTGTAATTAATAATGGTTGATTAAAGCATAATTACTTAGGGAAGTAATTAAAGGATGGTTAATGAGTATAATTAAAAGAAAGATCACTAACTAGGGATTATGAAATGATTAATTAATGTGATTAATTTAAGATAATTAATTAGATTAACTAATTAAGGACAATCATTCATGGAATTGATTAAGTATAATTACTTAATGTGATTTATACAGTGTGATCACTTAGTGAAGTAATTAATGGGTAATTACTGGATGTAATTAATTGAAGAATGGAAGTAGTTTTGGGTTTAATTACTTTGTGTAATTAATAAGAAGGATAATTACTTAGTGGAAGTAATTAAGAATTAATTACTTAGTGTAATTAATTTAAGAATTAATTTAACAAAATTTATTTAGAAGTTAATTAAGTAATGTAATTAATTAAGGATAGTTAATTATTGAATGTACTTAATCAAGGTTTATTAATGAATGAGACCAATTAAAGATTAATTAGTAGAATATGATTGATTAGAAAAATAATTAATTTAAGAAGTAATTAGAGGATCATTAATTAATATAATCAATGAAAGTAATTAAGGGTTGATTAATTAAGGATAATTAATCAATATAAGTGATTATAGAATAATTAACTAATGTAATTAATTAAGGATTAATGTAATTATTTATAGTTAATTAATTAATGACAGTAATTAAAGGTTAATTACTGTAAATGGTTAAGGATAATTAATTTGTGTAATTAATTAAGGCTAATTACTTAATGTAATTAAAGAATAATTAATCAAGGATGATTAATTAAGATGGGTAATTAGAGAATGATTAATTAATTGGTTTGTAATTGATTAATGGTTAAGTAAGCTAGATTTGTAGTAATGGAAGTAATTAATTTAATTTATTTTAAATTAATTAGAGATGGTGTGATTAGTTAATCTTTGCTTATGGATGGCTGAATGTTGTTAAATGCCTTAGATTGTTTGATATCTCTGATATGAGATATGTGCTGATCTGTGATATGAGATGCTTTGGTTGAATTGTGATGATATGGATTATCTATTTGTGATAATGTGAATTATCTATCTTTGTGAATATAGATAATGTATTAAATCGTTTTAACTTAAAACAATTTGGACTTAAAAGCGTTTTGGATTTCGATGAAACCGAGATCAGATTTCAAGATTTGCATATCCAAAAACCACATCGATCCAAATTAAACGATGGGTCGTGAATCTCAAGTGATGATCGAGATGAAGATTCAGAGTGTAAGGGCTGTTGCCGTTAACTCTGAGGGTGATTCCAAAATGAGTGTAACGAGATAGTGCCTTCGGTTTCATTCGAATCCAGAGCGAATTTGTGTGGATTGAATGCTTTCAGAACATCGTCATTGGAGGACGATGAGCATTCTAAGTGATGTGTTCTGATAAGGTAATTGTAGCCTCCAGCCTCATCAACTGGGAATGGCTAAAACAGGGAGGTGTAGCAAGGCTAAGTGAGTCACGCTCATGTAGGACAAGATCTTCCCCTCTCTAGAGGTACCTTTTTATTCGGCTGTGTGGGCAGTTGCTTACAAACAACTGCGGGGTTTGTCTTGTTTGGTACTATCCAGTAAGGGATGGTTCCGACCTTGTTTTGCAAGGGATTTAAGGTGGATCCTCGGTACGGTGATCTAGGCCACATACTGTGACGGGCGGTACCCCAGTAGCCCTGCCATTGTATGGAATCCAATCTCTAATAAGTGCCATTAGAGTTTGTTTGTATACCTATGCAAGCTGGAATTTAATAAATGTAACAATTTCGGCTACATTCTATTTTACTTGAAAACCCTAGTCACAATTATAACATCATTGGATTTCCTATCGAATGTTTTGGTTATCGTAAGGTAAATACTTTTCCATGTTTATGTGCGGGAAGCCTTACGAGATACCTTTTGTTTTCAAAGGTTTTTCGAAGTTAAGCAACTTTAACCCGTTTTCTCACACCAGACGCATGTCTAACCTGGAGTTTATTTTCTATTTTATTAAACTCTTGGGTACTCAAATTTTATGAGTAGCCAAGGGATTCAGGTTAGCTCTGACGAACTCTGGAAGAGAAATGGAGCAGGAGGCTTCAGCATTGTAGATATATTGTGTTTTCCGCTATGTTGGTATCTTTGTGTTCTATTTAGGTTGTAATGACTAAACAGGTGTTATAACTATCTAGTATGTGATGTATAAGTTGTGTAACTCTGATAGATGTTGTATATTATCTAATACTTATGTGATTAATATAAATTATTCGTTCCGCTGTGAAATTCAAATGTTGTTTCGTTCTTTCTTCTCTATCTTTTCTCTTTTCTATCCCTTTCTTTCTTAATAATGATGCGTCTTTCTATGAAGAGAAAGGCGGGTCGTTTCACTTAAATTATTTAAATCTTAGTTTAATTTAGTGCTTGAAATTATTATATACCAAAAATCATTTATTAATTAAAGTTTAATACCACATACTTTAATCATTTTATTTGAAAACATTTAGGAACTAATTACATAATTAATCTAGTGTATAATTATATAAACTAAACAATTTTAAAACAATTTAACTTTAAAAAAAAATTAAACTTTGAAAACTTGTTTAAAGAAAAACTTGTTAAATAGATTTACTTTGAAAACTTGGTTATCTTTTCTTTGAAAACTTTTTCATTTAATATACTTTTAAAACTTTAAACTGGTTTAAATATTTGCTTTAAAACCTAGACATTTCATATACCTTTAAACCTGGACAGGATTCCTTTTAAAATCTAAAACCTGGTCATGATTTTTTTCTTTTAAAAATTAAAACCTGGTTGAAACAAATACAACCCGAGCCCAAAATATCAAACCCGACCCAAACACAAGAATACCCGAGTGAAAACCCGGGCTACACTTAAACTCACCTGCTTCGAGGCACACACGCAACATCCTCGAGCTTGACCCGAGAATCACTCTTCTTCCCCAAAGCTTAAACAAACCCAGACACAAAAAAAAACTTATGCACGTGCACATGCAACCGCTAGTGTTCTAACCTTCGCCGCGACCCTGAACAAGTCGACGTCGACCTCGCCTACCCATTCGACCATCCAAATTGACAATCTCGCATGCGAATCAAAATCGAACAAGTCAATTAATACCTAGAACCAACCCAATCAACAAAACTCCACAACGATGATGAACCCGACCACCAGAAGTCATGCCACCACGTCCAGAGCAGCACTACGCCACCACGCTACGATCCCACACCTCGCGATCGAGTCCGATTCAACCCCGACGTCGCAAATGACTCGACTATCACCCCGACCACAACCAAACTTCGAACCCTAGTTCGACGTAACCCAACCTCCACGTCGTTCTAAAATCAAGCGATCATTTTTCCATTGATCATCACCACGCCAGCTTCCACCAAGAATAATCACGACTCACCAATCATCGCCGATCAACAGGAATTGACGAAAATGCATTTCCCGTTCATCTCAATAAATCACACCATTTACTTACTTAAAAATCATGATTTCTTTACCTAAATTCATAATTTGCCAGTAGGAATCACACTATGAAATCAAATCAGGAAATTAAAACCATCGATTTTTCTGTTATAAATAGATTTCTCTGTAACATTCCATTTTCTAAAAGAATTCTAAATATTTCTTCTTGGAACTATTATTAAAAATGAAATTATAATGTTACAAACATTATCTTTTTAAAGACCAAAGCTTGAATTTGTCTGTATAGACAGAATATGAATTTTTACGTGTTATTCAAGTGCCCGTGAACACAACAGTGACAAGCATACATACACACAGCCAGGTGTACAAATATATATAATGTAATTCAACTATAATTCAGTTAAAATCATCTATGTAAGCCATACTTACAACCTTACTTTACAGATTTAACACATGCATTACAATATTCAACTGGTTTTAAATTTTTAAAAAATTGTTTACTCACCAGACATTTTAAAAACAGAGAACAACTTTCTTTTATCTAAAATTTTGTTTTTCAAATGATCCTTGAAACTAAAATGCTTGATGTAGATCTTAAATCTTGAATCCATATTGAGTTGAATTTGAACTTGATTTTGAAGCTTAGTTTAAGATTTGAAAAACTATTGTTGACTGTTTTGGTTTTTCTTTTGACTATGGTTTTAGTTTTCTTTTAATTTTAGTTTAAAGATGAAAGAAGACGAGAGTAGTCTTTGAACAGAAAAAAAACAAATAGCCTGGTCACTTTCTAAAACACTTATTTATATAATTAAAATTTAAAAGAGACAATATTGCCATTTGTTATTTTTGCATGTTACTAATGCTTACACATGTTATAAATCTTATAAATGTCAAAAGCAAGAATTAAATGTTTTACAATTGTTTAAAACTCTTTTTTTATGTTTATAAAGATTTGTGTATTATGTTTATATTTTTATTAATTAGCTCTTATATTAATATTTTTTATGTTTTCTTTTTATATATATACACACACACTAAATTCATGTGTATTTTAAAAGAAAGAACATTTTAAACCTTGTATTAACTTCATTTTAAATTTTAAAAGAAAATGCACTAAATTTTTATAACAAATCCTATTAAGCTAAAATACTTTTTAATATATATATATATAGATACTATATTAAATGTTTGAAAATATAAAGTTTATCTCCAAATATCTTTTTGAAAATTAATACATTGAATTTAAAACATATATTCCAAATCACAATATATATACACACATATATATAATTTGAATACATATTCTTATTAAATTCAAACCAAAGCTTCCTAATCACAATGTATATTATAATTGGAAAACAATTTTTTTTGTTATTATTAGTTTTGAAAAGATAAATTTACCAAATTAAATTATTATTAGTTTTGAAAATATAATTTTTATTAAATTAAATAATTATATCATCAATCAATATTGTCAAATTTAAATAATTTTAATGAAGATTATCAAATTGCTATTGCCCAAAATTCCAGGTCATCACAAAAATGATTTCTACCTCAAAATCCTAAAGGACTAAGCTACAAACCCCAACACCCAAGCATATTTGAATATATAAATCATCTTCAACTTATGCCAAATCACCCAAATCCACCCTAAACTATCTTAGGCACTAACCTACTTGCAGTACACATTTCATCCAACATGGCACTCTCACTCGAATCGAGTTTATAACACTCGAAACGAATAAGTAACAACATCTACATCTATAGTGACAACTTTCCATTTTGTTACTAAAATTACTAAGTCACTTAGGGCCATTCCAAAAAATTTTGCCACCGATTCTTACAACTATCGTTCATATCCAAAATCCATTCTCTGACTTTTATTTCAACTTTGGTCTATGTTTCCAGAAAAATTTGGCAGTAATTCCTTTGTGTAGCTAGATCCTAAAAAATACAACTCGCCATATCTGGCCCTAAACCAACAAAGAAAAAGAAGCCTAAAATGGCCTCCTATATCTAGGGCATAAAATCACCAATCAATCACCAAATTCTAAATCTACTACAAACCTATTTATTGGGCAACCAACTCTACTTGTGAAACCAAAAGCAGAAAGCTAGGCTTTGCTTCCATGTACCTGAAACTCACTTACATAACCTAAAAGAAAGTTAAACATGACAAATGAAACTATACACCAACCCATCCAATATATAACATGAATCCAAGAATGCAAAACCATAAATAGCAACCATCTCAAACAATCATGCCATATCAAATCATATAACTTGTATTTCTAATGCCATAAGCATACAACTTCATTAAAGCTCGTACCATGTACATATGTCATCCGTACAAAATATCAAATTTTATCACTCGCTCAATCACACTAATTTCACTTTCTAACTAGTACCGCTCACTCGACTTTTCTAATGTGGACATCTATCCAGTTTCTTAATTAGAAATCACCATTCTCCTTGCATAGCCATATGCTATGATAGAAAACTTCAGAATCATATCAAAAATCTTTATCACGTGTTCATCGTCAAGAATTGAGTGAAAAAATCTTTTTCAAACCAGTGTAAATCACCATGAAATCATGTGCCCAAATCGGCAAGAATTCTCATATGAATAAATTGATCTATGTAAATCTTACAGATTTATTCTATTTTGTTTCTTAACCACACCCATTTCCTTTTTAATTTAAGTTACTTTCAACTTCACTAAACATGATTTCATTTCACACTAAATTCATTTACGAACCATTTCATAAAATATTACTTAAGTGTACAGATATTTCACGACTTAAGTTTATAAACACCTTATAAAACACAACTTAGGTTTATCAACACATTAAAACTTAAGTTCATACATTTATACAACATTCTTCTACAGCCTAAGAGTATATATACAATATCATATTTTGTTTTACTTTATCAGAATGTTTAACAAATTTAAAACTTGTTCTAACTTAATATCTCTTCAGCTTTATAAGTTACAAATACTTATTTCCATAGAATTCCACCAAAAACAACTAGCTTCAGTGTGACGACCCACAAATCCGTACCCTTTGAATTAACAATAAACCATACATGTCCTACCCAAAAAGCATAGATCGATGGAAAGTTAAGAGAAAGAAAAGAAGGGAGAAGAAGAGAAGTGAAGAAAGAGAGAAAATAAAACCAAACAGAACAATACAGAATCTCACATCACAGTGGAAAAATATAATATTATATCAATGATCTTTACAAAACAGAAACTGAATATATATACATCAATCAGAGTTCAATAATCAATCACTAGTTATCAGGCTGGACAGTTATAATAACATATCCTCACAATTGCTGATAACATACAACATCTAAGCGCAGCAAATAATCAATTATCAAAATAGATACATGTATACGAAATGAAGATCTCCAGCTCTTCTACTGAAGCTCCAAAAAAGCATCGATCTGAACATGTAAATATACTCGGTCTGACATGATAATTGAAAGGGAAGAACGCCCAGATCAGTCTGGTAAATCAGTGTAAGAAACGCACTCAAGAGAATTTATCAAATTACCAAACTTTTCCTTTATCAAAGCAAAAGTATCTCGTAAGACACGCCCACATATAAACACGGACATGTTTTTACCTTACTATAAATAAAACATTTCATATTAAATTCATCTTATATTATACTAGTGTCTAGTATACAAATAATATTCAAAATAGCCGAAATTGTTACCATTATTAAATTCCAGCATAATAGGCTCTACAAATAAAATGGCAGGTACGTAGTGGAGTTTGGATTTCCATACAAATGACCAGGTGAAGGGACTACCTTCTGAATGGGTACACTTCTAGATGGATGTCCTGAGAAACCATCACAAAGTTCCTTACTAACACAAGACCTACCCACCTCTATAACTAGATGGTGCTGAATATGTCATCAACTGACCGTTACTGACCTTTATCGAGGGCCCTCGAAGCACACAAACCACAATAATTAAGTTATATATATATGCATAAATTGTTTTAGGAAGTTCCAATTCGTATAAAATGCATATCTCACTCATTTTATATCCAAACCCAACACGGTCGATAGCGTTGTGTTCGTATTAAGGAGATCTTTGCTTTGGAATCAGTTTGGAAGAATTTGGAGCTTCCTAAATTTTTAGATAAATTCAAATGCGTTCGGAATTACGTTGGAACTAGAACGTGAAAGCGATAATAAAAATCATGGTGAGTTAGTCTCATTCAATTTTGGATTTACCGCAATTAATTTTAAACGGTTAAAATTAATTATTAATTGATTGATAGAATTGATAATTATTTTTAGCTAAATGTTATGTTATATATAGTAGTATATGTACTGGAGCGATTGATATTCCCACATATATATAGCGGATGAGACCCTACAAGCCCCACATAATAGCAAATGACCCTACATACTGCGATATCTTCCTCGAAGTGGGATTGGTATTTTTATATTGTGCTAACATCTATGGATGAAAAAAAAGTTAGAGGGATCTAACCGGATTCCTCAAAAATGTTGAATTTATTTACATATTTAATGATATGATATATTAAATAATCTATGATAGACTATAGCGTGATTTTGAATTTATTTGGTGCTATGAATTATCTGTTAGATTTTGGTATTTTTAAATACCAATGAAAAATGTTTAGAATTTGGAAATAAAACAAAAGAAAAATCTGAAGTAAAAATATTTTTGGTTAAATTTGGATTTGTTAAAAGAAATGAATTTTGGGTAAAATGAATAGTTTGGTTTCAGAATTTATACTTGATAAATATTGTAATATGAAAAATAGGGATTTTGGTAAAATATAAACAAAAGAATTTTTGATAATAAAACTTAAGCGATTTGTTTAAGTGTAAAAAGGATTCTGAAAATCGAGATTTAAAATTGTTTTGGGAAAATAAAAAGGAAATTTGAAAATAAAATATGAAATTGATATTCCAGATTTAAATAAGATTTTAAATTATAAAAAGGAAGCGAAATCTGAATTTAGTTGGGTTTGGGGATATTTTTGGGTTATTTTAGAAATTAATTTGAAAATGGAGTTTAATGTAGAAAATCGATTTAAAAACTATTTAAGAATTGTGAAACGGTTATAAACGGGAAGTTCGACTATGGAATTTATAGACAAGGTTTATAAATAAAATAAAGTGATTATCAATGGATAAGTGGAAATTATAAACTAGCGGTGAGGATTTATAATGGAATAGGTAAATCGGTTTAAAAATAAATTGTAGATTTATTTTTGGAAACGTGAAAATGAAATTTACGAAATTTGGACGTAATCAAATTGGAAATAAATCGAGAAGGTTTTATTAATATTAGACTAGCTATATGGGAGTTGAAAAATATATATTTTTTGTGAGATTTTAAGTTTATTTTTAAAAAGGGAGGATTTTTAAGTATTAATTAGAAAATTTAAAAGTGTTTAAGAATATTTTAGAAAATTAATTAATTATTTGTTTTAAAATTGTCTAAAATATATTTAAATATTAATTAAGTTAGTTTACAGTAAGTTAATTATTATTTAAGGATTTATCAGTATTTTTGTTTTAAAGGGATAAATTATTCAATATTCAATATAATATAATAGCTTTTATCTAAAATTAGATTTTCTAAAGTTTAAGATGGAAAATTATTATAGGAATTTCACAAGTATTATTTTGAAAATTATTAAAAAAAATTCAGGAAGTATTGGTGTACTCGCATGGCGAAATCGAAGGCAGTGAGTTCCTACAGTTAAGGCTTGGATTTCTCTGGGATAGAGTCGTAACCATTGAGCTGTGAATACATGGTTTGATGTCGCAGTGGTACTTTCCATATTATTATTTTTAAAAGGGGTTTCAAATATTCTTTTGGAAAGGGATAATCGGTGAATTTACTAAAGTCGATAACTTAAGTACATATATTTTGGATAAAAGAATTTAATTTATTAATATTAAATTAAAAAGAGATTTGGAATTATTTAGTGCGAATTGGAATAATTGGTGGATGACTGTTTATTTGATAGTTAAATACCCGACTACAAAAATTGGACCCAAAATATAACTTTGGGAATATCTACGAGAAATACGGGATTTATATGGTACAGTAACCGTTCGAGGTGCTATACTGTACGTATAAACTTGTTTTCATTCTTCTAGGATGTTGATAAGGAAATCCGTCCACTAACGGTTAGGAGGTGATCTCCGATCTTATTTTCGTCTATTTATTTCTTAAAGAACCATGGTTGAGTTTACCAAAAAATTTCGAACGTTGTTTTCAAAGAGACTGGGATCGGATTTGTTATCGAAAAACCACTTCGATCCAACGAGTACGTTTTCGATGTGAAAACAAGAGCTTGGAATCGAAGATGGAGCAGTGAAGTGCAAGGGCTAATCGCTACTAATCCTGAGGATTATTCCAAAATGGATGTGGTAGGAATAGTGCCTTCGGTTCCGTTCGGACCCAGAACGGACTTGTATGGGTGAATGCTATCAGTACATTGCCATCGAAGGACAGAATTCTAAGTGAAATTTCCTTGGAATGGTAATCGTAGCCTCTAGCCTCTTCAACCGGGAATGACTAAAAAGCAGAGGAGATGCAGCAAGACTAAGTGGGTAGCACCCAATTAGGATATTTTTATCACCTTTCTAGATGCTCTCGGATATTATTGCTACGATTGGAAGGAGCTCAAAAAGGGGGGGGGGAGGGAACACCCGAGGTGATAGCATATTCGGTGTATCCAGGTTAGGGATAGTCCGGTCTTGTGTTGCAGGGGATCCCGGCATGGTCCTTAGTATGTTGTTCTATATGTGTGCTGTGACAGGTGTACCCCAGTAGCTAGTCATTTGTATGGAATCCATTCTCCAATAAGCGCCGTACGGTTTTGATTGTGCCCAACTATGCTGGAACGTGAGATGCAAGCATTTCATCTAGTTGAATATGTATTTGTATTTAGACACTACTATAATAACAGAGCATTTGATATGAAATGTTTTGGTAATCTTAAGGTAAAAACCCATCGTGTTTATGTGTGGCATGGTCTTATGAGATACCTTTGATTTTCAAAGGATTTTGAAAATTTTCATAATTTAAAATGAGTGTGTTTTCTCACGCTAGTTTTCCAGACTGACTCGGGTGTTATTATATTATGATGCTCGGGTCAGACCAAGTAATACAGATACATGATAGGATGCCATGGAGCTTCGAAGACGAGCTGGATGGCGAAGACGTATTACCCGTATCTGATTTATATTCTGTTATGTATTGTAGGCTATATATTCATTTTTTGTGTGGACAAATTATTATAATTGTCCAGTATTGTGCTATTGATTTGTGTTGCACTCTGACGATGTAATGTATAAAAATAGTTACAATTATTTTTGTACAAAGATCAGTTGTTATCTATTATATATTATGCCGCTGCGATTGTTAGATTCTGTGTTGTTATTTCTATTTTCTTCTTCTACCTCCTTCTTCCTTTTCCTAACCATTTGGTATTTCCGGCATTCGATTGCTCAGCATGTAATACAGTGGACGTATTGGTGTCGATTTTCGAACATGGAAATCTGATTCGTCACATTTGGTATCAGAGCTGAAGGTTAAGCAAGGACCTTGGCTTTGGTGGGAATTACTCATTTGACATGGGGTCAGTAGCACCCTAGAATGAGTTTGAGTGTATTAATAGCTATGAGCGCGTATTTGTTAGTGAATATAAAATTGTTTTATATTGTGTTGATTGATCTATTGAGTAGCTTATGGATTCTAGTCAATACGAGTAATTAAGGTTATTGGTAGGGATCTCTAAACACTTGAACAAAGCAATTCGACATGGTATTGTTTGAAATGGGGTAAATGAAATAATTTTACCCAAAAATTTTTTTATATATAAAATAAATAATTTTCATAAATTATTATAATTATTTATGGTTTGCTTGGTTGCTAGGAAATGATAATATTAAACTATTTTCATTATTGTTGTTAGGATTGAGTAAAAAGGTTAATATTTTAATCAACAATTATCGAATAAATTCATATAACAAAATGGAGTTTGTAAATATGAGTTTATAAATGTGATTTGTAATTTGAAATCGAATGAAATTCCAGAGGAATATTTAAACATAGAATAAAGGATTTGAATGTTGGAAATTTGGGAATTTAGATCCCAATGGTTTCAAAAATGTTTTTCAATAGTTGGGAAACAATGGTTATATTATTTGGAGAATATTTTTGAACTGAAATGTTTTTAAAATGGTTTTAAAGGAATAAAAGCACTAAACTCACTTCGGTCGCTGGAAAATAATTTCCATGATAACTACAGCATCACCGACGTTCATTTTCAAGTCTCCAAGGGAGGAATTGCTACCTCAATGATTTGAAATGGAATTTGTTTGTAAAACTGGTTTTAGTTGTTAAATTCAAAAGGGATGATTTGATATACTAAGGATTTTGGGTATATATGGTTTTAGAAATGATTTTGAAATACTTAAGTAATTGTTTAAAACTCTGGAGTTTGATCTAAAATGTTTTATGGAATATAAATAAGTTTAAAAAACTTATAAGAATTTTAAATTTGTTTAGAATAAAATTTAACTTAAGAAAAGTTAAATAAAAGTAAGTGAGATTATGAAATAAATTTGTAAAGTAAACCAATTAAATGAAGTGAATTGGAAGGAATTGGTGAATAGAATATTAATATGTTTGATAACTTAAGAAAGTTTGAAATTTGATTTTATGGAGTGAAATTTAACTCGAATTAAGTTATATAAAAAGAATTTTGGAAATTTAGCCTAAGGAGGCTAAGTGAAATAATTATTGATAATAGAGTTCATCAGGATTGAAAATATATTAGTAAATGAACTAATTAATTTAATTAGCAAGTAAATGGAATTGAAATTGAATATTGGAATGTTATTTAATTCGAATTATGTTAAATAAAGTGAAATTGAAAAATTACTTCGAGTGGACTAAATAAAATAAAAGTTTGGAAATAAAATTTGATTAAGATATGAAATAAATTAGTGAATCAAATATGGGTTGAGATATGGTCGATAAATTCAATAAGAAGATCTGGAAGATAAATTCGGTCAAATAGAAACTGGAATTGAATTTAAATAGAAATGGATATAAACCAAAGTGATGAAGTGGAAATAAATCTAGGAACATTGTATAAAATGTTTACAATAGATTTATGAAATTGATGGTGAAGTTCTTAAGTAAAATTGGTATTGGGAATATACTAAGTTAATATTTGAATGAAGATTAAATAAAAGTTGTGCAAAAGGATAACTGTGGATAAATGAATGGAAATTAAAATAAATGTAAGTAGAAAGAATTTGATGTAGCAAAAAAACAATTGGAAATAAAGACGTAAGTTGTACGTATATTATTTTATTCGCATAGCGATTTGAGCCAGATGCGAACATAGAATTTCGGGATAATTTATATCGATCCGAGTTGGGATTTTTCACTCGATTTTTGAAGGCGAAACCTGGATGTGGATTTTTGATGAATTCTGGAATAGTCTATCATAGTTTACGACTATGCAAGGAGAATGACAGTTTTTGATCAAGGATCCAGATCTGAGTCCGCATTAGAGAATCATGTGAACAATACTAGTTCGAAAGTGAAATTGTGCGATCGAGTGAGCGATCAGATCTGATATTGCATATAGATGATCTATGTACATCATACAGGCTTAAGTTAAGAAAATTTGGAAAGGGAATGAATAAAATGATTTTGGAATTAAATGACTGGATACTATTGGTAAATAAAGGTGCAGGTAATTAGAAGCAAAAGGTAAATTGATATCTTTGATTTCAGAAGTAAAATTTGATTGCCCGACAAAAAGGTGTGTATTTAAATTGTTATATGAAATTGATGGTTTTTTGATTGAGCCACTTAGCTTTCGTTTTCTTTTGATGATTGTGCCGTAGGGGCAGTTTTCTAGTTTCTCGGATCCAGTCACGCAAAGGAGACGCTGGCAAAAAATTTCGAAAATTTAAGGAGTTAGAATTTTTTTACGAAGATTTTGATAATTTAAATTTTGGTTTTAAATTATAATTTGAATGATTGAGGGGATAATATTAGTGTAACCTATGGATTAATTTGGAAAATTAGTAGGAGTGATAACATAGTTTCAATAAAAGAAAATCATTTCGGAGAGTTGTTTGAAACTGTGTGGTATTGGGAAAAATAATAAATGGGTTTTGGACCATTCTTCCTACCTTAGCAATTTTGAGGAGAAATTCTTATAAGTGGGAAGGAATGTAACGACCTAAAATTTTGGATATTTGAAATTGGAATATTTAATTTGTTTAAAATTGTTAAAAGTTAATTTTTAACTTGGATTTCAAATAAAAACTGTTTATTGGATAATTTAATTTTTGAATTCAATAATTGCAAATTGGTCAAATTATTGAATCTGGAGTTTTAAGCTTGTTAAAAATAATTTAAAGGCTTATAAAATTTTATATTTATAATAATGAAGATAATAAAAGTTTTAAAATTTAATTTAAAAGTGATTTGTTCAGTTCTAAAAATATATCGTCTGAATTAACGAATATAAATAGCCTTCCAAGGCGTAGTCTCGAAATTCGACGAAACTAATTCCATTGGATCCGTAATAGTGTATTATTATTAGTTTTAAAATTTCGAAGCGGTTGAAGTTATCGTTTGGTTGTATGGGATTTAAAAGCGTTGAAGTTTGTATCGAAAAATCAATATAATAATTAGATCCAAAATGCTATCTTCTTCATACGATCGAATTAGGACTTGGATCCTTTTCCATCACATTCGAAATAGGGGTATAACATTATGAACGCTTAGCGGCATGCCACGATAGGAGTTCAAAATTTTAAGCTGCTTTTGAAAACGAGATATTTTGAATTTAATATATATATATTATTTTGAATAGTTTACATCAGCCTATCCCTTCTTTCACTCAATCACCATACCCTTAACCTATTCAAACACATTTCGCCTCCTTTCACCTTTTAAACATCACAGCCTAGCAATAGAGCAGCAAGCAAAGAAAAAAAGGCAACTTCGAAAATCTCGTTCTCCTTACATACGAAATTAAAAATCATGAAATTTATTTCAAAAATATTGCTTTATGACGAGCTTCAATCTGGTATATATGTTGGAGGGTGCGGTTGCAATTTTGTTTCGAGCTCGATAGTTTGAATATAGGCTAAGGTTTGAGTTTCTCAAAGATTTAAAACTTGATTCATGAATTGAAGCTCATATTGGGATTCTCCATAGAACATTGCATCTCCGGCCAAGTTTGAGTGAGGATTGGTGGCCAAGTGTGATTCGCGACTTGACTGAGGTGGAGGTGTTGTAGCATTGTCGTGTTTTATATGTGTAGTGCAAGTCGATGTTTGTGGGGTCTTGGGTGAGGAGATCGAGGAATGGAGTTTGTTGGAATCGACAAATTCAATTTTCGTGTGGGCGGTGGGTGTGGTGGTCGTGCATGCATGCATGCACAAGGGGAAGAGTTACACGCAAAATCGTAAAAGAGGGAGAAGAAGGACGGCGGTTGGGTTGGATTTAGTTTGGGCCATGAAATCAATATATATATATATATCTGTGTGTGTGTATGTATGTATTTGTATATATATGTATAAAAGATGTGGGCAGGGCTTTAAGTAGCTGGGTAATGTTGTTGGTACGGGTTTAATAAATAGTTAAGTTATATATATATGTATATATATATATATATATATATGTCTATATATATTTAAATTGTTTTAGGAAGTTCCAATTAGTATAAAATGCATATCTCACTCATTTTAGTTCCAAATCCAACATGGTGGATCATGTTGGGTTCGCATTAAGGAGATCTCTGCTTTGGAATCAGTTTGGACGAATTTGGAGCTTGGTAAATTTTTAGATAAATTAAAATGCATTCGGAATTACATCGGAACTAGAGCGCGAAAGCGATAATAAAAAACAAGGCGAGTTAATATCACTCAATTTTGGATTTACCGTAATTAATTTAAACGGTTAAAATTTATTATTAATTGATTGATAGAATTGATATATTATTTTTAGCTGAATGTGATGTTATATATAGTAGTATATGTACAAGGGTGATTGATATTCCCACATATAAATAGTGGATGAGACCCTATATGCCCCGCATAATAGCGGATCACCCTATCACTACACCAAATCAGTGATTTTGCAACAGTTTATATTTGTTAATTGCTAACACTTATAAATGCTGCAAACTCCTAACGGTAAAAAAGTGTTCGGATACCGGAAAAGTGTTGGTGAAAATAAATACTTTTCTGAATAAACTTTGCAACACAAATAAGTGTTACCGTACTTGGTAAAAATGTAAATAGTTTATTAATAAGAGGAGTCTTCTGTAATTTAGACGTGCATTCTCTTCTCACGCTTACCCATCCACTTAGAGACATATTTCGGTCGCATAAAATTTAATTTAGGGTTTTCTCTTCCTTCCAAAATCAATGTCGATTCAACCACTTCTTAAAATCAACGGCACTTCATCCACTTCCCATTATGGAATGTCGACTACAACCACTTCAACGATGCTGACTTTAATTTGCTTTGCACAGGTTCCATTTCATCGTTGATCTTCCAAGCTCGCATTTTCCAGATCAACGCAA
This sequence comes from Allium cepa, assembly GCA_030765085.1. Classification (NCBI taxonomy): domain Eukaryota; kingdom Viridiplantae; phylum Streptophyta; class Magnoliopsida; order Asparagales; family Amaryllidaceae; genus Allium; species Allium cepa. The sequence continues at coordinate 195,192,373 of CM060934.1, read as the reverse complement.
GCACTAATTGCTGAGATTTAAGGTAATTCCGTTCATTTCCCTTCAGTGTTTCAGTCGATTGCTTCTAAAAACCATAGTCTCTCTGTAATTTTATCAATTTGATGTTTTTCATTTTCGTTTTGATCTCGGGGATATAGACAGTTGCTTCGGTTGAAGGAGAGGTGAGAGGGGAAGAACAGTGGCATGGGTTCCCACGCGGGCATTCTGCGCGACTACCTCTGACCATCATTACCACAACTGCGGGGTGTTTCTGTTATCCTCGTAGTTCTCCTCCGCGGCTTCCCCTTACACCTTAGCCGCCGGTCCTGACTCCCTAGCCACTGTTTTTGTTTTTCAGAACTAGTTGTTTGAGATTTGATGTTTTTATTTAGAGTAAGTTGTTATTCAGAATTGCAAAAAATTGGTGGATCCGGTAGCTATTTCGGAGATCTTCTCAAATCAACAAATATAATCAAAGCCCGGTAACCGAAAACTTGCATCTAAAACACAACATGTCATGGAAGATAAGTGGATTTTAGTTTTATTTCTTTTGTTTGCTTATATTGGTATAGATGGCTTATTCGTCTGTACTTTTTTCTTTACAAAACCTCTCGTATTTTGTTTGGATTTTGAATAAAATCTTGTATCCTGAAACTGGAAGTATCAGTACTGTACGTGCAATATAGAATCAGTGGACCTAGCTGCAAGTTTGAGTAATGTAAATCTTTGGTTGATTGATTTATTTTGTGAATTTATTCTTAAATTACTTTTAATGTGGAAGTAATCCTTGACTAATACATATTGCTCATAAAAAAATTAACGAAGGCCGAATTGGCTTGAATGCCATCCAACGACGCCTTATCAAGGTTTCTACTGTGATCAAATATCCATCAGCAGGTTTAATTCTTTGCCTGCTTGTATTTCTTCGCTTGCTTACAAGCTCGCATGTAGTACCTTTGTAGTCGCGATTCTTCTTATTATGCATTATTATATGTAATATCAGGTTTGTCCCATTGGATAACTTTGACCTGGCGATATTTCATTGGAGTTAGATTTTGTCAAAGAAAAGGGTACAGAACTGAAGAAGCGAGTTTCTTTTGTACCAGTAAATGATTTAATTGTATTCTTATGTGGGTTATTCTAATAAGGATCTTTGCATTTCAAATAGATGCAGTTGTTCTTTCTCAACGGCTGAAAAAAAGATTCATGGACCAGGTAACCTATGTCCATTTCTTTTATGTCTTATATATTCCATTGCCTTTCTAGTTAGGTGCATGTATATTTGAATGTTAACAAATAAACATAAAAGAAACTAAAAACCAAAAACAAACAAATAAAATAAAAACAAACCCCAAACCGGCCCAAATACGAAATTCAGACCCTCAATCATATTTCTGAAAAAACAAAACAAATGAATTCTCAGTTGCTCACACTTATTAAAATTTGATTCATAACTAAAATTCGATTCGATTCGATTTCCCATCGAAATTAACAGCCAATCCACAATTAGAATTTGATTCAATGTTTTAAAGCGTGGGATGGAGGCGTTTGTGACTGTAATGGAGCAGGTTGGTAGGCGGAGTATAGATGTTGATTCTCGAATTTGGTTTGATGGATTTAGTAATGGGTGATGGTCGAGGGGATGAGGAGTTGGTGGATGGAAGGTTGTAGAGGGAAGAATGAATTGTGCAGAGCAAGGGGGTTCGATGTTGGTTATGGTGTAGTTCGATTGTTGCTGGTTCGAACTTATTAGATGTTGCTGGTGAAGGAGCCGCTGTTGGAACTGTGCAGAGCAAGGGGATTGTAGCTGAAATAGATTGCAGCAGTTTGTAGTGGTGTTTGAGGCAGTATGCGGTAGGAAGAGGTTTTGGAAATGGTGATTGTGCGGATGTTTGTGATGTCATTTTGAGGCAAGATGAAAGGGGAGTGAACTATTGTTTGTGTTGAGTTTTGTGAAGTGTATGTTTTGTGAAGTGGAGGAGTTGTGTATGCTGGGTTAGCAACTATTGATTGGTGAACTTATTGTATTGTACTGTGAGTAAATGAAGCAAGACAATGGTTAAGTTGTTGGAAAGCAATGTGGTGGTGTTGTTCAGGAGTTGATGTTTCAGTCAGGGTTAGTCGTTATGAAGTGGATAAGCAGAGAAATGGTTTGTAGTTGCAGTGTTTATAAGGCGAGAACTTGGTTGATTTGATGAGTAGTGAGTGGGTATCTGAGACGGTATAAAGGCAGCTGCCGTAGGGAGGCAGTGGGTATGTATGTTGTGTAGTGTGGTCACTTTGGCAGCTATGTGATTTTTGTATAGGGGCTTGCTGGTGGGGACGTAACAACCCTGATTTTGGAGAATACCTGTAAATATTTAATTATAATGGTAGTTATAATTTAATATTGTGAATTAAAATAAAATTAAAGAAATTAAATTTTTATTTGGAAAAAACAATGAATTTTGGAATAAAATGAGAAAATAAAGTTTTGAAACTTTATTTTATTTGTTTGGGTTAATAATAAATGAGAAAATAGTTTTTATTTAGAGAAAATGCAATGATTGTATTAATTATTGCCAATTACTTCTTCTAATAATTTTTAAAAGAAGTATTTGATTTTTGAAGCTTGTTTAATCAAATAAAAGGTGGAAATTGATTTAAAAATGAGTTCTAATTATAAATTTGTGTTTAGAATAGTTATTTATATTTTTCTAAGCAAGAAAAATATTTTTGTGGAATTTTAGAAGTTTAAAGTAATGTTTTGTTCATTTATTTGTGAAAATTGTGTATTTTTGTAAAACAAAGAATTTTAATAATATAAAAATGTTTCAAAATATAAATTATCTTTTATATGAGGTAAAATGTTCTATTTCATATGTATATAAGTTTACATATTTTGTTTGTATGAAAATTTGAAGAAAAATGTATTGTTTTATAACATAAGATGAATATGTGTGCAATTGCTAAAGTATGTGATTTAATTACTTAAGCTAGTTAATCTATTTCTTTAATTGTGTTCAAAAGGCCCATTAGCCTACTTAATCGGGTATTGAGAAGGTGTGAAACAATTACTGTACGTCCAAGTAATTGCTCTCTTCTTCTTTCTCTTGCTTGTAAAAGAAAGTTCACTTTTTTCTTCTTCTCAAAATCAATATTTTAAATCTTCATACTTCTTCAAACAAACTGAGATTTTTATCAATTTAGAATAAATCTAAAGGTAATATCTTCCAAAACTGAAAATTACATCAAGAAATCTTAATTAATTTGAGGATAGATTGGTTAATGGTATTACTTTCCTTTGGATGTCGGTATATTGGTTTCTACAGGTTCTTGAAAGCAAGAATCACTCCAAAACTTCAATCTTTTTGCTTAAATCTGGGTATTTGTGCAACTACAGCAAGGTGAGTGATAAACTCATAATTTCTAACTGAATAAAAGCTTGAAAAATTGAATATTGAGCCTTTGTAATTATTTTTTTGTTGACAATTTTCTTTCTGCAAATCTAGTTTGGGTTGCTTTTTTACATGTTTATATCTTTTGTTTCCGGCAACGAAATGCAGTCTGATTTCTTTTATTTGGTAGCTTGCAAATTAAACTTCATTTTTGCAAATTTTGGTTGAAATATATTGTCGTTTGAATGTTCAAAACGTTGCTGCAAAATTGACTTAGGCACAGATTTTTGCCTGTAGTTGTTTTGAGTTGCTGCAAACATGGCCTGAGTCCATGTTTGAGGCCGCATAACTCATTCATTTCTTACTGGAATTCAATGATTCTTTTTTTGTTTGAAATATGATGTTTTCTAGTATATATCTACGGATTTTGAGCTCAATCTGATATCATTTGTTCCTCTGTTTTATGCCTGGAAGTTGAACCCAGGATGGTTTCAGGCCTGTACATTTTTGGTTTTTGAACTGTTGCAAACATGGTCTGAGTCCATGTTTGAGGCATCATAACTCATTCGTTTCATATTGCATTTAAGTGATTCTTTTGAAGATTGAATTAGGAGTGTAGATTGACATTCCTATAAAATTTCATGACAATCTGGATTGGGTTTCTATTTCTAGACTACTGTCAAACTTGTACTCACAGCTTGCTATAATTCACAGTTTTAAACCTTGTTTTGGTCCGACTTTGAAACGACGCAGATTCTTCGTTTCAAATCGGATTTGAACACTTATTTTTGCAGATCGAAGTATAAGCATTAGTCTATGCTACAATATTTCACCAAGATCTGGGTTCATTTTCCCCTTCGAACTCATCGTCGAAGTTGAACCTTTGCGTTGTTTTTACACAGCAGTTTACAGTGGTTTTAGTCCAACTTCGGAATGACGCAATTTCTTCGTTTCAAGACGTAATTGTGTGAATATTTTTGCAGATTGGAGTAGGAATCTAAACAATATAATTACAAACTTTCATGTTATTTGGATTCTGTTTTCAGGTCCAAACCTGCTGTTGAACTTGGGTTCGTAGCGTGTTTTCAGTGGTTTTTATACTTGAATAATTTCCGCCATTTTTAATATTTTCCGAATTCTTGACTTTTCTCTCAAAATTTCGTGAACGGGTTTTATAAAGCATTGTAAAGTGTTTTTCAAACAAATTGGCTTGTGAAATTATTATTTAGTATTATTTTGGCTAAGTGTTTTTATGTCATTTTTCCGTCCGATTTTTGACATTTACTCGTGTTTTTGTGATATTTCTGAAGTATTTTGAGGGCTATGATGCCTTTCAATAGGTTAGCCCAGTTTTGATGAATTTTGAATTCAAATCTTGAATTATTTGAATTTAATTTGAATTTAAATTTGAATTTCGGGTTGAGTGGAATTTTGCTTGTTTTTGCTCGTTTTCGAGCACGGTTTTCTCCAATTTTTTTGAAATGATTTTTAAAATTTAGGTGATTTAAAAATAATTATTATATAATATTTTAAAGTATTTTCAAGTATAAGACCTATTTGTTCCTTATAATAAGGGAAATTTTCAAATATGGTTTCCAAATGGTTTTCGAAATCAGTTTTAAAAGCTTATTTTCAAGGTAAATTATTTTCTATAAAAATTACATGTTTTTGCACTATCGAGCGAATGAGAAGGAGAGTTAAACGTTTAGGTAAAACGCGTAGCATGACATACGTGCGTTTATCCTTTGGTTAATTCCTAACTTGTCCGTTTGATCATTTTGGCCTACGGGTCTAGTTTAACGATGATATGAGGTGAACCTTTTACTGCTTTGAGTGTGAAATTTACTAGCGGTTAGTAAACTGTTTAGTGCGAACGGGTGGTATGAGACACACGTTAACACTTTTCGGGTTTCTTTTCGAGAGTTTGTGACACATTTGCCTGTTGGCGTGCCAGTACTGGACTTCGGGTCATTTGCCATTGCGGCATATTTGTCTTCGGACGTTTGCCATTGCGGCGTATTTGCCATTGCGGCATATTTGTCTTTTGACATTTGCCTTTGGGTGAGGTACCTATTATGTGAAACAGTACTCGGCAAAAATAGCAAGTGCAAAACCTTTTTGAGATGATTTTTACCCTTGTATGTCGTCATTTTGGAATAGGTTCTTTGAACCATTCGGTGGCGATTACTTCGGGATTTTGGACTCTTGGGAGTTCTTTTGATGTTTTCATTGCCTAAACTGGTGTGTTGAGATTTGCCTTTGGCGCATATGTATATTGAGATTGCCTATTGGCGCTATTTATGGGATTTGCCTTTATATGAGATTTTTATCTCTTTGTTGACATTTGCCATATGGCTTATGTCGAGATGGCTTTTGCTTATGTTTTCCTTAGAGTTGTCGATATGGCGGGTTTGGGAATACTCTTTTAGGAGTTTACATTATATTATCTCTTAAACCATTCTTATTTGATTTATGATTGCCGATGATATGAGGCATGCTACATTTTAGTGATTCATGAGATTTTTCGTCTCCTTTGTGTTTTATGCTTATTGAAGCGATCACATTCTATCACCTAGTGTAATTATATATTCCATACATGATGCGTATCCTCCATATGTCTATGGTTAACTTTCTTATTGTTTCTTCTTGTTTAAGAAGAATATGACTATGCTCTATTATTCCGCTATTACCTTTTACTGATTCCTTTAGCTAGACTGACCCGTGTATTTTATACTCGGGTCAGACCGAGGTGTTTCAGGTTAGGTACTTTTGGGCTTAGCCTATTCTGCTTCTGCATGGACTATTCTGCTAGCCCTTTTTGTTGTAGCTTTTTATGTAGTCCTTTTTGGTTTGCTACTCTGATATGTATATTCTTTTGATTCGTGTTTGTACTATGGTCGTCATACCACATATGTGTTGTATCATTTTGTATACTTTGTGATGTATCGTGTATGTGTGTATCTATGGGATTATCTGCTGTTCTGTGATGTATTTTATATTTGAGTTATTATATTTTGTTCTCATAGATCCTATAGCCACCTATGGCTTTGTATTAAGTATTTATTGGATATGTCGATCCACTTGAATCAGGAAAAAAATGGCATTGTCGACGTATTCAATAAATATTTAAGACAAGGCTATAGATGGTCGCTCCTAGCCAGCCCTATTCTCTGCATTAGCAGACAATATTACCCAATAATGCTCTTTGTTAATGTGGGTCTCGGGGTGGGGCGTTACAGCTTGGTATCAGAGCTGAGTTCAGGACAAAATATGATAAACACAGAACAGAAACACATATTATGGTACATCAAAGTGTAATACAAGTGTTACAAATTCCTCAATCGTGCCTTTAGGTTTTTTTCATTTCCTTAGAATGGATAATAAGTTTGAAAATACTATAAGGGTTTTAAATATCACTATTTTTAAAATAGTAAAAATTAGACCTCAGATGACTTAGATTTAAATTATGTGTTTTGATCCTTAGTGATTAGAGTTGCGCAGCGGAAATAGTGTGACTGTTTTTGCTGGGCAAATTTAATGCTTTGTTTTTATTAAATGCTTGTTTGGATGATAATTGCATGAATGTGTGTTAGCGTAGTAATTGTTGAAATAATATTGAGTAGGTGATATAATTGAGAGTTAGAAACCTACTCAATGCAAATGATAAGAACTTGCGGTGTCTTCAAGTTGTAGCTGCCGCAAGAATTATTAGAAGGATTAAATTTTGAAAATGAAATTTAATACATAAGTGGTATTTAACCAAAGGTTAAAATGAAATAAAAATTTAACGTTTAAGAATTTCATGGATGCATTTTAAAGAAATAAAATTACTGAAAGAATTTTTAGGAAAGAAAGCATCCATGTGAATGGAAAATCTTTCTAACAAGATATACTTATGTATATAACTTGATTGTTTTATGAATTGATTGTATGGTTGTATAATAAGAAAATGTTTTATGTTTTAAAAATAAACATTGTTACAACCAAGTTTAAGATTGCTTAAGAAATCAAAACAGGTTTTATAATTTCTTGTGTCAATTGGCTAATAAGTATTTTAAGAATTCTGGTCGATGCGTCTGATCAGCGTTATCGATAGGGATTCCTAAACGCTTACGAGGCGATGTGATACATGCTTTTGAAATGGCAACTAATAATATTTACTAGTATGGATGTTGAATGCAAATATATATAGATATTGCAAAGATTTTGAAAATTCTAAATTGCCATTTGAGATAAGTATTTTATATACATACTTAAGGATTTATGGAAATAGTGTGACATAAAGGGCAATGGAGAGGCAATGTTGATCTTGGTCAACTTTGCAGTCCTTGAAATGTCATTCACTACAGATGTATTAGTTAAATGTTATCATTTTATAAACTGCTAATTGGAAAATTTGAATATGATTTCATTTAAATAAATTGCATTCATTATTGGTTATAGTACATGTTTGTGAAATTTTACATACATGGAAAATTTAGAATGCTTAAGTAAGCTTTTGGATGAAGTATTTTTGGAAAATATTACCTTATGCTAATTCATTTATATCGCAAATAATTTTAGTTAGGAAAATACCTTAATTGGATGAAACTATCATGCGATAGTGATTAATAAAACAAAGTATTCAAATTAAGAAAATGAATTGTTTAGAAAACTAAAATATTGATTAGAATGAGGTTTAGTAAAAAGTAAAAGGATAGTTATGAAGATTAGTTTAAACATTTAATCATTTGATTAATAACAAGTAAAAAAAGAAGAGAAGTATGCTTTGGGAAAATTTAAGAAAATGCTAATTTGGTGCTTTTGAAATAGAATGAAATTTAATAAGGAGCAAAACCATTAGAGTAAGTTTGGTTATGAATTTAAATAGTGTTAAAAACTTGTTAATTATGTATCCGTGAAGTTCAATTGAAAACAAGTTTGAACTAAGTATCAACCTTGGCTAGTTCTAAGTGATAATAAAATAAATGTTTAGCTTTGTGGATCAAGTGAAAATTGAATATAAAGATTCATTTATTATAAAATGCAAATTTTTGTGAAAAGCTAGAAATAATAATAAATAGAGCAACAAGATAAGATTTTTTAATTGCGAACGCAATTAAAAAAAATCAATATGTAATTCCAAAGTCTAGTTTGGATGGATAATTGTTTCTTACTAATATAGGAAAGTAATTATCTTAACTAAAATATGAGCCTTCTTTTGAAAGACTTATTTGTTAATTGGGAAAAAGTTTTCCTTGTAAACCATTTTGAAAGTTTGTTGTATGTATTATAGTGTAATTCTAGATGTCTTGGCTTTTCGGAGAAAAGGATCATGTAATAAATGTTTTAGAGAAAATATTTTTGATCTTAAATTATGTAGTTTGGATTTAATAATGGTTTGAAAATTTTGACAATAAAATGTCTTGTGTCGGAAAATTTTAATTGAAAAATGCTGTTTTAAAACAGCGATAACTTATGATTTACAAATCCAAATGAGTCCACTCTTTTTGCAAATGAGAGTGCTTTCAGTAAGCTAGAAATCAACTTTGTATCATTTTTAAATTTTTGCAGTTTGGTTATTCAAAAATGAGTTTGAAAACTGATGGACATCTCTGTACGCTTTTATAATTTCCGAGTTTAAAGCTGAAAGTAAATTGGGCATGACTTTCAAAACCTAAATCCGATTTTGATGATCTTTATATCGCTGGAAATCTTGGACCAAGTAGAATAACTTTTATTTTATAAGTATTTTTGGATTATGAGTTTTACTATGTCAAAATCCCGAGTCTTTGTAGCAGGCCTGAATTTGAAAATTTTGAAGTTTTGAGTTGTTTTCTTATTTAAACTATGATTTTAGTGCTTCGTATGTTTATAAGTGCATGCTAATATGTTTGAATAAGTTAAGTGCAGGTGCAAGAGGATATTTGAATGATTAATTAGCAAAATAGTAAATATAAAAGTAAGCATGCTCGCATTTTTAAATGCTAAAAATGAAAGGTATGAATTGTTAAGTGTTTATTTGTTAAGAATTATATATATATATATATATATATATTGTGTTCCGACCTTTTGGTCGATGTATATCTATAATTCATATTTATGACATTGTAAAGGGCTCTCCATGCAAAGGAGA